>CM056052.1:62335559-63055283 GCA_029574335.1 Rana kukunoris | reverse complement strand
ACATCATTTTAGTTGGGAAGAGGTCTAGGGCCAAAATTATTGCTCTCGCTCTAACGTTCGCAAGCGATACCTCACATGTGTGGTTTGAACACCGTTTTCATATGTGGGCGGGACTTGCGTATGCGTTCGCTTCTGCATGCGAGCTCACGGGGACAGGGGCGCTGTATGCCCAGAGTATTGCGGAGTATGCCCAGAGTATTGCGGAGTATGCCCAGAGTATTGCGGAGTATGCCCAGAGTATTGCGGAGTATGCCCAGAGTATTGCAGAGTATGCCCAGAGTATTGCAGAGTATGCCCAGAGTATTGCGGAGTATGCCCAGAGTATTGCGGAGTATGCCCAGAGTATGCCCAGAGTATTGCGGAGTATGCCCAGAGTATTGCGGAGTATTGCGGAGTATGCCCAGAGTATTGCGGAGTATGCCCAGAGTATTGCGGAGTATGCCCAGAGTATTGCGGAGTATGCCCAGAGTATGCCCAGAGTATTGCGGAGTATGCCCAGAGTATTGCGGAGTATGCCCAGAGTATTGCGGAGTATGCCCAGAGTATTGCGGAGTATGCCCAGAGTATTGCGGAGTATGCCAGAGTATTGCAGAGTATGCCCAGAGTATTGCGGAGTATGCCCAGAGTATTGCGGAGTATGCCCAGAGTATTGCGGAGTATGCCCAGAGTATTGCGGAGTATGCCCAGAGTATTGCGGAGTATGCCCAGAGTATTGCAGAGTATGCCCAGAGTATTGCGGAGTATGCCCAGAGTATTGCGGAGTATGCCCAGAGTATTGCGGAGTATGCCCAGAGTATTGCGGAGTATGCCCCCCATAGTATGCCCAGAGTATGCCCAGAGTATTGCGGAGTATTGCCCCCCATAGTATGCCCAGAGTATGCCCAGAGTATTGCAGAGTGTTGCCCCCCCCCAGAGTATTGCCCCCCCCCCCAGAGTATGTGCCCCCCCCCCCCAAGTATTGCCCCCCCCCCCCCAGAGTATTGCCCAGCATTGCAGAGTATGTGCAGCAGGGATGGCTGAGCAGGGAGGGATGGATGGATGGATCTGTGACTACATTTGTCACAGATCCAGCCCGCAGCACTGGCGCTGCCATCCGCTCCCTCCCCTCTCCTCTCACACTGTACCGATCGGTACAGAGAGAGGAGGGAGGAACCGGCGTCATCAAATGACGCCGGTCTGTTTACATCTGATCGCGCCGTCATTGGACGGCGCGATCACGTGGTAAACCGCCGCTATCAGCGGCGATTTACCGTGATTCGTGACCCGCCGGGTCCTCTGGACCCGGCGGTCACGGACATTCCCGTGTGCGCGCCCCAGGGGGCGCGCGGGAGCGCGACTCTGGAATCACGTTATATAACGTGATCCCAGAGTTAAGCAACCACCTTGCCGCCGTTATTTTTCGGCAGGTGGTTGCTAAATGGTTAAACAAGTTATATGGGTTCACACTATGTAGCCTTTTTTTTCTTCTCCATACTGATTTCATTACAACTCGGATCATCGGTCCACTGCTGGAGAAAACTCGACCTTTGGATATCCTGTCACGTTAACCCCTGGCTGGGGATTAAGCCATCTGCTGTCAGAAGATCTCTAGTTGGGATCTTCCCCTCTGGTAAGGGGCGGTGTGATTGAAAGGTGGAGGTGTTTATCTATCCATGCACTGTTTCTGAGGTTTTTGCATTTGATGTCACCATCTATCTGGAGGAAAGAATATTTGTTTCTGCTATCAGTTTCCATCAGAAGCATAACATGTTCCGCAATTGATTAATGGATTTTACATATTATATATATTTTTTTCATTACCTGCTTGATGGGACTCTCATTTACCCTACACTGGACTATTAATTGAGTTCTACACTGTAGTGTTTATATTTGCGCAGCTTTTTCTTGTTTTAAAGTGTCTCAATATCAAAGTCCAAATTAGGCCAGTAGAGCAACTCCCGCGCTCTGCGCTTACACAGAGTGATGCCCAAATGCCCCTGATGGATTTGTTTCAGTACTTCTGTCTGTTGTGACTTAGGAATGAGAATACGGTCACCCATAAATATAATGTCCTAGTTAATTGTAGAGCTCATCTTTCATAGGCCAGAATCCCTGTAGTTCAGGACACAGCTTCTTTCGTTTTTCTGGCCAGCCATTGCACATGACACGAGTTAGTTTTTCTAGAACTTTATCCTGTTTGGTGTCTTGTCTTATCTTCTACAGCCATACATCTGATATTGCAATGTTCGCTAGTACTGTATGTACCTGTTCTTCCAACTCAGGTTCATCCCGTGCTTCATGTCCTTCTAGAAACACCCTAGACAGGGTATCTGCCATTGGAATTTCCTTTCCAGGTTTATATTTTACTGTGAGATCATACTGCTGTAATTTCATAACCATCCGCTGCAGACGTGGAGGTGTAGAAGCTAGTGATTTCTGTAGGATGTACTCCAACGGATTGTGGTCTGTTTCCACAACCACCGGGCGAACATATATGTACTGGTGAAATTTCTCACATCCATTCACAATAGCCAGCATCTCTTTCTCAATTTGGGCATAATTGGCTTGCGTTGGGGTCAGTGCTCGTGAAGCATACGCCACAGGACGTCCTTGTTGAGTCAGTACAGCACCTAACCCAAACTGGGATGCATCCACTTGAAGTACAATGTCACAGTTTACGTCAAAATATTTCAGTATTGGCCCTGGATGTTTAGTGATCAGTTTTTTCACTTTGTCGAAAGTCTTTTCCATGTTTGCATCCCAACACCAAACAGCATCCTTCTGTAGCAGCGTACGTAGCAGTGCTATCTGTTGAGCAAGGCCCTGAGAGAATTTGGCTAGATAGTTGAAGATACCTAGTGATGTCTCCAGCTCCTTTCTGGAGGTTGGGGCTTTCGTTTTAAGTTAAACTGCTGTAATCTTCTTTGGATCAGGCTTCAGACCCTCTCTGGTTAGTAGGTGTCCAAAATATGTAACTTCTTCTATCCCAATTTGCATTTTGTTAGGATTGAGTGTGAGATTCTTCTCACGACACCGATTGAGCAAAGCAGTAAGGTTTTTGTCATGTTCCATTCGATCCTTTCCAAAGACCAGCAAATCATCAACTATGACTTCAACACCCTGTAGACCAGCGATCAATTTGTGTGATTTCTTTTGAAATATTTCCTGTGCAGATGCTATGCCAAAAGGTACCCTTGTGAAGCGCCATCGACCCGAAGGGGAGTTAAAGGTGGTCAAGTAACTGCTGGCTTCATCAAGACGCAGTTGCCAGTAACCAGAATGGGCGTCTAGTACACTGAATACTGTTGCTCCTACTAGCTTGTGCGATATATCCTCTATGGTGGGGAGTTTGTAGTGTTCTCTCATTATGACTTTGTTCAAATCACGTGGGTCAATGCATATACGAATTTCACCTGTATTCTTCTTCTCCACCACAACCATAGAACTGACCCGCTCCGATGGTTCTGTGACCTTTTTTACTACCCCCAGCTTCTCCATCCTAGTGAGTTCTTGTCTGACTTTATCCACAAGAGTTAAAGGTATTCTTCTTGGGGCGTGAATGACAGGCTGTGCCCCCTCTTTTATATGTATGCGGCTTACACCCGGGAGGCACCCACGGCCCTTGAATAGATCACAGTACTCACGTTTAATGTCAGCCTCTGTCAGACCTCTGTGCCCACCATCCACAGTCATTATGATCTTCACAAGTCCAATCTCTTTACTTGTTCCGAGACCTAGCACGGCTGGGGCTTGAGTTTCTATCACAAACAATTGTAAAACCTTTTCAGATCCCTTGTATGAACATTTTGCATGACAGCGACCCATTACTTTCAGCTTTTCACCACCATATCCCATTAGTTTCGGTAGGTCTTGAGTCTTTAAGGGGGATTCATTACTGAGGTGTTCCAGGTATATGTGGCTTGGTACACAATTCACTTGTGCTCCTGTATCTATTTTGAAAGTGATTGGAGTTTTGCTAGCTCCTATCTGTAATGTTACAGTTGCTTCATCTGCAGACTGATGTGGTTTTTGTATTGCTGCAAGATATATTGGGGTGCAGTCTGACCCTGCATTGTCATCGTTGTCCTCTATGGTGTATACAGAACGTGTTTTTGGCCTTCCAGTTTGTGAAGACAGATTACACACCTTGGCAAAATGTCCTCTTTTCTTGCATCTATTGCATATCTGCCCCCTTGCTGGACAGACACTATTTTTGTGGTGCATGTTTCCACAATATCCACACGCTGCTTGTGTGTAACTTGTCCCAGGGCCATAGGCGCCCTTTACTCCTGTGTGTGTTCTTTCTTGCCCATATCTGCTGCTGTGATTATCTATAGCATTCATCTGGAGCTGTGTTCCTTCTAGTACCTGCATGTCCTTTCTTGACATTTCATATGCTCTGGCAATTCTTATGGCTTTCTCAAGATTTAAGTCTTCTTCCTGCAGCAGCTTTTCCTGAACTTCCTTAAACTTGCTGCCCATTAGAATGCGGTCTTTGATCATATCTCCAGCATCATAGAAAGCACAGTCTTTGGCAAGCAAGCGCAGCTGTGTCACCCATTCATCCAGAGACTCAGCTCCACACTGCTTCCTCTCATAAAACAGTTTTCTTTGCACAGTTTCTCCTTGGGTTGCAGTTAGGGCTGCACATCTTCACCGGTCTCACGATTCGATGCGATTACGATTATCAAGTCCACGATTCGATTCGATTCGATTCCGCAATGCATCACGATGCATCACGATTGCAGCGCAAGTGCGCATGACTTTCATAAAAAAAAAATATATAGTACTCCATTTTTTTTTTCTATCTGTTCTTAAAAAAACAAAACAAAGAAAAAACACACAATAACACATCCTGCATGTAGCAAAGTCTAAACACAGCAGACATGCTACAGGAGATGGTCAGAGACTGCAGACATGCTACAGGAGGTGGTCAGAGACTGCAGACATGCTACAGGAGATGGTCAGAGACTGCAGACATGCTACAGGAGATGGTCAGAGACTGCAGACATGCTACAGGAGATGGTCAGAGACTGCAGACATGCTACAGGAGATGGTCAGAGACTGCAGACATGCTACAGGAGATGGTCAGAGACTGCAGACATGCTACAGGAGGTGGTCAGAGACTGCAGAAATTCTACAGGAGGTGGTCAGAGACTGCAGACATGCTACAGGAGGTGGTCAGAGACTGCAGACATGCTACAGGAGGTGGTCAGAGACTGCAGACATGCTACAGGAGGTGGTCAGAGACTGCAGACATGCTACAGGAGATGGTCAGAGACTGCAGACATGCTACAGGAGGTGGTCAGAGACTACAGACATGCTACAGGAGGTGGTCAGAGACTGAAGACATGCTACAAGAGATGGTCAGAGACTGCAGACATGCTACAAGAGATGGTCAGAGACTGCAGACATGCTACAAGAGATGATCAGAGACTGCAGCCATGCTACAGGAGATGGTCAGAGACTGCAGACATGCTACAGGAGGTGGTCAGAGACTGCAGACATGCTACAAGAGATGGTCAGAGACTGCAGACATGCTACAAGAGATGGTCAGAGACTGCAGCCATGCTACAGGAGATGGTCAAAGACTGCAGACATGCTACAAGAGATGGTCAAAGACTGCAGACATGCTACAGGAGATGGTCAGAGACTGCAGACATGCTACAGGAGGTGGCAGAGACTGCAGACATGCTACAGGAGGTGGCAGAGACTGCAGACATGCTACAGGAGGTGGTCAGAGACTGAGGACATGGTATAGGAGATAATCAGAGACATGGTACAGGAGATGATCAGAGACTGCAGACAATAATATATTCATCTATTTACATTATCAGTAATTATTATCCATTGATTTATTTAAATAGTTATTTGGATGTTCTTTAGTTATGCACTCATGTAATGGTCTCGCTATATTCACGAATATGCCGGCAAATATATTTAAGAAGAAAATATATATTTCTACACCGAGATAACAATTAACCTTGGTGGGGTATTTAGAATATATATACTCTCACTAATATAATCACATTTTTAATCAATCTCACTAATTTAATCAAATCTCCATGTGTGTGGCTGCTTTGTTTTAGTAGGTACCGTATGCCCGACATACTATTATAATAATAATAATAATAATAATTATATAATTATAATATTGTAGATGAGAATGCATCTGCCTGTTTGTGTTTACTATCCCCCCGATCTCTTCTGTTCCAGCCACTGTTGTTGGAGAATCTGACAGAACACCAGTGTTCTCACGTCTCTCCTGAGGGAATTCTCAAGCCCGCCCACCGACTGTAGCTATCAGAGATTCAGAAGAGAGGCAGGTGGGCTGACGTCAGGAGAGACGAGACGTGAGAGGTGGGCGGAGCTGCGGTGAGGAGAGAAGGCGGGCCGTGCTGACACGCAGGAGAGACGTGACGAGCTGTGAGAGGCAGGCGGGGCTGAAGTGAGGAGAGAGGCGGGCCGGGCTGACACATTAGGAGAGATGTGAGAGGCGGGCGGGGCTGAATTGAGGAGCGAAGGCGGGCCGTGTTGACACGCAGGAGAGACGTGACGAGCTGTGAGAGGCAGGCGGGGCTGAAGTGAGGAGACAGGCGGGCCAGGCTGACACATCTGGAGAGACGTGACGAGCTATGAGAGGCGGGCGGTGCTAAAGTGAGGAGAGAGGCGGGCCGGGCTGACGTCAGGAGAGACGCGACGGACATGAGCATCATGTACACAAAAAAATGATGTAACGCACGGAGCGCTTTCCCGGGAGGGGCAGGGTAATCGATTTTTACGGTCGCATGCATCGAAATCGCATCGGGGACACCCGAATCGCGATGCATCGATGTTACGATTAATTTCAGCACCCCTAGTTGCAGTAGGCCTCAAAACTTTGCAATCAGTCCCTCTGGTTTCTTTTTGTCCTCTGCAGTGATGTCCCCACATGCTTGCCATGCTCTGCACACATCACGTCCTTTTTGTCCCACACAAATCAGAAAGTGAGCTGCTTTCTGCTGGTCAGACCATCTCTCTGCATCTGGTCCTGCAAACACCAGTTCTATCAGCTCTCTCCACTGTGACCAGTTTTCAGACACATTTCCTGATTCCAAATCCAGGGATGGAATGTTCTTTGTGTTGCTGTGTGCTGCCATGACTCTTCTGTTCCACACTTCTGGTACCATGTAAAGATTTAGCATGAAGGATAGGCAGACAGCATGAGCTTGAACATGAACTGGGTCTTTATTCAGTAGCCTCCATCTTAGAACTGACCACAGATCCCCACCCCCAGATCACATGACCAAAACTGTTAACTGTTTCCTAACAAGATAAGGAACTGGGTATAACAATTGAACTTGAAGTATAACAAAGCATACACATCATTACACATGTGTTTACTAGACTTAACAGTATTTATCTTCATGGAAGAACATATCAGAGCTTTCTCATAGAGTCCTTTTGAATAAGCTCTGATATAAGTGAAACATGTTAGGTCTTTGAGATTAACCAACTGGAACTGTATGTATTTGGAGAGTCTAAATTAATCAGGATTGAAGGCTTTTACATGATGAACAGCTCCCTTTTGAAAGCTGATAGATTTGTTCACATTTTGACCTGCGTTTTTAGCTTAAAGTGGAGAAGCGGAGTTCCGCCAATTTTTTTTTTTATTATTATTAAGACAACAGCTACAAATACTGCAGCTGCTGACTTTCCTGTCCAGGGTGCCCGCGATGTCATCAGCTGAAGCCGATCTGTCCCTCGCCTCCTAGGTTAAAGCGCCGGCATCTTTAGTAAGGGTATCAGGAAGTGAAGCCTTGCGTGTACAGCGTGTACGAGTCATGCTGTGTGTTCTTAGTGGTCCCTGCTGTCTTCTGGGACCCGTGTGTCTCCCAGAAGACAGAAGGGGGCCGGAGGAGGGGCCGGACATGGCTTAGATCGCTGCGGATACTGCGATCTTTCGCCAGAAGTGGGAGCAAATACCTGTATTAGACAAGTATCTGCCCCCCCTCCCCCTGAAAGGTGCCAAATGTGACACCAGAGGGGGGGAAGAACCGGACAGCGGATGTTCCATTTTTGTGTGGAACTCCTCTTTAACCACTTGCCGACTTCTCACCGCAGTTTTACTGCGGCAGATCGGCTCGGCTGCGCAAAATATTATATATTATTATATATTATACGTAATATAACGTAATTTTGCTATGCGGCCACTAGTGGCGCGTGCGCGCCGCCGGAGGCATGTGTGTGCGCCCCTGCTCACCCCTGGTGCTGATGCGAGTGCCCGGTGGGTGCGATCACCGCCGGAAACCCGCGAACGCTCGTCACAGAGTGAGAACCGGGAACTGTGTGTGTAAACACACAGCTCCCTGGTCTTTCAGGGGGAGAAATGACTGATCGTTGTTCATACAATGTATGAACAGCGATCTCTCATTTCCCCGTGTCAGTCTCACCCCCCTTCAGTTAGAACACACTTTAGGGAACATAATTAACCCCTTTATCGCCCCCTAGTGTTAACCTTCCCTGCCAGTGACATTTTTACAGTAATCAATGCATTTTTATAGCACTGATCGCTATAAAAATGCCAATGGTCCCAAAAATGTGTCAAAAGTGTCCAATGTGTCCGCCATGAGGTCACAGTACTGATAAAAGTTGCGGATCGCCACATTACTAGTAAAAAAAAAATATTAATAAAAATCCCATAAAACTATCCGCTATTTTGTAGACGCTATAACTTTTGCGCAAACCAATCAATAAACACTTATTGCGGGGTTTTTTTAACGAAAAATATGTAGAAGAATACGCATCGGCCTAAACTGAGGAAACAAATCGTTTATATATATTTGGGGGATATTTATTAAAGCAAAAAGTAAAAAATATTGAATTTTTTTTTCCAAATTGTCGCTCTATTTTTGTTTATAGCACAAAAAATAAAAACCGCAGAGGTGATCAAATACCAGAAAAAGAAAGCTCTATTTATGGAGGAAAAAAAAAACGTAAATTTTGTTTTGGAGCCATGTCGCACGACCGCGCAATTGTCAATTAAAGGGACGCAGTGCCGAATCACAAAAAGTGGCCGGTCATTGACCAGCAAAATGGTCCGGGGCTGAAGTGGTTAATGCAGCAGAGAAACCTCAGTGATTGGAAGATAGGCTGGTCACATGGCTTTGGCAAGTCATGGGTCTGGGCTGTCTTTATACCTTTTTTTTTTTTTTTATTCGTCTATGCAGAAGAATAGTGCTATGCTGAAATATTTATAAATACGTGCAGCGCAATTACACTTAATAATAGGGATGCACCGATATATCGGTGGCCGAAACATATCGGCCGAAAACAGCTGTTTTGGGGACATGCCGAAACAGCTTTAAAATTGCCGATATGACTAGTGGCTGCAGAGCGGTAAAACACACTGAAACTGTCTCGGCTCTGCTCGCACACAGCCCTGCCTGCTCCTAACCACGCTGTGATAAACAGAATGGGCCAGATTCAGAAAGACTTGCGCTGGAGTATATCGATATGCGGCGCGTAACTGTAAAGATGCGCCGTTGTATCTACGCGGCCGTACCCACCAAACTAGATGCGACAGAAAACTGGCTTTTTCCGACCGGCTTAACTCTCCTTCGCCAGAGTATGGTAAGCGCATATTTTCGCTCGTCGCATCCGTCGCACCTATTGATTTCCCATTCAAATATGCAAATGAGGGAGATTTCCCAATTCGCGAACGGATTAGCACCAGACGCTGGCTACATGTGCCGCGCGTATCTCGTCCGTCCGTCGCAAAGTTATTTCTACAAATAGCTGCTTTATCTTTACTCCAGACAGCCACAGGTCAGCAGGAGAGCAGATACAGCAGCAGCGTTACCGACGAAAATAGCAAGCTGAACAACCACACTTGCAAGGACAACACCTCTGTGTGCCAACATGCCAGGGGCAGCCGTGGTCCTAGCACTACTAATGGGTCCCCCGCTACAGAGGAGGAGGGCACGTGAGAGGATATACCGCACGCGCATGAGCCTCTTTGGCATGGGGGATGAGGAGGTGTATCGCCTCTTCAGATTCAGCCCTGATGTAATACTTGAACTAACCACAACCCTGCAGGATGACATCACCAGCAAGACACACCGCTCACAAGCAGTGCAGCCACTGGTGAAGGTACTGGCAACACTCCATTTCCTTGCAAGTGGATCATTCCAGCGTACAAGTGGAGTGGTGGCTGGAATGTCACAGTCCTCCATGAGCAGATGTGTGCACCAGGTTGTCCCTGCAATCCTCAGACGCATGTCCCACCACTTCATCAGACCAACCACTGAGGAGCTGCGGCTGAAGGCAATGACAGATTTCTACAACATTGCCAGATTCCCACGCACTGTGGGGGCCATTGATTGCACACTGTGGCCCTACAGCCCCCCAGTGCCACAGAGCACATATACCGCAATCGGAAGCATTGGCACTCCATCAACGTACAGGTGATAGCCAGGCCCGGACTGGCCCACCGGGACACCGGGAAAAATCCCGGTGGGCCGGCTGCCTGGCTGCTCCTGGAGGCCGGTGTGAGGGCAGCGGCGCCCGAAAAAAACATGGCTGCGGCCGGGCCGGCTGACATACAAATGTATGTTTCGATTTGCCATATTCCTGCCTATTCTGAGTGTGGCCCCTCCTATGTGTCTATGTCATTTCCTGTGTGCGCCGCTGTTTTGTGTCCCCGGGTTTGCGGCTGGCGCACACTAGTTCCTAACCAGCCGGAATGCGTGCGCGTTTGTGTATTGGTCACCCCGGAAGGATCTATTTCCCCCCTCCGCAGGTGAGTGTGCTGGGCTGTGGCAGGGAATGGCCTTTTTGATCCGTACCTTTGCTCCCCTGATTCTCTGATCCCGCGCTGGGGAGGTGGGGGTTAGTGATTGCATAAAGCTGCTTTTGCAGCTAGGATGGCCTAATATGGGTGTTTTTTTATGGATATTGTTGCTATGTATGTGGGCGTGTCCCTTCCATCATGTAGCCTCTGACCTCCTGCCCCCCCCCTCCACTGACTTCTTCAACCTGTGACCCCCATGCCCCCCCTCCGCAGCCTCTGACCTCCTGTCCCCCCCTTTGCAGCCTCTGACCTCCTGCCCCCCTCCGCAGCCTCTGACCTCCAGCCCCCCCCCCTCCACAGCCTCTGACCTCCTGCCCCCCCTCCACAGCCTCTGACCTCCAGCCCCCCCTCCACAGCCTCTGACCTCCTGCCCCCCCTCCACAGCCTCTGACCTCCTGCCCCCCCCTCCACAGCCTCTGACCTCCTGCCCCCCCCTCCACAGCCTCTGATCTCTGCACCCTCTGACCTCCTGTTCCCCAATCCGCAGCCTCTGACCTGTCCCCTCCCCACAGCCTCTGACCTCCTACCCCCCCTCCACAGCCTCTGATCTCTGCACCCTCTGACCTCCTGTTCCCCAATCCGCAGCCTCTGACCTGTCCCCTCCCCACAGCCTCTGACCTGTCCCCTCCCCACAGCCTCTGACCTGTCCCCTCCCCACAGCCTCTGACCGCATGTCCCCCCTCTGCAGCCTCTGACCTCCTGTTCCACCCTTCGCAGCCTCTGACCTCCTGCCCCCCCCTCTATAGCCTCTGATCTCTGCAGCCTCTGACCTCCTGTCCCCCCTTCGCAGCCTCTGACCTCCTGTCCCCCCCTCTGCAGCCTCTGACCTCCTGTCCCCCCCTCTGCAGCCTCTGACCTCCTGTCCCCCCCCCTCTGCAGCCTCTGACCTCCTGTCCCCCCTCTGCAGCCTCTGACCTCCTGCCCCCCGTCCCCCATCTGCAGCCTCTGACCTCCTGCCCACCGTCCCCCATCTACAGCCTCTGACCTCCCCCTGTACCGTCCGCAGCCTCTGACCTCCCCCTGTACCGTCCGCAGCCTCTGACCTCCCCCTGTACCGTCCACAGCCTCTGACCCCCCCCTGTACCCTCCGCAGCCTCTAACCACCCCCTGTACCGTCCGCAGCCTCTGACCATCTCTTGTCTTATTTCAGGTCTGGAGAGGAGTCAAGAGTGGGAGTGCTGCCAGGATAAGGGTCATGGGAGAAGTCAGACATGTATGGACTGTGGAGATAAAACCAGAGCCACCAAGCTGGAGGAGACTGACTGAGCCCCGCATGGTGCACCTGAGAGGAGGTCAGTGACAGCACCGCCAGGCCAGTCTTAGAAGGGGTCAATACAATATTGTGTTTCCCCCTTATATCAGTAAACCCCCTTACCTTAGTGTTCACTTTCTGCGTTAGGTGGTCTCTGGTCACCAGAGTCCTCCCCACATTCCCAGAGTTCCCCTTTACATCATAGTCTGCAGGATTCAACCTTACAGTGCAGAGGGCACTCTGATGTAAAGGGGAATGCAGTGGACTCTGATATAAGTGGGGTCTCTGGTCACCAGTGCCCCCCTTTATATCAAAGTTTGACCCCTTTCACACTGAGACGCTTTGCAGGCACTATAAAGCTAAAGATAGCGCCCTATGCAAATGCCATGGAAAGAGCCGCTCCTCACTTCTCCACCGCTCCTGCCAATTAAAATGAATGGTCACCGCAGCTATACCGCCGGCAAAGCGCATGATGTTATGGCTGGTATAAAAATGTTATGGGGCCGGTATGAAATTATTTCCAGGGCTGTTTTTCATTCCCAGTCCGGCCCTGGTGATAGCCGATGCCCAACGCCTCATATGGCACGTCCGTGCCAAACACCCCGGATCCAGCCATGACAGCTTCATATACAATCAGAGCCCCATTCCAATGGAATTCCAACAGAACGTGTATGGGGACAGCTGGCTGGTTGGTGAGTGACATGGGTGGCAGGCATGACTGCCCCCCCATGATGCAGAAATCACAAGGGGCACATGCATGACTAACATCCTCCTGTCTTTTCCCTTACAGATGACTCTGCATATCCACTGGGACCCCATCTAATGACTCCTTTCCGGAACCCCTAAACCAGAGGAGAGAGAAAATACAATGAAGCACATATCAAAACCCGTACAGTGGTGGAGCAAACATTTGGGCTCCTGAAGTCCCGTTTCCGCTGCCTGGATAAGTCTGGGGGGGCCTTTTTGTATTCCCCTACCTTTGTGTGTCAGATCATCGGTGCATGTTGCATTCTGCACAACTTTGCCATGAGAAAAGGCCTGCAGATTGACATACGTGATGACCTGACCCCCCAACCAGACAATCCCCCCCTGCCAGAGGAGAACCAGTCTGCTGATGGAAGAGCAGTCAGGAGGGTCCTCGCCGTAGGCATCTTTGGACACTAAACAAATACATTGATCACACGGACAATGCACGCATGCACACCACTGATGTCCCTAGATCACACACACCACATCCACATCGCATTGGATTAGCCCAAGTCCAACATCATCTGGGATGCCGGGGGCTCCTTCTGGTGGCCCCTCTCTGGCTCCTCAGCTGCCTGGATGGAGTGGGTGGGGGTGGGGGGGCATCTGGAGGTGGCTGATCCCCGGGTGGGCCACTCCTGGCAGGTGTGGCCTGCCTGCCCTCCAAGGCCATGGCTATCCGGCCGAGGTAAGAGTTTGCCTGGGCCTGCATCCTGAGCTGCCGGGTGACCTGGTAATGCTGGGCCCGCTTACTCACCTCCACTGGTCCCGGATGGCAGCAGTGTTTGCCTGGACGGCTGCAGTGAGGTGCCTTATATCAGCCTGCACCTCCCCCAGACTGGTCACTACTGCAGCGCAGTTGCAGCTGACATCCTGCACTGCATTAGATATCTGGGCCACGGAGCACAGGTTGTCAGCCACTCTGTCCAGGTGCCCAACTATGTCCCCCATTTGCTGGGTCTGCCTGGCGTGGTCCCTCGCCACCTGGTCCTGGACCAGATCAAACACCCCCCTGGTCTTCCGGGTGGCCTTCCTGGGGCCAGTAGATGGTTGTCCCCGGGGGGATGGAGTCGCCCTTGAGGGGCTTACTAGGAGGGGGGAGGGGATTAGAGAGGGCCCTGTCAAAGGGGAGGACTCCTTCAAAAATAAAATTATGTCCTGCTCTGCCGCAACAGGCTCCTCCTCAACCACCTCTGCAGGTGAGGTGTGGGCACTCTCCTCCACCTCGGTCTCTTCACCACCCAGGGGCTCGGGCACAGGATGCCGTTGGGGGGATGGGGTGGACTGGCCACCAACAGATGATGGCCCAGCTCCGTCATCTGTGGATGACACAAAGCACACACATGTTGGGTGGTCCCACACACTTGGCACATGTACCCTCCCCCCCACATGCAACACACCAAAAAGGGGGTAAAAATCACTTACCTGTCCTGGAGCCTTCCTCCATGGAGTCATATCCCTGGACCCCCTCCAACTGCTCCCTGTCCAGGCAGCGGGCGACCACCTCCTCCTCCGTGGTCAGGCTGACCGCACATGGGGGTCCACCCCCCGTGCCCCTCTCATGCCTTCTAATGGTGGCCACCTTGCCTCGGACCTTGCGCCGTAGATCATTAATCTTCTTGCCAATATCGGCAGCAGTCCGGGTGGAGTACCCCAAAATATTTACTCTGGCAGCAATGCTTGCCAGGATGGCCTGCTTCCTGTCCCGGCTGGTCTTTCTGCTTTTCCTGCCATGGAGGACATCGTTGTGGGTCTCCATAGCCGAAATTACAATCGAGACCTCCTGGGGATTAAAATTCAGGTTCCTCCTCTCTTTGGGGGGAGCGGGAGCAGCCATTACAGAGCAAAAGTAACTTCCCTGGGGTGGGGGGAAACGGAAATACTTTTGCACCGGAATGGCGCTTCCGCTGGCGCTTTTATACGCGCAACGGAACACATTGCGCTGACGTTTCCTGTGAAGCGGTGCTGACGGAAGTTGTGAGCATGCGCACAGGGGGGCGAGTGGAGCCTCACTCACTGCGCATGCTCCGTGGATGATGCGCTGAACGTAAGCCTCTGCACTGGGCTCCGCCCATTATTTCCATATGATCACACCCACTTCCACTTGCGTCGGGTTACGCCAGCGCATTTTCGTTACTCCGGCGCAACTTTAGGAGCAAGTGCTATGTGAATAACAGTACTTGCTCCTAAAGTTTCGGCGGAGTAACGTAAATGAGAAACGTTACTCCAAATTAAAGATTCGCCCATCTACCTGAATCTGGCAAATGTTGTTTTAATGCTGAGATGTGCTCTGTCTATTACAGCGTGGGGTTGGGAGGAGGCGGTGCTATGTGCTAGCAGAGCAGAAACAGTTTCAGCATATGGGTGGCGGTGAGTTGCTTTTCTTTCTAGCAGCCTTTTGTCCCCCCCCCCCCCCCCACATACCTCAATCCGGCTGGTATATCTTCAGGACTCTGTCCCCTCCTCCTCCTCCCTCCGGCTGGTATATCTTCGGGACTCTGTCCCCCCCTCCTCCTCCCTCTGGCTGGTATATCTCCGGGACTATGTCCCCCCTCCCCCCGGCTGCCTAGTCTGGCTTCTGTCCCTGACGCCAATCCACTCCTGAGGTGACAGGGTTAATAAAGAGAACCTGTCACCTCCAATTGTGTAAAAAAAAAAAAGAAATAATAATTAAATTAAAAAAATAAGTAATTTAAGAAGTAAAGAATAAGAAAAATAATATTAAAAATAAGAAAATTATACAAAAAAAAAGTAAAACTACAAGATAAAAAAAGTGATAAAGTAATAATGATAAAAAAAAAAAGAAACAAGAGGCAGCAATTGGGCGCACAATGAGTGTATGTGTTAACATACAATTATAAAAAAAAAGTAATTTTCGGTTTCGGTTTTGGCTTCGGCCTGACATTTTTTTTAATTTCGGTTTGGTTTCGGTTCTGAAATTTCCATTTCGGTGCACCTCTACTTAATAATATACCAATTTATACCAATACTGTATACTATATACAAAATAACCCTAACAATAAAGTCCATCATATTATTCATAATAATATTAGTGAAAATCAGTAAAATAAAGTGCATAAAAAAAATCTTCAATGAATGGTGCAATATAGTAAATGATGATTTTTCACCGCAGTAAACACCTCTTCTGCCACCACCACATGAATATGGTGAAACTGCTCACCTTGGCAGTGACCTCAAGACTATAGGAAGTCAGAATAAGCACTATGATATATCAGGAAGGGGATATGCCTTTAATGAATACTCAGATATCACTCCACCACTCACATAGTTGCCAACATTGCAAAAAAAAAAAATCCTGGACACTTTTTTGCATTTAGGCGTAGACCTGCTATATTTAGGGGTGGGGCATTCATCTGTAGGCGTGGCACAGCATAACTGAAAAATGTGGCGCGAAAAAAGGGTATGGTTTATGCGAAATAGAGGGCTTGGCTTAAATGGTGCGTGGCTCATAAGGGTGTGGTTAGAGTCTGAGATGAATGACGGTGAGAAAGAGATAGAAAGAAAAGGAGAGAAATAGGGAGAGAAAGAGAAATGTTGTGTACAGACAACCGTTTTTAATGTCATGGAAAAAACAACATTTTTCTCTACGTGATTCTTGTCAAGCCTGCCTTGCATACACATGACGGTGACGTACAACACGTACAACAACGGGTATGACGGCACTATAAAGGGGAAGTTCCATTCGGATGGCGCCACCCTTTGTGCTGCTTTTGCTGATTTCGTGTTACCGCGTGTAAAAGTTTGGTGAGAGACGATTCGCGCTTTTCAGGCTTCGTGCTTTCAGATCGTTTTCTGCTGTTCAAAATTTGCTATCTCCATTTCGAGCGCTCCCGTCTCATAACCTGCTTCTGAGCATGCACGTTTTCCCCCGTCTTTAAAGTGTACACAAGACGAGACGCGAAAAACTAGGAGAAAAAGTATAGCAGGTTCTAAATTTTTAATGACCATTTTTCTCGGCGAGAAAAATGCTCTGGAGCCTACACACGACCATTTTTCACAACCAATTTAAAAAATTTAATTTTTCTCGTCATAAAAAACGGTCATGTGTACACGGCAAAAGATATAAAAGGAGAGAAAGAAAAGGAGAGGAAAAGGATATAAAGAAAAGGAGGAAAATGATATAAAGAAAAGGAGAGGAAAAGGATATAAAGAAAAGGAGAAAAAGAGGAAGAAAGGAAAGGAGAGAAAGAAAGAAAATGAGAGAAAGAGGGAAAGACAGAGGAGAGAAATAGGGAGAAAGAGGGAGAAAGAGAGGGAGAAAGAAAGAAAGAGAAAGGGAGAAAGAAAGAGAACGAAAGAGAAAGGGAGAAAGAAAGGGAGAAAGAAGGAAAGAAAGAGAACGAAAGAGAAAGGGAGAAAGAAAGAAAGAGAACAAAAGGGAGAAAAAGAGGGATGAGGGACAGCAGGCCCAGATCCTTCACCACAATAGAAATGTGTGTATTTCAGAATGTTTAACAAATCAGCAGATAAAGATACTCCAAACACCTGGTCTTAGCGCTTCAATCATCCTGGCATGGTTGTTATGATGTCAGGGTGATTGAAGCGTATTATTTCTATTATTACATTGTAATAAAGAATGAAATTATTCAACTTACCATAATGCAGAATCAGTGGAAGCCCTGAGCGTGTCACCTGCCCCATCGCCTGCAGCCAGATGCCATCAAGTGTCACCAGCAGAGTCCGTCCTTGCATCAGATGTCCCCAACAGAGCCCCTCCTTACATCAGATGTCCCCATCGGACCTCTCCTTACATACATCATGTGTCCCCAGCAGAGCCCCTCCATACATCATGTGTCCCCAGCGGAGCCCTCCTTACATCAGTGTTCCCAGCGGAGCCCCTCCATACATCAGTGTCCCCAGCGGAGCCCCTCCTTACATCAGTGTCCCCAGCGGAGCCCTTCTTTACATCATGTGTCCCCAGCAGAGCCCCTCCTTACATCAGTGTTACCAGTAGAGCCCCTCCTTACATCAGTGTCCCCAGCGGAGCCCTCTTTACATCAGTGTCCCCAGCGGAGCCCCTCCTTACATCAGTGTCCCCAACGGAGCCCCTCCTTACATTGGGGTCCCCAGCGGAGCCCCTCCATACATCTGGCGTCCCCAGCGGAGCACCTCCTTACATTAGTGTCCCCAGCGGAGCTCGTCCTTACGTTAGTGTCCCCAGGGGAGCTCCTCCTTACATCAGTGTCCCTAGTGGAGCCCCTCTTTACATCAGTGTCCCCACCGGAGCCCCTCCTTACATCATGTGTCCCCAGCGGAGCCCCTCCTTACATAATGTGTTCCCAGCGGTGCTCCTCCTTACATCAGTGTCCCCAGCGGAGCCCCTCCTACATCAGTGTCCCCAGCAGAGCCCCTCCTTACATCAGTGTCCCCAGCAGAGCTCATCCATACATCAGTGTCGCCAGGGGAGCTCCTCCTTACATTAGTGTCCTCAGCAGAGTCCTCATTACATCAATGCCCCCAGCGAAGCCTCTCCTTACATCAGTGTCCCCAGCGGAGCCCCTCCTTACATCAGTGTCCCCAGCAGAGCTCCTCCTTACATCAGTGTCCCCAGTGGGGGGGGTCAGGAGCACCCGACGCCCAGAGGCGATTCAGTTCGCATGTGCCGCGCTATACAAGTTATCATTCATTCATTCATTCATTCATTCATTCATTCATTCATGTGCTTACAATAGATGTTGAGCTGCTCACTATCTAGTTTTGTAGCCACCCGGCCATCCTACTTCTTCTGGTTTTCTAGAAAATGGCGGCCGGCAGAGAAATTGTGCGGCTAAAAATCCTTGCATCAGATGTCCCCAACAGAGCCCCTCCTTACATCAGATTTCCCCATCGGACCTCTCCTTACATCATGTGTCCTCAGCAGAGCCCCTCCATACATCATGTGTTCCCAGCGGAGCTTCTCCTTACATCAGTGTCCCCAGCGGAGCCCTCCTTACATCAGTGTTCCCAGCGGAGCCCCTCCATACATCAGTATCCCCAGCGGAGCCCCTCTTTACATCATGTGTCCCCAGCGGAGCCCCTCCTTACATCATGTGTCCCCAGCAGAGCCCCTCCTTACATCATGTGTCCCCAGCGGAGCCCCTCCTTACATCATGTATCACCAGTAGAGCCCCTCCTAACATCAGCGTCCTCAGCGGAGCCCCTCCTTACATCACTGTCCCCAGCGGAGCCCCTCCTTACATTGGGGTCCCCAGCAGAGCCCCTCCGTACATCTGGTGTCCCCAGCGGAGTACCTCTTTACATTAGTGTCCCCAGCGGAGCTCGTCCTTACATTAGTGTCCCCAGGGGAGCTCCTCCTTACATGAGTGTCCCTAGTGGAGCCCCTCCTTACATTAGTGTCCCCAGCGGAGCCCCTCCTTACATCATGTGTCCCCAGCGGAGCCCCTCCTTACATAATGTGTCCCCAGCGGCCGGCAGAGACATTCTGCGGCTAAAATCGGGACAAACTGGATTTTTCGGGACATTTCCCGGGAAACGATTAATCCTGGACAAAGGTCTAATTCCCAGGAATGTCCGGGAAATTTGTGACAGTTGGCAAGTAGGGATGAGCTTCGTGTTCGATACGAACTTATGTTCGACTCGAACATTGTCTGTTCATACGTTCGACGAAATTCGAACAAAAGCAGTCGTTCGTGGCAAATTCGAGTGACGCAAAATGGCCCATAATTCACTACGGCATTGTGCGCTGATTATTGGCCAAGCATGCTGTATGTCCCGCATGCTTGGCCAATCACAGCGCGCAAAAACGAAGAGCCATAATTGGCCAAAGCCTGGGTGGCTTTGGCCAATTATGGCTCAGGGCTTTAGCACACGCCCCACACTATATAAGGCCGCCTTCCGGGCGGCCTCGTGTAGTGTGTTCCGGCTTGTTAATGAGAGCAGTCAGAGAGACAGAGACAGTGGGGTAGATTCATGTAGCAATTACTCCGGCGTTTTTAGAGATGTGCGGCGTAACTGTTATTTAGCGCCGTCGGATCCATGCGTCGTACCTACTATACCAGATCCGCCTTAAAATCGGCTAATTTTTTCCGGTGTAACTTTTCCACGCCGGCGTGTCTTTGGCGCATCTTTACGCGCGACAGATCAACCGTTCCCATGGATTATCTATTCAAATATGCAAATGAGGGAGATCCTCCGATTCAGAAACGCACGTTTCGCTCGCGCCGGCGCAAGCCGGCGCGCGTAACTGGAATTTTCTGCGGAAAGTCACCCCTCATAAAGCAGGGGTAACTTTGCACAGGAGTTGAACAGATCAGCTGGAGAGCAGCTAAAGCAACACTGTTACAGACGAATTGAGCAAAAACACTTGCTGGACAACACATCTGTCTGCCAACATGCCAGGGGCAGCCTTGCTCATAGCCCTACAGCGTCGACGTGCACGTAGGAGGGCACGGGAGAGGATATTCCGCACGCGCATTGACGTCTTTGGCATGAGTGATTTGGAGGTGTTTCGCCTATTCAGATTCAGCCCTGAAGCCATCCTGGAATTAACCACAACCTTGCAGGATGACATCACCAGCCAGACACAACGCTCACAAGCAGTGCAGCCACTGGTGAAGGTACTGGCAACACTCCATTTCCTTGCCAGTGGTTCATTCCAGCGTACAAGTGGAGTGGTGGCTGGGATGTCACAATCCACCATGAGCAGATGTGTGCACCAGGTTGTCCCTGCAATCCTCAGACGCATGGCCAACCAAATCATCAAACCCACCACTGAGGAGCTGCGGAGGAAGGCAATGACAGATTTCTACAACCTTGCCAGATTCCCACGCACTGTGGGGGCCATTGATTGCACACATGTGGCACTACGGCCCCCCCGGGACACAGAGCACATATACTGCAATCGGAAGCATTGGCATTCCATCAATGTACAGGTGATAGTCGATGCCCAAGGCCTCATATGGCACGTCCGTGCCAAGGACCCCGGTCCAGCCATGACAGCTACATATACCGTCAAAGCACCATCTCCACAGAATTTGAACAGAACGTGTATGGGGACAGCTGGCTGGTTGGTGAGTGACATGGGTGGCAGGCATGACTATCCCCTCCCGTGATGCACACCTCACAACGGGCACATGCACTATTAACATCCTCCTGTCTTTTCATTACCAGGTGACGCGGCATATGCATTGGGACCCCATCTCATGACTCCATTCCGGGATCCCCAAACCAGAGGAGAGCAAAGATACAATGAAGCACACATCAAAACTCGTGCAGTGGTGGAGCGCACATTTGGCCTCCTGAAGTCCCGTTTCCGATGCCTGGATAAGTCTGGGGGTACCCTCTTGTATTCCCCAAACTTCGTGTGCCAGATCATTGGGGCATGTTGCATGCTGCACAACTTTGCCGTGAGAAAGGGCCTGGAGATTGAGCTACGTGATGACCTGACCCCCGACCCACACAGTCCCCCCTTGCCCGAGGGTCCCCCGTCTGCTGAGGGAAGAGCAGTCAGGAGGGTCCTTGTGGTAGGCTACTTTTCACGTTAAACACACACATTAATCATGGCACAATGAGAATGCATGCATGCACACCACTGTGATCCCTAACACACACACCCCACATCCACATCAAATTGGATTAGACCCAAGTACACCACATGGGACTTGGGAGCAGCAACGCCACGCCACGGCTCCAATTATGTTGCTGTACATTCATACACCATTCACACGTGTCGTGGTGATAACTTCTCACCTATGACTGAGGGTGACACCCCTTAATGGCAGGAGTGTCACCCCCACACATTCACACCTCATTCACACTGTAGCCTGCACTCCTCACCGTGTGCAGGGAGATAAACAAAAATATAAATCAGAATCTGAGTATAAAAACTAATTATAGAAACATAAACGGCCCTGTCGTGGGCTTCTTCTTGTCCCTAGGCTCCTGGGGCGCAGTTGCCTGGGGCGAGCCACAGGTGGGGGGGCTGGGGGGGCAGGTGGTTGAACCTCAACCAGTCTCTCCCTGGCTGCCTGGCTGCCCTCCATTGCCACGGCTAGCCGGTGGAGGTAAGTATTGGTGGCAGCCTGCATCCGCAGCCGGCGGGTAGTATTGCTGCGCTGCTGTCGCCGTGTCTGCCTCCCCTCCTCACGGACAGCAGCTGCCAGGCTCCGGACCTCGGAGACCAGGTCAGATGTGGTGGTCTGCAGGTCCACCAGGCAGGACAGAAGGGCTGCCCCGTTCCCCACAACATCCTGCAGGCTATCATTTATTGCAGTATTCTGCCCAGCCTGCTGGGTGATGGCTTCCTGCACTGCCACAGTGCAAGCAGCCTGGCTCGCGGCCGAGGACGCCAGGCTATCTGCCACCCGATGCAGATCACCAGCAAGAGAACCAATATGGCGGGTCTGCCTTGTCTGGTCCCTTGCCAGGTGATCTTCAAAATCATCAGGGACTCCTCGGGTTTTCCTTGTTGCCTTCCTAGAAGCCTGAGAGGCTGGAGGACGGCTGTAGGGGAGGTCCCTTGAAGGGGAATCCCTGGAGGGGATGGTGTCCCTTGAGGGAGAATCCCTGGAGGGGATGGTGTCCCTTGAAGGGGAATCCCTGGAGGGGATGGTGTCCCTTGAAGGGGAATCCTGCATGGGGGGGGTGGTTTGGGAGTGGCCAGGTATGGGGGTCTCCTCCAGAATATAAACTGCAGCCTCTTCTACCCCGACGTGCTCCTCCTCAACCTCCTCAAGCACTGCTGTAGGGGCGATCTCCACCATGGATGGGGTGGGTCGCCCTGCATCAACTGACGGGCCAGCTCCATCCTGCACATCTGTGGATGACACAAAACAAACACATGTTGGAGGAGCCACACACTTGTCACATGTATCCCCCCCCCCCACCCATGCAACTCACCACAAAACAGATAAAACAGACTTACCTGACCTCAAAGGCTGCTCCCCTGATTCAAAGCCAGGAAGACCCTCCACCAGCTCCCTATCCAGCAACCTGGCCACCACCATGTCCTCTGCAGTCAGGGTAATTCTTGTGGCTGGTCCTCCTCCTGTGCCACTGGCATGCTTTCTGATGGCCACAAGTTTGTCTTTGACCAGTCTCCGCATATCATTAATTTTTTTGCGGATATGCTTGGGCTCCCTCTCTGCCACACCAACAACATTCACCTGCTTGGTGATTTCCGCATAAATGCGTGTCTTCTCCGCTTTGCCAGTGTGGGCACTCTGTGGCCCATAGAGGCGGGACCCATCCTAAAAGCAAAAGCCCTGGCAATTCCAAAAAAATGCTGGTCACGTTTTGCAAGGGAGTGGCGCTTCTGTGTGCGTATTTATGCACTAGTAGGAAGTGGTGCGGCGGATCTTGGTG
This sequence comes from Rana kukunoris, assembly GCA_029574335.1. Classification (NCBI taxonomy): domain Eukaryota; kingdom Metazoa; phylum Chordata; class Amphibia; order Anura; family Ranidae; genus Rana; species Rana kukunoris. Next base: position 63,032,151 of record CM056052.1, on the reverse strand, counting down.
GTGACGTCGCACCGTACTGCGCATGTGCACAGGAGCCAGCCAGGCAGGTAACATCAGTGCGCATGCGCCGTTTAAGATACACCGTGCGGATCTCGCCGCGCCACCATCAGACCATCATTTGCATGTGTTGACGCCCACTTACAGTTCCGCCGCCTTACGCCGTCGAAAAACCGCTACGCAGGTGAGTGGAAAATTGATGAATACAGTACATGCCTCTCACCGCTGGTACGGCGTAGCGGAAAAAAGATGCGCCACGCCGGAGCAACGATACGCCATTTTACATGAATCTACCCCATTGTCTTTTTAGATAGCCAGATAGAGTAGGCAGGCTAGTCAGTTTAGCTTCAATTACAGTGTGTAGAGAATATATATACATCCCTAGGAGTTGTACATATATTTATACACTGTATATGCCTCTGCAAACCTACGCTGCATGGCCTCCCTGATCCTGCAAAGCCTGCGTAAGGATCCTTGTGTACGTGCTATCAAGGAGAGGGATCATTACTGGCTGGAAACTCTCCTTGATTCACGTTACAAGAGTAAGGTTGCGGACCTTATGTTGCCATCGCAGAGGGAGCAAAAGATGAAACTTCTGCGGGAGGCCTTGCAGAAGGGTCTGTGCAATGCGTTCCCAGAACCGGGAGGATTACCAACACCTGGCCCTGGACAACATCTTGCTGAGGCTTCGGTGAGTCACAGAAGGAGCGGTGGAGAAGGTGGCCATCTGACCGATGCGTTCAGACAATTTTTTAGTCCGCAGCCTCAAGGTTTGACCGGTTTCAGCAACCATCGCCAGCGTCTGGTTTACATGGTGTGGGAATACCTAGGGGCAAAATCCAACTTGGACACCTTCCCCACCGAAAATCCTCTGGCTTACTGGGTCTTGAGGATGGATCACTGGCCAGAGCTTTCACAGTACGCAATTGAGCTACTGGCTTGCCCTGCATCCAGTGTTCTTTCAGAACGCACATTCAGTGCTGCTGGAGGCTTTGTGACCGATCACAGGGTGCGCCTCTTCACCGACTCTGTTGATTGACTGACCTTCATCAAAATGAATCAGGCTTGGATCAACACCAGCTACCAAGCACGGATGTAACTGAATAATATTTTTTTGTTGACATGTCAGATCCCTTTGAGACTGCGTATGCTGATGCTGAGTAACTGTCCTGTTGTGCTGCTGATGGAATATCCTTCTCCTCACTTTTCTTGCTGATAGCTAGTAAGACATTTTTTGTTTCTGGGCTCCGCCACCAGTGCCTAGGGCCAAATTTGTGTGCCCCTGTTTAACAGGGGCGTCTAATAACAATTTTTGATGGAATACTTTGCACGTGGCTCTTTATTGCGCTCCAATTACAGTATCTGTGAGGGGTTGCAGTGTTGTGTTGTGCCTAAGGCCTAATTTTTCTGCCCCTGTTTAACAGGGGCGTCTAATAACAATTTTTGATGCAATACTTTGCACATGGCTATTTATTGCGCTCCAATTACAGTATCTGTGAGGGGTTGCAGTGTTGTGTTGTGCCTAAGGCCCAATTTTTCTGCCCCTGTTTAACAGGGGTGTCTAATAACAATTTTTGATGCAATACTTTGCACATGGCTCTTTATTGCGCTCCAATTACAGTATCTTTCAGGGTTCCAGTGCTGTCAGCTCCCATCCAGCACACAGGCACGGCACGCAGACGGGCGCGCACCCTCTCGGGACCAATCAGAGGCATGACATGCCTATTTAAACCAGCCCCTGTCTCTGGACGGGTTGCTGGTTTATCGTCAGCTCTGCTTGAAGTTTTGTACTTGTCTTGTTGCTCCTTGACCCGGATTTCTTCCCGACTCACCTCTCGCCTGGAAACCTGACATCGGCTTTTGTCTCTGGATTTGCTGTCTTCTCTAACCCCTGACCTTGGACCCTGACCTGGATCTGCTCCCGTCTCCTGACCTTGAACCTTGGCTTGCACCCCTGGACTTGTCTATGTCCTGAACCTGGACTTTAACCTGTACCCCGGATCTGCTTCTGTCACTCTGCTATCCTCTGAGTTGTGTACCGGAAGTTGCTTCACCCACATCTATATTGGTGGCCATCCTGCAACTGCACCCCATCTCCGCTGCTACTTCTCCAGCATCAGTATCCCACCTACCACTCCGCTGGTACTGGTACCTCCTTGTGCCTCTGCCTCCTGTCTCAAACTCCAGGGGGCAGGCGCGCTTGGTCATAAAGGTGAGCCGTCCTCAGCATCTCGGCCTCGTGAGTACTTGATTTCTCTGACAGTATTGACCAGCCAGATGTCTGAGGCCGACAGGGCGCGCTCACCATTCGAGACACTCTGCTTGCAGGTGTCAGCACTCACGGAAGCAGTTCAAAAATTTCAAGACGGTTAATTACAAATAGACGGTCGTCTCCAACAACTGGCCGGTGCTCCTGGGCCCTCGTCTCCACCTGTGTCACCACCTTCTGAAGCCGCAGCTCCTCAAGCCGTCTCAAGTCTAGCCGTAATGGTGACCCACCCGGAACCACGGTTCGCCATGCCAGAACGTTTCTCAGGCGATCGTTGGAAATACTGGGCCTTTAAGAATGCTTGTTCCCTATACCTGTCTCTTCAACCCAGAACTTTTTGTTCAGACCCTGTGAAGGTGGGATTCATGATATCTCTCTTGACGGACGAGCCTCAAGCATGGGCTCACAGTTTAAAAGGAGCAGCGAAGTCCGATCCTGGATACGATTGACACTTTCTTCGAACACATGGTCGAAGTTGTACGATGACCCGCAGCGCACGGCTACCGCCGAAACAATCCTCCATAACCTTACCCAAGGTAGAAGGCCTGTTGAGGACTATACTGCCGAGTTCCGGAAGTGGTCAGCCGACACAGGCTGGAATGAAGCCGCTCTGAAATACCAGTATCGTCAAGGCTTGTCAGAGGCTCTTAAAGAAGAGCTGACCAGGTCTGAGACCCCAGCCTCTCTGGAAGATCTGATTTAAGCTGCGACCCAGTTGGATCGACGCCTGAGAGAGCGACGCTCTGAACGGTTCCAAACCACACGCCCTACATGGGCTCGCCCAAGACCTACACCAGTGCCACAACCTCCGGCTACTCCTTAGAATGCTATCTTTCCTGATCCCGAACCTATGCAACTTGGGTTTGTCCGTGCGCCACTTACCTCTGAGGAGAAACTACGAAGACGCCTAAACAACCTGTGCTTGTATTGCGGAGAGGCCGGCCACTTCCTCCGCTCCTGTCCAGTAAGGCCTAGTAAGTCCAAACTGCAACCTGCTTTCAATTACAATATTGCAAATATTTCTCAGACTCATGTTGTCCTTTTCATTTCATTACAGTTACCGGAAGGGGCAACCCGCCTACCGGCCATTGTTGATTCAGGGGAGTGCAGTTGCTTCCTAGATTCTACATTGGCTCAAAAACTACACATTCCCCTTCGCAATAAAGACCATCACTTACAAATTCATCTAGCTGATGGTTCCCTGCCCCGGTCTGGACTTATCACACAAGAAACTGAACCCATCTGTGCCACCACCGGTTCTGGCCACCAGGAGTTTCTACGGTTGGACCTTATTCCATCTCCGCTGTTTCACATTATCCTGGGCCTTCCCTGGTTACAGGCACATCAATCTTCCATAAATTGGCTGAAAAAAGAGGTCCATTTCACGTCTTCTTACTGTTCCCAGTATTGCTTCCTGCCTACAATTGTTTCTTGCTCCACCGTGACAACCTCACCTGAAATTCCCCTGCACGTTCCCTCTGTCTACCTGGAATTTAAAGATGTTTTCGACAAACGACAAGCCGATTGCCTTCCTCCCCACCGACCGTATGATTGCCCCAGCGATCTTCTACCTGGCTCCGAGGTCCCCTTCGGCCGCATCTTCCCGCTATCCGAGACGGAATTAAAAGCCCTCAAGGTTTATATTGATGAAAATCTGCAAAATAAATGTATTCGTCCATCATCCTCCCCGGCTGGAGCGGGAATCTTCTTCGTTGAAAAAAGACGGTTCTTTAAGGCCTTGTATTGACTATCGAGAGCTCAATAAGATCATGATTAAGAACAGGTATCCGCTTCCCCTCATACCAGAACTATTCCAGCGGTTCCGATCAGCCCAAGTTTTTTCCAAATTGGACTTAAGAGGTGCTTATAATCTCATTAGGATTAGGGCCGGGGATGAATGGAAAACTGCCTTTAGATAAAGATTCGGTCATTTTGAGTATCTTGTTATGTCGTTTGGACTGTGCAATGCTCAAGCCACTTTTCAACATTTAGTTAATGACATTTTTCGTGAACATCTGGACGATTTCCTGGTCGTGTATCTGGACGACATTCTCATTTTTTCACCTTCCATAGAGTTACATAGGTACCACGTCAAAAGGGTGCTTACTATACTCAGAGAGCATAAACTATACCTAAAGGCCGAAAAATGTGAGTTCGAGAAATCTTCTGTGCAATTCTTGGGATTCATTATATCTAACAGTGGGGTTGCCATGGATCCACAAAAAAGTCAGAGCCATCCAGGAATGGCCAGCTCCGGTCAACAAGAAGAGGGTACAACGGTTCATTGGCTTTGCCAACTTTTATTGACGGTTCATCGTCGGTTCATCGTCGGTTTCTCTTCTATCGTAAGCACTATTACTCAGCTTACCCATCAAGGTCATCCTTTTTGCTGGTCACCAGAGGCCCAAGAGGCTTTCAAGAAACTCAAATCAGTTTTCTCCTCTGCTTCTGTTCTGCGGCACCCTGACCCAATGTTGCCCTTTACCCTGGAAGTAGACGATTCGGAAACCGCTACGGGAGCCGTCCTGTCACAGAGACAAGGTCCAAAGGCCCTATTACACCCTGTGGCCTATGCCTCCTGGAAACTGACTATTCCTGAGAGAAATTACGACGTTGGGGACAGGGAGCTACTTGCTATTAAATTTGCTCTAGAAGAATGGAGGTACTTACTAGAAGGATCGGCTCATCCTATAATGATCTTTACCGACCATAAAAACCTCGAGTATCTGCGATCAGCGAAACGCTTAAGACCCAGGCAAGCTCGTTGGGCTCTTTTTTTTTTCACGGTTTTTCACATCACTTACAGGCCCGGTTCAAAAAATGGAAAAGCAGACGCTCTCTCCAGGATGTTCCCTGAAACTCCATGTACAGCTGAACCGAGTACCATTCTGTCCTCCCGGAATTTTCTCCTAGTTTCTCAAATCGACCTGTTGAATTCTATTAGGGCAGCATCCAGACAATGTTCTGATCCGGAGGTGTCATCATTGGTGGAACACGACGATGTCTTTTGGTCTTGAGGTAAAATTTTTGTCCCATCAGAAACCAGATAGTTGGTTTTCAGCACTTTTCAGGACCGTAAACTCGCAGGTCACTTTGGAGCACGGAAAACCTACGGAATTAATCTCAAGACATTTTTTGTGGCCAAGCTGGAGACAGGATTGTAAACTATACGTTGCATCTTGTACCGATTGTCAATGTAATAAAGTCCCTAAAACCAAGACCTGGGGATTACTGAACGCCCGGAATGCCCGTGGGCTGAAATTTTTATGGACTTTATTGTCGACTTACCACCATCCGAAGGCTTCACCACAATTCTGATCATAGTAGACCGCCTCTCTAAAATGGCACACTTTTTGCCCATGATCAGTACGCCTTCTGCTGTAGAGACAGCCAAAATCTTCTTCAAGGAAATCGTCAGACTCAAGAGCATTGTTTCGGGCATTTTTATGGACTTTATTGTCGACTTACCACCATCCGAAGGCTTCACCACAATCTCAGCATCTCGGCCTCGGTGAGTACTTGATTTCTCTGACAGTATCTTTGAGGGATTGCAGTGTTTTAGGCAGCATTGATATAATAAGAAGCCAGACATGGTTGACTATCCAAAAATATTTATTGTATCACACTGAAAATGTGTGATTTTCATTTTTTTTAAATATCAAAATAGAAATAGTTTTTTTTTATTTTTAAGACCTATATTTTTGCATTTAAATAATTGTCTACATCTATTATTATTTTATTTTTTAAACTCTCCCCAGAATATCTATAACATTTTACAGGTTTTGGACCACCTTCTTGTTGTCCTTTATGATCTCCTCGTGGGCAAGGTTTGTGTCCTCTATTTGTTCACTGCAGCAAATTATCTCCCCAATTAGCACCTGGGCACTGTCCAGGCATGGACTGGCCATAGGGACTACAGGGAGTTTCCCGGTGGGCCGGTGGCTCAGTGGGCCGGTTTCAGTGACAGCCTGTCAAAGTAATGGCTGCGCAGCTCGCTCTCCACTTCATGCAGTGATGTGAGAAGAATGAGGAAAATACAGAGGAGAATAAGTGAAATAATAAAAGAGGTGATTGAGGACTCCTTTATGTTATGCTACTTATGTTTTTTGCACAGTTGCGTATAGTTTAAATAATGTTTTTGTTCTTGTTTGCAAACATAAAGTGGGCCGGTCTGGATAAAGTCCAGGGCCAAATTTTGGTCTCAGTCCATCCCTGGCACTGTCAGTGTCTAAGCCGTCCCCAACAGCTCGTACACCTGAAATTTGGAAAAAAAACATGTATTAAAATTATGCAGGCCTACATGTATTACCTGAAGCTGTGCTGTATGACACTGACCTGATGTGGTGGCATTTTGCACTTCCTGCACATCCGGCGAGGGTGGGGCTTGGCATTGTGTGGGGTTGGTCGGCTCCACTGCTGCAGCTTGATTGCGGCTTATGAGATTGTAAAAAAAGGGATAGATGAATCAAAAGTATTAGAGGCCTGAAAGAGGAATATCAATCATTCTTTTTAAAAAGTGTCGTACAATTGTCTGTTTTTACAATCCTAAGCTTAAAACAGGATTTTATCCATTACCAAAGCTGCTGCATTTCTCTATCTTTGGCCATGTTTCCTACATGGCAAAACAACAAGTTGACACTGGATCACCTCTGTGTGACATGCTAACTAACTAGGTTGTTCTTGTGACCAATCCTGACCTCCCTGGGGCCCATAGCAAAATGACATGGCACATTAAAAATGAGAAGCGGGGGGCGCTAACGAAAGTTGAGAAGTGGGGGGAGGGGGTGTTCTGCTGTCGGAAATTACATCTTACATTAAATTGAGAAGCAAGGGGTGCTGACTTCTTGCCTCTTCTCCCATGCAGCCAGCGAGTTGAGAAGCGGGGGTTAGGGGGCGAAAATGACTTCTTACCAGGCGGGGCCTCTAGTTATTTGGGGGGCCCTTCGCAGCTTTGCCGGGCCCCAAGCGGCTTGCATAGTGAGCCTATAGGGCGGAACGGCCATGCCAACCATTGTGCTACTGAGTCCATATGTGTAATCAACTGCTTTGCTGAGCATACTCTCCTTTTAATGTATATTGACTTAAGTTGGATTATTTAAATCTAGTTAATAACACATCTACATTAATTAAAAAATTGGTCTCACATAAAAAGGTCTTAAATAGAATGACCAACCAATAATTATGCCCACACAAACATGAACCTTGAAACATCTATTCTTGAACTGTATATATACACAACCTGTAATAAAAAGCACCTCCTGCAAAATAATAAAAACAAATATTCAGAGTACACATGAAATTACTTACGTCTTCTGAGGACTCTTCGAATTCTCTCCATCTGCTCTGGCTCTCGGATTTTCAAATCACTTCATCTCTTGCGCAACTGCTCCCTGGAACTCTGCACCCCGAATTTTGCATGGATACTCCTCCATACCTTATCCATGATCTGGGCCTTGAGTTTATTGGGGTTTTCGTAAGGCCCTTTTTTGCCGTCGTAGTCCTCCTTTTTTAAAATAGCCACCATCTCAACCATCTCTTCAAAGCTCATGTTGGTGGCTTTGTACCTCCTGATCCTCCTGGTGTGTGCCTGGCCTGTCTCCTGCCTGGTTGCAGCTTGCTGTCTCTCCTTCATCATATCTTCAGACTCCTCACCACATTGACCGACTAAAAAGGGGCGTGGAAATCACTAGAACGAACGTCATGGGCGTGGAAACGTGCGGAGCTTCTCACATGCGCAGTGTATAAAGGGATATTGCGTGAATGAGAACGTCGTTCACAGTCGGTAGAAAACGTCGGAAAAACGATCATGCAATACGACGATACGAAACTTGTTTTTTAGACTTTATGATCAGTGGATGAGTTTGTGGGTTAGATATGGGGAGAAAGCTAAGGCTTGACTGACATTAGTTTTTTTTTTTTGCTAAATTTTGACTTGCAGAAATAATGGAGGCCTTCAGAGAACAGGAGTTCTTCACAGAATTTGTTCAAAGGGGGCCCCGGATGGCAACCCCCCTTTTTTCTACAATCTTTATTTCACAAAAAAATAATTGATTGAGCCAAAATCTGGCATTGTAATGGCCCCCCACCACCCCTAAAATAATCGACATATTGTTGCCACACAGCACGTTCGCTTTGGGGGGCCAAGCCTGTATGGCCACAGGCTCACGGGCCACCACTGGAATATCAATGGCCTCATCACCAGGCATAAGTGTAATGTAGTTTGCTGAGGGTCTCTTTAGGAAATTGTGCAATATGCAGCAGTAAAGCATGACATGGTTCAGATTCTACGTAACAAACCTACAGTCCTTGTCTTGTTTGCACCGCCTGTATACTGCTGTTTAAAGTATATAGGGCCATAGGGTCTTGTCAGGGCCGATCCTCCCTATAGGTGCACTATGCAAGCCACTTAGGGCCACGCAAAGCTGCAAAGGGCCCTCAAAATTACTAGAGGCCCCTCCTGGTGAGAAGTAATTCTAAACTCGTTGGCTGAGTTATTTCCGACAGCAGAACACCCCCTTCCCCCGCTTCTCAACTTTCTTTAATGTGACATGTCACTGTCGTCAGAGCCCCCTGCTTCTCATTTTTAATGTGCCATGTCATTTTGCTGAGGGCCCCAGGGAGGTCAGGATCGGCACTGGGTATTTTAATGACCTGGGGGGAGTGATGGCGGGGAAACTCATGCTATTTTTTTCCATGATTTTTATCCATATTGCAGGGACCAAACATTAAATTGAAGCCGCAAGCAGTATTAAATTACTTTTTTCTGAGAGTAATCTCATGTTGTGCAGGGACATTTCTAAACACGTGCCACTACTATAGACACCTAGCAGGTATGATATTTAAAGGGATTTTTGATTTTTTTTTTCACTTTAATCATCATTAAAATCGTTGCTCCAGAAAAAACTACAGTTTTTAAAACTTTTTTTTCCATTGATACATGTTCCCTGGGGCAAGACCCATGTTCTCAAAGACGTTTTTCAACAATAACTTAAATATTGGGCTTTAAAATGAGCACTTTTGAATTCGAACGCTGGAGTCCCAAAGACTTCAATGGGGTTCTAAATGTTCACACAAACGGTCGCTCTGTTCGACGGTTCTGGTGCGAACCAAACACGGGTATGTTCGGCTCATCCCTATTGGCAAGTATGCACTCATTCGTAAGTATCTGATGATGTGGATACATGGGCACAATGCCTTGCCTTGATGTGCAGCCTGCACTCTGAACTGCCAACCAGAAACTGACCAAATGCTACACATAAAGGGAAACTACAAGGTCCATCATGCCTTAGGCCGCGTACACACGATCAGACTGGTCCGATGAAACTGGTCTGCAGACCAGTTTCATCGGACCGGTCTGATTGTGTGTACGTGGCCTCACAGCACATCAGGAGGTTGGGTCATTGTAAAATTTTACCTGTCACCTGTAGATGCTTATGAAGGAGTGGAGAAGAAATATCTGAGTATCAATTAAAGGTGGAGATGTGTTATAATTCCCCATCCCATTACGATCCCCTGCCAAGGTGATCGGATTCATAATATTCACATAGAGACGGGATGGATTAGAACATTTTACCCTCTCTTTGTCCTGTTTACCATTATCATTGAAAGTCAAAGTAAAAGAAAATCCAAAATGTAGGGTTGTCCCCAAAAAAAGTATTAGAGGGGAAATCTTCAAATGCTTCTGGTGACCTAGGTGCCCCCATGAAATTCCCTTAATTTTAAAGGGTTTCCTCTCGCTTCTTGTTACAGCTATAAGGCAGGAAGTGAAGGGAAATCTCTGCAATGGGACAAAAGATAGCAAAAATAAACCTTACAAGGGCTATAACCCTCCTTTGCGCTATCCAAAATAATAAAAAGTGTTGCCTATAGTTCTACTTTAAGGACATTGTTTTTATGCACTTTTATTTTATTGATTCACTGATTTTCACTAATATTATTATACAGTAAATAATATGATGGACTCTATTGTTAGGGTTATATTGTATATATTGTATAAATTGGTATATTATTGAGTGTAATGGCGCTGCACTTACTTATAAGTATTTCAGATTGTTTATTTGCTATATGTGATACTGTACAGCAGGGATGCCCAACCTTTTGAAGAGCGAGGGCCACTTTAGCAACTTGGTAACCAGTCGCGGGCCACAATGAGTGAAGTGGGCAGATGAAGGGTTGCGGCTACTCTATAGGCCCTCCGATCCACCCAGATGGAAGGGAATGAATTCCCCTCTGTTTTTCGGATTGGAGGTAAGTGGGGGTAAACGGACATCTGTCATTCTATAGAGGTGAATTGAGGGTCCCATTTGTTCGGGTTGATCGTGTGAAAAAGACTGCTTTCACACTGATGTGCTGTGGTTTACCCACACTGCAGGTTCAGCGTAGTGCTCCTGTGTCTATCCTGCAAGTTTAGCTGAACTTTGCCATAGACTCCGCCCTTGGCAAAAGCTGATGCTGTACAGGAAGCATTGGCTTATGGGGCTCTGCTCCGCAGCCGCTTTCTTCCTCTACCACCAGCTTCATTCACAACACTAATGCTGTGGTATGGCGGGTCAACAACCTGCGATCTAGACTTGCCAACCTTCCATTCCAGAGCAGGAGGTTGCGAGCCACATCAGAGGGCTCCGCGGGCCACTGGTTGGCCACCCCTGCTGTACAGAGTGTGCTGGCTGGCTTTTACACATTTCTTTATTTGATTTTATTAAAGGGGTGCCTCAGCCTTGTTTTATGTTTATTAAAAGTCAGCAGCTACAAAAAGTGTAACTGCTGGCTTTTAATAAACAATCACTTACCTGCTCCAGCATTCCAGCGACGCGCCGGCCGGGGGTCCGCTCCTCTCCCCCCCTCCCCGGCCGGCGTCCTCATCGTAACTGTGGGCACCCGGCCGTGACAGCCTTCGGCGATCGCATGGGACCTGTCATGTGTCCCAGGCGATCGCCTACAGGGAGGGGCTGCTGTAGGCGATTAAGCCTAACCAGCCCCTCGGCGGAAGGAGGAAGTGGGACAGGAAGTCCCACTCCTCCTGAAGGCCCCCACTCCCCCCCACATGTGGCATGTAAGGGGTTGAGGAGTGGGATAAGCGGAAGTTCAATTTTTGGGTGGAACTCTGCTTTAATAGTGCTATGATGCCTTCGGAGTTCAGTAGAGCACTAATGTCCATTTATTAACCACATATCATTGATTTAAAATATGTTTTTAAATGATTACCAGACATTAATTTACTAAATTCTGTATGCTTCAAAATAGTAAAAAATTACCTTTGAAATTACATCCAAGCGTTAAAGGTTATTTGAGATTCATTTGAGAATGGCTAAATTAAAATGTATTTTAACCACTTCAATACAGGGCACTTAAACCCCCTTTTTACCCAGACCAATTTTCAGCTTTCGGTGCTCTCACACTTTGAATGACAATTACTCAGTCATGCAACACTGTACCCAAATAAAATTTGCGTCATTTTTTAACATTATAGAGCTTTTTTTGTGTTATTTAATCACTTGTGGGTTTTTTATTTTTTGTGCTATAAATAAAAAAGCCCTGAAATTTTGTGAAAAATTGCCCTATTCTTTTTTTTTTTTTCAAAAAATTTAGCAAATTAGTAATTTTTCTTCATAAATTTTGCCTAAAATGTATACTGCTACATATCTTTGGTAAAAATAACCCAAATTGGTGTATATTATTTGGTCTTTGTGAAAGTTATAGAGTCTACAAACTATGGTGCCAATCCCTGAAAATTAATCAATCTGATCACACTTGAAGTACTGATGGCCTATCTGAGTTCTTGAAACACTAACAAGTCAGAAAAGTACAAATACCCCCCAAATGACCCCTTTTTAGAAAGTAGACATTCCAAGGTGTCATAGACCGTGAAATATTTAAGTGTTTCTAAGTGAAATCCTAATTCATGTATTGCAGAAGATGAGACATTGGGGATAGTACATATTGCAGGATGTCTTGGGATTATCAGGTCTAAATATCGTCTGTCTGAAGATATGGATTGAAAGACATACCATGTTCTATTGTGCGATGCCAATACTGTGTTGTAATTGATTAAGTCAAAAGGGTCTCTGCCCTGTCTTAAGGCTAACTCAACTATCCAGACGGTCCCATTGTTCTGTGGGTGGCTATTGTGTACATTGATTACCCCCCTGGGGCTTCTGTCTCTGGGAGATAATTACTAAATGTATTTTAGATCTGTGATTGTGTATTCTAAAGGTTAATTGAATTCAATTGATAAAAGAATGTGATGTGTCAAGCTTTGCGGTGCCGAAATGCCTCTGTATGGAAACCCCCAGTGTGTGGAAAAGGGGGTGGAGATTTCATTGTTCTTTGATTGATGACAACCTTGTAAACTGTGTATATAAATCTGCAGAGTTTTGCCATTAAAGTGTGTCCTGTTTACATCCAGCATTAAGCCTTGGCTCATGTGTGGATTATTCGGCGATTCCAGGGATATTCCTACTCGTGGAATATTGGGTGATTTTCTTTTAAACCAGAAGAAGGGAATGCTTGACGGGGATATGTTCTACTACCGTCACAACTGGTTGGCAGCAGCGGGATTTTCCCTTCTCCTTTTCTTTACACCAGGATTCCAAGCAAACACTGGGAACAGTGAATGGAAGGCTAGTACACTCGGCTTAAAAGAAATACACTGAAAGAACTACTGGAAGTTCGTGGAAGGATTGCTAGCAACAAAACCGAGTGTTTAATCTTAGCAGAATTAATGGAGCTAGACCAGGAGAACTCGGTTGCAGCAACGCCAGCAGTACAAGAGATGGAGACACCAGTGATTCAGGAGGAGGAATCACCAGCCAACAAGGCAATAAGAGAGAAACTAGCATGGTTCGGTCCGAACCCAACGGCGGATGTGGTGCTGAAAGTGATGAACCTGTTAGCGGAGGAGGCTAAACAGATAAGAGACGCAGATCTACAGTTAAAACTGGCAGCAGTCCAACAAGCAGCCGCACATTCTCCAAACAGTGAGTACAGCACAGCAGCACCAACTAAAGAGATAGGAGAGGTGCAGACACCAGTCTCCATGGAAGAGGAATTCCAAAGAAGCTTACAAGAGATGCGGATACAGCATAGAGGACCCGTATCAGAGGAGGTCCTGCTGGGATGGGCGGATGTGATTCGGTGCCAACTCTGGAAGGAAGTGCTAGCTCTGGAGCAGCAACACCAAGGAGAGGTCCTGCCTTACATCTATGCAAGGTACTGGCCGCAGTATGACGTACGAATGCTGTTGTTGGGGGAACAACCGAAGCAGGAGTGGATAGTGGAATTAAGCAGGCTGATCCGGGCAGAGATGCAGCTGGATGAGAGCTACAGAGCCCTTCGGTGGTATGTAGCCCAAGAGTGCCCGTGGTCAGCGGATGACAGCCCCACAGAAGGCTATGACTATGATGGCCTGGGATTGTTGTATTGCAGGATGTCCAGTGATCCTGACTTTGGGGATGATCGGGAGTGGCGCTTGGAGGACATAATGGAGCACAGAGAGGAAAAATTGAATATCTCGGAAGCGCACTGGCTACAGGAAGATTTGGAATTTCTGGCCGCTCGGGAATGGGACCTGGAAATCGCCTACAAACAGCTGCTAGACTCTGCTCAGCGCCAGGGCCGGGCTCCCTTTGCCTGGGACTATCAGGAAATACCAGTGGACAATGCTGAAATCCTGGCTGAAGAATCTTCCATGTGGCAGGGTAACAGTGTGCTTTGCCAACCTGCCCCTGCAGCTATGGACCAGGAGGTTATATGGCGGATGCAGCAAGTGCCGATTGACCTTGATGATCCCGTTTCTGCATGGGACGATCTTGAATGAAGGAATGTGCCTGTCCAGCAGTATGCCAGTGAATCGGCAGTGGAAAATCTGGAGATTGCCATTCCCAAAGCTGAAGTTCTGACCGCAGGGCCGAGCTCTGCTAACCTCTGCTCAGTACCTATAGCATCTTCTGGGTTACATGGACAGGAGATGGTGAGCCTCTATCCCCAGACACCAGTTGCAGAGAGAGGGGATTTAATAGATTTTTCTGCTGAGGAAAAACAACCTGATGGGCCTCCAGCAGAAGAGCTGGGATCAGGGCCAAACTTCATTGTGCTCTGCCCAGCACCAAGAGCAGTATTTGTGGAGTTACAAGGAACTTCCCCAGCTGAAGCGCTGGTCACCGGACAGAGGGATGAAGACCTCTGCCCCACCCCTGTGGCAGTTCCGGAGGCTCAGGGTGAGAAGATGGCGATCACTCCCCAGCCACAGATTACAGAATGTAGGGACTGTTCAGAGGATGTTATGGATTATGCACCCCCAGCAGAAGTGCTGGCAACAGGGCAGAGTGCCAGCCATCTCTGCCCAGCACCGGGACCAACTGTGGAGTTCCAGGGAGCCGGGGCAGTTGGCCCCCCTCCCCAGCAACCAGCTGATGTGGTAAAGCTCTTACTGCCAGCTGAATCACTGGCAGCAGGACAGGATGCTACTGGCGGCTGCACCCCACTACAGCTTGAGCGGATATCGGTGGATGGGACTGTGGTCTCCTCTCACAGCAACCCAGCGGAAGAGCTGGCAACAGAGCAGAGTGCCCCGGGCCTCTGCTTTCACTTAACAGAAGAAGGGGTTCCTGGGGTAGTGGATGGGACTTCAGTCTCCACTGGCACAACCCCAGAAAATGGTACAGGACTGAAACAGGAGGATGTCGGCTGTGCTTTGCAAGCACTGGGGGATTTTCACCTCACACCGGTGGATGGGACTTCAGTCTCCACTGGTATACCCCATAAATGGTGGCCAGTTGGCCCAGATCCCCAACAGCATGATGGAGTGAGCCCAGCCACCCTGCCTTCTCTCCAGCGGCTGAAAGGACTCCAGGGATTAGGGCCAGTCCAGGCCTCTCCCCAGCGGCAGGCGTGTTCTCTGAGAGAGGCAGAGGTTGGCGGGGTGAGTAATGCTCAGTTTGGAGCCATTTATTTGGGGTACTGTATGGATACTGGCATTGGGGGACTGGAACTACTGACTAAGTTCAGAGTCAACCCATCTGGTGTCTCCTACTGTGTTAGTCTCCTGCCAAAAGGGGAGCCGTGTGCCAGACCTAGCTGGGACAGGGGCTTTTGGAGAGGACTGAATGCGAGCCTCTTGCCGTCCGATTATGGGCCAGGGCCTCAAACCAGGAAGGAGGATGGTTCATCCCCGCCGACAGCCCTGGAACCTTAAGACTACTTGCCCAACATCCTCGAGTGACCCGTTTGGGTCCCACTGTGGATGTTGAACTATTTCCCAGGGGGAGTAATGTCATGGACCGTGAAATATTAAAGTGTTTCTAAGTGAAATCCTAATTCATGTATTGCAGAAGATGAGACATTGGGGATAGTAAATATAGCAGGATGTCTTGGGATCATCAGGTCTAAATATCGTCTGTCTGAAGATATGGATTGAAAGACATACCATGTTCTATTGTGCGATGCCAATACTGTGTTGTAATTGATTAAGTCAAAAGGGTCTCTGCCCTGTCTTAAGGCTAACTCAACTATCCAGACGGTCCCATTGTTCTGTGGGTGGCTATTGTGTACATTGATTACCCCCCCTGGGGCTTCTGTCTCTGGGAGATAATTACTAAATGAATTTTAGATCGGTGATTGTGTATTCTAAAGGTTAATTGAATTCAATTAATAAAAGAATGTGATGTGTCAAGCTTTGCGGTGCCGAAATGCCTCTGTATGGAAACCCCCAGTGTGTGGAAAAGGGGGTGGAGATTTCATTGTTCTTTGATTGATGACAAGCTTGTAAACTGTGTATATAAATCTGCAGAGTTTTGCTATTAAAGTGTGTCCTGTTTACATCCAGCATTAAGCCTTGGCTCATGTGTGGATTATTCGGCGATTCCAGGGATATTCCTACTCGTGAAATATTGGGTGATTTTCTTTTAAACCAGAAGAAGGGAATGCTTGACGGGGATATGTTCTACTACCGTCACACAAGGTATTAAGTAAGTAGTATTGCAAGTTTTTTTAAGTTGTAATTTTTTCCCACAATTCTTTGCAAAATTAAGATTTTTTATAATTTTTTTACAAAATTGCCATATTAACCACTTAAGGACCGCCTCCTGCACATTTACATCGGCAGAATGGCACAGCTGGGCACATGCACGTACAGGTACGTCCTGTGCTAGTGCCCAGCTGTGGGTCGTGGGCGCGTGCCCGCGCCGCGCTCCCGTGACCCTGTCTGAAGCTCTGGGACCGTGGGAGCTGAAGGACGGGGAGAGCCGTGTGTAAACACGGCTTCCCCGTTCTTCACTGTGGTGGCGTCATCGACCGTGTGATCCCTTTTATAGTGATACACAATCGATGACATCACACCTACAGCCACACCCTCCGACAGTTGTAAACACACATTAGGTCACACATAACTCCTTCAGCGCCCCCTTGTGGTTAACTCCCAAACTGCAAATGTAATTTTCACAATAAACAATGCATTTTAAATGCATTTTTTGCTGTGAAAATGACAATGGTCCCAAAAATGTGTCAAAATTGTCCGAAGTGTCTGCCATAATGTCACAGTCATGAAAAAAATCGCTGATCGCTGCCATTAGTAGTAAAAAAAAAAAAATGAATATAAATGCAATAAAACTATCCCCTATTTTGTAAACGCTATAAATTCTGCGCAAAACCAACCGATAAACGCTTATTGCGATTTTTTTTTTTTTTTTAACAAAAATAGGTAGAAGAATACGTATCGGCCTAAACTGAGGAAATATAAATATATATATATATATATATATATATATATATATATATATATATATATATATATATAATATATTTTTTTGGGGGGGGGCTATTTATTATAGCAAAAAGTTAAAAATATTGCATTTTTTTTTCAAAATTGTCGCTCTATTTTTGTTTATAGCGCAAAAAATAAAAACCATAGAGGTGATCAAATACCACCAAAAGAAAGCTCTATTTGTGAGGAACAAAATTACGCCAATTTTGTTTGGAAACCACGTTGCACGACCGCGCAATTGTCTGTTAAAGCGGCGCAGTGCCGAATCGCAAAAACTGGCCGGGTCCTTTAGCTGCCTAACGGTCCGGGTCTGAAGTAGTTAACTGGTTATTTCTCTCACAGAGCATATGCATACAACAAATTACACCCCAAAATATATTCTGCTACTCCTCCTGAGTATGAGGATACCACATGTGTGGGACTTTTACACAGCATGGCCACATACAAAGGCCCAACATTGAAGTAGCACCATCAGGCGATTTTGAAGGCCCTGGAGCACCAGGACAATGTAATTGCCCACAAAATGACCCCATTTTGGAAAGCAAAAGCCCCAACGTATAATCTATGAGGCATAATGAGACTTTTGAATGGTTTATTTTTTCCAGAAGTTTTTGGAAAATGTGGGTAAAAAATGAAAATGCATTTTATTTATACAAAGTTGTCCATTTCTAAGATATTTCGAACACATAGCAAATACAAAGCAAAAATGACACCCCAAAATGCATTCTGCTACTCCTCCTAAGTATAGGGATACCACATTGTGTGGGACTTTTACACAGCCTGGCCCCATACAAAGGCCCAGCATTGAAGTAGCACCATCAGGCGATCTACGAGCATAAATTGCACATCTCATTTCTCAACCATCTATTACAGTTTTGAAGGCCCTGGAGCACCAGGACAATGGAATTTCCCACAACATGACCCCATTTTGGAAAGCAAACACCCCAACGCATAATCTATGAGGCATAATGAGTCTTTTGAGCGGTTATTTTTTTTCCAGACGTTTTTGGAAAATGTGGAAGAAAAATGAAATCGCATTTTATTTACACAAAGTTGTTCATTTATAAGATATTTCCAACACATAGCAAATACATAGCAAAAATTACACCCCAAAATACATTCTACTACTCCTCCTGAGTATGGGGATACCACATGTGTGGGACTTTTACACAGCTTTGCCACATACAGAGGCCTAACATCCAAGTAGCACCATCAGGCGTTCTAGGAGCATACATTACATATATAATTTCTTGGCAACCTATAATTTTTGAAGGCCCTTCATATTTCTAACACATAGCATGTACATACCAAGAATTACAATCCAAAATAAATTCTATTGCGGAAAGGTTAAAAAAAAAAGTATTACCTGTGCTTTTAGTAGTGTCCACAGAAGATAGCACTGGTCCAGGCAGCAGTCAGGGATGTGCTTAGCGACAGCAATAGTAATTATCCAGGCAGCAGGCAGGAATATTCTCTATGGTCAGCACAAGGATATTGTCAGCACACCCAAGCCAGCACAGCCATAATATTGGTCCTGGTACACTGTTACCTGCAGATACTCATTATTGTACCGTGCTCCAGCCCTTCATAAACATACTGCCTCTCGCTACAGCTAATTATTTGCATAGTCCAGGTAGCAGGCAGTGGTGTGGCCCATTCATGCGGCAGACAAAGATGATGGCAGGCATGATGGCAGTAAGTCAGCAGCCGGCTGAGGACCGCAATCGGGTAAGACCTGTGCACAGGGGCACAGGGGTAGAGAGTTCGACCCACCCAAATCTCTATGAAGCCTCTGGACTCCAGACCCTAATCTGGAAATTACGAAACCTGGAGAAAACAAAAAAACAAATTCTCCATCCGGAAAAACTATTCTGGAGCCCCTCACATATGTGAGACCCCTGTGTACTACAATAGCAGGGCAACAGATCAGTCCAAGTGATAGGCAAAAGTATAGTTCATAAAACAGGCCAGGGTCAGTTCACGTGCAAGCAGTCCAAGCGGTAGGCAGAGGCATAGTCAAAAAACAGGCCAGGGTCAGTTTACATGGAAGCAGTCCAAACAGTAGGCAGAGGCATAGTGAAAAAGCAGGCCAGGGTCAGTTCACGTGGAAGGCAGTAGCATGAAAATGGTCAGAAAATGGTCAGATGGGGGAAATGGTCAAAAATATGGGCTAATATTTTAGGGATGTATGATAAAATTCGAAACATTCATCAATGCAAAGGCCAGGTTGGGAGGGACACCGGGAACAATGGTGGCTGGTATCTTTTCGACATCCTCCTTTGCTGCACATGCAACATCTTTTTTGCCGTCTTCGGCCTCCTTCGGATGGTGGGATGTTGTACGGGAAGTTCAAGAAGTCGGCTAACGGCATCAGAGCAAAGGTTTTCTGGGGGGGGGGGTCTTTGTTGATAGATGAGGGACGTGACTACTTCTTCTGAGAATTATAGGAAGGGGGCGGGGCTTTCTGTGGATTTGGAGTAGACTACGTAGGAATTAAAAATGGCCAAATAGATGAGATAAATTGCTACCTTCTTATACCAAAATCGGGACCTCCTTATTGACAAATAGGACTGAATCATTTGTTAATTGAAATCCACCCCCCCCCCCCCCATGTACAGATTATAGTCTTGGACACATGACGGCTTTTCAATGGGACCTCGTCTTCGCTGAACTACAACTGCAGTATTGTTGTGAATGGTGGACATCATGTACACGTCTCTGTTATCCTTCCACCTCAAGGCCAGCACTTCATTGCACCTCAGTGTTTCTCTTTCCCCCCTTCGCACCTTTTTGAGGACTATAGATTGTTGGAAGCCCTTCTTATTTTTTCTGGAGGTGCCGCAGGCCAGGATTTTTTCGATATAAGGGTCAGGAAAAGGGGAAGGCTGGTATAAAAGTTATCAAGGTATAGATTATATCCTTTTTTCAGGAGTGGGTAAGCCAGGTCCCATAAAATGTTTCCAGCTGTGCCCATGTAGGCTAGGCACTTAGGGGGCTGGAGCTGTGAATCTCTTCCTTCATATATGCGGAACGCATAAAGATATCCCGTGATTCTCTCACAGAGCTTGTAAAATTTTACTCCATATTTGGCCTTTTTACTAGGAATATATTGTTTTATTCCTAGCCGCCTGAAAAGGGTACCAGAAACTCATCCACACATATATGCTTCTCGGGGACATAGAGTTCTTCAAATCGATTGGAAAGGAAATTTATCAGTGGACGGATTTTCTACAGCTTATCGGAATCTGGATGATTACGGGGAAGGCATTGGGTGTTATCATTAAAATTAAAGAATCTCATTATCATCTTATATCGGGTCCTGGGCATTGTGGCAGAATAAATGGGCATGTGGTAGATGGGTTTGGTGGACCAATAGACATGTCCTTGATTTTTTTTGTCAAGCCCCATGCTTATGGTGAGGCCCATAAACAATTTGAACTCCTCCAAATTTAGATCTCTCCACTCAAATGGACGGGCATAAGATGATTGGGGGTTGTTGGCAATATACGGCTGGGCATACAAATTTGTCTGGTCGACAATGAACAGCAGAAAAGTGTCGGGCAAAAAAGAGATGAACGTAATCGATTTGGCCTGCACACCTGGCTGTGCTATGAAAGGGGGAATAATTGGTGATCCCGAGTTGGAAGGCAGCCATGTTGGGTTGGCAAGACCATCTGGCATGTATGTAGTGGTCCTGGCTCTTGGGGGACGTGACACTACAGTAGTTGGGGGAGTTGAATTTCCTGTGCTGCGACTTCATCATGGTCGATCATGTGGTAAACAGCGCATCCGAGCCACTGTTTACCCCTGCCGGTGACGAGCGGTGTCTCTGTGATACGCCGCCACCGACAGTACAGGGATGTGCACACGCGATCGCGCGCATTCCCTATTTAAATGACAGGACGTCATATGAGGTCCTGTCAGAACAATAGGGTCTTCCGCCTGCCGTCATTTGACAGCGTGCAGTGGACAAGTGGTTAAAGAGGAAGTAAACCCACGATAATAGCTCATTATGTAATACTTACCTCAGATTTCAGCCATCCTCTGGCGATGTGATTGGCCGGAATGGCAATGATGTCACTCCTGTGCACGGGAGCCACCAGTCACGGCACGGCCTCCTTTAGGAACGGCACGTTCGGCGTTGTTAAAGGGCCCCTTAGACAAGCCCCTTAGACATCGGCGTCCGTGATTTTTGTAAATATCTCCTAAACCGTGGAGGTTTAGGAGATATTTCAAGCACTTACAGTTAAGCCTTAATCTAGGCTTACCTGTAGGTAAAAGTGGTTGTAAAGGGTTTACAATCACTTTAACACTTGCTGTTTGGGCAATTTTTTACATTTTTCACATGTAAAAATCTGCATTTTTTTCAGATATGTTACATATTTTTCGAAGGCTGAGGACCTAAAGAAATAAATGATGATTTATTTGATTGATGATTTATTTGATTGATGATTTATAAATGATGACCCAAACAAGATTAATTAAATCCACAAGGGCTTTATTTTTTACCACTACTATTTCTTTATACTGGCTTTTAAAATGTACAAATGCAGCAATTTAGAAATTGGATGAAA
Organism: Rana kukunoris; assembly: GCA_029574335.1. NCBI lineage: Eukaryota > Metazoa > Chordata > Amphibia > Anura > Ranidae > Rana > Rana kukunoris. The sequence goes on along the minus strand of CM056052.1, from coordinate 63,010,553 downwards.
GATTTAGCACTGGGAAACACTTTTTAAAAGATAAAAAGTGCATGTTATATAAAACTATATAGATCAGCATAAAATGAGGGACAAATGAGGAGGAAAAAGGGACAGAGGAAAATTGCTCCCAATCAGGGACAGTCCCTGGAAATCAGGGACAGTTGGGAACTATGCCAAAATCATGGCTGCCTTTGCAGAGTGTGTTTTCTGTGGACGTTGACCTCTTAACTGTCATTCTGCTCTGAACCTGCAGTTTTTCCCTCTGCTGACATAAAGTAGAATTAAACGTACAGTTAACCCTTTTGCGCCGAGAGTTCGCATATATGCGGCCTCGGCTTTCGGGGACTGCTGCAGGCATCATCCCGGTAACGTTTTTTAGAGCGGGCGACCAGCTTTCCAGGGATAAAAAACGGTGAGGCTAAAAGCCACTTGGTTGTTATCCCAGAGGAGCAGGAGGGGACATCCCTTCCCGTCCCACCGGGAGACCCAATATACGATGTGACACTTCCGGCACCTAGAGACAGACTGGAACAAAGCTTTGTTCCAGTCTCCTGAATATAAACACTGAAGCGACGTCTCAACGCCACTTCTGGTTTACTCAGCTGCCAATGGCGCTGGATTAAAAAAAATATACAGTATTCAGAATCGCCGTTTTCAGCGATCTGAATACTTTGAAGTGCAAAGGAGGGGTCTGGGGTCTTTTAGACCCCCAATCCCTCCATAAAGAGTACCTGTCACCACCTATTACTGTCACAAGGAATGTTTAAATTTCTTGTGACAGCAATAAAAGTGATCATTATGTTTTTAACCACTTGTCATCCGTCCACCGTCATATGACGGCGGGAGGATAACTTCATTCTCCTGACTGCACGTCATATGACGTGCAGTCATAGAAAGCTGCTAGGGGCACACGCACGCGCCACCGGCGGCGCACGCGCGCACCCCTAGCATTACTGGGACCCCCGTGCGTGTGCCCGGCGGCCGCGATTGCCGCCGGGCACACGCGATTGCCGTGTAACTGAGCTGGGACCTGCAGCTCTGTGTGTAAACACAGAGCTGCACGTCCCTGTCAGATAGAGAGGAGATCGGTGGTGTCCCTTGTACATAGGGACACAATCGGTCACCTCCCCCAGTCACCCCCCCTCCCCCCACAGTTAGAACACAAACTAGGAGAAACATTTAACCCCTTCCCTGCCCCCTAGTGGTTAACCCCTTCCCTGCCAGTTGCATTTATACAGTTATCAATGCATATTTATAGCATTGTTCACTGTATAAATGTATATGGTCCCAAAAATGTGTCAAAAGTGTCCAATGTGTCTGCTATAATGTCCCAGTCCCGAGAAAAAATCGCAGATCGCCGCCATTCCTAGTAAAAAAAAAAAATTCAAAAAAAATCATAATTATGTCCCTCATTTTGTAGGCAATATAACTTTTGCGCAAACCAGTCACTATACGGTTATTGCGATTTTATTTTTTACATTTATTTACCAAAAATATGTAGAAGAATACGTATCGGCCTAAACTGAGATAAAAGATGTTTTTTTTTTTTTTTAAATGGGATATTTATTATAGCAAAAAGCAAAAAATATTGTGTCTTTTTTCAAAATTGTCGCTTTTTTTTTTTTTGTTTATAGCGCAAGAAATAAAAACCGCACGGGAGATTAAATACCACCAAAAGAAAGCTCTATTTGTGGGGAAAAAAGGACGGCAATTTTGTTTGGGAGCCACGTCGCACGACCACGCAATTGTCAGTTAAAGCGACGCAGTGCCGGAAGCTAACATTTTGTCTGGGCAGGAAGGGGGTGTAGGTGCACAGTAGGCAAGTGGTTAAACACAATAAAAATTATATAAAAAAATATAAGAAAAAAATATATTTTAAAGCTCTCCCATCCCCGCAAGCTCGCGCAGAAAAGAAAACGCATACGGAAGTTGCGTAAACGGTGTTCAAGTTACACATGTGAGGTATTGCCGCTAGAGATGAGCTTCGAGTTCGAGTAGAACTCATGTTCGACTCGAACATTGCCTGTTCGCCGAACAGCGAACTATTTGGGGTGTTCGCGGCAAGTTCGTGTGAATTTTAGAACCCTGTTAAAGTTTATGGGACTCAAATGTTTGAAATCTAAAGTGCTAATTTTAAAGGCTAATATGCAAGTTATTGTAATAAAAAGTGTTTGGGGACCTGGATCCTGCCCCAGGGGACATGTATCAATGCAAAAAAAAGTTTAAAAAAATGGCAGTTTTTTTGGCAGCAGTGATTTTAATAATTCCTTTAAGTGAAACAATAAAAGTGAAATATTCCTTTAAATTTCGTATAGTATGCCTGAAAAGTAGCGCTTGTTTCCCATGCTTAGAACTGTCCCTGCACAAAGTGTAATTTCTGAAGTAATTTAAAATCACTTGCGGCTATAATGAATTGTCGGCTCCCGGCAATACAGAGAAAAGTCATTCATAAAAAAAAAAATGTGTGGGGGTCCACAGCATTTTTTTTTTTTATTTGGGGTGGAGTTCTTCTTAAAATCCATACCAGACCTGAAGGGTCTGGAATGGATATTTGGGGGGAACCCCACATAATTTTATTTTTAATTTGAAGCAGGGTTCCCCTTATTATCCATACCAGACCCGAAGGGCCTGGTAATTGAATTTGGGGGGACCCCCACCCATTCTTTTTTTATGAATGACTTTTCTCTGTATTGCTGGTAACCAACAATTCATTATAGCCACGAGTGATTTCTTCAGAAATTACATTTTGTGCAGGGACAGTTCTAAGCACAGGAAACAAGCGCTACTTTACAGGCATACTATACACCCCCCTAGGTATGAAATTTAAAGGAATATTTCAATTGTATTGTTTCACTTTAAGCATTGTTAAAATCACTGCTCCTAAAAACGGACGTTTTTTTAAACTTTTTTTGCATAAATACATGTCCCCTGGGGCAGGACCCAGGTCCCAAAACACTCCCCTGGGGCAGGACCCGGGTCCCCAAACACTTTTTAGGACAATAATTTGCATATTAGCCTTTAAAATTAGTACTTTAGATTTCAAACGTTCGAGTCCCATAGACTTTAACAGGGTTCTAAAGTTCACACAAACTTTTGGTCTGTTCGCAGGTTCTGGTGCAAACCGAACCCAGGGGTGTTCGGCTCATCCTTAATTGCCGCAATCGTCAGAGCGAGAGCAATCATTCAAGTACTAGACCTCCTCTGTAACGCTAACCTGGTAACCATAAAAAAATTCAAGTGTCGCCTATGGAGATTTATAGGTATCGTAGTTTGTTGCCATTCCACGAGTGCGTGCAATTATAAAGCGTAACATGTTTGGTATCTATTTACTCAGCATAACATCATCTTTCACATTATAAAATTTCACATTGGGCTAACTTTACTTTTAATTTTTTTTTTATTCACAAAAGTGTGACATAAAATACTGCAACAATCGCCATTTTTTCTCTAGATTCTCTTCTTTAACCAAATGTCAGAAAAAGGCTTAGTCATGAAAGGGTTAAAGTAGGGATATAGAGAAACTTTTGTTTCCCATTTTGGACAAAGTAAAGGTGGGTCATTACCTCCGTCAATTTATTTTCTGTGTCCCGCACTTTAACCACTTAAGGACTGCCTCCTGTATATATACGTCCTCTTTTTGAAGAGGGATATCTCGGTAACGGTAACAGAGCCGTCAGTAGCGGTAGCGGCATTGTAGTCTAAATATGAGATCTGAGGTCTTTTTGACCCCACATCTCATATTTAAGAGGACCTATCATGCTATTACAAGGGATGTTTACATTTTTTTTAAAGTAAAGTAAAATAAATAAGAAAACCCCCCCAAAAATGTTTCAAAGCTCCCCGTTCTGACGAGCTTGCGTGCAGAAGCAAACACATATGTGAATAGCACCCGCATATACACAAGTGAAGTGAGGTATCCCTGCAATCGTTAGAGCGAGAGTAATAATTCCAGCCCTAGACCTCCTCAGTAACTAAAAACTTTGCCTATGGAGATTTTTAAGGGTAAAAATTTGACGCCATTCCACGAGTTGGTGCAATTTTGAAGCGTGACTTGTTGGGTATCAATTTACTCCGCGTAACATTATCTTTCACAATATAAAAAAAATCGGGCTTACTTTACTGTTGTCTTATTGTTTAATTCCAAAAAGTTTATTTTTTTCCAAAAAAAAGGTTGCTTGTAAGACCGCTGCTCAAATACGGTGTGACAAAAATTATTGCAATGACCGCCATTTTATTCTCTAGGGTGTTAAAAAATATATATATAATGTTTGGGGGTTCTAAGTAATTTTCTAGCAAAAAAACTGTTTTAAACTTGTAAACACCAAATCTCAAAACGAGGCTCGGTCCTTAACCTCCCTGGCGGTATTCCCGAGTCTGACTCGGGGTTACATATTTGTGCTGCGATCGGTAACCCTGAGTCAGACTCGGGCTCGCCTCGCAGCATCCACAGCAGAGGTTTTCTTACCTTGTTCCTGGATCCAGCGATGCATCCGCACTGTGTGAGCGAGCGGGTCCTCGCTGGATTCACACAGTGTCCCTGTGTGCCGTCGAACTCTGTTCCCTGCGACGTTACGACGCACGGGAGCGGAGAACGGTGCCAAATTCAATAACGTAAACAAACACAGTACAAACAGTACACTGTAATCTTATAGATTACAGTACTGTATGTAAAAAATACACCCCCCCCCCTTGTCCTTAGTGGTCTGCCCAGTGTCCTGCATGTACTTTTATAAAATTAAAGTTCTTTTTGCCTGCAAACTGGAGATTGTCCATAGCAACCAAAAGTGTCCCTTTATGTCAAAAATGGTTTTAGATCAGCTAGAAAACAGCGATAATAAATTATAATCACTTGCAGAATTGAGCGATATCGATTTGTGGGAAAATTTGTCATAAAAGAATAAAAGTAATGACAGCGACAATTCTGCAACTGAGCAAATTTCAGTGATTTTGAGTTGATTACATTATTGAATAATTTTTATTATAATTATATTATTCTTTGTTATAATTATTTATTATATTATAATTTGGTTTTAAAAAAATGTCATACTCGCATGGGCGTCCACTGAATTTTTTTCAGGGGGGGGGGGGCGCTTCGGCAGCGGCAATACACAGTCACATTTAACCCTGTCTTAAACCACTAGCTGGGGTTTAAACCCCTCCCCCTCTAGCGGCTGAATAGGATGGATGGTATCAGTAGGGCAGTGGGCGGTGTTAGAAGGGCAGTGGACGATGTCAGTAGTTTTTTTATTTTTACAAATGTATTTATTTTTACCAGTCTTGTTGGGGGGCTTTGGTGAAATATCAGGGGACTAAACAGACCCCTGATAGCTCACTTTTGAAAAATAGAAAGGGACTGAGTGTGAATTCTCCAGTTCCTTTCTCTTAAGGCATAAAAAACATAGTAAATTGGAACAAATATACTCTCTGTGTACCGAACTTTTCCTGATTCCCTCAATCTCTGTGACTGGTTCCCTGCAGCTTCTGTGAAAGTTGTGACAGGCTGTGGTAGCACTCCATTATCCTCATTGTACCATACAGGGTTAATGTTCCTGTATGGTATGCAATGATGTTGAGGCTTTGGGTTGAGGAGCAGAGCAGTGTGGCTGGCTGGAACATGGAAACATAGAAGTAAAAGTGGTAATTTCCCCCCAACAGTGCAAGGGTGGACTTTTCCCTTTCCTGGAGGTGGGCTGTGTTCTGTATGTCTCTTTATACTCATGACAATGTCAGGAATATACTGGGACTTTTCAGGTTCTACATAGAAAGTGTTCCACATTATGAAAAATAATATTTTTTAATAAGATATGGTGTGTCTGTGTGGAATGCATCCATGTGGAGCTTAAAAAGTGCTGTCCACTCTGACTTCCAGGGGGGGGGGGCAATTAACCCCCCTTGCCCTATGGAGCAGACGCCCATGCATACCCGGGATGCCTACTAGACTCTTGTTTGGTCAGATTTAAGTGAGTTATTCCTAAGAATTACAAGCCTACAGTATAAAACGCCACCTGCGTTAAGGTGAAAAAACATTGCATTACGCCGCCCCCCCCCCCCCCCAAGCCCCGGTTATACTTACCTGACCCCTGGAAAGTCCTGCGCGGTCCCGAGATCCTCTTCGCCGCTCAGCCTGGCCGCTGATTGGCTAGAGCGGATGGGATTGAGAGCAGCCCAGCCATTGGCAGGCGCTGCTGTCAATCACATCCAGTGACACAGCGCCCCGAGGGGCGGGGCCGAGTGATACAGTGAGCGGCTATGGCCCCTCGATGTATCACGGGAGCGCGCGTGCAATTAGTGACCACCATGCAAGCTCTTGCATGACTGCAGTTACTAATTGTGGGGAGGACCGAGACAGCCACTGAGGAAACCCAGAAGACGTGGATCAGGGCCGCTCTGTGCAAAACTAACTGCACTATTTCCTGTACAAACGCTTTAAGTACTCCACTGAAGGACAACTTCTGAGGGGAGCCGACCTAACAACCTGAGAGTCGGATTAGATCTGACTCCATCCTGCCCCCCCCCACACTAAATCCTCATTGAACCCCCATAAGTGATTTGTTACCGCCTTTAATGCGTAGATAGACGGTTCCACAACACAGGCGAGAGCCTAGACCCATGTCCATGGGTCCCACGCCCCCCCCGCCTTCCCCCCTATACTACTCCCCCCCAACTCTCTTCTGTTCTTGGGCAGTTTCGCCTACTTTCTTCCATTTTCTAACCCTGCTACACTAATACCTTTTGAGGAAAAAGGAAAAAGAGGGAGCTGGGCCCGATTGACGCAGTACGTTGACTAATACTGGCCATCCACAGGGGACTGCGACAAGGAAAGGCGAACCACATGGGAAACGTCAACCCCCCCCCCCTCGCTTGAAGATCTGATCACGATGATGGTGACACTAGGTCAAGTTCTATGGGGGTACTTTATGTGGCAGAATTTTACTGCACACCTTAGATTCTGATGTTGCACCACTCCCGCAGGAGAACCTTACCCTTGTGCAGGGGTGTCCAAACTTTTTTCAAAGAGGGCCAGATTTGATGAAGTGAACATGCTTGAGGGCCGACTATTTTGCCTGACTTTTCTTTGAACCAATAAAATTTGGTCTAAGTGTGTTCGTCCGAGCACTAATACACTGCCCAATAAGAGTTCTCTTGCCTTTGTGGCTGTGTGTGGTATAGAGATGAGCTTGGGTGTGTTATTTGGATATATTGTGCATATTTCTTTTGTGGCCCCAACCAATCCCAGAGCGCTGCTCAGGACTAAGAATGAGCTTGGGCGTGTTATTTGGATATACCGTATTTATCGCGTATAACGCGCCCAGGCTTACCATTGCCATGAATGCAGCCTTACACTTGCCGTAAATGCACCCTCACATGTGCCATAAATGCAGCCTCACACGTGCCATAAGTGCAGCCTCACACGTGCCATAAGTGCAGCCTCACACGTGCCATAAGTGCAGCCTCACACGTGCCATAAGTGCAGCCTCACACGTGCCATCAGTGCAGCCTCACACGTGCCATCAGTGCAGCCTGATCGATGCCCATCTGCAGCCTCGGAGGGCCGAGGGAGGGGGGCAAGAGGAGCGCCGACAGATTACAAATAGGAGAATCTCTTGTTTACTTTTTGGCATCTTTAACCACTTAAGACCCGGACCAATACGCTGGCAAATGACCCAAGGGGTTTTTGCGATTCGGCACTGCGTCGCTTTAACAGACAATTGCGCGGTCGTGCGACGTGGCTCCCAAACAAAATTCGCGTCCTTTTTTTCCCACAAATAGAGCTTTCTTTTGGTGGTATTTGATCGCCTCTGCGATTTTTATTTTTTGCGCTATATACAAAAATAGAGCGACATTTTTGAAAAAAAAATCAATATTTTTTACTTTTTGTTATAATAAAAAAACAATAAACTAAATTTTAGTCAAACATTTAGGCCAAAATTTATTTAGCCACATGTCTTTAGTAAAAAAAAAATTGCATTAAAAAAAAATTAGCTACCTAGCGGGAACAGCGACACTAATACAGCGATCAGAAAATGATCGCTTAGTGACGCTGGCAATAGGGAGTGAAAGGGTTAACTAGGGCAGTGATCAAGGGGTTAAAACTTTATTGGGGGGGGTGGGGGGGGCTACCCTGACACTAACACTGACTGACTGTCACACTGTCTGTCACACTGACACTAAATACAGTAATCATACATGTATGATTACTGCATTCAGTGACACTGTGACAGGGGGGAGGGGGGGGCGATCGCGGGGGTTAAATGTGTTTGTGTGTGTGTCAGTGTGCTGTTTAGTGCAGGACTTACTTGTTCTGTAGTGATCTCTCCTCAGCGGCGCTTGAAACAAACGCCGAGGGAGAGATCACGTCGCTTCCTCCTTCCTGTGTTTACACAGGAGGAGGAAGTGACAGGTCAGGCGGGCGCGCGCATTGGCTGGGAGCGATCCGGAGGGGGCGGATGAAAACGGATAGCCGCCCCCACTTGTCGGATCGCTCCTGCAGCCGCGCGGACCGCCGCATGTACGGGGGGGGGGTCCGATCGGACCCCCGATCCCCCCCAAGGCACCAACGTATATATACGTTGATGTGCCTGTCGGTGCCATTCTGCCGACGTAAATGTACATGCGGCGGTCCTTAAGTGGTTAATACAAAGTCCCGCCTCCTATGATAGACAGAACAGTCATCCAATGGCATCCCAGGAGACAGGACTTCCAATACAGATGCTGCTGAGTAAACAGGAGATTCTCTTCATGTAATCTGACGGCGCTCGTCCTGCCCCCTCCCTGTCCCCTTCAAGGCAGCGCCAATAAATACAGTGTATCGTATTTATCAGGGTATTGCGCGCTCGGGCATATAGCGCGCACCCCTAAAGTAGCCCCGAAATTCCTGTAAAAAAAACATTTTATAACATTTTATTACTTACAGTTTTGGTGTCTTGCCCGGCGTCCATGGTTCGGTCCGGCGTCCGTCTGCGGCCTCAGTGGTGTCCTCCCGGCTTCTCCCGCGCTGTCCGAGTCTAATCCCCGCTTCCCGCGCTCAGTTTGAAGCCTCCGCCGACATAATACCGAGCGCAGTACACTCGGGCACACTCGGCCACGCTCGGCTTCTAACGCATAAACGTCACAGAGCGTGACTACGAGCGAAGTCGAGCCTGGCCGAATGTACCCAAGTGTACTGCGCTCGGTATATGTCGGCGGAGGCTTCAAACTGAGCGCGGGAAGCGGGTATCGGCGTATATCGCGCACCCACGATTTTCCCCTTATTTTAAAGAAAAAAAAAGTGCGCGGTATACGCCAATAAATACGGTATATCTTTTGTGGCCCTGGGGGCCACAAACAATATATATATCCAAATCCCCAGGGGGGCCATATTAAATCAACAGGGGGCGCATTTGGCCCGTGGGCCGGACTTTGGACATGCCTGCCCTTGTGGATGTCTTATTGCAATGTTATGACTTGTACTGTTTAATGCTGTGGTTCTTGTGGACCAGTTTCCCTGACATATATAAAAAAACGTATAAAAAAAACAAAACACGAAAAAGAGATGGAGAATCTCCCTAACACCGACAGCAATAAAAGCTGACAGGTGTTGTAATCCCTCTCTTTCCCAAATCTATCTCCAAAAAAAAAAAAAAAAAAAAAGCTTTGCCTTTAGTTATGCTTTAACTGTACTCAAACAAACTAATAAATGTATATAACTTTTTGAAGGGACATTTGCAATTGGGTTTTTTAATAATTCACAAAGAGAAGTCAACCTGTATCGGAAATCAGCCATGCTGATGTAGACTGGCTGTTAGAAGGCACAACACCTCCCTATTTCAAACATTCAGGTATCACACAGTTTTCAGTTCTTTTGGCAATGCCTTTATACCCTATGAATGTAGCCTATCGATTCTATTTTTGTTGAGTAATTTTGAAGATTTTACAGCTAACCCATCGTAACAAAATAATTACGCCTGTTTTTTCTTCTCCTAGAACTTTATAAAAACAGTTGATGTCGTAGTCACCACATCCAACGCTTGGAGCGGTAACAATAAGAAAAGTGCAACTATTTTGAGTTCTGTTGAGAAATTTGCAGGAAATCTGAACTTCAGCAGCCCAATCAACTTTACAGATGATTCCCTCAGCAATATTCAGCTTTACGGAGAAGTTGTGAGCAAAGTTGATAGCTACAATACGAGTTTCTCCTTGCAGAATTTAACTGGAAATGTGTTTATCGATGGGGGCACATTAATAGGCAACTCTTCCAAAATAGTTACTATTGCTTACGGAACAATGAAGGACATTTTGCCAAATACCACTCGGGGGTCGGTCGGGCTGGTTATGTCAACAATCATTGGCAATAACTCCAGTGATAACATTAATCCCAGTACATTTAAAATAAATATGACCTTTTCTGAGAATAGTACATCACCAGAGAATCAAACATGTGTCTGGTATGACTTGATTCAGAACATTTGGAGTAGCAGCGGTTGTACCCCCATTAGAATAGACAATGTGACATTATGCTCATGTGACCACTTGACTTCTTTCTCAGTTCTTATGGGATCATCAATTACAGATCAGAAAGTTACAAAAATATTAGAAATCATTACTTACATTGGAGTCGGAATATCTCTTGCCTGTTTGGTGGTCACTCTGCTTATCGAGGCCTTAGTGTGGGACTCGGTTATCAAAAACAAGACCTCCTACATGCGTCACGTCTGCCTGGTGAATATTGCCGTTACACTTCTGGTAGCCGATATCTGGTTTATCATTGGAGCGGCACTAGTAAATAACAATAAAGGATCAGCTGCCTGTAAAGCCGCTGCCTTCTTCAGCTTCTTCTTCTACTTGTCGTTGTTTTTCTGGATGCTGACCACGGGACTTATTCTCTTTTATCGCATGATCTACGTCTTGCATGACATGAGTAGGAAGACCATGATGATCATAGCTTTCCTCCTGGGTTATGGATGTCCACTCCTTATAACCATTGTCACCGTGGCTTCAACGGAACCCAGTAAAAGATTTATAAGCAGCGAATTCTGCTGGCTTGACTACAGTGACTCCAAATCGTTCCTTGCCTTTGTGGTGCCAGCTTTAACCATTGTGTTTGTTAACATACTGATCCTGGTGGTGGTAATCTTCAAATTAATGAGGCCTACAATTGGTGAACAATCCGGAAAAGAAGACAGGAAAATTTTGATTTTGATTGCTAAAACCATGGCAATCCTCACGCCTCTTCTTGGAACCACCTGGGGATTCGGGCTGGGAGTTGTAATTCATCCCGACAGCCTATGGCTCAATGGAATATTTGCTGCGCTCAACTCATTTCAGGTACGTGTAATAAAGTGCATGCAGTAGTATATATTTAAGAGGTATTACGCCCAAAATATTTGGTTTTGGGTTACCAATCATATGTAGTGGCTGCATTGGTTTTCTTTGGGGGGGGGATGGGGGGTTCCCTCTGTTTTCATCTGGTGGCCAGTAACACAGCACCTGTATTGGAGAGCACCCACTTTGGATTAAAGAGCAACAGAGATATTTTCAGATAGTACCACGGTCAGTTTAGAGGAAGTGGTGTGTTAAGCCCTGTACACACAATTGGGCCATCCGATGAGAATGGTCCGACGGACCGTTTTCATTGGTTCACCGATGAAGCTGACTGATGGACTGATGTGCATACACACCATCAGTTCATGAACCGATCGTGTCAGAACGTGGTGACGTAAAACTTAACGACGTGATGAAAAGAACGAAGTTGAATGCATGCGTCGACTTGACTCTGAGCATGCGTGGATCTTTAACCGAGGCTCGTGTGTACTAACGATCCATTTTGACCTATCGGTTAGCCGTCCATCAGTTCGATTTTAAAAGCAAGCCCTCTGTTTTTGGACCGAAGGATAACGGACCGATGGGGCCTACACACGATCGGCTTTAGATGTAATTTGAAGCTAACACCTTTAAAGCAGTTACAGCACCAGTTTGGGATAAAGGTTTTACATAAATAAATAAAAGCTGTTCATTGTAAGAACCCCTGTCAGTAGTAAATTATTTATCTCCTCTAACTGCTACATCCACAGTTATAGGATTGGGACAAACCATTTATCACTGACAGGGGGGCTTACTGGCTAGATCACCAGGTGAAAATTCAGGAAGGAAAGCCTTAGGCCGGAATCACACCTATGCGAATTGGTTGCGACTTAAACCGCATCCAATTCGCAGAACATTTCAAAATACATTGTTTTGAATGAGGCTGGTTCACATATGTGCGATGCATTCGAACTGCGCATTGCCGAAAAAAGTGTGCATATTTTATGACTTGCGGTGCGGCTCAGGTGCGAATTCAGGCCCATTATCTTCTATGGGTACGCAGCTGATTCACAGATGTGTTCATTTATCTTCAGGATTTGTTCTCATTCAGCTCAATACACTTCCCCCTCCCCTCCCCTCTCCCAGGTCTCCAAATTCGCAGCTAATCTGCAGGTAAAACGCAATGGATCTGCTAAACACTTCTCTTATCTCTCTGCAGAGATAAGAGAGATGAAATTCGCACCACACTAGTGTAAATTACGGCCTTAAAGCGGAAGTAAAGTCTGCTATTTTATCTTTTTAAGGCCCTCCAGGTAGGTCATGATGTACTAGTATGCACAGCATATTAGAACATTATGACAGACTTACCTGACATATGGTGTCCTCCAGTGCAGCACTGGGACCGATCCAGCTGGCCCCCAGCGCTTTCATCTTCACCTAGTCTTCCTTCTGGGTCCCGTGCGTTTGGCCACTTGATAGGCCAGGGAGTCGCATCACAGCTGCACGGATCGGGGGCGATCGGGGCTGTAAATAGTTGCTGAGCTGCGCATGCGTGGCTCAGTGATCATGACAGCTGACAGGCAGAAGTATGCTTTTATGGCAGAAGAGACCAATTGGGTCTCTTTTGTCATAAATACCCTGCCTGTAAGCCATTTGATAAAAAAAAAAAAAGTTTACGTCAACTTTAAATAGTAAACAATTGCTGCCACCACATCTAATGCCGCGTACACACGGTCGTTTTTTGCGATGAAAAAAAACGACGTTTTCTGTGAAGTAAAAAACGACGTTTTTGAAACGTCACTTTTCAAAGACAATTTGGATACACACCATCGTTTTTTCACAAAAAGCAAGGTTACGTTCACCACTCTTTTCCATTGAAGCTCGCTTCATAACTAGCTTCTGGGCATGCGCGGGTTGAAAAACGTCGTTTTAAAAGACGTTTTTGCTACACACGGTGACTTTTTGTGAAACAAAAAACGACGTTTTGAAAAACGACACAAAAAATTCAAGCATGTTGGAATTTTTTTTTGGTCGTTTTTTTGAAGACATAAAACGACGTTTTGCCCACACACGATCAATTTAAATGACGTTTTAAAAAACTTTTTCATCGCAAAAAACGACCGTGTGTACGCGGCATTAGAATTGGTAAGCTGCAATATAATAAATGTTTGCTTTTGGGTTTATTACCATTTTAATAAATTTAGAATAAGTATAATATACACGGTAAACTGTAGATGTCAGTAATTCATAAACTACAGAACACTTTGTGAAGCACTGTGTAAAGATGTTAACAAAATAATATGAGGCTGATTTATTACAATATACAATGTGTATATACATATAAATGCAAAGGGAGAAGGTATCACTGAGAGTCGGTTCACACTATGGCGGCACGACTTCGGGGGCGACTCTGCAAGTCATCCTGATACACAGGCTTTAAAGTAGAACTATAGGTAAATCTTTTTTTCATTTTGGATAGAGTAGTGAAGGGTTATAACCCCTGACAGTTTTTTTGCCATCGGTGTCCCATTGCGGAGATTTCCTTTAACTTCCTGTCCCATAGCCAGAACAGGAAGTGAGAGGAAATCCCTGCAAAGTAATTCCTTGGGGACCCCCAGGTCACAACTAGGGTCCCTATTGAAAGATTTTCCTGCTATTACTTTTCTGGCAACAGCCCAAAATGTGGGATTTTCTTTTACTTTTACTTTTAATGACAGCGGTATACAGAAGAAATAGAGAGGGGAAATCTCCTTAATGGGGGCAAAGACATCAATAAAAACTGACAGGTGTTCTAATCCCTCTCCACTCTATCCAAAATAAAAATGTTTCCTTTGGTTGTACTATATGGCTAGATCCATACTATTGCGGGTGCAGGAATGCATGTTATTCGCAGGCGTTCCCAAACTTGCAGGCAATGGCACTAGTGTTGCCAACTAGTGTTGCCAACCATCAGTATTTTTACTGGCAGCCAGTAAAACATGGGCACCTTTCTCCTGCCAGTAAATGCCAGTGACAGGAAATGGTTGCCAGTTAAAAATATGGCTGTGACACTCAGCTCAGGACTGTGCATGTGCTAGCCGAGACCATCTGAGTGCCTGCTACAGTGTGATCAGGTGGTGTCGGTTCCTGAGTGTGTCCTGTGATGTCATGGTGCATGGGCGCCGAGTGGCATCCAGAGACTAGGGGGTCTGCAGGACAGGAGCAAGACAAGTTGGGAGAGGGACTGTCAGTGCTGTTTGGATTGAAGGGACCACCTGCCATAGAGAGATACTGTCACTGTGACTCAAGAGGGAAATATATATATCAAAAATAAAATAGGAAATATATTTTTTTGCCTTAATATCTACCTTAACCACTTGCTCACTGGGCACTTAAAGTGGTTGTAAACCCTCTGATACTACTTGCACCTACAGGTAAGCCTACATTAAGGCTGGATGTGGCACGAGTGAGCACTGATGTGGCATGGATGAGCACTGATGTGGCATGGATGTGGTATGGATGAGCACTGATGTGGCAAGGATGATTGCTGATGTGGCATGGATGTGACATCATGGATGATCACTGTTGTGGCACGGATGATCACTGATGTGGCACGGATGATCACTGATGTGGCACGGATGATCACTGATGTGGCACGGATGATCACTGATGTGGCACGGATGATCACTGATGTGGCACGGATGATCACTGATGTGGCATTGATGATCACTGATGTGGCATGAATGTGGCAAGGATGATCGCTGATGTGGCATGGATGTGGCACGGATGATTACTGTTGTGGCACGGATCATCACTGATGTGGCATGGTTGTGGCATGGATGAGCACTGATGTGGCACAGAGGATCACTGATGTGGCATGGATGATCACTGATGTGGCACAAATGAGCCATGGATTGGGATGGCTGAGCATGAGCAAGCCATGGATGATGTTGGATGAGCCATGGATAGGGATAAATGAGCCATGAATGAGGATGGTTGAGCCATGGATGGGGTTGGATGGCGCATGGGTGAGCCAGAATGAGCACAGATCAGTGCTGTGGGCACCTAAGATCTAGCCCAGAGCACTGCTGCACCCACTCCCTCCTCTCCTCACATGCAGTACCGATCTGCATGACTAGAGGGGAGGAGCCAAACTGGACATCCTCCAGTTTGTTCACAAGTGATCACGCCATCATTTGGTGGCATGATCATATGGTAAAGAGCTGCTGTCATTGGCCCAATCCCTGATACTGAACGTGAGCCGATACGCTCTGTTTATTGTCAGCCATGTGGGTATGCAAATAATCCTAATGGCATGCCCATGCATTAGAAAATGTGGTGCATTTTTGGGTGGGTGAAACCACATGATGCCAAGCATCATGCTTTTCTCTGTGGCTGCATTTTCAAAAAGGGTCAGGAAATTCTGCCCTGTGTTCCGGTTGGTACAGTGGGCCATTCAAATAGGCTGCTGTGCCCATGCAAACTTGAGCCGCACCATCCACAATAGTGTAACCTAGCATAATGCATCGAGAGCAATTCATGGCACACATCATGGCAAGCATCATCAATAATCAATTGGCAATGGATGCTTCTAATAGCCAACCACAGCACTAGGAATGTGACCTGGGTTCAGTTAGAGGTGGGTCCAATGAATATTACTAAAGTTCAGCTGCCAAGTTCAAACCCTATTGAAATCAACGGGAAACAAATGTTAAAAAGAAGTTTTGGTCCCTTTTCTAGGCTAATAGGCAATCAATTGTCAAAAAAAGGCATGAGGGGGCTTGGTACTTCCCTGAAAACATAATAAAGCAAAAAATAAAATAAAATATGCTGTTAGGTGTGGGTGGAGGAATATTTATAATACCTAAAGCAAAACTTATATTCCTTTAAAGCGGAGGTCCAACTAAAAAAAAAAATGTCGGCAGCCGACAATGTTGGCAGCCGAGGCCGACTTGTTGCTCGAGGATCGGCTGCTGCCACCGCCATACTTGGTAAGGGAATCAGGAAGTGAAGCATTGCAGCTTCACTTCCCGGTTCCCTATTGCGCATGCACAAGTCG
This sequence comes from Rana kukunoris, assembly GCA_029574335.1. Lineage (NCBI taxonomy): Eukaryota > Metazoa > Chordata > Amphibia > Anura > Ranidae > Rana > Rana kukunoris. The sequence goes on along the minus strand of CM056052.1, from coordinate 62,994,244 downwards.
TGCTGTGCATCTTCACTGGTCCCCCGCTGTGTTCTGGGAGCTATGTGTCACCCAGAAGACAGCAGGGGTACAGAGTAAGCGCCGGAAGTGGCGTCGATCACCGAGGTGATCTATGCCAGGAAGTGGGAGCAAATACCTGTATTAGACAGGTATCTGCTCCCCCTCTCCCCTGAATGGTGCCAAATGTGACACTGGAGGGGGAGGGTCCAAAACCAGCCTGTGAAGTGGCACATTTGTATGGCTTATACAACCTATGACAGAAAAACTGACATTTAGGGAAAAAAGGATGTTTACGCACTTTATCTTCAGAAGGTTTTTATCCTCTTCATGATCAGGCCATTTTTTTGTGCTACTTTAACTGACAGTTGCGTGGTCATGCAAGGCTGTACCCAAATGAAATGTATAGCATTTTTCTCACAAAAATATAGATTTCATTTGCTGGTATTCTTTTGCTGTGACAGGTGGGATAGCCTCTTGCAGGAGGAGTTGTTGTAGACAGTCTCTCTATGAGTGGACCATCTCTCATAGCAATGGGAGCAGATCAGCACCATAGAGGTCCTCAGCCTGTGCACAGATACAGAAGAGAAAGAGTTAAGTGAAGTTCATGTATGGAGTCCTAGCTAGGTTGACACCACATACCATTACTGGGAGTGAGGTAGCATTGATACTCTGGACAAGTGGAGAGGGCATTGGCTCCACATCTCCCTACCAAATGCAACAGTAACAATGGTGGTGCTTATTAACACCAAGAGAGTTAGGCCGCATACACACGATCAGACCGGTCCCATGAAACTGGCCTTAAGGCCAGTTTCATCGGACCAAATTGATCGTGTGTACGGCCCATCGGACCGTTGTCCATCGGACCAAACTTTTAAAACTTGCTTTAAAATCTGTCCGATGGACGCCTGACCGTCGGACCAAAACGATGGTTAGTACACAAAAGCATCGGACCAAAAACCCGCGCATGCTCAGAATCAAGTCGACGCATGCTTGGATGCATTGAACTTTGTTTCTTCAGCACGTCATTGTGTTCTACGTCACCGCGTTCTGACCCGATCGGATTTTGGACTGATGGTGTGTACGCACATCAGACCATCAGATCACTTTAGCGATGACCCAATGAAAACGGTTCGTCGGACCATTCTCATCGGACCGATCTGATTGTGTGTACAGGGCCTTAGAGTTCAGTTGGCTGTTCAAGCAAAGGCCTCCTATGTGACCCACACTTGGCACCCAATGAGGAGGGGAACATGGAGGAAGCGCCAACCAGCTACTACCTCTTCCCCTTACAAGCCAAGCTGTCTTTACATATATCTGTAGTAATATACATGATTATAATAACCCAGAACTCTAACATATGCTTTGTTTTTGTTTTTTTATCCAGGGTTTGTTCATTTTGATATCAACTGTGCTGCTGGACCAAAAGGTAGGTAGCAACTCATAATAAGAAACATGATAAGACCTGCCATCAGCATCAAGTGTAATTCTGGCCATAGAATATCACTGGATTTGGCTGATTTTAGCTGCCCATTAGACACCCCGGCCTACAAACCGTGGAAGAAAAAACACAATCATTTAGGCGTAGTCGCATAGGTTGAAGAAAGACTCATATCCATCGAGTTTAACCCTTCACAGCTCCAAGCAAAACAGAGTCTTCTGGACAAATATTGCCAATGTTGCTACATGGGGGGATCCTTCTTGACCCCAACAGAGTCCAGTCCGATCAGTTTTCTTGATCAGGACACCGCTATATTATTCTAATAATATAACTATGAATACCACAACGTATAAGAAAATTATTTTGTTCTTGTTCATTTTGCCATTATTCCCTTCCAAACTGATCCCTATTCTGTGCACAACCAATGTCCCCTTGTTATTTGTAATGTATTTACACCATATTAGCTAGTAAAACATGACTCAAAAAACCCCACAGCAGTCACCACCCTAATCTATGCGCCCGGCCCCTAATCTACATGCAGGGCACGCCAACGCATGGATTTCAATGTTTTTTTTTTAAGCACATGATTAGAGCATGAGGCTCTAATTGGCTTCAACAAAGGGTGGACTTGGGTCACAGAGCAATGCACCCTGAGCCCACCCAGTTGTGTGACATTAGCGAATTAATATTTGGTATTGTCTTCTTGCTTCTCCTTCCGGCCAATCAGGAAGTGAGTCACCGAGGAGGAGACACAGTGGGGAAGCGGCCAAGGATGAGATGTCGGGGGAAGCCTGTGACCTAGATGGGCTAAGTGTGGGGCTTTTGGGGGCGGACAGGTGAGCGAGGGGGGGTGAGTGGTTTGTCGATCGACCGATTGACGGGGGTGGGGTTGGGAGATTTTGACTGATACACGAACTGAACAGGGGGTTGGCAGGTTGTTTTGTTTGCCTCCCCCCAAAATAAATGGAGCACCGGCGGCCACTGTTCACTGGTAGTAGAGCAACAGCATTCCCCACATAGCGGAGCCCTTGTTTAATGTGAATAACATTTTTGCGTGTAACATCATGGGGGTTATGGCACACCGAGAGCATCCCATAGTTTGCATTAGAAGTTGCACTAAATTAGACACAGTCCACCTCTAAGGCCGCGTACACACGAGGAGACATGTCCGCTGAAACTGGTCTGCAGACCAGTTTCCGCGGACATGTCCGATCGTGTGTACGGCCTAGCGGACAGGTTTCCAGCGGACAAAAGTTTCTAAGCATGCTTAGAAACTTGTCCGCTGGAAACCTGTACGTCGGACATGTCCGCTGGTTAGTACGCCTAACCAGTGGACCGAAATCCCCCGCATGCATCGAATTGATTTGACGCATGCGTGGAAGCATTGTACTTCCTTGTTTGCACACGTCGCCGCATCACTGTCACCGCCACGTCGCCGTCACGTCACCCCGTTCTCTGTCCGCGGGGATTTTGGTGCGATGGTGTGTACACACATCAGACCAAAATATTCCAGGAGACATGTCCGATGAAAACGGTCCGCGGACCATTTTCATCGGACATGTCTCCTCGTGTGTACGAAGCCTAAGCATCATCTAGCTCCCTCTTCCCCAGTCTTACTGTCCTATCCCTTTTCCTGTATCAATCTGTTTAATAAAGCTTCGAGTAACAAGATAGGATATTGTTGGGTAGCACACATTAGTACAAAATACAACTGTCAACATAAACAGTACATAAAATGTTTTTTTTTTTTTTTTTTACAACATTTGTAGATAAAAGATGGTAAAGGTTTTGCTATGATTCCATAAACCGTTCACAAGTAGGTATGACAAACTACAGTAATGTGATCGATCAAATGTAACCTCTATAGTACCCATCAGTAAAGTTGTGTCTCTATTCAGACATCAAAGGAAAAATCTCCTGAGGTAGTTTGTCATGAGCAAAACCTTACAATTAACCTTAAAACAAGGATAAAGGCCGACTGTTGAGCCAACAATACACCAAAAAGTAAACACGACAAAATGTAATTTAAAAAGAGAGAGGGAAAAAAAGTCAGAATAGGAAACGGGGAGAGGAGAAATACAAGACAAGAAGAAGAATAGAGTGACAACCTGCCCATCCAGAATCTCTTACAGCCATCGAACAGGTATCAGCCTCATGTGTCCGAGACCTGAAGATAAGAAAGCCAGGGGGATCCATATCTTCAAATAAGTGTAGCGGTACCCCCGTAGGGGCTGCTGAATGTAGTTGTTTCCACCTGTTAGATAAAAGGGGAAGAAACTGCGCTAACTGAAAAAAGCTAATTAACAAAAGCAGCTACAAAAATAATGTGACAATCATAAATACAAAGTGGTGGAAATATAAGTAGCGCTGAAAAATAATTAGTGAAAATAAAGAAAATATAAAACACTGTAGATCATAGGGATCAACTAAAGTGAATAGATGAATGTCCACTGGTTAATGAAAACATCAAATGGAGGAAAGTCCATCAATCATGGGTGTGTTGGCGCGACATCAGCATGAAAGGAACATTCTAGGCTTGCAATATCAAAGTGGATGAAATACTCTTACCAACTGTTGTTGATATATATGCCAAAGACACTAGATCAAAAGCGCATAGGATAGACTCCAAACTGCTCGGTTGTAGAGACGCCTGGCTGTAGACTTCACACGGGGTGTCCAGAGATAGACGCAGATCCTGGAGTGGAATCTCACCGTGGAAATGTAGGCTCAGGATATAACAGATGGCAGACATGCCTGGAGATCTACTTTCTTCAAGGCAATGTTGGAGGTAAAATGTCCTCTTGTAGATAGGCACACTCGTGGAGTATAAAAAAAGGGGTTTTCCAAACAGGTCATGTAGAGGAAACAAAAAACATGCTTCGATGGTGCAGATAAAAGAGGGGTCGGTTTTTATTTTAAAAAAAACAACAATAGCATCATGATGCCCCTGTTGATGTCCACTAGGACGAAACGCGTCGGGCGCGGTATACTTCCCTACCATATTGCTTTATCATTTTATATTATCAGTGATCACTTTTATGCTATTGTTTTTTTTTTTTTAATAAAAACCGATCCCTCTTTTATCTGCACCATCGGAGCATGTTTTTTGTTTCCTCTACATGACCTGTTTGGAAAACCCCTTTTTTTATACTCCACGAGTGTGCCTATCTACAAGAGGACATTTTACCTCCAACATTACCTTGAAGAAAGTAGATCTCCAGGCTTGTCTGCCATCTGTTATATCCTGAGCCTACATTTCCACGGTGAGATTCCACTCCAGGATCTACGTCTATCTCTGGACACCCCGTGTGAAGTCTACAGCCAGGCGTCTTTACAACCGAGCAGTTTGGAGTCTATCCTATGCGCTTTTGATCTAGTGTCTTTGGCATATAGATCAACAACAGTTGGTAAGAGTATTTCATCCACTTTCATATTGCAAGCCTAGAATGTTCCTTTCATGCTGATGTCGCGCCAACACACCCATGATTGATGGACTTTCCTCCATTTAATGTTTTCATTAACCAGTGGACATTCATCGATTCACTTTAGTTGATCCCTATCATCTACAGTGTTTTATATTTTCTTTATTTTCACTAATTATTTTTCAGCGCTACTTATATTTCCACCTGTTAACATGCACAGCCCGGCATCCATTTCCAGAATCTCCCAAGACAATGAACAGTCCGACAGCTTTGTTTTTGTTATTTTATTGAGGGATTAAACTTGGATGGGGTAAGAGATATATGGGATGCCCAGATTCAATAGTAGAAATCGATAACATGATCGATTGGAACCTCTATTTACATCTTTTAGAGCTCCAGCCTCCTCCAGCACAACACTTCTTTGCAGACTGAGGCCTCGTACACACGAGGCAATCTATTTGTTCAAATCGGTCGGACCGACCGATTTGAACAAATCTGTTTGATAGGATTTTGGTTTGCTCGCGTGTACACACGAGCAAACCAAAATCCCCGCCAGCAGACGGCGCGCTGACGTGTCGGTGACGTGGCGGTGACATTGACGCTGCCACGTCACCGCACCAGGAAGTAAAACACTTCCGCGCATGCGCCGAATCCATTCGGCGGCGGTGCGGGATGACATGTCTGCTGGTAAGTGTACTAACCAGCAGACATGTCGGGCAGACTGATTCCCACCCCGATAGATTTCAAAGCATGCTTTGAAATCTGTCGGGTGGCCAAATCCGTCGGCTCGCCCGTACACACGATCGAATCTGTCTGCTGGGACGGTCTAGCAGACCGTTTCCAGCAGACAGATTTGATCGTGTGTACGAGGCCTGATTCTCTATCTCCTGTGCAATACTTGATTTCTGGTACAGCTAGCACATGCTAGGCTATACTCGAACACAGTCAAACCTTTGGAATTGCCATTTGCTGCCAGGGACCGTGGGCCCCTTTGATGTAGCAACCAACAGAAGAAGAACAGTCTTTTAGTGCTAGCTGTACTAATGTGGACTACTGATACCAGTCAGTCCTGTGCAGACTCTGACAGCCCTCCTGGCTTCAATGCCAGTAAGATCACAGTCTCTCCCGCTGGCTCTTCATCCATCCCCTGGCATTCCCCTCCCAGCTCTCCCGACTGTGCCTGTCACTCACTGGCACCTGATGGATCCCTTCTGAAGATTTGCCCTGCAGTGTTCCCGCTGTCCTCTTCTGCTCCTGTTCAGGACACCCCTTGGGTTGTATGGGATTCCTGTTCATCTCTGAGCTCTTGGCCCAAGGTCACCCCACAGTATGGGGGTTCCCTCCAAGGCCCTGATGCCCTAACACTCTATCTCCAGTTCTTCCACCCGAAACAGCTCCTCCCTAGCTGGGCTGACCCAAGGTATTTAAGGAGGCCTGCCCCCTGACAATCCTGATTGGGGATTGGTCAGGGTGACTCAGAACACACAGGACAGCTCCACCTCTCTCCTCCTCCTCTGCTTCTACAATCTTCTAGAGGCTAGAAAAAGGTAACCAAAAGGTGACACTATCTGTGATTCACCAGCCTACACTAAGCCACTCCCAGCCCCACAGATAAAAAAAAAGGTAGGCCTAGCTTTTAGTTAGTCCTGCCTGAATTTACCTGCACTGGCCAAAAATCTATCTCTAGCACCTACCTAAAATAGAGGGTGCTACATAAGGATTGTTTCTCAGCAGTCCCACTCATGGAGGACAGAACCCACCTGACCATGTCCAATCCCTTTTTGATCATTGCATTTCACTGAGGCTTAGGGTCATATGTGGGCCTTACATAGGGCAGTCTGTATGCAAATACAGCCTGATTAAAGCAGACTTTTACTCGAAGCCCTCTGCTAAGATCCAAAGGCCCGACAGGACCCTTAGGCACATTGGCACATGTGCCAAAATAATGACAGCCAAATGAAGAGGAGTGAAGTTCCACTTTAAAAATACCTACTCCTCCAGACTGACAGTCAACCATTAAGGCACGGCTGTCAATAAGGGAGTACCACCAGTAGCTCTGTATAGGGCCTGGGAAAACAGGGAAGCCTGGGCACCTGGGGGAATCAGATGTGGGCAAGACAGGATGATCGGTGCAGCATGGCTAGGCAATTACTGGAACAATGTCCTGCTCCTCCTGCAGCAGCTAAAGCCGGTTTTCACCCTCTCCCTTGCCTTTGGCTTTGAGCTGCTGCAGGGAGAGACAGACAGACCCCCTGCTGCACCAATCCCTCCACATGTGAGAGTCACATGTGGTTAAACATAACCCAGGCATAAAGAAAAGAGGTTCCCCAGCGGGGTTATTAGGCAGCGGGGTCAAAGGATTAAACAGTTTCCATATAAAACAATATTTATTAACAGATAATATCGGATATCACAGTGTGTATGGGTAAAAGTTGTACAGAGTATAAAAAAGGGGTGCAAAAGTATCTCAGTCCTTGTAGCAGTAGACATAAATGATTATACATATCGTTATGTTGCAGGTGAATGGATCCCCGACGCGTTTCGACCGTTCGATCGGTCTCTTCAGGGGGACAGGCATTCTAAAATATAAATTATAGGGGTTCAAAAGTAATACAAAGCATAAAAACATACATCATGGTGGGTCTATCACAATGATATAATTACCACTAAAACAAGGAATCAATAATGCTGGTCACCGCTGGGTAGCCGGGGGGGTGCCTAAGGCTGTCTCCATCCTCCCCAATGTGAAGGGTGGCCCATCCATGAGGGCCTACAAGGAGACAGAGTGTGGACACCCTCCAGGGGGTGGAGGAGTCGGCACCTGCAAAGGACACCCATAGAATTGTGTATAGGTTAACCACTTAAGGACCGCCGCATGTACATTTACGTCGGCAGAATGGCACCGACAGGCACATCAACGTATATATACGTTGGTGCCTTGGGGGGGATCGGGGGTCCGATCGGACCCCCCCCCCCCCGTACATGCGGCGGTCCGCGCGGCTGCAGGAGCGATCCGACAAGTGGGGGCGGCTATCCGTTTTCATCCGCCCCCTCCGGATCGCTCCCAGCCAATGCGCGCGCCCGCCCGCCCTGTCACTTCCTCCTCCTGTGTAAACACAGGAAGGAGGAAGCGACGTGATCTCTCCCTCGGCGTTTGTTTCAAGCGCCGCTGAGGAGAGATCACCACACACCAAGTAAGTCCTGCACCAAACAGCACACTTACACACACACAAACACATTTAACCCCCGCGATCGCCCCCCCCCCCCCTCCCCCCTGTCACAGTGTCACTGAATGCAGTAATCATACATGTATGATTACTGTATTTAGTGTCAGTGTGACAGACAGTGTGACAGTCAGTCAGTGTTAGTGTCAGGGTAGCCCCCCCACCCCCCCCCCAATAAAGTTTTAACCCCTTGATCACTGCCCTAGTTAACCCTTTCACTCCCTATTGCCAGCGTCACTAAGCGATCATTTTTCTGATTGCTGTATTAGTGTCGCTGTTCCCGCTAGGTAGCTAATTTTTTTTTTAATGCGATTTTTTTTTTACTAAAGACATGTGGCTAAATAAATTTTGGCCTAAATGTTTGATTAAAATTTAGTTTATTGGTTTTTTATTATAACAAAAATTAAAAAATATTGATTTTTTTTCAAAAATGTCGCTCTATTTTTGTATATAGCGCAAAAAATAAAAATCGCAGAGGCGATCAAATACCACCAAAAGAAAGCTCTATTTGTGGGAAAAAAAGGACGCGAATTTTGTTTGGGAGCCACGTCGCACGACCGCGCAATTGTCTGTTAAAGCGACGCAGTGCCGAATCGCAAAAACCCCTTGGGTCATTTGCCAGCGTATTGGTCCGGGTCTTAAGTGGTTAAGAAGGATTAAATAAATGGATTCAGCTAACAGCGCAGCAGTATATATGGTATTCAGGGGGCTAGAGGCAGTTGCTAAGTGCCAATATAAAATGGATATCAGGGCATCTTGTAGAGTCCATTTGGGTTGTTCAATAAGTAAGGAGTGTGCAATAATGTAGAGCGATAGTAAACTAGGTAATGTGTGAAAGGGGTAGGTTGGTGTGAAAGGGGTTGGTAGTGTAGGTGGTAAGAGAAGTAAATAAATAAATGATCACCATATAGGGCAATCCAATGTGAGGAATGTGGAAAAATATATGCGTTATTTGAGGGAAGTGAGTGCATGGTGTGAACACCTGTGTATATTGGAGTAATGAAGGTGATGTGGTATGACAGGATGATCGGTGCAGCATGGCTGGGCAATTACTGGAACAATGTCCTGCTCCTCCTGCAGCAGCTTAAAGCCGGTTTTCACCCTCTCCCTTGCCTTTGGCTTTGAGCTGCTGCAGGGAGAAACAGACATTACAATTCCTGTAATTGCCCCCCTCCCTGCTGCACCAATCCCTCCACATGTGAGAGTCACATGTGGTTAAACATAACCCAGGCTTCCTTATACCTATAAAATTTGCTTTAATTGCTTTGTCTGCTTTGTCTGGGCCTACCTTAACCACTTAAGACCCGGACCATTATTCAGCTAAAGGACCTTGCCCCTTTTTGCGATTCGGCACTGCGTCGCTTTAACTGACAATTGCGCGGTCGTGCGACGTGGCTCCCAAACAAAATTGGTGTCCTTTTTTTCCCACAAATAGAGCTTTCTTTTGGTGGTATTTGATCACCTCTGCGTTTTTTATTTTTTTGCGCTTTTGAAAAAAAATCTATATTTTTAACTTTTTGCTATAATATATATCCCCAAAAAAAGATATAAAAAAACAAGATTTTTCTCAGTTCAGGCCAATACGTATTCTTCTACCTATTTATGGTAAAAAAAAAAAATCGCAATAAGCGTTTATCGATTGGTTTGCACAAAATGTATAGTGTTTACAAAATAGGGGATAGTTTTACTACTAATGGCAGCGATCAGCGATTTTTTTTTCTTGACTGCGGCATTATGGCGGACACATCGGACAATTTTGACACATTTTTGGGACCATTGTCATTTTCACAGTGAAAAGTGCTATGTTACTGTGAAAATTACAACTGCAGTTCAGGAGTTAACCACTAGGGGGCGCTGTAGGGGTTAGGTGTGACCTCATATGTGTTTCTAACTGTAGGGGGGCGTGGCTGGACGTGTGACGTCAGTGATCGCCTTTCCCTATATCAGGGAACAAACAATCACTGACATTGCCACAGTGAAGAATGGGGAAGACGTGTTTACACACACCTCTCCCCGTTCTTCAGCTCCTGTGACCGATCGCGGGAGACACCGGCGGCAATTGGGTCTGTCGATCCCGCGGACATGGTCACGGAGCTTCAGAACGTGTCGCGTCGGCGGCGCACACACGACCCACGGTTGGGCACTTAAAGAGGAAGTACCCATACGTGATTGTGCCCAGCCATGCCATTCTGCCTACGTATATCGGCGTTAGGCGGTCCTTAAGTGGTTAAAGAAGGACTTCATTAAAACAGTCAGGACTGCATAAGCAACCAGCAACTGTTGAGACAACAAACACTTTTGTGAGAAGTATTAATGTACAGTATTGTGTAAATAGTGGAAGAGTGTGTAAGGCAGACAGGGGTTGGGGAGTTCTGCAGTCAGTGTTCGGTTTAGGATACATAACACAGACTGCAAAGGCTCAGGGTGTTTAATACAATGTGTTCAAGAAGAATCGGGAGTATGTAAGATGGGCTGTAGTCAGTGCTGGGTTTAGGAGTACATGACACACAGACTGAAGGGAACAGGTTTGCTATCCACGGAATGCTGGGGTTAGTAGTATGTAATGCACAGAATGCAGGGGTCGATAGTATGCAATGCACAGAATGCAGTTGTCAGTAGTAATGCACAAAATGCAGTGGATAGGACTGTTATACACAGAATGCGGGGAACAGGAGTGTTATTCACAGAATACAGGGGACAGGGGTGTGTAATGCATAGTAAGAGTCAGGTGAACAAAACAGAGTGCAAGGGTCAGGGGTGCACAAAAAAGCACTAATTTGGACGCTCACCCCCTCATTACAAGTCCTTCCACGCAAATCCCCCCTCACAGCACAAAGCTCCCCCTCACAGTAACAATCTTCTTTTTCCACCCCCCAAATTCTCTGTCCCTGTACAACCCCCCCCCCCCCTCTCCAAATGTCCCAGCACAAATATTCTTTCCCCCACCAATCCCCTTTCCAGCACGACAAATCCCTTCAAATGAATTTTCCCAGCAAACATGCCCCCCTCAATCCCTATTTTAGCGCAGATCCTCTTCCTCCCAGCGCATATATTTTCTCCACTTTTACCACAAACTATCTCCCCAAATCCCCCTTCCCAGCACAGATTTTTTTCCACACCCAAACCCCCCCTCCCAGCACAACTTCCTGGCACAAATACCCCACCCCCAAATCCTCTCCCAGCACAAGTCCTCTCCCCACTTATAGCACAAAGCCACCCCACCTCTCCATCCCAGCACTAACCCTTCTTCCACCTCTTCAAAACCCTCCAGGACAAATTCTGACCCCTCCCTCGCCAAATCCCCCTCCCAGCAAAAATTCTTTCCCCACCTCTAGCACAGATCCTCTCTCCCAATTCCTCCCTTCCAGCACAACACCCCCCCCCCCATCCTGATTAAAATCCTCTTTCCCCCAAATCCTCTACGCCTGCACAAGTCATCTGCCCAGTTCTGTCACAAATCCTCCTTCTCTCCAATCCCTTCTCCCAGGATAAGTCCTCTTCTACTCCACAAATCCTCCCTCACAGCACAACCCCCCTTTCCAGTAAAACCCCCTCTGAAATCCCCCCCCCCCCCCAGCACAAATACACCTTTTCTCCAAATCCCCTTTCAACCCAATCTCATTCCCCAATCTCCATTTCTATCACATATCCTCTCCCCCACCCCCCATTTTGCACCCCCTGACACTGTGCCCCACCATCCTCATCAGTGTACCCACCGTCATTGTGCCCCCCTCATCACTGTGATTCCCTGTCATTGTGCACCCCGTTGTCACTGTGCCCTCCCTCTCCCTCACTCTGCACCCTTGTCACTGTGCCTCCTCATTGCTGTCCTTCACTGTTTTAAGAAAGCTGGAGGGAATATAAAGTAAGCTTCTGCGCTAATTTTCTGGCGTTAATCCCTCTTGTTAGCATATTTTGCAAAAATTCATGAAGCATCTGCAACATTTTTTATTAGTTCTAAAATGCACCTCTTTTGCATTGTGGCGCATTGAATGCAACAAATTTAACCACTTAAGACCCGGACCTTTAGGCAGCTAAAGGACCCGGCCAGGTTTTGCGATTCGGCACTGCGTTGCTTTAACAGATAATTGCGCGGTCGTGCGACATTGCTCCCAAACAAAATTGGCATCCTTTTTTTCCCACAAATAGAGCTTTCTTTTGGTGGTATTTCATCACCTCTGCGGTTTTTATTTTTTGCGCTACAAACAAAAATAAAGCGACAATTTTGAAAAAAAAACAATATTTATTACTTTTTGCTATAATAAATATCCCCCAGAAATATCTAAAAAAAAAAAAAAATGTCCGCAGTTTAGGCTAATACGTATTCTTCTACCTATTTTTGGTTAAAAAAAAATCACAATAAGCGTTTATCGGTTGGTTTGCGCAAAATGTATAGCGTTTACAAAGTAGGGGATGGTTTTATTGCATTTTTATTATTTTTGTACTACTAATGGCGGCGATCAGCGATTTTTTTCGTGACTGCGACATTATGGCGGACATTTCAGACAATTTTGACACATTTTTGGGACCATTGTCATTTTCACAGCAAAAAATGCATTTAAAAAGCATTGTTTACTGTGAAAATGACAATTGCAATTTGGGAGTTAACCACAAGGGGGCGCTGAAGGGGTTATGTATGACCTAATATGTGTTTCTAACTGTAGGTGGGTGGGGCTGTAGGTGTGACGTCATCGATTGTATATACCTATAAAAGGGATCACACGATCGATAACGGCGCCACAGTGAAGAACAGGGGAAGCTGTGTTTACACACAGGTCTCCCTGTTCTTCAGCTCCAGGGACCAATCGCGGGACTCGAGCTTCGGACCGGGTCGCGGGCCCGCGACCCACGGCTGGGCACTACTACCTGTAGGCGGTCCTTAAGCGGTTAAAATAAAATACAGACAGTTCCTATGTTATGAAAGTGGAGCTAATTAAGACCAACTCTCCTTTGGCATATAGAGAGAAACTGGCGCAGACAGATTTTGCAAAAGTGTCTCGTGCATTTTTAGCATGCACCAAATTCAAGTACAAGTTCTAGACAGGTACGTGGATTTGGATCATTCTGCACCACTTTTAGAACACATGAGAGACACTTTTGCAAAATCTGTCTGTGCCAGACTTTGTGAATTCCAGGGTCCAGTAGCATTATTACCCAGCAAATTGTCCAGCAATACAGATTTTTATAGCATTCTAAGGCTGGCCTTATAGTTTACAATTTTGTTCAATTTCCCTTTATATTTACCAAACCACATAATATGAGGTCAAGGCTAAACACTTTCAAAATTCATGCAATTAGGTAGGTCCTAGTATTACATAGTTAAAGGTAAATCTAAAGGAAATTGAACAAGAAAATTGTATGGCCAGCCTAAGTTCCTCCATCTCTGAACAGATAATTTATGGATCAGATTACATGTTTACTGCTCTGGATGTATAATTATTCTTTCTACATTTGTTCTTAGGTGCGAAAGGCAGTAAGAAGCAGCATAACGTCTTCCTACTTCAGAACACTCAGGTCCAAGGGCCAGGTGAGTGTACCCCATAATATACAGTGGGACTAAACATGAAAGTATAACCTAAACTTTTTTTGACAGAGTGGAGAGGGATTAGAGCACCTGTCACTTTTAGATTCACCTTCTCTATTTGTCCTGTTTACCATTATCACTAAGAAAGAAAATTACACATTTTGGGTAATTTTCAGTCCTTAACCTCCCTGGCGGTATCCCCGAGCGTGACTCGGGGTGGGTTTTTTCTGCTAAGAACGGTATCCCCGAGTCACGCTCGGGGTAGCCATGCAGAGCCTGCAGCGCGCGCTGGCTTACCTTCTTCCTGGATCCAGCGATGCATCCCCGCTGTGTGAGCAAGCGGGTGCTCGCTCGATTCACACAGCATCCCCGTGTGCCGCCGATCTCCGTTTCCTGCGACGTTACGACGCACGGAAGCGGAGAACGGCGCCAAATTCAAAAAAGTAAACAAACACTTTACATACAGTACAATGTAATCTCATAGATTACAGTACTGTATGTAAAAAATACACACCCCCCTTGTCCCTAGTGGTCTGCCCAGTGCCCTACATGTTCTTTTATAAAAGAAAAAGTGTTCTTTCTGCCTGGAAACTGTAGATTGCCCATAGCAACCAAAAGTGTCCCTTTATGTCAAAAATGGTTTTAGATCAGCTAGAAAACAGCGATAATAAATTGTAATCACTTGCAGAATTGAGCGATAGTGATTTGTGGGGAAATTCGTCATAAAAAAAAAAAAATAATGACAGCGACAATTCTGCAACTGAGCAAATTTTAGTGTTTTTGAGTTGATTACATTATTGAATATTTTTTATTATAATTACATTATAATTTGTTATAATTATTTATAGTTTTTTATTATATAAAAAAATATGATTTTGTTTTTCAAACTTTATCATACCCGGGATGTCTTGTTTGGACAGATTTAAGCGAGTTATTCCTGAGAATTGCAGGCCTACAGTATAAAACGCCTAATTTCCATGCAAATAATTGTACCGCTTTTGGTACGTAATTCCAGACAGAATCATACCGCCAGGGAGGTTAAAGCATCTGACCACACCAAGATCAGTGTGATAAGATGCTTTCCCAATTTCCCAATGGTGCTGTTTATATCTGGCAAAACCAAAGTCTTCAAATGCTCATAGCTTCTGGTTTCTTATGCCGCGTACACACGATCATTTTTTGTGATGAAAAAAAACGACGTTTTCTGTGAAGTAAAAAACAACGTTTTTGAAACGTCACTTTCAAAGACGATGTTGCATACACACCATCGTTTTTTTCACAAAAAGCGAGGTTACGTTCACCACTCTTTTCCATTGAAGCTCCCTTCATAACTAGCTTCTGGGCATGCGCGGGTTGAAAAACGTCGTTTTAAACGACGTTTTTGCTACACACGGTGACTTTTTGTGAAACAAAAAACGAAGTTTTGAAAAACGACACAAAAAATTCAAGCATGTTGGAATTTTTTTTTGGTCATTTTTTTTAAGACAAAAAACAACGTTTTGCCCACACACGATCAATTTAAATGACGTTTTAAAAAACAACGTTTTTTTTCATCGCAAAAAACGACCGTGTGTACGCGGCATTAGGCCATAGACATGATTGGAACCACCGGCTGCATTCTTGGGTTTTCTGGTGGCTAATTAGCCACTACGATTGCTTTTACATGAAAGCCGTCCGCTGGTTGAAAAGAACAATGCCAAGATGATACCTAAACCTGCAGGCATCATTTTGGTATAACCACTCAAAGTCCAGCAACATACCATTATGTCGCTGGTCCTTGTTGGACTCATATTGTAATTTTTTTTTTTCATGCAACCTATGGGCTGAATGAAAAAAGAGATTGATCAGTGGTATGCTCACCATTGGAATACCACCCTGCATCCACCGGATTCTAATAAAGGACATACATTCACCGTTCTTTTTTTTTTAAATCACCTTGAGGCTATCCAGTTCGCATTTGTAGCGCTATACAAGTTATTCACTCACTCACTCACTTACCTCTTACAGCACTGGAGTCGCTGATTTTTGTATCGTGAGAGCAAATCTTGTCGCTGTCAAAATAAATAAATCCGTGCTGCAGCATGTAGCAATGGTATCAATAAAATAAACAAAAAACAAACAAACAATAAAATAACTCAATAAAACAATTTTTTTTATTGAATTGTGTGCCAAAAAAAGAGTAAAAATGATATGCCCCTCCACCCCTGTCCCTATGCTTCAACATATATGTTTTTTTTTTAACTGTGGTAGTAAAATCACCTCCTTCAACGATGGAGTCTCGGCTTTCCGTATAATTGGAACAAACCCTGTCATTGTCAGAATAAGTAAACCTGTGCTGCAGCTGAATGGTGTAGCTGCAAAGCAAATACTAGTTAACAATAAAACAAAGTAACCATACAATATAACAGTAGGGCATACTATACCTGCTAAGTAAGCACAATAAAACACAGTACAAAAAAAAACATTACAGCATATCATAAAATACAGTAAAACAGAGGAGGACAATAGAAAGAGAACAATAATAAAACAACAACTATTTTTGTCTTTTTGTCTTTTTTTTATTACACTTGTATTATAACTTTGAACTCTCCAGGTTAGGGTCTCTCAAAATGGCCATCTAACATCTTTCAAGACCCTGTGTAAGTGTGCCCAAGGACTGTGCCATGCTGTACCCTATGCGGGTACTCAAATAGTGTATGGTAGCAACAGTCACCGATGCAGAGACCAGATTGGTCAAGACAGGAGGGACAATAAAAGCGTGTGTCATGCCTACATCTGCCTTTTCTGCAGACACAACATCTTCTTTGGAGTGTTCATTGGGGAGAGGTACCTCGGAGCACTTATAGAAAGTGCCTCTCATGCAGCCGGTTCACAGCATTGCATCGTGAAGTTGGGGCACAGCCCTGTCTGGAAACATATAGGCTATGATAATCTCTTCCTAGAATTCTAGAAAGGATCCAGCTCATCCTGATGCTTTGTATAGCACATAAGCCTTCAGCAGAGCCAATTGCGGTTGTATTCGTGGACACAGAGGGGCTTCACAACAACTCCAGTCGCCGTTGGAATTTTGACTGTCTTATCTGTGTAAAGAGAGGACAGAACAAAAACATTCTGTGTGCCCCCAAACTTCACTATGAGCAAATTATTACACTTAAAGCAGGCTCTCTCCCCCATCTAAGTCGGGAATCTACAAGCCATTATGGGAAGCCCCAGCGATCAGATTGCACGGTGCCACATGCGACAATTCCACAATCAAAAAGGTGACTAAAAAGTGGCACGCGTGTGTAATTAATGTCCACGTACAAGTGGTACCCCTTTCTGAATAAGGGCGACACCAAGTCACAAACAATTTTACTGCTGTTCCCCATGTAGCCTGGGCAGTTTGGGGGGGGGAGGGGGGGCTCCACAGTGCTATGTTTACCCTCGTAAACCAAAAAAGCCTGTAGTAAAGGAGTGCCAGAGGGAAGTGTGGGATGAGTCAAACCCTACATAGGTACCATTCCAAAAAGATATATGCAAAAATTAGAACAAAATTGGGTGGGACTTTCATGTACCCTGTAGAGTTTTAATAACTGCACAAATCAAGGAGATTTAAAAGTAAAATAATCAAAGTTGATATTTAACATATACACATTATAAAGTTAAAAAAATTAAGGAATAGACACGTTTAAAACAATGTTACAGTGGAGTAATCCAGGGTGTTATACTGGTTGAGAAATCTGAAAACACGACCTACACGTTTCATGGGCTGACCCGCTTCATCAGGGTCTATGATTGTAAAGTTATTTATATATACTGTAATGATAATACACAAATATATTATTGACAACAGCAATGATTTTCATATGCTAATTAAAGAGATTGACAATTGAAGCAGAGCTAGCTACCAGCAGTAACACATTTTATTAGAGTTAATCATTCAATAAATGAATCCAACAAAGCATGGGGAGGGAAAAAGAGAGAGGGAAGAGAATAATATTGACAATCTATGTATAACTTTTATAATACAGATGTAATTATATGAATTTTAAACACATAAAAAACAAAAAACACTGCAAATAAAGGATTCACCTTTTGAGATATTGGTGTCCAGCTTGATGGAGATTTAGCCTGGGGAGCCCGTGGGGATTAACTTTGCTCCCCTTTAGCCAAAAAAGGTATTCCCATATGTTGATGGCAATTTATGTGATCAAGGTAGAAAAAGCAACTCTATCTAAAGAGAAGGCTCAATATTAGAGAATCTGTATAGGGTGGTAAAAGGAGGGGAGGGGGTGCTGGGAGTGGGGTGGAGGAAAGGGGAAATGAGAGGGAGGGGAGGGGGGAAGAAAGGGGAGAAAAGAGAGGGGAAAGGTGGAGTAAGGGAAAGGAAGGCGCGGAGGCGGTATCTGCAGAGGCGCATTGCGGGCGGTATTACCGTGGTTTCCCATTGTTTTAAATTGGAAGGAGCGGTATACATACCGCTCCTCTCACTGCTCCAAAGATGCTGCTGGCAGGAGATTTTTTTCTCTCCCGCCAGCACACCGCCTGAGTGTAAAAGCCCTCAGGATTTCACATTGAGAAGGCTGGGCAGGAGTTTTTCAGGCAGTATAGCAGGGCTATTTTTAGCGCTGTGCCACCCGAAAAACTCCTCAGTGTGAAAGGGGTCGAAAGGACAGAAGGGAACAGGAGAGGGAGGGAAGAGGAGGAGAGGGGGAAAAGAGGGGTGCAGGGAGTGGAGTAGAGGGGAGGAAAGTAGGGGGAGGAGAGAGGAAGGGGACAGGGAGGGAAGGGAGTGCTAAGAAAGGGGGAGGCAGGGGGGAAGGGGAGAAAAAAGGAGGGGGCAAGGGGAAAAGATGCTGGGAGTGGAGGGGGAAAGGGGAGGGATGCTGGGAGTGGAGGGGAGTACATCCTGGTCAAGCACTGCATTATCACTCACTGTGGTGAGTCCCATAAGTGCGAGCACGTGCCCCCTAGGCGGCTGTGTGCCCAACG
The DNA here is from genome assembly GCA_029574335.1 of Rana kukunoris. Classification (NCBI taxonomy): domain Eukaryota; kingdom Metazoa; phylum Chordata; class Amphibia; order Anura; family Ranidae; genus Rana; species Rana kukunoris. Next base: position 62,975,665 of record CM056052.1, on the reverse strand, counting down.
TACACCTACGGCGATTTGCCCAGGAGAGCTGACCTGCCGTGGTACAATGACGGCGGCTGGTCGGCAACTGGATAAAGTGACCCTGTTAGTTATTTTAAAACTCAATGTAACTTTCAGTTTAAATCAGCTAAATACATTCCAAAAGGAATGCAAAGTCGTACAGTTTGTTTTCTTAAAATTAGCTACAACCTGAATAGAAATGCTTGTTCTCTGCCAGCATGCTTGGTCCTCTGAGTGGAAGCAGTGGTCTCTCTGCAAAGGTCTAACATGTCCCCTTCCAAGTCAGAGATAGAGTTCTCCAGTCACCTTGTTTGCATTAAACATTTAAGCACATGGTATTAGGGTTGTCTGCTTTTTTGCCTTGGTTTGGATCTTTACACATTTTTTAAAATTGTCTCAGTTTTACACATTTTATCTCTTTTTTTTTTATATTTGCAATTCTCTTTTAATAATGCTATTCTCTAGCAACTTAAGTACCAAGACCTATTTGGAACTACAGTTACCTGCCCCCAGCCACCGATCAGCATTTACCTGCCCTAAATCTGATTAATAGTTGTGAGCAAACAACTCCAGTTCTTCGACAGAACATATTGATGCATTAACACTTAAATCAAGGCACAAAAAATGTAATTTACCGGTAAATACGTACCTTAATAACCACAAAGAATTTGCTACACAAAGCCTGTATAGAGAGCAGAGATGTGGGAGGGGCCCAACAACTCCACCCACTACAAGCTGCTTGCGGAAAACTGCAAGAGGGAGGCGGAAACAAGACATCTCACCCAGCACAAAAGAGAATGAGCAGCAGCGATCTTTATTACAGGAAACTTGTACACAGAGGCAACGTTTCACATTGGATTACTGCACAGATCTGAAAAAGATATTTAAAACAGACCAAGATTTAAATATGAATACACAAGTCCCTTGTATTTAAACGTTGGAGGTAATTTACGAAAACTAGAGCAGACAGAATCTGTAGCAGCTGTACATAGAAACAAACGAGCTTCTAATTTCAGCTTGTTCAGTTAAGCTATTAAAAGATGAAAGCTAAAAGCTGATTGGTTGCCATGCACAGCTGCTCTGGTCTTAGTAATTTCCCTTCAATATTGGTTTATCCCGAAATTCAGGTTTACTTCTTCAGAATCGCATTTCAATTTCTGATAAATTGTTTGTTTTACCTTCACAGACATCATCTACAGATTCATCAGGAACGTCAAAGCCAAAGAAAAGGAAGAACACCTTCAAGACAGGATTTTTTGGCAAAAGAGGTGTGTTTGGAAAATGTACAGATTTACAGCCAAGTTTCATCCCATTTCACATTTTATTTTTAATAAATAATTTTAATTAATGAAAAGTATTTATTAAATAGAGGGAGTGAGGGGTCCGCTTTTATTTAACTTTTAAACATTTTCAGAGGACAAACTGTATTGCTTAGTTGTTCAGATGACTATAAATATTTTTTGTGATACAGAACTGCGCTATTTTAACTGACAATTGTGCGGTCATGCAACACTGTAGCCAAATAATTTTTTATTTTTTTTCCCCAAAACTGTCACTTTCTTTTGGTGGTATTTGATCACCTGTGTTTTTTTGTTTTTGTTTTTTGGCCTATAAACAAAAAACTACCAATTTTGAGGAAAAAACTATGGGCCAGATTCACAGAGCACTTACTCCGGAGTATCACGAGTAAGGCACGCGTAAGTCTAAAAATGCACACGCTTATCTATGCACCGTATCCCCAAAACGATATACGCCTGAAATCCACATTTTTTAGACCGACGTAATTTGGATAGACCGGCGCACCGTGCGTGCAAAACTGCACTAGACACACCATTGATTTACTATGCAAATATGCAAATGAGGGAGATACGCCGATCCACAAAAATAAGTTTGTGCGGTGCAGTCTACACGATGTGCGCATCAGCTGCACGGCCGGTCTAAAATTAGACCATATAAAAGCAGGTTTAAAATTAGACAATCGGTCTACATGTCAGCAAAAGCAACACCATTAGGGCCGAGCTGAGCAGCCACACTTGCAGGACATTAATCTGTATGCCAACATGCCAGGGGCATCGTTGCTCATAGCTATACTTCTGACTTTAGATGAGCGCAGAAGGAGGAGGGCACGGAGGAGGGCACGGGAGAGGATCTTTGTCAGGTATATCCGTGGGGTGAGCCCAATGGTAATAGGCCCCCCTTTTGGCTGGAATTAGGGTGCAATTGGAGAGATACCCTGTGTTAATAGGAGGGTAGATGATTACTAGTGTAATCAACCACACTAGTAGGGATTCCTACCTATTAGACTCTAGAGACACATTTTTTTCTTTGTTTTATATGGTTTAGGGTGCATCGGTCACAACTGGCATCCTTATAGCAGCATAGGATCATTTTAATTTAGCAATCTTTGGGCCTGCTGGCCTGCACAGGCTCCTGACCTAATGAATCCACCTTTACTCAATTTCACTGAAATTAGTGGAAGCTGAAGAACCAACATCTACCCTCCTATTAACACAGGGTATCTCTCCAATTGCACCCTAATTCCAGCCAAAAGGGGGGCCTATTACCATTGGGCTCACCCCACGGATATACCCGTCAAAGGTATTAATTTAGCAGCGCCATTTCCCTTTCTACAATTCATATTTATATTAGTTTCCCACATAGGGATCCTACTGGGAGGCAACAGCTACTTTATTCACCATAGCGCGGACTCCCCTGTTCTTACACGGGAGAGGATCTGCCGACCACCACAGGGCAAGGTACTGGCAACACTCCATTTCCTTGCCAGTGGCTCTTTTCACCCTAATGGGTAAATATATATTTTATATACATTTTTTTCTGTTTAGTATATATTTTATAATAATTAATATAATAAATATATATTTTTATTTTTTTAACTAATATAAATTTACTAATTTTAATATTATAATTATCGTATTTAATAATTATATATATATATATATATATATATATATATATATATATATATATATATATATATATATATACACACCGACACGACACAAACCTACAAACAGCAACAGACAACAGAACAAAAGCACCTTGATTCAGGAAGGGAAAAAAATTGGATGTACTTTTGCAATGGAAGGGCATTTCTCTCGGTCTATTTAATCACTGTGCATAGCTCACTAAGTCTGACGGGCCTAGTTCCTATCTAACTGATTGCGCCGTGCCGAGTTCTGAGCATGCTGACCATAGTCTGCTTCATGTGCACATGCCCAGTCTGGCCGGCCCTTCATTTGCATGGGGTCACGGCTCATTTTAATGGAACACGCCCACGTCTTTCCCACTTTGAATTACACCGCCTTACGCCTCGGAATTTACATTGCACCGGTACAAATTTGGCCGAAAATACTACGAGGATACGGTACTTGCGCCTCGAAATTAAGCCGGTCTAACTTAAAGGAGTTGCACTACGCCGGTCCAAAAATGCACCGATGTACGTGAATCTGGCCCTATATTTTTTACTTTCTGCTATAAAAAATATCCAAGACAAAAGGTAAACAAATCTAATATCTTCATCAATTTAAGCCAGTATGTATTCTGCTACATATTTTTGATAAAGAAGCGTACATTGATTGGTTTGTGCAAAAGTTATAGGGCCAGATTCACAGAGCCATTACTCCGGTCTATCTTCTGATAGACCAGAGTAATTTCAAATTACCCGCGTCGTATCATTAGTTTGAATTGTCAAACCATGATACGACGGCTTCGGGCTTCGATCCGACAGGCTTACGTCTTCGTACGCCGTCGGATCTAGGCTGCAATCTTTTTGCGGCCGCTGGGTGGAGTTTGCGTCGTTTTCAGTGTCGGGGTATGCAAATTAGCTTTTTCCGGCGATCCACGAAGTTACGATCGGTCGACGCATTCTCTTAAGGCATCTGTAGTCAGCTTTTTGCTGCATAAAGTTAGGGAAGCTATTATCTGGTCTAACGTTAGACGGCCCATATTAAGTATGGCCGTCGTTCCCGCGTCAAATTTCTATTTATTTTTTTGTTTTTGCGTAAGTCGTCGTAGGAATGTACGTAAACGACGCTACTCAAAAAAAACGGAGCATGCGCAGTTCGATCGCCACGGGGACATGCCTAATTTAAATGCTTCACGCCCCCTAATCGCGTATTTTGATTCCGCCGCCGTACCTTACGGGTCGAAATCTACCTGAATTCGTCTTAGAGCCAGGTAAAATACGGCGGCGTAGTGTACCTCTGATACTCTGCGCCAGGGCAATTGTACCTGAATCTGGCCCATAGCGTCTACAAGTTATGGGATATATTTACGGAATTTGTATTTATTTTTATTAGTAATAGCGGCGGTGAGTTTTAGCGAGACTGCGATATTGTGGCAGACAAATGGGACACTAACTGACACTTTTGACACTTTTTTGGGAACCAGTGACACCAATACAGTGAGCAATGCAAAACATATGCACTGTCACTGTACTAATGACACTGGCAGGGAAGGGGTTAACATCAGAGGCAATCAAAGAGATAACCGTGTGCCTAGCCTGTTTTTTCCAACTGTGGGGAGGTGTTTTTACTAGAGAAGGCATTGATCGGTGCCCCTGATCACAGGATGCATGCCTTCCTTACTGACAGAACTGTGATCTTCCTTGTTTTTTTGTAACAAGAGAAAACAAGAGAGTGATCTGCCTTGTTTACAAAGGCAGATCAGCATCCTGCCTATGTACAGAATGATCAGCGGAGCAACCGGACTCGCTGAGTACAATCATAGCGGGAGCGAGCCGCTGGTGGTGCACACATGTCCCCGCTACCCAGAAGTGCAAAATCACATATATAGCATTAAAAGTACTATAGGGTGGTCGGCAATCACTTAAATCATCCCTAAAACAAAATATAATATATTGCAGTTTTGTAGTGCCTAGGTTTGGTGCCTGCATTAGTATTTATTTTTATAATTTTTTTTTCCTTTATTTCCACCTGGTAATGCTGCAAAAAAAAAAACACTTCCTGTCCTAGGGTGGCTATGCTCTCTCTCTTCCACTGTATCTATGAAGGGGGGCAGGTTGGACTTCAAACATATGTGTCTTATTGTATGTATGTCTGTTCATCTCCATTATAAAGGAAAATGCATTTCTGGCAAGATCAACAAGGTTTCTGTACTTGCTAAAATGTTCCCAGCCTGAAAAAGAGTAAACTAATACTCCCACCACATCAAAGGACTGCGATATACTACATTTTTGTTCTTGGGTTGAGTTATCCTTAAAAGAAAAATTTTCACAAGTCAGATCACAGAGGTGGGAAGTAGAGAAGAGCTGCAAGTAGGTAGGTGCAGTGACAGAAAACACTCCAGGTGAAGAAAATAGAAATATATTGTATTTGAAGTTCAGCAAAACGCAACAAACCCAACAGGAAGGCAACCTGACGGGGGCACTCACAGGATGTAACAGCAATAAGCAGTAGCAGAAGGTCTCTGGTGTGCCAATAGTGTTTGCCTCAAGGGGCAAAATGTGTCCTGGTTGGTCTGTAACCAAGTAGGGAGGCTTCCAGGTAGGATTGTGTGTCCCTGCACTTTTCCTACGTCTCGGGAACCTCTCCCTGATGCTAAGCACTGTCCCTGATAGATGGGTGACCTGTTCCTTCTCTAGCCATGAAATGTGCGCCAAGCCTGGGAACCAGAGTCACAGAGGCACCAACATCCAATCAGATAGCAGCCCCCTTGTGACCCAGGAAAACATAGAGGAACTAAGTTCCTCTTGCCTTCCTGTCCTTCTGCATTGCTGCTGTGATTAAGTACTATCTGAAGTGGAGAAAATAGACTGCACCTGCCTACATGCGAACCCAGGTTCTTCCCAAATTTTCTTGTCTGGATGTTCAGTGAACCTTCAGAAGCAGGAAGTGCAACTTGGCTAAATGTAACAGCTTCCCTTCAGACTGGTTATTAGTAAGCCAGCAGCCACCAGATGACTTATCCCCATCCAGACCATTCAGTTGTCGGCTGCCGATTCCCAGGCCATATGCCCATGTTGATGAGGGCAAGAGTTTCTTCCCCACAACCTTGGTAGTTGTGGTGGTGGTGTTCAGAGAGGGGGGGGGGGGTGATATCGGAATCTGTAAGTTCTGTCATAATAATGAGTCCCTCAGATACATCCCCATGTGAATGAGTAAGTGTACACACCCCTACTCACCAATACAGAAAAATAAACACATTGGAAAGAACGCAAAAAAAGAAGCAATGCAGATGCACATCAGTCAAAATAAATGATTGAATGATACCCACCAACCCTAGTGATATGAGTGACCAAATATACTCATGTCCACCCTACCCCTTTAACTCCAATAGGGTTTGAATTTGCTACCTGAACTTTAAAAATGTACACTAAACCCAAATCAAACCAAACCCACGTACATTTGGCTCATCCTTGGGGTGAAGCCTCAGATGATTCCTAGGCCAAGTTTCCAGGGAAGTGAAGACACTTGTACTGAAGGCTTATTTGCTCCAGAACCAATATGTGGCCAAAAGACACTGAGGAGAGCAACTTCTCACAGCTATTTTGCCATATGATAAGGCCCTTTCTTTGATTATATATTGTCAACTCTAACATTTTAATATTTGTTTTGTTTCAGCTGTCTACCATCTCTACTCGACTCAAGATTCAACTGAAACATCTGGAAATTCATACTCAGTGCTCACATAAAAGATGGCGGCTAACTACTGTCATGACCTTGGGGGAGTGGATCATTATTGTACTAATGAGTAAAAAAAATAGACAGAAATCTATCTATCAATTTATTCATGTCAGATTCCCACAACTTTCACATATTTTCACACAAGATTCAATTAGAAAAATGTGTGAATCGTCTGTGAAAATAAATAGTCTCTCCGGTTATGTTGTACACTAATATGCAACGTGATGTTCTCATAATTACCAAAAAAATTATCTTAGCGTGTTCTTGGTGGAAAGCAATTAGCAGGCCAAAATGTGAAACATTTTATTGTAGGCTCTGACCTTCTCCAATTTAATTTTGGTTTAATTTCTCCAAACATATATTTTGGGCTATTGAATACATAAAGTTTCTGTTACCCTAAATAATACCCTTAATACAATTTCTCATATCCCACCAATGTGTAGTGATAAAACATGCCTGGAGCGCAATACAATGAAAAGTACAAAATGCTAAGCTGAACTCTCAAAGAAAAGTTAATAAAAAGAGTTAATCTTTAATAGTTAAGAAAAATATAAAATCCATAAAATTCTGCTCAATGAGTAACAAATTGGCCTCACAAGGTAAAGCAGAGCCAACAATATACCATAACTATGGGTCTTCTGGAGGCCAAAATGGTGTTTTTCATTTGTTAGGATTTTTTGCGAGGGGGTGGGATATAAGACGTTTAGGTTGATATTTCCAAAAAACTACCAAACTGTTTTTTTTAATCTCTTGGAGACTGTATTGGTGAATCGGAATGGTGATTTTCATAGTTCATGAGTTTATGGAGAAGGTGATGATGGGACTGGCATTGTTTCATTCATATATCTCTCGGGGACTATAGTGGTAGGCCAGAATGGTGTTTTTAATTGTTCATATGTTTATTGGGTGCGATTGGAGGTGTTTCATACAGGTTGAGGTGATTTAAAGCCGATATCTCTGAGTAAAAGTACCTAAACATTCTATATACTTTATATTAAAGAGAACGTAATAGGAGGAGCTGGTGTGTGGAAACACCCAAATCTTCAGGTAGACAGGAAAAGGAATGGAATTACTGTATGGCATGTAAAGATTGTTGCAGTATCCAATACCTATAGGAAACCAGGGGCTCCTCCTTTATGTAAAGTATCACTTTTAAATGGGCAGCGCCTTTTAAGGTCAGCCCACCTACAGTGTTTTTTTTATATTCTTTGTTCCAATGTTTCACTTGTTCATTTTTGTATGATATAATTCAAGTATGTTGTTTCTGTTTGCAGAACCAATAAAAAACCTTTGGTGTATACTATTTCTCTTTTTCTGAAATCCATTGGATATAACGTGTTCCCCCGAAAATAAGCCCGGATATTATATTAATTTTGGCACCAAGACACAGTAGGGCTTATTTTGGGGGTAACTCTTACCATGTAATGTGCTGTCTTCTCTCCCCCACTGTCTCCCTGCCTGACAGGAATCCCCAGTGTGAACTGAATTAAAATGCTTGTAAAATCCTATAATCCTCTCTATTACAGTATTACACAATGTCAATGTAAAATGTGTGTGTTTCTGTAATATAATTGTGCCAAATACCTTCGTTTTAGCGCCACTCTGCGCTTCTGTGACCCGCCGGGGCTCTCTTTTCTGCAATTATATTACAGAAACACACACATTGTACATTATATACTACTGTAATAGAGTGGATTATAGGATTAAACAAGCATTTTAAACTAGGGCTTATTTTCCAGGTAGGGCTTATATTGCAGCTCTCCTGGAAGATAACGCTAGGTCTTATTTTCAGGGTAAGTCTTATTTTCGGGGAAACACGGTAGTAATGCTCTCTGAATGTAAAAGTCTCCATAAAGAGTGCAGATGAGTAGTCATAATTTGGAATTGGAGCCATGCCCAGTTCAATTTCCTTTTGCAGTGACCAGTATCATTCTCACTACAATTTTTCTTAGGTAATGCACATCTGGTAAATTAGTTTCTAGCACCAAGAACGCATTGCTACAGTCGTAGCTCCCAACTTTCACTGATTTTGAGGGACTGTCCCTGATTTGGAACAAAGTCCCTCTGTCCCTCTTTCCTCCTCATTTGTTCCTCATTCTGGTCTGATCTATATAGATGTATAAAAAAATATATCTATCTATCCAAAAACTGTTTCCCAGTGCTAAACCTTACATCCAATTTCTAAATGGTTGCATTTGTAAATGTCAAAAGCCAATATAAAGGAATAAGAGTTGTAAAAAAACAAAACGTGTGGTTTTAAATAATCTCTTTTTTTTTTGTATCATTCTCCTTTAACCACTTAAAGACCGCCTCCTGCAGATATATGTCGGCAGAACGGCACGGCTGTGCACAAGCACGTACCTGTACGTCCTCTTTAAGTGCCCAGCCGTGGGTCGTGGGTGCGCGCCCGCTACCCGGTCCGAAGCTCCGTGACCGCGGCCGCGGGACCCGCGGACCTGATCGTGGCCGGAGTCTAACGTCCAGTTAGAAAAACATATGAGGTCACACATAACCCCTACAGTGCCCCCTAGTGGTTAACTCCCAAACTGCAATTGTAATTTTCACAGTAAACAATGCATTTTTATAGCATTTTTTCGCTGTAAAAATGACAATGGTCCCAAAAATGTGTCAAAATTGTCCGATGTGTGGACCATAATGTCGCAGTCATGAAAAAAATCACTGATCGCTGCCATTAGTAGTAAAAAAAATAATAATTAATAAATGCAATAAAACTATCTCCTATTTTGTAAACGCTATAAATTATGCGCAAACTATATCGATAAACGCTCCTTACGTTTTTTTTAACCAACAATATGTAGAAGAATACGTATCGGCCTAAAAAGAGTGTTTTTTATATATTTTTGGGGGATATTTATTATAGCAAAAAGTAAAAAATATTGCATTTTTTTCAAAATTGTCGCTCTATTTTTGTTTATAGCGCAAAAAATAAAAACCGCAGAGGTGATCAAATACCACCAAAAGAAAGCTCTATTTGTGGGGGGAACAAAAGACGCCAATTTTGTTTGGGAGCCACTTTGCACGACTGCAGTCATTGTAAATCTGGGGGGTAGATCTGTGATGAGGGGAAGCTCTGCTGATTTTATCATCCAATCATCTGCAAGCTAAAATGCTGTTTTTTATTTTCCTTGCATGTCCCCCTCTGCACTTTTCACTTGTAGTGCAAGGTGGATTTGCCATTAGTAAATAACCCCCTATATGTCCAAATAGAAAATTACCCTTTCTTTGAAAAATGTTAGTCTTGCAGCAGAGAACTAGGAATGTGTAATTGTGCATGTTCCAAATTCCCAAACCTGATGTGAATTAGAAAATGTAGTAAGAGTTATTGTAAAAGTTAAAGCCAGATAATTGTTTTTTATTGTCAAGTTAACTGATCCATTGCCAAAACCCAATACAATTACCAAAAACATTTCAATCCATTTTGTCCAAGTCATGCCCATTTTTAGTAACATTTTAGAATGTCAAGAGTCCAAATCCCTTTTAGAATTAGGTCATAGACATGGAAGACTATCTAAATTGTTTAGTAACCTGCTCCTAGCAGTGGTCATGGCCTAAAATGGGCTAGTTTGCTCTGGTAAAGGGGCAATCTATTCCCAGAACACAACAGGTGATGTTGTTGAGTGTGGTGTAAGACCAAGCGTATATTGATAAACAGGTTGTGTGTAGGCAGCAGGTGGCATTATAAAAAGTGATCATTGCTACCTCTCCCCAAATGCCCAAAGCCTGCTACAAGACCAAAGGAGAATGAAGATTTGCAGTCCAAGGACCTCGACTTTGGAACGCGTTACCAACTAACATCCAAATGGAAATTGATCACCAGGTCTTCAGAAAAAAACTCAAGACCCACCTATTGTGAAGGACAAATAGAAGGAAAATGGATGCCAAGCGCCTTGAGGCGATTCAGTTTGCATTTGTAGCGCTATACAAGTTATTCACTCACTCGCTCACTCTCAATGCTAGTTGCAGGAGATTTGAAGTGAAATTTGTAACTATTGTGCTGCTCACCGTTTTCGTTATTAGTGAAGAGGCTCTTAGATCTGAGGACCTGAATTGAAAGGATCACCCTGTTTCTGCTTCATCCATTCTGGGTCTCTATTCTTCCTTGATCTCTCCTGCTCCTCTATCCTACCAGTCATCAGATCACCAGTCATTGGGGGAAGCTCTACCAAGATGGCCACCTCCACACAAAGACACATTACAGGGCATGGTAAGTAAGTATTTGGTAAAAGATTAGCTGGACATAGACCACAACTAGAACAATATTTGTGACTAATCCTGTGCCCTCTGTTGGTATATTTTTGGACAGAGATTGCACAGTTCTTTCAAAAAAGAAAACAAATTTAAAATTAAAGAGCCAGTGCTCTGGCACATCAGGCACTGCACTTCAGTTTAGTTTTGCTACTTAACACCACAGGAGCCCTAAATTCAACAACGCTTTGCTATCAACCTTTGGCCTGTAGCTTCCATCTTTTGTGCTAAACTACTGGACAAATAGGTGACCCAACACAGTGATAGGTTGAGAATGGTGCACATAAAGAAGGGAACTTGGAGGGGGCCAGGCTGTCAACCATAGGCATACCACACATTATAACTAAACTGATATTCAAACTCCTACTCATGTTCACTATGGCATTGCACTGGCCATTACCTTAAAGCGGAGGTTCCTCCAATTTTTTTTTTTTAAAAGGCAGCAGCTACAAATACAGCAGCTGTTGACTTTTAAAAAATGGCAGCCGAGGCTCGGTCCTTAACTGCTTCCGCCGCCATCCTCGGTGAGGATGTCAAATGTGACACCGGAGGGGGGGAGGGATCCAAAAAGCAGAGGTTCACTTTTTGCGTGAACCCCAGCTTTAACTTGGTAGTTTTTACAGTTGTACATTTTGTGGGCATTTCCCACATAAATATACTCCAATTATAGAATCTGTTATGTGACTTTTGGTGAACAAGATATTTCACAGTTAAACCGACAAAAAGTTTTTATAACATTGTTTTGGACACAAGATAAATGTGTATGTCTGTGTCTGGTCAGAAATGTAAAAAATAACTTAATGGCCAAGATGGACTTGAAGTCAAAGAAGAATCAGTAGAGCTACTTTAGACTGTGGTAAAGATTTAACATTTTTGTCAGGGTTTTAGTTCTCTCTGTGAGGCCCCGTACACACGGCCGAGGTTCTCGCTGAAAATCAGCGAGAACCTCGCTGGAATGCACATTCCAGCGAGGACCTCGGCCGTGTGTACGGTCTCGGCGAGCTTCCCGTCGGGAAGCTCGTCGAGCCGAAAAAGAGAGCACGCTCTCTTTTTTCTCGACGGCCCGCCTGGAAGAATGGCTGGTTGCCATTCCCGACGGGCGGGTCGCCGAATTCGACGGCCGGGAGAGAACCTCGACGGGCGGAACGATGTGTTCTGCCCGTCGAGGTTCTGGGTCGTGTGTACGCGGCCTTAGACCTTGGGGTGGATTTTCCTTTCTTCCTTCTCTGTGACACCCATTCAAGGAATGGGGAAGTATGTTTTCACAATGACATAAAGATACAAGGAAGCAACACTAAAAAAGAGTTCTATCTATCTATCTATCTTCCCAGTAGCCAATAGTAAGCGTGGCATAACTGGAAGCAAAATGGGATCATGCTCTGCTGGGGTTTTTTGCCTTCCTCTGGATCAACTGTGGGTATGGAGTTTTGTATGTTATATTCTTCAAAGTAAGGATAATGATAATTGCATCATACAGTAAGCTGCAGTTTTTACTGGAATACTGGAATACTACTGTAAACTGTATCATCAATATTGTAGAAAATAAACTATTCCATACTATTCCATAGTTTATTTTCTACAATATTTTTCTTGTCATGGTTAGTATCATAAGTAACATCCCACTGAAGTAACATACTGTAATACTGTAGGCCTATCACACACACACACACTAAATGAATACGTAAATGAGTAAATAAACATATTTGTTGCTCTATGCACAGTGTCCTGTCCTATACATTATATAATTCCATCATTGATTGTGAGGCCATGGTTGATGACATGGTCTATAATTGTGGCCCGAATTTCATCAGGGACAGCATGGTGTCTTCGTGCTCCTCAGCCTCTTCCCCCTATTCCACCACCACGCATCCTTACTCCTTACTCCTCCTCCTCTTCTTCTTCCTCCAGCAGGCAGTTGCCCTTGTTCATTGTACTTGGCCAGTTGCCTCCATGTTCAGAAATTCTACTGGTCCTGCATGGTCAAGCGCTCTCTCTCACAATCATGGACAGCACCTCTCAGGTAACTAAACTAAACTTACTGTTTGATTGGTCACCTTAGACCAACTCCAACTCCTCCTTCTTTAGTCAAGTTCTAGTTGTACCTGACTGTCAATTGCTGTAATCATTTTATCAAATTTTGCAAGAGATTCATATATGGTAATTATGGTATTATGTTCCTGAATAATTTTGACAATTGAACAGACTATTGTGCATGTGATGACTTAAACAATGAAATGACGCTGACACGTTTTGGAGAGAACGACCATTAGACTGAGAATTGACAAATCAGTTTAGAACAACAAAATCTATTCAATTGAAAATTGTGCTAAATGTAGGCTACTTGTACTAAATATTTTGAAAAATGTACTAAGACATTCAGACATGTACTGAGACATTTGCAATTTGATGAAATGAATGAGAAATGCAATTCAGTTGTGAGCAATTGCCAAGTGGTTTGGAGATGTGTCCATGTTGTTTTGAGAATGTCATTTATGTTTCAAGAAATGAGCCAAAACAATGGAGAAAAACTGTAAAGGGACAATTTTTTGTATTTTATTTTAGCAGTCCGGAGGTCCCCAGGGGCCCAGAGGCCCCCAGGGCCCCGGGTGGCAACCCCCCATTTTTTCATTTAGTTTTTTGAAAGATAGTTTTTTTTATTAAAGGGCCAATGGTTTTTTTTTAGGGGTCTGGAGGTCCCCAGGGGCCCGGAGATCCCCAGGGCTCCAGATGACAACCCCCCTTTTTTTTTTTTAATTACAAAAAATTATAAATTTTTATATATTTATGTTTTATTTTTTTACACACACACACATATATATATATATATATTATTAAAGGGCCCTGAGGGCCCCAGGTGACAACCTTTTTGCTTATAAAAATGTTTTAAACGTTTTATATTTTCTTTAATTTTTTTTATATATAGATATATTTTTAGTAAAAGGCTCAGAGGACCCCAGGCAACCCCCTTGTTTTTTTTTATAATTTGTTTATATATATATATATATATATATATATATATATATATATATATATATATATATATATTTCTTTTTCATTAAAGGGCACAGAGGTTTATTTTTATTAAAGGGCCCAGAGGTCCCCAGGGCCCCCGGATGGCTACCACCCTTTTTTAATATATATTTTTCTTTATTTCTTTTTTTGTAAAGGAACCCCCGCTTATCAAATCGCGGCAGCCCCCCCGCTTATCAAATCGCGGCAGCACCCCCCCAGGTTCTCTGCTCCAGGGGGCCCATGCCTGAAGCTGTGTAAGGGGCCCCATAATTCCTGATGGCGGCCCGGATTACACCCCCACATGGTACGAAATTTAAAGGAATATTTCACTTTTATTGTTGCACTTTAACCACTTCCATACCGCACCTATTCTGGCACTTCTCTCCTTCATGTAACAATTATATTTTCTTCCTTGAAAATTACTCAGGACCCCCAAACATTATATATATTTTATTAGCAGACACCCTAGGTAATAAAGCGGCGGGCATTTTTTATTTAAAATTTCAAACGGTATTTGCGCCAAAATTTTTCTAATGCCTTTTTTTTGTTGGCTTAAAAAAAAAACTGTTTCATGAATTAAAAAATAACAAAGCAGTAAAGCTAGCCCAATTTTTAGGGATAATGTGAAAGATGATGTTACACCAAGTAAATAGATACCTAACTTGTCACGCTTTCATATTGCGCACACTCATGGAATGGCGCTAAACTTCGTAATTAAAAATCTCCATAGGCGACACTTGACTTTTTTTTCAGGTTACCAGTTTAGAGTTACAGAGGAGGCCTAGTGCTAAAATTATTGCTCTCACTCTAACACACGCTATGATACCTCACATGTGGGGTTTGAACGGTGTTTACATATGTGGGTGGGACTTGCATGCGTGTTTGCTTCTGAGTGCGAGCTACTAGGGACAGGGGCATTTAAATTTAGATTTTTATTTGTTTTTTGTTATTTTAACATCATATTTTTATTTTTGCACTTTTTTTAACCTTTTTTTGTATTAGTTTTCACTTTTCTTCCTATAGGACTAGTGTGTGACAGGTCCTCTTTATGGAGAGAGGCGGGGTCAATAAGACCCCACATCTGTCCTCCAGGCTGGAAAGCATGGAATTTGAGAAAAAAAAACATCTCATGCTTTCAGCTACGATCATGTTCGTTCAGCACAGTGGTGTAGTGTATAGCACGTTCACCTAGCAGCAAAAGGGTCGCTGGTTCGAATCCCGCCCGTGACACCATCTGCCTGGAGTTTGCATGTTCTCCCTGTGCCTGCATGGGCTTCCTCCCACAATCTAAAAACATGCTGTAAATCGGATCCTGAAATAAGCCCTAATATGCAGTAGGATATTTAGGTTTTGTGCTGCCCTAGGCCTGACCAAATTTCTGCACCCCCAGACATCCCCAGTTTCAGGGGACAGTCCCCTGATTGAGGACACTGTCCCTGGACCAAGTCTGTCCCTGGTTTTGTCCCCAGATTGGATTTAATAGGGGGCAGGGGCAATTTCAAAGACAGTCAGTACAGAATAAAAAAAATATATAGAATTACACCCCCCCCCCGCTCCGCCGTGCCTACTAGCATAGGGGGGTTGTATTTTTCCCATTATCTGTGCCCCTTTCTGATGACCATGTGCTGGTCGGAGTGGAGGGAATATTTCTTCAGTTTCGGGCGCATGCCCATTTAGCTTCGCTCACATGTTCTTCTGCCTTGGCACAAATCTTGGCCAGCCACCTCCTTGCCTTCCCTGGGGGAGTGATCTTCCTCCGCTCCCCACCCAGTAGTAGCCGGGGCACGAAGAGTAAGACTTGAGAGGCTGTGAGGCGGGAGGCAATGGGCAGAGAGTCGCTGATTGTTGCCATTACTAGTAAACAAAAAATATTTCCCCGGATTTCATTTTCAAAATCTGGTCATCTTACCCTAATAGAAAAATGACCCACCCTTCCTGTTAAGGCCACACCCTGTTTTTTTATGACCCGCCCAGGAATTTTCAGGGGACACACACAAGTTCTGTGGGGGGGGGGGCACAGGAGTCCCTTAATTTGCATAGTTTTTCTATCACTTCCTGTTTGGCTATGGGGCAGGAAGTGAAGGCCAATCTCCCCAAACGGACAGGGATAATACAAAATAAACTGACAGGGCTTATAACCCCCCCCCCCCCACCCAACTCTATCCAAAATGAAAGAAAAAAAAAAAAAGAATTGTTGATTATAGTTCCAGTTTAACCCCAAATTTCAAATTTTATTTAGAGGCCTAAGAAAATATAACCATGCCAATAGGCCAGGATCCAGCGTTGCTAATATGTATGAATGTGTGTTAGGAACCCCCACAAACACCACCCAATGTTAAATAAACAATTTTCTTCTTTGTTTTGGGGATGCCTGCACCCCTGATAGGGTAAAAACACCTCACAAATGTTGTCACTTTCTACTTAATTCAGTCACTTCCTGCCACATAGCCAAACAGAAAGTGAGGGAAAACCTGATTAATGTCTTGTTGGGGACACACAGATCAATCTAAATAGTTTCCCATTATGGAAATTGCGTTTTTCTGTGTACACCCCAAATTAGTAGGGATCTTGGACTTTGGGGTCCATTTACTAAAGGCAAATCCACTTAGCACTACAAGTGGACAAGCAAGGAAGAGAAAAAAATTGGCGGGATTGGATGTTAAAAACATCAGTGCTTCCCTTCTGATTTTCATTGACTACGCTTCTACTGCAGAGCGGCTTTGCCTTTACTAAACCCCAAAGTAACTAATCATTTGGGGTGTACACAGCAGTGCAATTTGCTTAATGGGGACACTAGTTAGATTGACCTGTGTCCCAAAGAAAAGACCATTGGTAGGGTTTTAACCTCACTTCCTGTTCAGCTGTGTGACAGGAAGTGAAGCCAATTTTAAGAAAAGGGACACAAAGCCCAACCTAAAAACACAAGCAGGGGTTTTAACACTCACTTGGCTTCCCTCAAACACCCCCAATTAGAATAGGATTGTCTTGTGCTAGATTCAAGCACAGTGCTAAAAATCAGCATTTCAAGCCTGCCCACCAATACACCCCCCCCCCCCCCCCCCAACAGGCCTTGTTTGCAGGTTTTCCTTTATCTTGCACATGTGCTTTAAAAATTGGTCATCAATTCTAGGAAACAATACTTACCGCTTCATCTTTCCTTTTCTGGTAAACATGGCAATTATTTCATGCATACACACCAGCAAAGACGTTTAGAGACAAATCATACTTTATGGTTTAGGCCCAAACTATTTCAGCTGCAGCTGTTCAAATCCGTAGCATGAAATAAATATCACAAAACAAACTTCAAAATTTGAAAGTAATTTTATTGGTCCACAAAACAAGGAAAGCAAAACAAACAATTAAAAATAAACACCCTAACAAAAAAAAACATAAAAAAACAAAAATAGACCTAGATTTAGTTCAGACAGTAATTAGAATATGGTTTTGAAATAACAGGATAGACCCACAGGATTAAAACATTAGTCATTAACATCTTGAGAAATATTTTGCTAAATTATGCAGCAGACCAAAACATCGAAGTGAACAACATTAAATCAAACAATTCAGTGTTTTTTTTAATTTTTAACCACTTGAGCCCCAGACCATATTACTGGTCACTGACCGGGCCAGTTTTTGCGATTCGGCACTGCGTCATTTTAACTGATAATTGCGCGGTTGTGCGACGTGGCTCCCAAACAAAATAGGCGTCCTCTTTTTTCCCCCACAAAATTTTATTTTTTGTTTTGGTGGTATTTGATCACCTCTGCGTTTTTTCTTATTTTTGCTCGAACCAAAAATATAGCGACAATTTTGTAGCTAAAAAGACAACTTTTTTACTGTTTGCTCTAATAAATCTCCCCAAAAATATATATAAATAAACTTTTTTGCCCTCAGTTTAGGCCGATACGTATTCTTTGACGTATTTTTGGTTCCAAAAAATTGCAATAAGCGAATTGGTTTGGGCAAAAGTTATAAATAGGGGTTCGTTTTATGTTTTTTTTTGGAATATATTTTTGTTTTACTAGTAATGGTGGCGATCAGTGATTTTTATGTCTACTGCGACATTATGGGACCTCTACGACACATTTTTGGGACCTTTGGCATTTTTCTAGCGACCAATGGTATACAAATGCATTGCTTACTATAAAAATGTCACTGGCAGGGAAGTGGTTAACACTAGGGGCGAGGAAGGGGTTGATTATGTTACCTGGGTGTGTTCTAACTGTAAAGGGGGTGGGACTGACTAGGAGAAATGACAGATCGCTGTTCATACATTGTATGAACAGACGAGCAGGCATTCCCCCCCCTGACAGGACCGGGATAAAGGGGAACTCCAGACCAAATAAAAAATAAAAAAACGGCGTGGGGGTCCCCCTCCAGGTGCACAACAGGCTCTTAGATTTGGTCTGGAACATAAGGGGTTAAACCCACGCCAAAGAAACAGCGTGGGGTTCCCCCTCAGATCCAGACCAAACCCTTATCCCAGGCACGCAGTCTGGCTGGACAGGAATGGGGGTGGGGATGAGCGAAGCACTCTTGTCCCCATGTCGATAGGGAAAAGAGCCTCTTCCCGACAACCCTGGCCGTTGGTTGTCGGGGTATGCGGGCGGGGGGCTTATCAGAATCTGAGAGCCCCCTCTAATAAGGGGGCCCCCAGATTCTGGCCCCCCACCCTATGTGAATGAGTATGGGGTACATCGTACCCCTACCCATTCACCGGGTGGAAAAGTGTAAAAAAAAGACACCACACAGAATAAAATAATTTATTAGTCAGCTCCGGGGGTCTTCTGCCGGGGCCCCCCACCACCACCCCATTGGGCCCCGGGCTACGCCGTTTTCTGCCGGGGGGGGGCGACACCCACCAATGCTCTCCGCCATGTTCGGCCAGGCCCCCACCCCAAATTAAGCTCTTTTACATCCGGGGGCGGCCGAAAACGGCGGAGAACAACGGGGGGCGTCGCTCCTCCTTGGTCTTCTAGAGCCGTCTTCTGCGAGGGGCTCCTGCCTCCCGCGGGCTGATGGCTGTCTTCCGCCGGGGGGGGCGACACCCACCGATGCTCTCCGCCATGTTCGGCCGGGCCAAACCCCAATTTTTTTTTTTTTTCCAAACAATTTTATTGAGTATTTCAACAATACATTCGTAAACATCGAGATACAATAGTCAGGGTAGTCTTCAATTCACATCAAGCGTTACAGGAAGAAATATAACAGCACATGGAACGGTCTGGAACATGATACACATAAGATCTCATTCCAGAATTTAGATTGCGAGAGATTTTTACATACAATATAATACCTCCGTAGGAAGAGAAACGTTCAGGTCGGGCAGTGTTGAAACAGTATGGGACCCTCTAGGGCCCGCCCACCCCTAACGGGAACAGTCTGTGGGCGGTGAGGGGGGAGTGTGTCCTGAACCCATGCATTACAGCCGCATACCTACAGACATATAACGTAACAATGGTGTATTATTCAAGGCGTGAGAGATAGTCCATGTGAGGGCTATGTTAAAGGGTGAACTCTACAGGCAGTAGTAGTGTAGGACTGAAAGCAAAGGGAGGTCGGACTAAGGTGGGGATTGGGAGGGGGGGGGGTACGGAGCATATGGGGGCAAGAGGAGAGGAAATAATAGTAGTGACTAATTAGGGCATAGGCCCATCTCCAGGCGGTAACGGATGGGCAGAAGGAATAAGTGGGTTTGCGTGTATCAGTGAGTCCCTGTAGTGGGTCCAGCAGGCCCAGGTGAACCTAAATTTATCGTGTGTGTCTTTAGCTTGGTGAATGAGCCTTTCCATGTCTTCGATCTTGTTGACCCGTTTATGCCAATCCTGTAATGTGGGGGGGGTTGTGGATTTCCAGTAGAGAGGGATGCATTGAGTGGCCGCGTTTACAAGATGCAATGCCAGTGATTTTCTGTAGTGTGCTCTCGGTATGGAAGAGTGGTGTAGCAAATACTGTGCCGGGGAAAAGACCAGTTGCATTGTGGTGATCTGCTCTATACGGTCATGGATCTCCTTCCAGAAAGAGTGGAGAGAGGGGCAATCCCACCAAATGTGCAGGAACGAGCCTTCTGACATGCCACACCTCCAGCAGTCGGAAGAGACCGTGGGGTAGATTTTATGGAGCTTTGCAGGCGTCCTGTACCACCTAACACTAAGCTTGTATCTGTTCTCCTGTGCCGAGACATTCATAGACCCTTTGTGCGTGTATTCCTGAATGTGATCCCAGTCTTCATCAGACAAAGTGAGCGAGAGGTCATTATCCCAGGCCGTGCGGAGCTTGGTGTTGGGGGCCGAATCTAGGGTCAGCATGGAGTATGTCATGGAGATCAGGTGGCGTTGGGGTTCTGCGGCGGTGCAGAGCCTCTCCAGGGGAGAAAGGGCCCTGCCCCACAACAGAGGGGATTGGGCACTGTTGAAGAAGTGTTTGAGTTGGAGGTATTGGAAAATCGTCAGGGTGGTGTGCGGGAACATGCATAGTATGTCAGGGTATGTTAGCAGTGTCCCGTCGCGGAAAAATCGATGAGCCTGGAGTGGCATAGGGTCGAGGGGTGACATCAGACAGTTTCTGCCAATGTTAGGGGCAAAGCCAGGGTTACGCGATAGGGGTGTCAGAGGGCCTGGGGAAGGAATCAGTTTGAGGGAGCGGCACGAGGCCCTAAATGCAAGGAGAGTGGCGCCAATCAGCGGGTGAGCTAGGCATGCTTTAGGTATCGAGCGTTGCTCGATCCAGGGCAGGTGGGAGATTGGGAAGTCTATGAATGCATTTTCTATTGTGATCCAGTCCTTATTCTGACCATGAATGTGCCAGTCGATGAGCCTAGTGAGATGGCATGCTTTATAGTAAAGGGCTATGTCCGGAAAACCTAGACCTCCCCTCGGTTTAGGTAGGATCAATGTGTTCCAACTCAATCTAGGTGCGCGTCCTGCCCAAAGAAAGGTCCTGCAATATCTTTTGTTTGTAGCAAAAAAGGATTGTGGCAGCACGATCGGGACAGCCTGTAGGAGGTAAAGGAGTCGCGGGAGGGTGTTCATTTTGAGGATCGCTATCCTGCCAAACCATGAGAACCTGCCTTTAGTCCAGACCTCTAGATCCGACTTAATGGTTTGGAGAGCGGGCGGGAAATTCAGAGTGAACAGATCTTTCAGGTCTTTCGGGATTTTGATGCCCAAATACGTGATATTGTCAGATTCCCACTTAAAGGGGAAGTTTTGTTTACATAAATTGACCACTGGGGCAGGTAAGGAGACACTTAATGCAAGAGACTTCTCAGAGGCCAAACCCCAAATTAAGCTCCTTTACATCCGGGGGGGCCGGCCGAAAATGGCGGAGAACAACAGGGGGCGTCGCTCCTCCTCGGTCTTCTAGAGCCGTCTTCTGCCGGGGAGGGGCGACAACCCAGCCCGGTCTTCGCTGCCGCCTTCGTCGGCTTCTGCCTGGCTCCTCCGCTGGGGCCAGGGCTTCTCTGCGCTGTCTTCCGCCGCGGGGTGACACTCGCAGGCTTCTCCGGTGCCCTCCGCTTCTGCCTGGGTCCGCGGCTGGGGCAGTGCCCCCCTCCCTCGAAGCACACACTCCCCCATGTCGAGGGCATGCGGTCTGGTACGGCTCAGGAGGGGGGGGGGGCGCTCGCTCGTCCCAACCCCATTCCTGTCCGGCCAGACTGCGTGCCTGGGATGAGGGCTTGGTATGGATCTGGGGGGGAACCCCACGCCCTTTTTGGCGTGGGTTTAAACCCTCACGTTCCAGACCAAGCCGAAGAGCCTACTGTACCCCTGGAGGGGGACCCGCGCTGGTTTCAAGTTTGAAATTTGTCGCGGAGTTCCCCTTCAGTGTCAGCGCAGGCTGAAAACCGTTCAGAGATTCCCGTGCGCCGCGTCACGCAGTGCAATTACTGCTACGCCGCTTGGGATTTATCAAGAATTTCTCGGCGTACTGACGCGGCGCACGGCATTCCCCGAAATTTCCCTCTGCGCATGCCCAGTATGCAGATGAACCTTCCGAGGTTCTGGCGCACTTTGCAAGAGCACGTGGATCGGTTTTTAAAAGTCACTTTCACTTTCAATTCGGCCCGCCACACACATTCAAACACATGTCACTACACTTCCCCTGCATCACCCCCCTCCCTCCCCTAATAAACTCCCGCCCAAATCCCCGATATTTACATACTAAATGCCGTATGCCAGCTCTGTACTGGCGTACCGTGCGCCCTCTCCTGGGCGCATTAGGCATTTTAGTAAATGAGATAACACACTGCACTGGCAGCGTGTCTCTTTTGTAAATGTCAAAAACAGTTTTACTCCTGCTTGTGCACCATGAGTCATGGCGCACAGGCTTGGTAAATGACCCCCATGGTATGTATGAGGTAATAGGGTTAAAGATGCAATCGTAAATCTTTGTGTACAGGAAACCTGCATTCAGTAAAAGTCATGTTTATATTGGTTATCATCTGTAACCTTTTTAGTGGAATCATGTATGTGTAGGTGGGGAGGGAAGCAATAAGAGGTTATAAGAAAAAAACTGATACATTCTGACTGCTGTTGTGGCTGGTCCACCTGGAGGATCGCCTGAATCCTCATAGATTTTGGGTAGATGTTACAAACATGTTGTGTTGTACTATTATCTTTAGAGGTAAGCCCGTTCCTTTTTTTAAATACTTGCATCTATAAAGTCTTTGTCAATTTCCAGTAATGTTTGCATTTCTTTTTTGTACTCGGATAGTAGAGAGATTTGTGTAGGTCATTGTATCTGATGGAAGTTTATGGCTTCTCATTCCTAGTCATTTCAGTTTTGTATTTCAATGATGCCTCTCTTATCACCTTATATAATGACAGTTAAATTTTTTTCCATCAGTTTATTTATAGCTTTTTTTCTCATTAATTGAGAGGTTATTATATGTTATATAATATTTCACCAGAAACTGGTTGCCATTTGACCCGTGTGTACACCAGCCTGTCCAAGAAGTCAGCTGAATGGTCAGCTTCTGTCAAACAGGCATGTTGGAAAACCAGCATTCAATCAGTGTTGGCTCATTTGTTGTTGTTTTTTGCTGCGTAGAACAAAAAAAACTGATAGTGTGTATCAGTCATTCCTGTTAGGCCGCGTACACACGACTAAATAAATCCGATCAAATGGGTCTGACAGACTGTTTTGATCGGATTTGTCTCCTGGGATATGTTGGTTTGATCGTGTACACCGGATCAAACCAAAATCCCCGCCGGCAGACAGCGGTGATGTTGACGCAGCCACGTCACCGAACCAGGAAGTAAAATACTTCCACGCATGCGTCGAATCCATTTGACGCATGTGCGGACAGATATGTCCGCTGGTTAGTGTACTAACCAGCGGACATGTCGGACGGACGGGTTTCCAGCAGACAGATTTTAAAGCAAGCTTTAAAACTTGTCTGCTGGAAAAACCTGTCTGCTCGCCCGTACACACGATCGAATTTGTCTGCTGAAACGGTCCGTCGGACCGGTTTCAGCAGATAAATTTGATCGTGTGTACGCGGCCTTAAAGGGGTTGTAAAGGGAAACAATTGTTTTCCCTGAATAGCTTCCTTTACCTTAGTGCAGTCCTCCTTCACTTACCTCATCCTTAAATTTTGCTTATAAATGTCCTTATTTCTTCTGAGAAATCCTCACTTCCTGTTCTTCTGTCTGTAACTCCACACAGTAGTGCAAGGCTTTCTCCCTGGTGTGAGGAAAGCCTCTTGAGGGGGGAGGGGGCGAGCAGGCAAGTCAGGACACTCTCTACTTTGCAGATAGAGAAAGGAGCTGTGTGTTAGTGGGCATCCTGACACTCCTGCTTGCCCCCTCCCCCCTCAAGAGGCTTTCGCCACTCCAGGAAGAATGCCTCGCATTACGGTGTGTAGTTACAGACAGAAGAGCAGAAAGTGAGCATTTCTCAGAAGAAATAAGGACATTTAAAAGCAAAATGGAAGGATGAGGTAAGTGAAGGAGGACTGCACTAAGGTAAAGGAAGCTATTTAGGGAAAAAAAATCATTTACAACCCCTTTAAGTTGCCTCAAAAATTATGATTTTGGTCTTAGAGTAGTGTGTTTAATGCGAAGAATACTGTATACACGGATTCTAAATAAATCTGTGTGATAATGTTTAATGTCTAATAAAAAAAACAACGGTATGTCTCTTTATCACCCAAATTGGAATTTATAGTAAGCAACAAGACAGAAAGTCTCTATAAAAGATCTCTGCACAGTACTGGTAGTGTTGACTATGGGGACATCTTCTACGTTTTGTTTGGATCATGTGTCTTCTAACAGATATGCCATCTATACTGTAGGCCTTCTTGTACTTATTCATCCACAGCTAGAGACCAAACTTGTTGGATATAGGGACATTACAAGATATAGTGGTATTAATATGCTCTAAAGCAGTTGTTCTCAACCTCTAGCACCGTGACCCCTTGATAAAATTTCCCAAGTTGTGGGGACCCCTAACAGTAAAATTATTTGCGTGGCAAGACAAGTAGTTTGCGCCCCTAACCCACAGACATTTAGCACTCCCTGAGTCCCTTCCACTCGTACAGTGTTAAACCACTTATGGTACATTTTAGGGTGTACCACTCTCTCTTTGTTCTCCTTTCTTTCCCTTGTATCTCTCTCTATCCTAATTTCTTGCCCCCCCCCCCCCTCTTATTATTTATCTCCATTTCTCTTGGTTCCTCCCCCCTTTTCCTCTCCCTTCCATGTATTTTCTATTTTTTTTCCTTCATTTACTCCTTGGTGGGGGCCTACGGGAACAGCCCAGTTGGGTGGCCATAGACACTAAGGACAGCCCTGCTGGGGGGCCACAAAAGGCTGGGAGAGCGGTGTTGTCTTCAGGAACCGCCCAGGATTTGGTGACCCCTGGCAAATCATCATTTGACCCCCGACGGGGTCCCGACACCCAGGTTGAGAACCACTGCTCTAAAGGAACATCACTTTTGTTGTTCGTCTTTGTGGGGAAGGGTGTGGGGGGTTCTTAAAGTAATTGTATATGTCAATTTTTTATGTTTAAAAAAATAACAAACATGTTATACTTTGTTGTTTTATTCAGTGAATTACAATGTTTTTGAGAGTGTCAGGCAGTTACATAGTTACATAGTAGGTGAGGTTGAAAAAAGACACAAGTCCATCAAGTCCAACCTTTGTGTGTGATTATATGTCAGTATTACATTGTATATCCCTGTATGTTGTGGTCATTCAGGCGCTTATCTAATAGTTTTTTGAAACGATTAAAGCTCCCCGCAACTATTGATGCTCCCCGCTGAGACCACCTCCTGTGGAAGGGACTCTTACAGTAAAGAACCCTCTGCGTAGTTTAACCACTTGATACCCGCCTACCATCAAATGACGGCGGGCGGGTAACTGTATTGTCCTGACTGCACGTCATATGACGTGCTGCCATAGAAAGCTGCTAGGGGTGCGCGCGCGCACCCGTCGCATCACTGAGAACCCCGTGCGTGTGCCCGGCGGCCGCGATGGCCGCCGGGCACACATGATTGCCGAGTAACTGAGCTGGGACGTGGAGCTCTGGGAGAGAGGAGACCGATTGTGTCCCTTGTACATAGGGGCACAATCGGTCACCTCCCCAGTCACCCCCTCTCCCCCCACAGTTAGAACACAAACTAGAATAAACATTTAACCCCTTCCCCGCCCCCTAGTGGTTAACCCCTTCTCTGCCAGTTACATTTATACAGTTATCAATGCATATTTATAGCATTGTTCACTGTATAAATGTAAATGGTCCCAGAAATGTGTCAAATATGTGTCCGATGTTTCCGCTATAATGTCCCAGTCCCGAAAAAAAACGCAGATCGCCGCCATTCCTATTAAAAATTTTTAAAAAATCATAATTATGTCCCCTATTTTGTAGGCAATATAACTTTTGCGCAAACCAGTCACTATACGGTTATTGCGATTTTATGTTTAAATTTTTTCACCAAAAATATGTAGAAGAATACGTATCGGCCTAAACTGAGATAAAAAATGTTATTTTTTTTTTTTTAAATGGGATATTTATTATAGCAAAAAGCAAAACATTTTGGGCCAGATTCACGTACATCGGCGCATTTTTTGACTGGCGTATCGCACCTCCTTTACTTTAGACTGCCGCAATGTAGCGGCGCAATCACCGTATTCTCGATTGATTTGCGCAGAAATTAGCGCCTGTGCAACGTAATTTCAGAAGCGTAAGGCGGAGTAATTCAAATTGGGAAGGATGTGGGCGTGTTAAATTGAAATGAGCCGTGACCCCATGCAAATGAAGGGCCAGCCGGCTCGCGCATGCGCACATGAAGCACACCATGGTCAGCACCTCTGTGCGCATGCTCACAACTCGGGAACGGCGCAATCAGTGAAATTGGAAGTGGACCCGGGCAACTTTGTGAACTACGCAGACAGCATAAATAGACAGACACAAATGCACTTCCTTTGCAAAAGTACATCCCTTTGTATCCCTCCCTATACAGCAAGGTGCTTTTGTTCTGTTGTTTGTTGCGTTGTGATTTGTCTTTGTTATATTTGTTGACTGTTTGATCTAGTGTTTTGTAGAATATATTTGAAAGTGTTTATTGGTGACTGCTTGTGAGACTTTTTGGTTGATAGATTTTTGTTTGTTTGTTTTGTTGCTTGATTTTTCCTGCTTGTTTTTGTGAGTGATTTTTGCTGATTGTTTGGGAGAGAGTTTTTGTCTGAGTATGAATGAGAGGAAGGGGAAGTTAAATTTTACTTTGGGGGAGAAACAAATTCTTGCCCGGGCCATTACCCAATAACTTGGTGCTGCCCTGGACAGAATTGCCGTGGCCTTGGAGGGCAGGCCGCCAGGTGGGCAGAGACCAGGGGCTGCTCCTACTTCCCCGGATAACCCCCCCTCCCCATGAGTCTCCCCTGAGGGGCCGTGGCCGTGGGCACCCCAGGCGTGGCTCACGCCAGCGGCATTAATTTTTTTTCTTTTCTTTTTTTTTTGCTGGAATTTTTTTTTTTTGCTGGAAATTTTTTTTTGTGTTGTGAATGTTTTTGGAATGTGGGGGTGATATTCCTGCTGGAAAAGGGGTGTCACCCTCAGTTTTAGTGGAGAAGGGTTCCCCAGGACCAGGGAGAAATGATTCCCAGGTCTGTGTGAATGGTGTATGAATGTACAGTGACATAATTGGAGCCGTGGCGTGGCGTTGCTGCTCACAAGTCCAGCATGGTGGGCTTGTGCTAATCCAATTAGATGAGGATGTGATGTGTCTGTGCTAGGGACCACAGTGGTGTGCATGCATGCATTCTCATTGTGCCATGATTAATGTGTGTGTTTACCGTGCAAAGATGCCTAATGTGAGCTGTCTCCTGGCTGCTCTTCCCTCAGAAGACGGGGTAGCCTCGGTTAGGGGGGGATTGTCTGGTTCAGGGGTCAGGTCATCACGTATGTCAATCTGCAGGCCCTTTCTCACTGCGAAGTTGTGCAGAACGCAACATGCACCGATGATCTGGCACACAAAGTTTGGGGAATACAACAGGGCACCCCCAGACTTATCCAGGCATCGGAAACGTGACTTCAGGAGGCCAAAGGTGCGCTCCACCACTGCACGTGTTTGGGCGTGGGCTTCATTGTATGTTTCTTCTCCTGGGGTTTGGGGGTTCCGGAATGGAGTCATGAGATGGGGTCCCAGTGCATATGCAGAGTCACCTGTAAGGGAAAAGACAGGAGGATGTTAGTCATGCATGTGCCCCTTGTGATGTGTGCATCATGGGGGGGGACAGTCATGCCTGCCACCCATGTCACTCACCAACCAGCCAGGTGTCCCCATACACGTTCTGTTCGAATTCCATTGGGATGGGGCTCTGATTGTAGATGTAGCTGTCATGGCTGGATCCGGGGTGTTTGGCACGGACGTGCCATATGAGGCCTTGGGCATCGACTATCACCTGTACGTTGATGGAATAGCAATGCTTCCGATTGCGGTATATGTGCTCTGTCTCATGGGGGGGCTGGAGTGCCACATGTGTGCAATCAATGGCCCCCACGGTGCGTGGGAATCTGGCAATTCTGTAGAAATCTGTCATTGCCTTCAGCCGCAGCTCCTCAGTGGTTGGTTTGATGATTAGGTTGGCCATGCGTGTGAGGATTGCAGGGACAACCTAGTGCACACATCTGCTCATGGAGGATTGTGACATCCCAGCCACCACTCCACTTGTTCTTTGAAAAGAGCCACTGGCAAGGAAATGGAGTGTTGCCATGACCTTGACCAGTGGCTGCACTGCATGTGAGCGGTGTGTTGGGCTGGTGATGTCATCCTGCAAGGTTGTGGTTAATTCCAGGATGGCATGAGGGATGAATCTGAAGATGCGATACACCTCAGAATCACTCATGCCAAAGAGGTCTATGCGTGTGCGGTATATCCTCTCCCGTGCCCTCCTCCGTGCCCTCCTCCGTGCCCTCCTCCTTCTTTGCTCCTCTAAAGTCAGTAGTATAGCTATGAGCAAGGATGTCCCTGGCATGTTGGCATACAGATTGTTGTGCAACAAGTGTGACTGCTCAGCTCCTCACTAACAGTGTTGCTTTCTCTGACATGTAGACGAATTGTCTAATTTTATACCACCTTTTATATGGTCTAATTTTAGACAGGCCGTGCAGCTGTTGTGCACAGCGCGTAGCCTGCGCTGCAACAACGTTCTTTTGTGGATCCCCGTAACTCCCTCATTAGCATATTTGAATAGCAAATCAATGGTGTGTCTAGCGCAGTTTTGCGCGGACGAATGTGCCTGTCTATCGAAATTACGCCGGTCAAAAAAAAGTAGATTTCTTGCGTATCTCGTTTTGGGGATGCGGCGCATCGAAACGCATTCGCAAATTTAGACTTACGCCGCGCATCTCCTGTAACGCCGGTGTAATGGCTCTGTGAATCTGGCCCATTGTCTTTTGCTTGTCTATCTTGAAGAATAAACTCACATTTTTGAAGGTAGCCAACTCTTAATTATTGGGAACGAAATGCCTAGGAAGAAGACACCATTGACGTAACATGTGTCCTCCTAATTTCTTCACAGAGCCAACTAAATTGGTTCTGCACCA
The DNA here is from genome assembly GCA_029574335.1 of Rana kukunoris. Classification (NCBI taxonomy): domain Eukaryota; kingdom Metazoa; phylum Chordata; class Amphibia; order Anura; family Ranidae; genus Rana; species Rana kukunoris. Next base: position 62,946,671 of record CM056052.1, on the reverse strand, counting down.
TGCGTCGGACATTGTAAACAAAGCCCTCTCTGTAAAGTGTTTTGCCGTTGACTGTCTGTTCTCCTCAAACAAATCGGCTGCAAGAGGAAAGAGAGCCCTATCAATCCTGATCGCCAGCAGCACAACTACAAGTGTTGCCCTACAGCCCATGATTACGCCAGTTTAATAAAACGTGTAGGGCAGAGTGGTACATTATGATGTTGCACTGCTGACCAGAACTATTTCATACAATATGTGCATCTCCAGAATAAGGATTTTTTTGTACAGCGCTTTTACTACATACAATTATGAGTTATACTGTGTACTAAAGGAGCTTCTGGCTCTTTTCTTTTTCCTTATCTTTTGGCTGGATGGTATTTATCATCTATTGTGGTTGATGTGGTTGATGCATTATGGAGGAGTGTTATAACTATAGGCACAATTTGATTAAGGGAGGTTGTTGCTTTCTGGTAAGCACCCATTTTTTACCACAGTGGTGTGCTGGATCTGATATCAGGGGCACACTTTAAATGATGAAAGTTGCATTAGCATAAGGTGACCAGATTTTTAAAATGAAATCCAGGGACATATTTTTTCTTTACTAGTAATAACAATCAGCGACTCTCTGCCCATCGCCCCCCGCCTCACAAGTCTTACTCTCCGGGCCCCGGCTACTACTGGATGGGGAGCGGAGGAAGATCACTCCGCCAGGGAAGGCAAAGGCAGGGGGCTGGCCAGGATTTGAGCCAAAGCAAAGCAGAAGAACATGCGAATGTGTATGCACCTGAAACTGAAGAAATATTCCCTCCGCTCCGACCAGCACATGATCATCAGAAAGGGGCACAGATAATGGGAAAAATACACCCCCCCTATGCTAGTAGGCACGGCGGAGCGGGGGGTGTAATTCTATTTTTTTTTATTTTAATTCTGCCCTGACTGTCTTTGAAATTGCCCCTGCCCCCTATTAAATCCAATCTGGGGACAAAACCAGGGACAGACTTGGTCCGGGAACAGTGTCCTCAATCAGGGGACTGTCCCCTGAAACTGGGGATGTCTGGTCACCCTACATTAGCACATCTTTTGGACTTTTCTTTTTTCAAGCACTTGGTCACATATCAGGATTATAAAGATATTGAATGACAAGACATATTCAGTTTGATGGATGGTTCACTCGTTTATATTGTAAAACTTTTGTTGATTATTACACTTGTAGTCCTGCAATTTTGTTTCAAATATGTTTTATGTTGTGTATCCAATATTGTGATAACTGCTGAATTACAAGCGCTTCTACACTATATTGCAATTTTTTTAATTGCCAGGATTGACATGGGACGACCGCACTGCAGCTTCATGCTCACTGGCCAGTACTATTCACATAGACATGTTTGGCAGGTGACACTGCCTGCCAGATGCCACATGCTGTATCATTTTTTTTCCATCCGAAGAATCATCAGGACTGTGGCATTATGCACTGTCTGGCTGCAATGCTAACTTGTGTGCGGATGACTGAGGAGCAGTACAAATGCAGATCAACAGTCTATTGTTACTGCCCTTTGGCTGCAGGTGTGAACTTAGTCCAGCAGTGTCATCAGGTACCAGTGTCAAAGAATAAAATTGGATGAATACTCCTGCACCACCTGTACACTATTAACCTTTTCTTATGATCTCCAATATCTGCCAATATCTATGTACTACCATATCTGTGTAACTAAATGTAATCAAATAATGTAAATACAATTCTTGCATACAAGTGAATCAATAAAACAACTTGGATCGCATCATTCACATAGTATTCATAGTATCTGTGTACTAATAAAGTGTTCCAGTGAGATATGCAACAATTCCTCCAGTGCTCCACCATGAATAATAAATTCACACATGCTCCACTTTTTATCTAAAAGAACACTTGTTTTTGAACCAACTCTGGCCAAAGTAGAAAATAATCACACTTTTTGTGCATAGAAAATACAATATCTTTTTTTTAAGGACCATATTGCACAGGGCTGTTAGGGTTAGGACTATTTCTACTGAAACACAATATATGTATTACTTTCTTAGCTTATATCTGTAAAATATTTATTTATATGTAACTATTAAACTGGTCATAGTATACAAGTAAGCTGAACTGGTTAAAAGCATAACCCTACAATCCCATAAAAACCTAGGGCCAGATTCAGGTAGAGTTTTCCCGGCGTATCAGTGATACGCCGGCATAACTCTGACTTTGCGCCGGCGTATCTGTTTTCTGTATTTGCAGGAAAGATCCGACAGGCGTAATTGTATTACACCGTCAGATCTTAAATGCAATTTTAAAATGGCCGCCAGGGGCGTTCCTGCTGATTTACGCCGAGAATGGGCCAGATACAGGTAGATGGGCGAATCTTTAATTTGGAGTAACGTTTCTCATTTACGTTACTCCGCCGAAACTTTAGGAGCAAGTACTGTTATTCACAAAGCACTTGCTCCTAAAGTTGCAGGGGCGTAGCAAAAATGAGCCGGCGGAATTCAAATTGGGCGGGTAGGGGGCGTGTATTATTATAACTAGGCGCGATCCCGCGGCGAACGTACTGCGCATGCGTCGACTGTCAGTGCGCATGCTCCAAATTCTGTCAGTGAACGTCAATGACGTCAATCCCCATTCACGGACGTTTTACGCAAACGACTCAAATTTTTTTTTTTCGACGCGATGACGACGGCCATACTTAACATAGGATACTCCACCTAGGGGGCATGTATTTCTTTACGCGGCGTATCTCTTACGGAAACGTCGGAAAGTCACTGCGTCGCGCCCGAATACGATCGTGAATTTCCGATTCCCGCTGATTAACATATTCTCGGCGTTAATCAGCAGGAACGCCCCGCGCGCCATTTTTAAAATTGAAGTTCCGATACGACGGCGTAATACAATTACGCCGCTCGTATAGGAACTCCAACCCGGCGTTTCTTGTTTTCTGGTTACAGAAAACAAAAACGCCGGCTCAAAGTGACAGTTAGGCTGGAGTATCACTGATACTCCAGCCTAACTCTACCTGAATCTGGCCCATTATGTAAATCAGCGAGATACGCCAATTCCCGAACGTACGCCTGCCTGACGCAGTGACTTTACGCCATTTCCGTAAGGGGTTTCCCGGCGTAAAGATAAAGAACCAAAAAGATGGCGCATCCTATGTTAAGTATGGACGTCGTGACCGCGGGAAATTTGAAAAATTTTATGTCGTTTGCGTAACTCGTCCGTGAATGGGGATTTACGTCGTTCACGTCGAAAACACCGTCATAATTCGGAGCATGCGCACAAGGATTTTTCAGTGGTCGACACATGCGCAGTACGTTCGGCGCGCCTAATTTAAATAGCATACGCCCCCCTACCCTCCGAATTTGAATTAGGCCATCCAATTTACACTACGCCGCCGCAACTTTACACGCAAGTGCTTTGTGAATACAGCACTTGCGGGTAAAGTTGCGGTGGCGTAACGTAAATAGGAAAAGTTACGCCGCTGCAAAGAACTACTCGCTATCCTGAATCTGGCCCCTAGAGTCCAATACTTCACATCAAACTTAGAAAGAAGCTCCGTTTTACTTGGAAGTTATTGAAGTTTAGAGTATGTGAAGAAAAGACAGCACAACAAATGTATAAGATAACAAGTTTAACCCCTCACTGGAAACATATGATTTCTTTGAAGAGACTTTGCTAATGATTCAGCCAGATCAGACAATATATATGATTGCTGCTAATGGTTATTCATTGCTGGACATTATTATTATTATCTTGTATACTAATCATTATTAATGTGATTTTTTTAGATAATTTTAGCAGATTTTATGTTTTTTTTGGGGTCATTTGATCTCTTAAATTAACTCATACAGCGCTGTTAATGTTCCCCACTATAGAAACATATTACTAAATGTATAAGATAACTAATTCAGAAATGTTTTTTTTTTTTTTCCTCTGCCCATTACTTTAACATAGAATGTAATGGAAGGTCCGGAAATCCAGCAAGCCGCAATTACTTGAAAATATCAGGGCTACAGCCTTCAAAGTGAAACAAAACATTGCAGACTCCTCTATAACTTTACAGCTCATGGTGGACATCATATCCACAGTCTCAAATGCAAATGTCGAAGTAGATCCTAACATGATGCAGGTAAGCCTGGTCAAACATAAAATGCATTTACATGGGTTTATTAGATTTAGCAGTATTTTTGTTTTTTATTATGGAGATCATAAACTTACATTTAAAGGATACCTATATTTTTTTTTACTTTTTGTGGTATGTTAGGAAGCACTTTAACACAGTGCACTATAGTGCTTACTGTACTCAGGGGAGGACTGGCAGCCTTAAGCCTGGGGGGAAAGTCCAGTCGGGTGGCCCATTTTACCACCGAATCAGCTCACCATCCATGCCCTCCGGGTTTTATAAGGGATATTGATGTTATAAAGCAAGACAAATATGACACAGCAATGCGAGCATGACCCTGATCTTGGTAAAGAGCCGATGACGTGGCTCTTTACCCATGTGATTGGCTGTGTCCAATAACAGCCAATCACATGTAAATGACAGCCTGTGAGGAGAGCCGATCAGGGGCATCTCCTCGCAGGGGACACTGTACAGATAATTAGGGCACTGATTACAGTGCAGCCCCAACAGTGCCCAGCAAATGATTCCAGTCTGTGCCCATCAGTGACAATCTGTGCTGCCTTTCAGTGGCACCCATTAATGCCCATCATTGCTACCCATCAGTGCCCAACAGTACCGCCTATCGGTGCCCCTATCAGTGAACTTCAACGAAGTAGAAAAATTACTTACAGTGCCTTGTAAAAGTATTCACACCCCTTGAAATGTTTCACATTTTGTCATGTTACAACCAGAAACCCAAATGTATTTTATTGGGATTTTATGTGAGAGACACAACACAAAGTGTCACATAATTGTGAAGTGGAAGGAAAATGATACAAAAAAAATCTGTGAAAAGTGTGGGGGTTACACTTGTATGGCGCCCCCCTCAGTCTTTTTGGGGATGTCTCTACCACCTTTGCACATCTAGAGAGGGACATTTCTGCCCATTCTTCTTTGTAAAATATCTCAAGTTCTGTCAGATTGGATGGAGAGCGTCTGTGATCAGCAATTTTCAAGTCTTGCCACAGATTCTCAAATGTGATTTAGGTCTGGACTGTGACTGGGCCATTCTAACACATAACTATGCTTTGATCTAAACCAGGGATCCTCAAACTACGGCCCTCCAGCTGTTGTGGAACTACACTTCCCATGAGGCATTGTAAAACTCTGACATTCACAGACATGACTACGCATGATGGGAATTGTAGTTCCTGAACACCTGGAGGGCCATAGTTTGAAGACCCATGATCTAAACCATTCCATTGTAGCTCTGGTTGTATGTTTAGGGTCGTTGTCCTGCTGGAAGGTGAACCTCTGCCCCGGTCTCAAGTCTTTTTAAGACTCTAAGGCCCCTTTCACGCAGACGTGTCCGGTCTGTGCTTTTTTCAGCGGGGATCACTCCGTTGATCCCCGCTGAGCAGGCAGATGACAGCTCCATCTCTGCACACTGTGCAGGGATGGAGCTGTCAGAGCCCCGCTCTCCCCTATGGGGCAACTGAATGAAGAGTCTGTTTTCATCCGATCTGATAGACAGATGGAAAATAAGGTTTTCATCCGTCATACTTTATCGGATCGGAGCGGAATGGATGTAAGCAGACATGTCACCGCTAATATCCGTTGTTCCATAGACCTGTATGGAGCGTCCATTCAGGTCCGCCTAAAAAACTGACAGGCGGACCTCAATGGTCCACCCGTGTAAAAGGGGGCCAACAGGTTTTCTTCTAAGATTATCCTGTATTTGGCTCCATCCAACTTTCCATCAACTCTGACCAGCTTCCCTGTCCCTGCTGAAGAAAAGCGTCCCCGCCACATGATGCTGCCACCACCATGTTTCACAGTGGGGATGGTGTGTTCAGGGTGATGTGCAGTGTTAGTTTTCCACCACACACAGCATTTTTCTTTTTAGTCCAAACAGTTGAATTTTGGACTCATCTGACCAGAACACCTTCTTCCACATGTTTGCTATGTCCCCCCACATATCTTCTAAAAAAAGGCAAACAGGACTTCTTATGTCTTTCTTTCTCCAATGTCTTTCTTCTTGTCACTCTTCCATAAAGGTCGGATTTGTGGAGAGCACCACTAATAGTTGTCCTGTGGACAGATTCTCCCCCCTGAGCTGGGGATCTCTGCAGCTCCTCCAGAGTTACCATGGGCCTCTTGGCTGCTTCTCTGATTAATTCTCTCCCTGTCCAGCCTGTCAGTTTAGGTGGACGGCCATGCCTTGGTAGGTTTGTAGTTGTGGGATATTGGGATATTGTTTTTATAACCTGTTTTTATACTTCTTCACAACTTTATCCCTGACCTGTCTGGTGTGTTCCTTGGCCTTTATGATGCTGTTTGTTCATTAAGGTTCTCTAACAAACCTCTGAGGGCTTCACAGAACAGCTGTAATCTATACTGAGAATAAATTACACACAGGTGGACTCTATTTACCAACTAGGTGACTTCTGAAGGCAATTGGCTCCACTAGATTTTAGTTAGGGGAATCAAAGGAAAGGGGGCTGAATACAAACATGCCACACTTTTCACATATTTATTTGTAAAAAAAAAAAAAAAATGAAAACCATTTATCATTTTCCTTCCACTTGACAATTATGTGCCACTCTGTGTTGGTCTATCACATAAAATACACTTTCGTTTTTGGTTGTAACATGACAAAATGTGGGAAATTTCAAGGGGTATGAATACTTTTTCAAGACAAGGTATTTACAAAAAAAACGTAAAAAAAAAAACACTGTATTTTTTCATGTTTTAGCAAAAAAAAAAAAAAAACCCAATTGTTATTAAATACCGCCAAAATGAAAACTCCATTTGTGTGAAAAAAAGAACAATGTAATATGGTACAGTGCTGCTTGACGGTGCAATTGTCATTCAGAGTCCAGGTTCACACTGACATTGGGAATGAAATCGAGCGAGTTCAGCTGAACAATTGAATGATTTCATACTCGCATGTCAGTCCCGACTTTGGGGTGCGATTTCAGAGACATCTGTGCGGGTTCCTGTACAGATGTCTTTTGAAATCGCACCCTGAAGTTGCCAAAAGTAGTACAGAAACTACATTTGGGAATCAGTGCGACATCGCAAATGGAATCGATGTAGCGTTGCTATCAGTGCCATCGCCGACAATTGCCATCGTTTTGGCATGCGCTTTGACATGTCAAATTGCATGCCAAATCGCTCCTATGTGAACCTGGGCTCAGTGTGACAGAACTGAAAGTTGAAAATTGTCATGGACAGGAAGGAAGTGAAGTGCATGGCAGGCAAGAGGTTAAATGATAAGGCTGAGGGATAAACGGAGTTGGGAGGAGGGGAGAGTCTGGTCACAGCTGAGCTCACTCACTTGCACAATGCACAGCCACAGTCCCAGCAGGAGGCTCACTGGCTTTACTCAGCGTCTTCTTCATGTTATTGTGGCTGCCGACTTCAAAGTTTCCCGCCCGCATATCTCCTTCACAGCACACGACAAGTGTGGGCTCACTGGGCTGGCACAGGGAGAGAGGGGCGGGAGGAGGCAAAGCTGATCATTCTCCCATTGGTGTAGACTAGAAGAGGGCTGTACTGTGTATGTGAAACAAGAAAAATCGCACTAAAGCTGTAAATAAACAAATGTGGTATGTCAAACACCTACAAATTAAAAGTATATATAAGAAAGTCCTGCATAATATACAAAAATAATATGTACAGGCTGGAACTTGAATTCAATGTTCAAAGTGGTTTCACACATAAAAATAATCCATCAATAGATTCAAAAGTTCAGATATTGGAAGACTCCCAGGTGATGATGATGAAAACAGACACTCCGGACAAGGTGCTACAGGTAAACCTCCACCACATATATATGTATGGCCTCTTACCAGATGAAGATAAAAAGACAGCATTCAGATATAAACATGTATCCTGGAAGGCTCTCAATTGCAGTCACCTGGATGTAGGCAATCTCCTCGTATACCCAAAGACCATAAAGCAGGAGACAACAAGGCTCACATAGTGTGAATCGTTCATTTAATAAATAAATAATAATAATAGTAATACACTTACAAACGGTATGTCGTTTAAAAGCATGAAAAAAATGCAGCCGGCCGGCTAGCAAACACAGCCCGTATCTTCCGGGTATGGATCGTATGCGCGGTGACGTCAGCACGTCTCCTCCCTACGTTTCGTCACAAATGGGACGTGTTCACGGGATGTACTCTGCAAGACGGAACATGCTGAGCTCTGTAACAGGTGCAGCTATCATCCCTGTCACAGGACACAGCGCATCTGCAGCATGGGATGGTCGGATTAGTGTGATCTTTCACTGCAATTCGGCCGCAAATTCACGATCCAGCCCTGTAAACCCCCGCAGTAGCACTCGGCCGGGTCCGGAAACTACACATGCGCAGTTCTGAGCTGGCCACATAGCAGCCCTTTTACAGTAAGGTGACCAGATTTTTAAAATGAAATCCGGGGACATATTTTTTCTTTACTAGTAATGGCAACAATCAGCGACTCTCTGCCTGTCGCCACTCGCCTCACAGCCTCTCAAGTCTTACTCTTCAGGCCCCGGCTAATACTGGATGGGGAGCAGAGGAAGATCACTCCGCCAGGGAAGGCAAAGAGATAGGCGGGAAGAAATATTCCCTTCACTCCGACCAGCACATGATTATCAGAAATGGGCACAGATAATGAGAAAAATACTACCCCCCCTCCCCATGCTAGTAGGCACGGCGGAGCGGGGGGGTGTAATTCTATTTTTTTTATTTTAATTCTGCACTGACTGTCTTTCAAATTGCCCCTGCCCCCTATTAAATCCAATCTGGGGACAAAACCAGGGACAGACTTGGTCCGGGGACAGTGTCCTCGATCAGGGGACTGTCCCCTGAAACTGGGGATGTCTGGTCACCCTATTTTACAGGGAATCAAAGCGGCCCGGGGGGACATTTCCACTCCTCCACCCGCCCCAGTCCGCCCCTGACTGTACTTGTGCATTGGGGTGCCATTCTAATGGTCTCATATGGATATCCTCTCCGTTATAAACTGAAAGGTTGGTCCACATCTCGGCCTACATTTTTAGCTTAACCCCTTCCATACAGGGCATTTTCACCCCCTTCCTGCCCAGACCAATTTTTAGTTTTCAGCGCTGCTGCACTTTGAATGACAATTGCGCGGTCAGGCAATACTGTACCCAAATTAAATCATTATGTTTTTTTCCCCACACAAATAGAGCTTTCGTTTGGTGGTATTTGATCATCTCTGCGGTTTTTATTTTTTGCGCTATAAACAAAAGAAGAGCGACAATTTAAAAAAAAAACACAATATTTTTTCCTTTTTATTTAATACATCTCACAATATTTTTTTTAAAAAAAACTTTTTTTCCCCTCAGTTTAGACCGATACGTATTTTACGTATTTTTGGTAAAAAAAAAACCGCAATAATCGTATATTGATTGGTTTGCGCAAAAGTTATAGCGTCTACAAAATAGGTGATAGATTTATGGCATTTTTATTTAATTTTTTTTACTAGTAATGGCGGGGATCTGCGTTTTTTTTTTTTGTAACCGTGACGTTGCGGCGGACATATCGGACACTTTTGACACGTTTATGGGACCGTTCACATTTACACAGCGATTAGTGCTATAAAACTGCACTAATTACTGTGTAAATGTGACTGGCAGGGAAGGGGTTAACACTAGGGGGCGCTGAAGGGGTTAAAATGTTTTCTAAAGTATGTTCTAACTGTAGGGGGAGGGGGACTCACAGGGGGAGGAGATCGATGTGTGTTCCTCTGTACTGGGAACACACATCAGTCTCCTCACCGCTGACAGGAGGTGGATCTGTGTGTTTACACACACAGATCCACACTCCTGCCGTGATTTCCGGAAATCGCGGGTGCCCGGCGGCAATCACGGCCGTCGGGCACGCGCGCGGGATCGCGGGTGGTGCCGCGCGCGCGCGCGCCCTAGAACGCCGTGAAGTGTTTTTGCACCCTCATTCTTTATTCACGTATCTATTTTGTGATTTTATATATATTGATCATTACTGTCACTATTGGTTTGTGGATTTTTTTGCGCAATACCCCTTTTTTAACAATTCTTTATTTGTGTATTGTAAACACTACTAGGTTTTGCTGCATTTATTAATTCATTATTTATTTGGCTGATTTCATCATTCACTTATAGTAGCGCGAAGGCTACCATACATTATTAAATCAGGTTTAGTCTCCACCCAAAGACTGGCTACATCAATCCCCTTGCAGGTGGACAGACAGTGGCGTTGGGTAATGCAGGGGCCAGGGGCTCCACCCCCTAATCCATGCCTCCAGCCCCCTAATCTCCATGCAGTGCACCGGATGCATGGATTTCAATGGGGTTTCTTTTTTTTGAAGCACATGATTAGAGCCTGAGGCTCTAATTGACTTAAAAAAAGGGAGGGTGGGTGCCACCTAATTGTGTGATTCTCCTCCCGGCCAATCAGGAAACAAGTCCTGAGAGCCGATTCGCTAGGGAGTCTTAGGACTCCTGGCCAATTGGGTCTCTGGACCCACTTCCTGTTCAGCCAGGAGGAGAAGTAACATCTGTTCGGCCGGGGGGAGAAGCCCTGGCTCTTCCCTTGGCTGGAGCGAGAGCCCTACCCCTAGTCCTCAATCCCTCATTTCTGCTAACATAACGTACAATTTCAGTTAACTGTACTTAAAACAATAAGTATATATCTTTCTGAAGATACGTATGTGGTTAGGTTCGATAATTTACAAAGCTCAATTCAATTACACTGCAGATCTGAGGGCTCTGTAAAGTCTCAACCAGTGTCTAAAAGCAGCCATGTTGATGAAGACTGCCTTTTAGAAGGCACAACCACAGGAATAAATATACATTTATGACAACACCTTCTCTAAGGCCGTGTACACACGATCGGTCAAACCGATGAGAACGGTCTGATGGACCATTTTCATCAGACCAAACCGATCATGTGTGGGTGCCATCGGTTATTTATTCATCGGTTAAAAAATGTGAAACACGCATTCTCAGAATCAAGTCGACGCATTGCTTGGAAGCATTAAACTTCATTTTTTTCAGCACCTCGTTGTGTTTTACGTCACTGCGTTCTGACACGATCGTTTTTGTAACCGATGGTGTGTAGGCACGACTGACCTTCAGTCAGCTTCATCGGTTAACTGATGGAAAAATCCATCAGACCGTTCTCATCGGTTTGACTGATCGTGTGTACAGGGCATAACAACTAGATTTCCACCTTTCCATTTCAGATAAACATTCAGGTATCACATAACAAAGTTTACAGTTCTTTTGACAATTCAGTTTGCCCAGTTTACTGAGTGATGGAGGTGCCCTCTGCTCTTTTTAAATGTGTACTAGGTGTTGACACAGGACCTTGTTCAGGGGAGCTGCCACTTTCCATTTCCCCTACACTTATCCTACTGTTTCTCTGGGTGGCTTTCCCATAGCCTTTCCCACGTTTTGTAGTTCTTTTGGCAAGGTTTTCAAATATATTCAGCCTAGAGATCCTATTTCGGTAGTTTGAAGGATTTATGGCTACCTGGTCTGAACAAAATAACTTCACCAAACTTTTCTTCTTCTAGAGCTTTATAGAAACAGTTGTCGTGGTCACCAAATCCAGTGCTTGGAGCAGTAATGCTAACAAAACTGTGAACATTTTGAAATCTGTTGAGAAATTTGCACAAAATATGAACTTCAATGGCACAATCAACTTTAGAGATGTTTCCCTCAGCAATATTCAGCTTTATGGAAAAGTTGTGAGCAAAGATGATAGCTACAATAAGAATTTTTCCTTGCAAAATGTAACTGGAAATGTGTTTATTGATGGGGGGGCATTACCGGGCAACTCCACCAAAGTAGTTACCATTGCTTATGGCACGATGAAGGACATTTTACCAAATACCACACAGGGGTTTGTCAATGGACTGGTTATGTCAACAATTATTGTCAAGAACTCCTGTATAAACATTGATAAAAGTACATTTAAAATAAATATGAACTTTAGTGAGAGTTATCCATCACTATTTAATCCAGAATGTGTCTGGTATGACTCGGAGCAGAATGTTTGGAATAGCAGCGATTGTACCTCCAGTAGAGTAGACAATGTGATATCATGCTCATGTAACCACTTGGGTTCTTGGTCAATCTTTATGGGATCATCAATTCAAGAATTTTTTTTGGAATTCATTTCTTTCATTGCAGTCGGAATATCTCTTGCTTGCTTGGTGCTCGCTCTGCTTATCGAGGCCTTAGTGTGGAACTCAGTAATCAAAAACAAGACCTCCTACATACTTCATGTCTGCCTGGTAAATGTAGCTGTTACACTTTTGATAGCCGATATCTGGTTTATCACTGCTGTGGTGTAAGCCGTGTACTGAGGTGGGCTCTCCAGGATACAGCGAAGTCACGAACGAGGAAAACAACTTTGACACCAGCTTTTGTGTAACAGGTCTATTCTTTTACTGTAGAAAATGTTAAACCAACGACCCCACAATGAACACAAAATATAAGGTACATACACCCAGCCGTAGCTGGGAACCCCTGTGCTGTACAGCAAGATGCTCCCGGGTTGGATACCAAGGAATTTGCCTATTGGCGGACACAAAGGACTGTCCACCCGTACCTGTTATTACCCTATAAGAAACGATAGGTAGAATGAAAGCAGTCTTCGCTTTGTCCTTCTCAGCCATCGGTACTTGCCAATATCCACTGGCCAGGTCAAGAGTAGAGAAGAATTTTGCATGGCTCAGGGCTGACAACGACTCCTCAATACGTGGCAGTGGGTAAGCATCTCGGACAGTCTGAGCATTCAGCTTCCGATAATCGACGCAGAACCGGAGACTCCCATCTTTCTTCCGCACCAAGACTACTGGAGCTGCCCAGGGACTTTGACTCTCTTGGATCACCCTGTTTTCCAACATGCTGGCTACCATATCCTTCACCTCCTGGTACATTTTAGGTGGGATTTGCCAGTAACGTTCCCTGATTGGTGCCGCATCGCCAGTGGGGATTTCGTGTTCAATGGCGGAAGCGCACCCGAAGTCCTCATCGTGTCGCAAAAATGCCTCTTGAAATTCCCAGAGGGTGTCTTCCAACAACTTTTGTCGTCCGGGAGTCAGAGTCTTACAATCCACCCCCATTCGGTCCATGATCACTCGACCATTCCACTCCTTCGTCGGGGCCTCCCTTTGTTGAGCCTCTATAGCATAGGTCCAGGCTGATCTCCTATCAGGCTGTAGCATGAAACTCCGTCGTCACGAGACATCTCCTTCGTACACAAAGACTTTGGCCAGCAGAGTGTTTCCGGGAATGGTCAGCTCACCGTCTTCAACATTGAGGCAGCGTACAGGCACACACCCATCTTTCACAATGGCGAGGGCCCGGGCTACCAGTGGGTGAGTCTGTGTTTTCTCTTGATAAGAGGGCTCAATCAGGACCTCCAGTCCGTTCAATCGTCGTCCAGCCCCCACCGGCAGCATCAAGATTCGCTCTTGTCGAGGTGGAATCTTCACCGGGGTCCTCCGCGGCACCTTCACATCTCCAATGGGCCGACCGGACATGTTACTCTTCTGCAGACTACAGCTCCTCACCATCTGTTGTAAAACTTTCTGGGTCGGCCGGTGTGTGGTGGCCCGTTGCCAATACTTCGGCCCTTCTTTGGCATAGAGCTGATGGTCTAGATCCCTCAATACATTCATACCTAGGGTCACGTCCATTCCTTTTCGAGACGGATGGTCCACCAGCACGACCCCCTTTTTGCCAATGTCTTGCCCAAACAATCGGACCCGCATCCATACTATCCCTCGGACGTCCATCTCTCGGTTATCAGCAGCAGTCAGCCTGATGACGCTCCCGTCTTCGGGCTCCATCATATGCCGGAAGTACCTTTCAAAGAACTCCAGGGGCATAAGGGTACACTCTGACCCTGTATCAACTAAGCAGCATACCTTCTGGCCTTCCAATTCGGCTTCCATAACGGGGCTGCTGGCATACAAGTCATGTCCCTCACGCATAGGGCCTAGCTTCTGATGTACTGCCGCAGTACGCCCAGCTACTGCGGCAGTCGGAAGTTTAACGCCGGCTCGGACTTCATTTGTTCTGGGCACTCTCTGGCTATATGGCCGTACTGTCGACAAACCCAACAGAGGGGTCCTCTTTTGATGTGCCCCCGCACCTGAGTTATCCTGGATGGAGTGGTGTGGTGTACTGGGTTCATTTCCGGGGGCCGGGGCGATCCTGACTTTATTTGGGACACTTCCAGCCGGAGTTCTTTCAATTCTGCCCGCAGGGCCTGGACCGTATCCTTTAAGGAATCAGAGTCTTTAGATGCAGACTGACATTCCATAGCATGGGTGCTACTCACTACTCTTGCCATCACAGGCATGTGCTCTTCTTCTCTCTCCACGGCGGCTAGGTAGACGCTGTAAAATGTCACGTCGGCCGCCGTCCGGGTCATCTCTTGCAGCTTGTCCTGTAAGGACTTGTTAGAGAGCCCTACTATGAACTGATCTCTTAATAGCTGATCTACCTCCCGGAAGGCTCCCATGGCCTCAGGGTCTCGCCGCTGTATTTCATTGAGTGTCTCCTGTAGGGCATTAGAGTACTGCATCAGGGTCTCACCCTCTTTTTGTGGTCGGTTGAAGAAGTGGCTTCGCAGCTGCACTACTTTAGCACGGCCTCCTAGTGCTCTCTCCAGCAGGGAGAGTATTTTCTCTAGGGTGTCCCTCTCGGTTTCGGGTCTTACCATCACTGCCCGTCTGATGTCACCCTCGAGAGCTCCCAACGCAACCTCTGCCTGCAGTTCAGGGGTCAGGTTACACATTCTAACTGTACTCCGCACCCTTTCAGTCCAGTCCTGCAACGTCATGTTTTGGCCGTCATACTTTGGCAGATGACGCAGCAGCGCCCCTACGGGGATGTATCCTACTGGGGCGGGCATGGCATTAGGGGCAAGCTGGCCTTGTGCTGCGTTCCCCTCCATAACGGTCGCTGTATCCTGCCGACTACGCCAAGTTGTAAGCCGTGTACTGAGGTGGGCTCTCCAGGATACAGCGAAGTCACGAACGAGGAAAACAACTTTGACACCAGCTTTTGTGTAACAGGTCTATTCTTTTACTGTAGAAAATGTTAAACCAACGACCCCACAATGAACACAAAATAAAAGGTACATACACCCAGCCGTAGCTGGGAACCCCTGTGCTGTACAGCAAGATGCTCCCGGGTTGGATACCAAGGAATTTGCCTATTGGCGGACACAAAGGACTGTCCACCCGTACCTGTTATTACCCTATAAGAAACGATTGAGAAATACTTAGTTTAGGGGTCCTCTGCGGTACAGCACAGCAGCTCACAACCTTATCACCTCTATACAATATGTACCCCCTTTCTCAGTATTAGTAAATGACAGTAGTACTGCAAGGCCTTGCAACAAGAATAGTCTATCTTTGATCTTCTTTCTTCTGCTAGCAATTGATTAAGTAAAGATTATAATCCAGGGGTTCTTCTGGTTAAACAAATAGATTGAGGCACCATAAACGGTTGTTCCCTTTTAAGACTGGTGTCTGTGCACTCTTTCCTATCAGCACACCTTCCACTGGCAGTCACTACGCAACCGCTTCAGGCTTGAGGCCTAAGCACATGTAGCTCTATCAGCTGAACCGTTTCGTGGGACTACAGGTCCCAGTAACTCTCTAGAGGCAGTCTAGTAAGTAACAATCAGTACAAAGTTCCGGGCAAAAAGCCCTCTCACCACACCAGGCCTGGGAACTTGTGGATCTCTGCTCCGGCGATCTCGGTCCTACTTCCAAGTAGTACAGCCGCACTGCTACGTTCCGCAAAACAAACCGAACCGTCACTCAGCTCCGTCACACTCCTTCTTCCAGCACACTGTGGTAAGTCGAACACCGATGGTTGTTTTGCTCTGCACGAGGTAGGCCTTGCTCTGTGCACACCTCCACGGATCTCTACAGTCAGATCATGCACCCAGCATCAGAGAGCCCTAGAAAATGGCTGCTCAGCCTTTTATACCCTCACCCAGCATGCAGTTCGGCCCTGAGAGTTCAAGGGTAACTTGTTAAGATAACACCTCCCATTAATCTTAAATTGACAGCAATAATCAAGTCCATTCCACATTTCAACCACTAGATGGTGTCAAACACCTATTTACAACAGCAGTGATAGAACAACATTAATCTGGCTTCACAATCTCACAGTGGCACTAGAGGAGAATATAAAATCACCTGCCTGCAAAGCCACTGCCTACTTTGGCTTCTTCTTCTACTTGTGTGGCTTTTTCTGGATGCTAAATACGGGACTTTTTCTCTTTTATCGCGTGATCTACGTCTTGCATGACATGAGTAGGAAGACCACGATGATCATAGCTTTCCTCTTGGGTTATGGATGTCCACTTCTTATAACTGTTGTTACCGTGGCTTCAACGGAACCCAGTAAAGAATTTATAAGCAGCAAATTCTGCTGGTTTCGCTACGACACCAGACCATTCTTTGTCTTCTTTAGGCTAGTTTTAGTCATTACGTTTGTCAATATACTGATCCTGGTGGTGGTCATCTCCAAATTAATGAGATGTACCATTGGTAATCAATCAGGAAAAAAAGGCAGAATGATTTTCGTTTGGATTGCTAAAACCTTTGTCATCCTCAATCCTCTTCTCGGAATTACTTGGGGCTTCGAGCTGGGAGTTTTAATTAATCCTGAGGACATAGTGATCAGGGGAATATTTGCCACGTTCAAGTCCTTTCAGGTACGTGTAATATTATATATAAATTCACAATATATGCTTTAAAAACACACACACATAAAATGTACACTACCTAGCGCTTATGCAAGATTGGGGAATAGCTATAAATCTAAGAGTCAGCTACTTAACAAAAATAATATTTGTCATAAATACAAATGTCACAAAAATCATACCAGTGCCTAACCACTTCAGCCCCAGACCATTTGGCTGCCCAAAGACCAGAGCACTCTTTGCGATTCGGCATTGCGTCATTTTAACTGACAATTGCGCGGTCGTACGACGTAGCTTCCAAACAAAATTGATGTCTTTTTTTTCCCCACAAATAGAGCTTTCCTTTAGTGGTATTTGATCACCTCTGTGTTTGCTCTATAAACAAAAATATAGCAAATTTTGAAAAAAAAAAAGCAAAATTTTTTGCTATAGTAAATATTCCCCAAGAAATATATAACACTTTTTTTTTCCCTCAGATTAGGCAGATACATATTCTTCTACATATTTTTGATAAAAAAAATCTCAATAAGCATTTATTGATTGGTTTACGCAAAAGTTATAGCGTCTACAAAATAGGGGATAGTTTATGGCATTTTTATAATTTTTTTATTAGTAATGGCAGCGATCGGCGATTTTTATCATGACTGCGACAATTATGGCAGACACATCGGACACCTTGGGCGCTGTTTTGGGACTATTTTACACAGCTATCTGTGCTATAAAAATGCACTGATTACTATGTAATTACTGGCAGTGAAGGGGTTAACCAGTAGGGGAGCAGGGAAGGGGTTAAGTGTGTCCTAGGGAGTGATTCTAACTGTTTGGGGGATAGCAGTGACACGACACTGATCGCTGCTCCCAATGAGAGGGAGAAGACGATCAGTGTCCTGTCACTAGGCAGAACAGGGTGATGCTTGTTTACATAGGCATCCTCCATTCTGTAGCTCTGTGACACACGATCGTGGGACACTGGCGGACATTGAGTCTGCATGTCCCGTGAGCACGATCACTTAGCTCACGGCACCACGCACGCCCACGCAGTGGCAAATTTAAAGTGATGTACCTGTATGCCCATTTGCCTGTCCATGGCATTCTGCCGACGTAAATGGTTAAAGTGGTTAAAGCGGATGTCCGCTGAAAAAACAGTAATAAAAGCCAGCAGCTACAAATACTGCAGCTGCTGACTTTTAATATCTAGCGCCGTCCACAGCAGAGGACGAGCGATCGCTCATCACTCCCCCGCCATCCACAGTGAGGGAACCAGGAAGTGAAGTGCTCCAGCTTCACTGCCGGGTTCCCTACGGCGCATGTGTGAGTCACGCTGCGCCTGCCGATTGGCTCCCGCTGTGTACTGGACCCCCCTCCTGCCTGAAAGGTGTCAAATGTGACACCGGAGGGGGGAGGGTTCCGATCAGCGTGAGTTCCACTTTAGGGTGGAGCTCCGCTTTAATATTCTAAAAGTTCAAAGTCCTCCACCAAATGGTGATGAAAAAAGTGCAAAAAAAGCAGTCACTTTAAATAACTAATACTCGAGGCAAGGAAACAAAGCAACACACATGGCATAATTCCATTTAACACATTTATTGTTTTTCGAAAGAGTGACCAGGGGTGGGACCAGAGGTGGAGCTGAAGGCAGTACGGAGCCCCATGATTTTTATCAGTGGCCTTGGCTGCAGCAGATTTTGCAGGTTCCATTCATAGTAAATTAACCACATGGTGTCTCACCACTGTGATGGGCTCTGTATAACTTCCGATCAACGGGCTGACATAATTTCCTTTACGCCGTTTAGCCAAACCCCTGATGTTTCGTCCTTACGACTTCTTCTAAAGCAGAGCAAACTTTCTAAACAAAGGGCCAGTTTACTGTACTTTAGACTTAATGAGAGCCGGACAGTTTTCAGTGAAAAGTTCCCAACATCACTGGAAAAAAAAAATTGTAATTTGTAATTTGTGCCTCATCAATGGTGTGATTGGGCCCAATTGTTGGTGTCATTGAGAAAAACTGTGCCCCATCGTTGGTATAATTGAGAGGAATTGTGCCCCATCACTGATGCCATTGGGCACCATTATGTATATTGTGTTATTGAGCGAAATGATGCCCCATTGTTGGTTTCATTAAGATAAACTATGCCCTATTGTTGTTTTCATTGAGAGAAACCATGCCCCATTGTTGGTTTCATTGTAAGGAATTGTGCTCCATTTTTGGTGTCATTGGGAGAAATTTTGCCCATCATTGTTATAATTGAGAGCAACTGTGTCCCATCATTAGTGTCAGTAAGAGGAATAATGCCCCAATGTTAGAATCAGTTGATGAAATAGTGTCCCAAGGGCCGGATAAAAGCAAGCGAAGGGCCACATCTGGCCCCCGGGCCGCAGTTTGGAGACCACTGTTCTAAAGGGAATTGATAAGCGGCACAGCATTGTCTTCTTTATAATTAACTTCCTTTAGCATTTAACACTTCAATTTCCATTAGCTCCCATTATCACATTATGTCTGCCACAGCAGTATCCCACTATGACATCTAGTGGTAGCATTTGATAATACATTGGCTGATATTAAATATTGAGCACATCATATGACACTTAAAATTCCTGCTTATAACATAAGTATTTTTGGTACAATGGAAATGTTTTCTCCCAGAGCAGAGGTGTTGCGCCCAGTTTGCCAAACCTCTTCATGGGAGAAAAGGAGGATAGACATGTCTTCACCAGGAATAAACATGAGGTCCATATGTATTGAATTTCATTGATGATCTGATCCTTATCTGGGCAGGTTAATGGCCAGTACACACGATCTGAATATCGCACGACAGATCGTACGACTTTTTTCGCTTAATAGTTGCAAGTAGAAATTGACTAGGTTATTAAAGTCACGAAAATTCTCGTACGACAGAAAAAAAAGTCGAAAGTGATGTCATGTGTTGTAATGTAATGTATTGTATTGTATTTTTGGACGACAACTATACTGACTAAACAAAAATCGGACGATCTGGCATCGTACGAGGAGAATTTTCGTGCGTGTCCAATCTAATAATATTGGATGAACTGTCGTGATTGGCTTTGAAAGTAGTGTACACACGATCCGAACATTGTACGATTCTTCCTCGGACGATCGTTTTCGTCTGATATTTGGATCGTGTGTATGGGCCATTAGAGAGAGATCTAGAGCAATTTCTGTTAGAGTTAAATAATAACAATAATACTATTAAAATGGAATATAAGTGGAAAAGGGAACAGATTAACTTTCTAGATGTGAACAAACTCCTGACAAAAGTACATTTTACATCGACTATCTACTGGCCACTGTCCATCTTGGCTAAAAAATATTCTGAAGGGACAGATAATGAGGGTAAGAAGGAATTTCATTTGAGAATCTGATTTTTAAATCAATCTCAGGTGATTAAGGAAAGATTTGTGCAGAAGGTCTACAATAGTGATCAAATAGTGAGAACAATCCAGGGGGATGTTTAAGAGAAAAGAAAACTGTGTGAACAGTCAGGCCGTGTACACACGGCAGAGAACCTCGACGGGCAGAACACATCGTTCCGCCCGTCGAGGCTCTCTGCCGGCCGTCGAAATCGGCGACCCGCCCGTCGGGAATGGCAACCAGCCATTCTTCCAGGCGGGCCGTCGAGCAAATAGAGAGCGTGCTCTCTATTTCTGCTCGACGGGCTTCCCGACGGGAAGCTCGCCGAGAGCGTACACACGGCCGAGGTCCTCGCTGGAATGCAGCTTCCAGCGAGGTTCTCGCTGGTTTCCAGCGAGAACTTCGGTCGTGTGTACGCCACCTCAGGAATGGGGATTAATTTCAGACTTCCACACACAATACAATGAACATGAGTCTATTTTCAGAAGACACTAGCACATCCTGCAATTGGATAGGTTATTACAGTAGGTGCAGCGCTCCCTGAAAATCCTCCTTTTATTTACTGCAGAGCCCCTAACTTTGGAGATAGGGTAGTAAAAAAGATTTTGGACCCCCCCCCCCCCCCCCGAGACAGTTAACATTTTGGGATCAAGAAAGGTTTCTTTGAACAACTAAGGCTGCGTACACGCGATCGGTTCAAACCAATGAAAACGTACTGAAGTTCGTTTTCATTGGGTCCAAAACGATCGTGTGTAGGCCCCATCGGTCCGTTATCCTTCGGTCAAAAAACAGATGGCTTGCTTTAAAATTGAACCGATGGACGGCTAACCGATAGGTCAAAACCGATCGTTCGTATGCAAAAGCATTGGTTAAAAGGCCACGCATGCTCAGAATCAAGTCGATGCAAGTCGACGCATGTTTCGGAAGCATTGAACTTCGTTTTTTTTCAGCACATCGTTGTGTTAAAACACGTAAATGTCACCGCGTACTGATACAATCGTTTTTTTAACTGATGGTGTGTAGGCACATCAGTCCATCAGTCAGACCGTTCTCATCGGATGGACCGATCGTGTGTACGTGGCCTAAGAGGTATAACTAGTTTCACATCCTCAGCAAACAGGGAGTTTCAAATCTTGGAATTTATCACTTGCAACACCACTCATGTGGCTAATGTATATAGGTCACACTAAAAGACCTCTTAAAGTGGTAGTATATTCTATACTACCACTTTCTCTTACAGGTAAGCCTATAATAAGGCTTACCAGTAAGTATAAAGAATATCTGTTTGCAGCGGCGCATGCGCAGGGGGGGATCCACGGGGATCCGCGGCGAAAGGACCGGCAACCGCCGGACCTTGCCGAATTAAAATCTCCCACGCGCATGCGCAGGAGTGACGTCATCGCCGCTCCAGCCAATCGCAGCGCTGGAGCGGCGATACCCAGAAGACACGCCGGAGCAAGATGACATCTCGTTTGGCATGAACCAGATAAGTGCTCTTCACCTCGTTCCGAGGTAAGTATTTCATAATCAGCTAGTATGTGGTGCATACTAGCTGATTATGCCTTTTGCCTTTCAGGTGGGGGGAAAAAAAATTCACTAGCGGGTAAACAACCGCTTTAATAAAAGAATGGTGGATCACATTTATAGCATCAAAATTGAGTATCATAGTGTGCCACTACAGTTTAGACAATGTCATAGAAGGGATCTTGCTGGTTTAATGTTATGAGGGTGGATATGATTTTGCCTGCAATGGAGGGGTAATGATATGGTGAGGGATTGATTAAAAAAGAAACAA
This sequence comes from Rana kukunoris, assembly GCA_029574335.1. NCBI lineage: Eukaryota > Metazoa > Chordata > Amphibia > Anura > Ranidae > Rana > Rana kukunoris. Next base: position 62,924,678 of record CM056052.1, on the reverse strand, counting down.
AATGGATCTATTTGACAGATGTATTAACTCTTAAGGGCCTGAACGTTGACAACAATTGCTATATTAGTGAATACTAAATAAGTATTAGTATTGCTTTTTTATTGCTGAAGATTTATACAATTATAATGTTAACTTTAAGGTTTAAGGAATGAATAAAAATTATAGTATATCTTAACATCTTATTTTATTTTGATGTAAAAAAGTTTGATTAGATGTATTTTTAATGATCAGTTGCTAAGAGTCATTTGTTAATTTGATGGTCGTTGGTTTGAATCCCAAACACAGCACTGCCTGCCTGGAGTTTGCATGTTCTCCCTGTGCCTGCGTGGTAGGTTAATTGGCTCCTGTCTAAACTGGCCCTACTATGTGTGTATGAATGTGTATGATTGTAAGCTCCTTAAGGGCAGTGACTGTTGTGAATGTACCATATATGTGTAAATCGCTTTTCAACCAGACTGACTATGTAACTATGTAATAAATAAATTATTTAATTAATGATTTGAAATATTAAATATCAGCCAATGTACTATCATATGCTACCACTAGATATCATGGTGGACTACTGCTGTAGCAGGCACAATGTGATAATGGGAGCTAATGGAATTTGAAGTGTATTAAATGCCAAAGAAAGTTAATTATAAATAAGAGAATGCTGTGCCACTTAGCCATTCCCTCAGAAGAAGCTGTAAAGACAAAAAGTCAGGATTTTGGCAAAATGGCGTAAAAACGTAGTCATGGCCGAAATTGTTGGTACCCCATAAATTTTCCCAGAAAATCAAGTATTTCTCACAGAAAAGTATTGCAGTAACACATGTTTTGCTATACACATGCTTATTCCGTTTATGTGTATTGGAACAAAACAAAAAAAGGGAGGAAAAAAAGCAAATTGGACATAATGTCACACAAAACTCCAAAAATGGGCTGGTCAAAATTCTTGGCACCCTTAACTTAATATTTGGTTGCACACCCTTTGGAAAAAATAACTGAAATCAGTCACTTCCTATAACCATCAATAAGCTTCTTACACCTCTCACCTGAAATTTTGGACCACTCTTCATTTGCAAACTCCTCCAGGTCTCTCTTATTGGAAGGGCGCCCCCACTGTACGTCAGCCTGTTCACCGGAAGTGATACGGAACAGAGTGGTGAGACACCGTATGTCATCCTGAGGCAGCAGAGACTTGGCATTTGAATAATTTTGGTTGCCTTTTTTGTACTTTTTTTCATCACCATTTGGTGGAGGACTTTGAACTTTTAGAGTATTGAGTACTGCTATGTTTTTTATGACATTTGTATTTATGACTAATATTATATATAGCATATGTATATAGTATATTTATGTAAGTATAATATAAACTCTGAACAGCAAATACATTTTAATATTATTATGTTAATAGTTGAGTAGCCGGGCAGCCGTTTCCTCCCCCCACTCATTTGCTTGCCCCATACCCCCCCCCCCCATGTCAGTCTTAGTAAACATCAGACAAGCGGTGTTCTACTGTCTCTCGCAGGCAAGCATCTAGCAAATGCAGAGTTCGGCTGGAAAATGCAAGCCATCATCCTGCTGCTTCCTGGCCGAACTCTGCATTCACCAGCCGCTTACTTGGCGGTTTCTGCAGCTCTTAGGATAACCTCATTTTTATTGATGACATGCTGACTTCTTCTCATTATTCGGTGAGTGCATTCATTTCGAGATTTATGCAAATTAACAGTTTATACTTAGATTGAGGCGCCTTCTCTTGTTTGCTAATATAAGTCCTTCATCTACAGTGCGGAAAATAAGTATTTGAACACCCTGCTATTTTGCAAGTTCTCCCACTTGGAAATCATGGAGGGGTCTGAAATTGTCATCGTAGGTGCATGTCCACTGTGAGAGACATAATCAAAAAAAAAAAATTCCAGAAATCACAATTTATGAATTTTTAACTATTTATTTGTATGATACAGCTGCAAAGAAGTATTTGAACACCTGTCTATTAGCTAGAATTCTGACCCTCAAAGACCTGTTAGTCTGCCTTTAAAATATCCACCTCCACTCCATTTATTATCCTAAATTAGATGCACCTGTTTGAGGTCATTAGCTGCATAAAGACACCTGTCCACCCCATACAATCAGTAAGAATCCAACTACTAACATGGCCAAGACCAAAGAGCTGTCCAAAGACACTAGAGACAAAATTGTACACCTCCACAAGGCTGTAAAGGGCTACGGGGAAATTGCCAAGCAGCTTGGTGAAAAAAGGTCCACTGTTGGAGCAATCATTAGAAAATGGAAGAAGCTAAACATGACTGTCAATCTCCCTCGGACTGGGGCTCCATGCAAAATCTCACCTCGTGGGGTCTCAATGATCCTAAGAAAGGTGAGAAATCAACCCAGGACTACACGGGAGGAGCTGGTCAATGACCTGAAAAGAGCTGGGACCACCGTTTCCAAGGTTACTGTTGGTAATACACTAAGACGTCATGGTTTGAAATCATGCATGGCACGGAAGTTTCCCCTGCTTAAACCAGCACATGTCAAGGCCCGTCTTAAGTTTGCCAATGACCATTTGGATGATCCAGAGGAGTCATGGGAGAAAGTCATGTGGTCAGATGAGACCAAAATAGAACTTTTTGGTCATAATTCCACTAACCGTGTTTGGAGGAAGTAGAATGATGAGTACCATCCCAAGAACACCATCCCTACTGTGAAGCATGGGGGTGGTAGCATCATGCTTTGGGGGTGTTTTTCTGCACATGGGACAGGGCGACTGCACTGTATTAAGGAGAGGATGACCGGGGCCATGTATTGCGAGATTTTGGGCAACAACCTCCTTCCCTCAGTTAGAGCTTTGAAGATGGGTCGAGGCTGGGTCTTCCAACATGACAATGACCCGAAGCACACAGCCAGGATAACCAAGGAGTGGCTCTGTAAGAAGCATATCAAGGTTCTGGCGTGGCCTAGCCAGTCTCCAGACGTAAACCCAATAGAGAATCTTTGGAGGGAGCTACAACTCCGTGTTTCTCAGCAACAGCCCAGAAACCTGACTGATCTAGAGAAGATCTGTGTGGAGGAGTGGGCCAAAATCCCTCCTCCAGTGTGTGCAAACCTGGTGAAAAACTACAAGAAACGTTTGACCTCTGTAATTGCAAACAAAGGCTACTGTACCAAATATTAACATTGATTTTCTCAGGTGTTCAAATACTTCTTTGCAGCTGTATCATACAAATAAATAGTTAAAAAAAATCATAAATTGTGATTTCTGGAATTTTTTTTTTGGATTATGTCCCTCACAGTGGACATGCACCTACGGTGACAATTTCAGACCCCTCCATGATTTCCAAGTGGGAGAACTTGCAAAATAGCAGGGTGTTCAAATACTTATTTTCCGCACTGTATACTGGATCCTCCTTGAAGAGGGTCTGGTATAGATTTTATTGGAGAAAACCACATACGTATAAAAAAAACAGCACGGGGAGATGTAAATTCATGATTAAAGACATCATCTAGCAATGCATATCCTTGTCAATCACGAAGAATGATGCCCGACACCCTCCAAAAAAAATCCTCCTCCTGCTGACTTACGTCAGATGACATATCTGCTGACCCCTTTATATGGGTATTCCCATAACGTCATTGACCAGACATGGTCCTGTCCATATATAATGAATGATGATATAGTGGCAGCAGGGACCAAGAAATCACATTTGTCAGGAGCATGGGGTTTAAACGTGTTGGCAGCAGGCGTTTTTTTTTTTTCCTTCAGCGGGTTGGTGTCGAGTATCACTGGAAGACATGACTGAAAGTGGATTTAAATTGTGGGACTTTTTTTTACTTAAAGGACTTTAAAAAAGTGTGTGTTTATTTACCATCTCCTTTTTTTATGAATGAGTAGGGGTATAATGTACCCCTTACTCATTTATGTGAGAGGGAGGCGGTATCTGGGGCCCCCTTCATTTTAGAAGGGGATTCCAGATTCCAGAAAGCCCCAATCTGCAAATCCCTAAAACAAAAGTCCAGGATTGTAGGGCAGAAGCTCTTGTCCTCATCAACATGGGGATAAGATGCCCCCCCCCAGGTTAAGGGCATGTGGCCTGGTATGGTTTAATGAGGGGGGGGTAATTAATATGGCACCATGTGATTTATGGGGGTGCCGTTGAAAATTAATGGCACCCCAAGAGTCAAATGTTTTGTCAGGAAATGTGTGCATATAGCTTGCGTTCCCTGACCCGCATGTGTGAACCTAGGCTTAATCCCTGTCTCATGGTGGATGCATCCTGTTTGAAAGTACACAGCTAGCCATACACATGTACAATTTTGGTGGAAATCTTTATTTTTGGATTGTTCATTCAATTTTATAATAGCTATTGGGATCAAATTGACGTTTGTATTCGAGATCATAGTGAAAAAGAAATTGAAGTAGCAAGATGAAAAAAATTTCAAGATCAAACAAAATTCTTACATTGAATGTGGTTTTTGTTCAGGAAGAATTGTACATATTGTAATATGTGTGGGACAACATTCTAGTAAGAAGGCCTGGACAAAATGTTATGAGCTTTTGAATGAAATTAGTTGATCCAACAAAGGCAGGAAAGAATGTTCTGAAGAACTATTGAATTTCTATATGAATGTTCAAATGAAAATCTAACCTTGTATGGCCAGCTTACTCTTTAAACCAATCCAAAGCAACAAAACTGCCTTCCATTCTAAGCAGTATGCTGCCATTTTTCTATCCAGCCAAGCTGTCTTCATTGCATGTCACATATGCTTGCAGTAATTTTTACTATGAATATAATAACTCAGCACTCTAACGTATGCTTTTTATATCCAGGGTTTGTTCATTTTGATATCAACGGCGATGCTGACCAAATGGTAAGTAGCATTAAGTGTAAGTCTGGCCATAGAAGTCAAATGATTAAACCAAACTCTGGCTCATTTTAGCCGCCCATGAGTTACCCCCAAGCCAACCCCCAGCCTGACTATCCCACCCCTTTTAATCAGTGAACTTCATGGAGGCTTAAGATCTTATGAGGGCATTACCCAAAGTGGTCTGCATGCAATAATAGCCTGCATAAAGCAGACCTTCAATCTAAAAAACATTAACCTCTTAAGACCTGAACCATTATGCAGGTAAAGGACCTGGCCATGTTTTTGCGATTCGGCACTGAGTCGTTTTAACTGACAGTTGCATTGTCGTACGACGTGGCTTCCAAACAAAATTGGCGTCCCTTTTTTCCCACAAATAGAGCTTTCTTTTGGTGGTATTTGATCACCTCCTGCAGTTTTTATTGTTTGCTCTATAAACATAAATAGAGCGTCAATTTTGAAAAAAAACAACTATATTTTTTACTTTTTGCTTTAATAAATATCCCCAAAAAATATATAAAAACATTTTTTTTCCCTCAGTTTAGGCTGATAAGTATTCTTCTACTTATTTTTGGTAAAAAAAAAATCACAATAAGCGTTTATTGATTGGTTTGCGCAAAAGTTATAGTGTTTACAAAATAGGGGATAGTTTTATGGCATTTTTATAAAAAAAAAAAAAATTACTAGTAATGGTGGCGATCAGCGATTTTTTTTATTTGTTTTTTGTGACTGCGACATTAACGTTCATTATTCTGAGATTTGGATGTATTTGGATCTCCAAATCACAATAGTACCAAATTTCAACTTATCTGAAATGAATTATAATGAAACAACGAAATTAATATGTATTTATTTGTTTAATTCGTATGACATGAAGCGATAGTTTGGGCCTTGGTTAATGTCTGAAGCATCTGAAATAACGTCTTGACACTGAATCCACAGTTCCATTTCTTTTTAATGTTGCATTAACATTTTTCATTAATATAAAAAACATGCACTACATATAAAAATGGAACTTATTGCAGTAAATACAGTAAGGTATAAAAGTGAAATAAGACAATGATTCCCACTTATTGGCCCAGATTCAGAGAGAATTAGATTCTCGTAGAGTATCAGAAATACACTACGCCGCCGTATTTTACCTGGCTCTACGTGGAATCCAGGTAGATTTTGTCCAGTAAACAACGGCGGCGTAGTGTATTTCTCCCGTCGCAATCCATCTGCGCGAGTAGGGGGCGTGAAGCATTTAAAATAGGCGCGTTCCCGCGGCGATCGAACTGCGCATGCTCCGTTCGCAAATTTCGCGCTGTGCATTGCGCGAAAACACGTCGTTACGTCATTCGTTGTTTGAGTAGCGTCGTTTACGGACAATCCTAGTCCCGAACGAGTTACGTAAAAAAATAAAATAAAATAAAAATTCGACGCGTGAACGACGGCCATACTTAACCCCTTCCATACAGGGCATTTTCACCCCCTTCCTGTCCAGACCAATTTTTAGTTTTCAGCGCTGTTGCACTTTGAATGAAAATTGCGCGGTCAGGCAATACTGTACCCAAATTAAATCATTATGTTTTTTTCCCCACACAAATAGAGCTTTCGTTTGGTGGTATTTGATCATCTCTGCGGTTTTTATTTTTTGCGCTATAAACAAAAGAAGAGCGACAATTTAAAAAAAAACACAATATTTTTTCCTTTTTATTTAATACATCTCACAATATTTTTTTTTAAAAAAACTTTTTTTCCCCTCAGTTTAGACCGATACGTATTTTACGTATTTTTTTGGTAAAAAAAAAACGCAATAATCGTATATTGATTGGTTTGCGCAAAAGTTATAGCGTCTACAAAATAGGTGATAGATTTATGGCATTTTTATTTAATTTTTTTTACTAGTAATGGCGGGGATCTGCGTTTTTTTTTCGTGACCGTGACGTTGCGGCGGACATATCGGACACTTTTGACACGTTTTTGGGACCGTTCACATTTACACAGCGATTATTGCTATAAAACTGCACTAATTACTGTGTAAATGTGACTGGCAGGGAAGGGGTTAACACTAGGGGGCGCTGAAGGGGTTAAAATGTGTCCTAAAGTATGTTCTAACTGTAGGGGGAGGGGGACTTACAGGGGGAGGAGATCGATGTGTGTTCCTCTGTACTGGGAACACACATCAGTCTCCTCACCGCTGACAGGAGGTGGATCTGTGTGTTTACACACACAGATCCACACTCCTGCCGTGATTTCCGGAAATCGCGGGTGCCCGGCGGCAATCACGGCCGTCGGGCACGCGCGCGCGCCCTAGAACGCCGTGAAGACAGGACGTTGTGCAACGTCCTGTCTCATCGGTAAGGGGATCACCATAACGTGATTCCCCTATAGGCCGGTATGGAAGTGGTTAACATGGGCTACGTACCGTTAGACCAGCAAAAAGCTGGTCTAACAGTACGTAAAAAAAAATAGACGAAAGCGATTGCGAAGACCGCTCGTATCTTCGTGGATCGCCGTAAAAACACATTTGCATATCCCGACGCATGAAAACGACACGAACTCCTCCCAGCGGCCGCAAAAATATCGCAGCGTAGATCCGAAGGCTTACGAAGACGTAAGCCTCTCTGATTGAAGCCCGAAGCCGCCGTATCATGGTTTGAGGATTCAAACTAGTGATACGGCGCGCAAAATTTGAAATTACTCCAGTCTAACACCAGTTAGACAGGCGTAATTGCTTTCTGAATCTGGGCCATTGTGTTTGAAATGAGGTGGATCCATTAGAATATCCAAATTATAACTTAATCAGAAATTCATTTTGTTCCATTTGTTCTTTCAGATATTGTCAAATCAGCTCATTCCATTTCTATTTAAAACAAATTAACATAATCCAAAATAAATATAAAATTCCAGGCTAAACCTAGCTAGTCTTAAAAAAGTTGCAACCCCCCCCAACATCTATTCTACCTAACCTGTGCTAGAAAGATATATTGTATATACTTACCTATTTTCAGCCCACTCCGGTCTAGTCACGTGATCTGGCTCCCATGGAAGCCTCTGGGTGATGTCACTGCTCCTAGGCATTCCAGACATTGTTGAGCATTCTCTCCTCTCCCCTGCTGCCGCCACTGGCTAACACAGGGGACATCATGTGACCAGAGTAGACTGAAAGTAGGTAAGTATACACATCTTTCTTACACAGGTTAGTCAGTATAGCTGCTAGAAGGGAGGAGGGAGCATTTTTAAGACTAGTTGGGTTTCTTTAACCTGTTGATGGGGGTGGGAAGGGAACATAAGCAAATTAAACTTAATTCTAACCTCTTACCATTCATATGACGTACCCGTATGTCCTTGGATAGAAAGGGTGGTATCTCGTGCATTACTACATCTGCAGCAATTTTTTAGATCTGGGGACTCCCTATAAAGTAAAAGTAATCAGAGTGGCTATGGAGCCATTGTATTACTTTCACAGGCGGCGGTGGAAGGGAGTCCCAGTACCAATGCGACCAACTTCCCTATACACAGTGAGAGGAACTGATGTTGTTCAACCCACTGTGTGAAGTCAGAAACCAGAAGCGATGAGGATTTCTTCACTTAGTTTCGCTTTGATGTAAACAACTCAATATGGGCTTGTGAAAGCATCTTATCAAACCTGTCTCATTTTTATTTAGATGCTTTGGAAACCAGAGGAGAGATCTGGACTCGAGTCAGTGTACCCGGAAATATTGAGAAGCTGCAGTCGTTCATCATTTAAAACTCACGATCTCCTCTTGTCCCTTCCGTGATAGGCGGAACTCTGTCTGCTGAGAAACGCCTATCACAAACGTTCTCTCATCCTCCCCCATCCCAGCAGACACTGTGTTCAGTGTTCCGCCAATCACATACGCCTTTTCATCTTCGGACGTCCGCGGAACACTGAACACCTAAAGTGGAACTATGGCCTCCGATCAAAAAAACACACTTAAAGTGCCATTAAAACCAGACTAATAAAAACTCTCATTACAAGCAATTTAACATTGTTCAAACTCACAAAGCCACTAAAGCGTTTGTTTTGTGTAGCGTGAGATATACCTGGTTGATCCTGCCTTTAGCTGTCCCTTCCACCTTCTCTGTGTCCCCACTGCTGCTTAAAATTGTGTTGACCAGCTGGTGTCCTCTATTGAGCATGTTCTTATTTCAGTTCCCTTCTAAGCCCCTAATTTCCTCTTTTTTCGTATTTGTGCAGCCCACCTGACCATAGAGTCACACATATGGGTGTATAAACAGTGTAAATGATACTCCCTTCCATATCCTCTTATTGCAAAACACTATGGGGGTGGCATATAATATGCTGATTAATTATATTCACTAAGAAACTCATAGAAAAGATTATTTGTAATATAAATCGGTATTAAATATACTATATTACCAAAAGTATTAGGACACCTGCCTTTACATGCACATGAACTTGAATGGCATCCCAGTCTTAGTCCGTAGGATTCAATATTGAGTTGGTCCACCCTTTGCCGCTATAAAAGCTTCAACTCTTCTGGGAAGACTGTCCACAAGGTTTAGGAGTGTCTATGGGAATGTTTGACCACTCTTCCAGAAGCGCATTTGTGAGATCAGGCACTGATGTGGACGAGAAGGCCTGGCTCGCAGTCTCCACTTTAATTCATCCCAAAGGTGTTCTAATGAGTTGAGGTCAGGACTTTGTGAAGGTTAGTCAAGTTCCTCCATCCAAAACTTGATCATCCATGTCTTTGCTTTGTGCACTGGTCCAAATTATTTGGTGGAGGGGGAATTATGGCGTGTGGCTATTTTTCAGGGGTTGTGCTTGGTCCCTTAGTTCCAGTGAAGGGAACTCTTAAGACATCAACATACCAAGACATTTTGGAAAATGTCATGCTCCCAGCTTTGTGGGAACAGTTTGCGGAGGGTCCCTTCCTGTTCCAACATGACTGCGCACCAGTGTACAAAGCAAGGTCCATAAAGACATGGATGAGTGAGTTTGGAGTGTCCAGGTGGCACAGACCCTGACTCCACCCAAATAAATAGGAACACAAATTGTTTCTGGACAGCCGCACTCTGAATTTTTTTTAGCCTTTATTAAAAAAAGGACAGCACTACAAGTCATGGCAACATAAAATAAAACCCGACTGCTGACACATTTTGCACTGAAACTAGTGCTTAGTCATTTCCCTTCACCCAAATAAATAGGCTCTCCCAGCAGGCCAAGGCACTAAATAAACCCCTGCCATTTGGCTGAGACACCCCATCCATTCATACTCTGACCTTGCTAAGCCTCTTGTCATTCTAATTTCACCAGCCACAGTGCCACCTAGTGACAGAAGAGAAGAGATGCAGCAATTCCAGAATTAGAGGGGAATCAATTGATTTTCTAACAATTAGCCAAGCAAATTACCACCTGGCAAACTAAATGTATTAGTAACCCTGCCTAAACACCAGGGTGCTACATACACTTTAAGTCCAGTAGCAATATATAGAGCAATATGTACAGTGCATAATTGTTGCAGATTTTTATAACATTCTAAGTTAGTCAGGTTAGATATTTTCTGTACTGGATGTATAATTTGTATCTATATGTGTGTTCTTAGGTGTGGAAAGCAGTGAGAAGGAGATTGACTTCCTCCTACTTCAGAACACTCAGGTCCAAGGGCCAGGTGAGTGTACCCCATAATACATGTTGAAACTGAACATTAAAGTATAATTATTTTTTTAATTTTGGAAAGAGTGGAGGGGAATTAGTACCCAGTCAGGTTTTTATTGCTGTCTGTGTCCCCAATAGGGAGATTCACCCTCTCTGTTTGTCCTGTTTACCATTATCATCAAAAATGGAAGTGAAAGAAAACCCACAAATTTGGGTCTTTGCCATAAAAGGGAATAGAGGGAAATTCTTTCAATGGGGACACTAATTCTGGCGACCCTGGTGACACACTGGCATTCCCGCACTTTGGAAGGATTTCTTTTCACTTTCTGTTTTGACTAAAGGCAGGAAGTCAAGGAAATAGGACACAGATGGCCAAAAAAACTGCAAGGGTTATAACTCTAATTTAAAAATCTCATTTAAATTTTTCAAAAATAAAAGTTTTGTCTTTAGCTCTGTTTTAAAGTGATCCTGTTTGACATTTTAATGCCCGATAGAACTATCAGATGAAATCATTGTCAGGTCACCTGTGGCCAGGTGACAAATGCACCCCATTGGAGACAGGGGTGCACCGCAAGGTAGTGAGCCCAATAGCAATAAAAGTTGAACAGCACCGCAGACCAGCAGTGCAGAGTTCCTGGGAGTGCAGAGTTCCTGGGATGGCCTGGGGTGGAGTCATACAGGGAGGAGAGATGATAAAAGACTGTCAGAAAGAGAGTCGGGCCTCTAATGGACACATGGAGGAGAAGGGAAGCTGCCAGACATTATTGCATGTCTATGACAATCATCTGAATACATGCAAGGTGAATCACATCAAAAGTAATAGAAAGGCTTACAATTTATTTTCTTATAAATTGGAGCCTGAGTAGAAAAGCTTGTCCCCTGCCAGTATTCTGCAGAGTAGGACCCTTAAGGCCCAAACAACGCTATACTAAAATTGGAAGTAAAATTTTGTCGAATGATTTACCGATTTTTGGATAGTTGGTACGGTGCTTTCGACAGCCAATTCCGATTTTTCGTACGACAAATGCTGGATGTGCAGACTATAAATTTTAATCGGATGTGAACATAACGTCCGATTTTTGTTTAATATTATGGTTTTCGTCTGAAAAAAATTGTAAGAGCAAGACTACTCATCAGAGGCGTTGTTAGGCCCTGGCTTAGGAGGCTAAAGCCCCGAATCCCGTGCATTTAGCTAGCCGTTGCTAGCCCCGAGTCTGGCCGAGTGCGGCAGCTATATGCAGCACTATGAGCAGCGATGTCTGTCTCACAGCCGACAGTCTGATAGCCCAGCCCCTCCCTCCTCCACACAATTGGCTGGCAGAGGCTGCTCTCTCTCTCCCCGCCCACACTCTTCCTCTTCCTGTGCTGTCTGTGAAGATGTGTGCGCGGGAAGTTCAAGCTGAGCAGTCGGCTCAAATGCACTGCAGTGAGTTTCCTGGCATAAGTAAAGTAAGTGAGCGTCTCTCTTCCCTCCCCCTCCCTGCAGCTAAAACGTTTTTTTTTTTTTTCTCTAGTAGCCTGTGACAGACACTACCCAGGTGTTATGTGGGCTCACACTGGTATCCTGCAGTTTGTATCCCATAGAGGTTGCACATTTTTACTGCATGTTTGTGCACAACATGGCCTGCATGCTGCATCTTTGGTGCAATTCTAGAAAATGCAGCAAAAATGTGCAACCTGGGGGACTATGACTGTGAAAAACTGGCAGTACCCCAGTGTGAGCCCAAAGACACATGTATTCACTTGCAGCAGGAACTGCCACACTGCCACTGGCATTTAGGGGCAGGAACTGCCCCTAAATGCCAGTTCCTCCAGGTAATGGCACGGTTCACTTTTGAACTCCATCTTGTTTTCATGACTTTCAGTAGTTATTAGATGTTTTCTCACCTTATTGTTTGCACATCTAATACCTAAAGAGTTCTGGAAATAAGGTGGAGTAAAAAAAGAATTTCTACACCCAAGTGGAGCATTTCTTTCACAAGATTTGAGGGTATTATTAAACCCAGGCTGGTTGACTTAGGCCATGGGTGTTCAACCTTTGGCCCTCCAGCTGCTGCAGAACTACAAATCCCATCATGCCTCAGCATTTGGAAGTCATGCTTTTAACAGTCAGCCTTGCAATGCATAATGGGACTTGTAGTTCCGCAACAGCTGGAGGGCCACAGGCTGAGCACCCATGACTTAGGCCATCATAGACAGATTGAACTTTCTATGTGCAGAATGTGGTTGTACAGAATTCAATCTATCAATTGACTTCAGTACAACCAGCGTGTCTTTTTTTTTTTGGCAATCACTGCTAGCTGCCAGTAGTGATCACTGTATTCTGATGGCTGGAAAACTTTCGCCCCCACAGAGAGTGACTGCTTCGCACTGCGGGCAATGTGGAGCAGTCTCATTCTCTGTGCAAGCAGTGTCAAGCGGTCTCTCTCTTTCTCTCTGTGCAGGCAGTGTCAAGCGGTCTCTCTCTCTCTCTCTCTCTCTCTGTGCAGGAAGTGTCAAGCAGTCTCTCTCTCTCTCTCTCTCTGTGCAGGCAGTGTAAAGCAGTCTCTCTCTCTGTGCAGGCAGTGTCAAGCAGTCTCTCTCTCTGTGCAGGCAGTGTCAAGCAGTCTCTCTCTCTCTCTCTCTTCTCTCTTTCTCTCTCTCTCTCTGTGCAGGCAGTGTCAAGCATTCTCTCTCTCTCTCTCTGTGCAAGCAGTCTCTCTCTCTCTGTGCAAGCAGTCTCTCTCTCTCTCTCTCTGTGCAAGCAGTCTCTCTCTCTGTGTGTGCAGGCAGCGTCAAGCAGTCTCTCTCTCTCTTTGTGCAGGCAGCGTCAAGCAGTCTCTCTCTCTCTCTGTGCAGGCAGTGTCAAGCAGTCTCTCTCTCTGTGCAGGCAGTGTCAAGCAGTCTCTCTCTCTGTGCAGGCAGTGTCAAGCAGTCTCTCTCTCTCTCTCTCTCTCTCTTCTCTCTTTCTCTCTCTCTGTGCAGGCAGTGTCAAGCATTCTCTCTCTCTCTCTCTCTGTGCAAGCAGTCTCTCTCTCTGTGCAAGCAGTCTCTCTCTCTCTCTCTGTGCAAGCAGTCTCTCTCTCTGTGTGTGCAGGCAGCGTCAAGCAGTCTCTCTCTCTCTTTGTGCAGGCAGCGTCAAGCAGTCTCTCTCTCTCTCTGTGCAGGCAGTGTCAAGCAGTGTCTCTCTCTCTCTGTGCAGGCAGTGTCAAGCAGTCTCTCTCTCTCTCTGTGCAGGCAGCGTCAAGCAGTCTCTCTCTCTCTCTCTCTGTGCAGGCAGCGTCAAGCAGTCTCTCTCTCTCTCTCTCTGTGCAGGCAGTGTCAAGCAGTCTCTCTCTCTCTCTGTGCAGGCAGTGTCAAGCAGTCTCTCTCTCTCTCTGTGCAGGCAGCGTCAAGCAGTCTCTCTCTCTCTGTGCAGGCAGTGTCAAGCAGTCTCTCTCTCTCTCTCTCTGTGCAGGCAGTGTCAAGCAGTCTCTCTCTCTCTCTCTCTCTCTCTCTGTGCAGGCAGTGTAAAGCAGTCTCTCTCTCTGTGCAGGCAGTGTCAAGCAGTCTCTCTCTCTCTGTGCAGGCAGTGTAAAGCAGTCTCTCTCTCTTTGCAGGAAGTGACAAGAGGTCTCTCTCTCTCTCTCTCCCTGTGCAGCACAGGTCAGTGTATGTAGGACATATGTCAGAAACAACCCTGAAAGACATGCTAGTGTCTAGTAATGCTGATCTCATGGAATGTGTAAATGACATACACACACAAACACGGGCGCGTAGGTCAGGGTATGTGAGTCAGGTAAGTCGCACCGTGTCCGCCGCTCCCCCCCCCCCCCCCCCTCGGGTGGCGGCTTCGGGCTGAAGCCCCTGGTCTTTTTGCCACCTAGCAACGCCCCTGCTACTCATGCTCAGAAACTAAAGAATACATACAAAACTATTCAACACATTACGTCACTTCTGAAGTTGTTTTCTGTTGTATGAGAACTTTTGTATGGTGAGTAACCTCTTCACTTCCGACATGAGACTAGCATGCAAAAAAAAATGGAAATCTGATCGTGTGTACGAGGCTTTACCCTTTGTGTGAAAGAAGTGGTCTTTCTGCAGAGGTCTAGCATGCCCCCTGCTGAATCAGAATTAAAGCTCTCCCATCACCAGGGAGCATGAGCTTTGCTGATTGCAGAGCTCCAGGTACTGATTCAGAAGGAGGCATATTGGACATCTTCATTGAGACCACTGCTTCCCCACAGAGAGTAAGGTCCCATTCTGCAGCTGCTGGCAGGAGACATGCATTTTTGCTTAGGCTGCTGTTACTTTAAAAATAAAACAAACTGTAGGAAATATAACACCTTTTGTTTTGATGCACCTGGAATGTATTTAGCTGATTTAAACTCAAGGTTCAATTGGGCTTTAAACACTTAGAAGACAATAATTGTACCTCAGTGAGGAGTGTAGCCATTGACTCAGTGAGGAGAAATGTTTAGGCCGGGTTTACACTGCCGCAGAATGTGGCTCACAGCAGGGGTCCAGTTCACCGGTTCAAGTCCAATTTCAAATTTGAAATCGAACCTGAACCGCCCCAAAAAAGGCAAGTGTTTTTCCGGCACACCGCACCTGACGCGTTGCAGAGATATGTGAACTGGCTCCTTAGAGAGCCATTCACATTCTCCTGCTATGCGAATTGAATGCGGGAAAATGCGCATTCAATTCGCATAGGTGTGAACCTGGCCTAAAAGTTATTATGCTTGACAGGTTTGCTTGAAAAATCACTGTAGCGTAGGTTCAAGTCTGGAGCTTTGACCTCACATTCAGAATTTACAAATCCACCAGCCTAACAATATGCACTGCCCAATCAGGTTTGTAAACTCAGAGTAATTTGTAAAAATGTAAGCCAGCTTATGTCTGAAGGTGAAGAACCCCCACCTTAAAGTGTATGTCATCCAAAAACCTTTTTCTGTCAGTGTTGTTTTAGGAGAGTTATCCTCACTTCCTGTCTAGTATAACGGCAAGAGAGGAAGTGAGCCTAAATCTCTCTAATGGAGCCTCAAAAGCCTGGCAGAGGTTCTATCTCTTCCCCCCTTTATAAACATATACTTACATTTTTATAGTGATTTTATTTATTTGGATATAACTTTTTCGACAACGTTTTTGTACAAATGTATAATTTTTTGTCACACTTATAATTAAGACATTCATGATTTGGCGTACATCACTGATTTGGAAAACTCTTCGTATTTTATATTTAGAGGACATGGACTAACATGTTTATCTTTTTCGGGGTTGCCTACATTGTCAGGGTTCATTGCATTAAGTGTATGTATAGCCAAAATGCCAAAACCTTCTTTTTTTTTTTAGTTTTAGATAGATCTGTGACTACATTTTCACCAGAAAGGAAGATTGAAATTTATCCTAACAACGCAGACAAAAATTATTTTTATTTATAAGTGTAAGTTCACCTTTTTAAAAAAAAATGCAAAGGTGAACTAACACTGAGGCGGCGTACACACGGCAGGGAATCTCGACGGGCAGAACACATCGCTCCGCCCGTCGAGGTTCCCTGCCGGCCGTCGAAATCGGCGACCCGCCCGTCGGGAATGGCAACCAGCCATTCTTCCAGGCGGGCCGTCGAAGAAATAGAGAGCGTGCTCTCTATTTCTGCTCGACGGGCTTCCCGACGGGAAGCTCGCCGAGACCGTACACACGGCCGAGGTCCTCGCTGGAATGTGCATTCCAGCGAGGTTCTCGCTGGTTTTCAGCGAGAACCTCGGCCGTGTGTACGCCGCCTAACACTAAACCCTCCCCATTTCCCAAGTCAGTCAGTGACATCATATATAAGACCATACACAAAGAGACCCACAAATGGGAAAAGACCCTCAAAACAGCGGCCCTGTTTTTAGGTTCACATGTATATAGGGACTTCTATCTACGTTTAAAGGGGTTGTAAAGTTTTTTGTTTTTTTTAATAATAAACATGTCATACTTACCTCCACGGTGCAGCTTGCTTTGCACAAAGTGGCCTCGACCCTGGAATGCATTAAGGTGAAAAAATACAAAGCTTTACAACCCCTTTAATACATGGGTTGATACTGTATATCTTGAGTGCAAGCTAATATTAAAGACTGGTGTTATTATGAGGCATCTGAGGGTCTTTACCTAGTTGTGGGTCTCTTTGTGTATGGTCTCACATGAATATAGGCTTATTTTCTAGTAGGACACATTTTGTATACAGAATGTCATTGAGTTATTGTACAAATTACAGGCATGGATCCTGAGGTAGCGAGTCTTTAGCGAAACGCTTCCGTCCCAAACACCAGATGTTACACAATGACCATATACCGAAGATAACTGTTTTTATGCTAATTCTTGTGATATATGGCATTTTAAATATTAAGAAAATAAATAAGAGGCAGAAGCTGTGTGCAGGAGAGAACCAACAACATCTGTGAAATGGCTGGGTAGTGATGAGTTACTATGGGGCTTCCATTGTTGGCTGTCTCTCCTGCACCCGCCTCCACACTGAAGCCACCACTGACGGTTGATGCTGGGTCCAAACTGGATCTGCTGCAGACTAGGTAAGTACAACGACTTTTGCTTTACAGGCTTGGATAGATTAGGTTTAGAATGCCGCAGAGAGCAGGTTTACCGTTAGTTATGTCTGAAGGTTTACAGTTAGTTTTGTCCGAACTTCCACTTAACTGTGATGGCTTTTCCTCAGCCTGAATGGTAGGAAGCTGGCAGCCACCTGCATCCTAATAGCCATGATTCATGCCTGCCTTCCATTCAGCTGGCAGCCAAAGATTTGCAGGCCACTTGCCCGTGTTGATGGGGAAAGGAGCCTCTTCTTCTCAACCCTGGCCAATGGTTGTTGCTGTCTGCAGACTGAGGAGGGATAGGGGACTTATCAGAATCTTAAACCCCTCTTTTCACAAAAATGAGGCCCCCTGATTCCCCCCCATGTGAATGAGTAAAGGGTACTACCCCTACTCATTGTCACAAAAAGAGTGAAAAGTAAATAAACGCGGTGATACAGTTTTGACAAGCAGTTTTTATTTAAAAAAAGCAAAACAAGTCCCATGATGTACATCTGTCATCAATTACATTGTTAAGCAATGCAGATCCACATCAATCACAATGAATGATGCCCACTGACCTGGGTGACATCACTGACATTATTATGGCGATGTTCCTATTTGGTCAATGATGTCAACCAGGATACCCTGCCTCTTTAACTTCAGTAGGGTTGGGTTTGGCACCCAAACTTCAGTAATGTTTGCCAAGCTCACCTAAAACTGAACCCCAGTATGTTAGCTCCTTGGCCAAGTTTCCAGGGCAGTGGAGTCCCTTGTACTGAGTGTTTTTCTCCATAACCTTCACGTGGTCCAGGATGTAGAGAAGAACAGCTTTTACACAGCTATTTTGCCTTTAAGATAGGCTTTCTTTGATTATATATTGTCAGCTCTAACATTTGAATATTTGTTTTGTTTCAGCTGTCTGCAATCTCTACTCGACTCATGATGAAAGTGAAATATCTGGAAATTCATACCCAGTGCTCACATGACAATGGCTGGATTTTTGATTGCTACTTTGTTGCTGCTGATGTGAATGCATTTAACCGTTGTTATGTAATTTTTCAAATGTATGTGTCTATGGTGGGAGTATGACGTCATTATGATGTCGGGGGGGGGGGGGCATAGCTTTTTTTATGGTCACTGATTGGTTAATGGCTATTGAAATAATTTGTTCACTGTTTTCAACTTTGTCAAATGCCTGATGTAGGGGTCCTGCGAAACTCAGAAACGTTGCTTCTGCTGTAACAACGTGATAGTTGATTAAAGCGTTGGACCCATTTTGGAGATTCGTGGTGTGCTGATGACATTCGTTCTGTTTACCAAAGTATTCACGCAAGATTCATACACATTTCACAAATTATTGAATCTTGGGTGAAAATTTGTGAAAACCAATAGACTCCCATAGTCTGTGCAGATGACCATGTCTCATTGTACACTGATATTCAACAAGACTTAGTTGTAATTATTAAAATGAGTGTATTTTAGGGCTCGTTTATACTGTACTTGCTTCAAAATGTGGCATTGGATAGGTTTTTTTACCACTTGGACACACTGGACACTGATTAGCACCACTGATTGGCAGCACTGGTGGGATGGCACAGATAATCAGGGTACTGATTATCAGTGCTCTGATTACCAGTGCCAATGTCATTTTAACAGAAGCAAGTTATCGGCTTTCTTTTTCTCTCCTCAAGCTGACAGTCGATAACCAGCTTGTGTTTACCTTCTGTGATCGGCTGTCATCATGACAGCTGATCATGTGGTATAGGGTCACTATGATTGGCCCTTTCCTCCCCTGTCTGTGATCAGTTGAGTCCATAGGGTGCACAAATGCAGCGTGATCACGGGAGGATGTCCATGTACGCCCTTCCGCCAAATTATGCCCGTGCTGTAGCCATCTTTCAGCTATAGCGTGGGCGTGAAGTGGTTAAAAGCATTCTGAACGCCAATCTAAGCACCTGTCACTAAATAAAATGGTTACCTTACAGTCCTGTTTACATTTTGTGTTTTCTTTGCTTCACTTCAAAAATGATATCCTATGTGAGAGTAAAAGCGAGAGGCTTTTATTTAGAGTTAGCTTTGCTTGGTTTTGGAGGTATTGCAGGTATGAGATATCCCAGGATGCACTGGGAAACCAACAACCAAACAGGAAACATATCATCGGCAGTCACTTCCGGTCCATGTGTATTCCATCAGCTGTGGAGCAGCAGGAAGATGATCGGGAGATGGACTGGGTAACTAGCAGACGGCACACATGGTGTGCAACATGGGAACGCTACAGCAGAAGGAGAGCAGGGACTGGAGGGAGAGGACTGGTTTGCAAAGGATCAGCAGAGAAGGGGGACCAGAGAAGGAGAAACTAGCAGATGTCACACGTTGCTGAACAGGGGTACTAATGAGCTTGGGATCTGCTGATTGGGAGTACTACTGAATCGGGGTTCTACTAAGCCCCTTTAAAACAAATAGAAAATCAAAACACATGCAGCATTTACCCAGCTTCATTAAAGCTTCAAA
Organism: Rana kukunoris; assembly: GCA_029574335.1. Classification (NCBI taxonomy): domain Eukaryota; kingdom Metazoa; phylum Chordata; class Amphibia; order Anura; family Ranidae; genus Rana; species Rana kukunoris. The sequence goes on along the minus strand of CM056052.1, from coordinate 62,905,163 downwards.
AAAGCATCACTGACATATGAAAAAACATGTTAAAGCATTGGTACATTAATGTGTGTTGAAGTCAAAGCATATGTAAACAAGTCCTTAGTGTGTCCCCAGCCTCTGCTCTAATTCATCCCAGGTGTTCTCGGGTTCAGGTCTGGACTCTGTGTAGGTCAGTCAAGTTCCTCCACCCCAAACTCGCTCATCCATATCTTTATGAACATTGCTTTGTGCACTGGTGTGCAGTCATGTTGAAACAGGAAGGGGCCATCCCCAAACTGTTCCCACATGAAATTGTCCAAAATGTCTTGGTACGCTGATGCCTTATGATTTCCCTTCACTGAGGCTAAGGGACCAAGCCAAACCCCTGAAAAACAACCCCACACCATAATCCTCCACCATCCCCCCTCCTCCAAATTATTTGGACCAGTGCATAAAGCAAGGTCTATAAAGACATGGGTGAGCGAGATTAGGGTGGAGGAACCTGACTGACCCGCACAGAGTCCTGACCTCAACCCAATAGAACACCTTTGGGATGAATTAGGGTGGAGACTGGGAGCCAGGCCTACTTGTCCACAAATGTGTTTCTGGAAGATTGGTCAAACATTCCCATAGACACACTCCTAAATTTTGTGGACGGCCTTCCCAGAAGAGTTGAAGCTTTTATAGCTGCAAAGGGTGTGCAACTCAATATTAAACCCTATGGACTAAGACTGGGATGCCATTAAAATTCATGTGCGTGTAAAGTCAGGTGTCCCAATACGTTTATAGTGTATATGATCAACAATAATTGTGATTTTAATTATGCCTGAGATAGTGAAACTCAACATTACCACCACAATCTGTTAAAAAAAAAAATATTTCCAAAACCATATATATGAAGTGCCAAATGGCATACATTGAAAGGACAACATTAAAATACAGTACAGTACAGAAAACATAATTGAAGATACACTGAGGACAATAGTCTATGGGCCAGATTCACAGAGCCCTTACTCCAGTCTATCTCACGTTAGACTGGAGTACTTTCAAATTACCCGCGTCGTATCATTAGTTTGAATCCTCAAACCATGATACGACGGCTTCGGGCTTAAATCCGACTGGCTTACGTGTTTGTACGCCTTCGGATCTACGCTGCAATAATTTTGCGGCCGCTGGGTGGAGTTCCCGTCGTTTTCCGCGTCGGGGTATGCAAATGAGCTTTTTACGACGATCCACGAAGTTACGATCGTCCTTCGCAATCTCTTACGGCATCTGTAGTCATCTTTTTGCTGCGTAAAGTTATTCCAGCTATTAGCTGGTCTATAGTTAGACGGCCCATGTTAAGTATGGCCGTCGTTCCCGCGTCGAGTTTCAAATAATTTTTTTTTTGTTTGCATAAGTCGTCCGGGAATAGGAATGCACGTAAACGACGCTACTCAAAAAAAAATTACGTAACAACGTTATTTCGCGCAATGCACGGCGGGAAATTTCAGAACAGAGCATGCACAGTTCGATCGCTGCGGGGGACGCGCCTAATTTAAATGCTTCACGCCCCCTAATTTCGTATTTCGATTCCGCCGCGAGAAATACACTACGCCGCCGTACCTTACGGGCCAAAATCTACCTGAATTCGTCGTAGAGCCAGGTAAAATACGGCGGCGTAGTGTATCTCTGATACTCTGCGCCAATGTAATTGTACCTGAATCTGGCCCGATGTATTTTGCGGGATAGCCAACTTCTTCAGGACCTTTCAAGCCTCAGGAAAGTATCAGATGGTTTCATAATGGTAATTGCGATACTGAAAAATAAACAAAAATAATGTTTGCAATTCCTGTACATATACAATATCCAACAAAAGTAAGTACACCCTTCACATTTTTGTAAATATTTTATTATATCTTTTCATGTGACAACACTGAAGAAATTACACTTTGCTACAATGTAAAGTAGTGAGTGTACAGCTTGTATAACAGTTTAAATTTGCTGTCCCTTCAAAATAACTCAACACGCAGCCATTAATGTCTAAACCCCTGGCAACAGAAGTGAGTACACCCCTAAGTGAAAACGTCCAAATTGGGCTCAATTAGCATTTTCCTCTCTGGTGTGATGTGACTCGTTAGTATTACAAGGTCTCAGGTGTTAATGGAGAGCAGGTGTGTTAAATTTGGTGTTATCTCTCTAATTTTATATTTTTTTTATAAAAAATTTAATAAAAAAAGTGGGGTTGCCATCCTGGGCCCTGGGGAACTCCGGACCTATATATAAAAAAATAATAATTGGCGCTTTAATAAAAAATAAAACAAAATTATATTAAAAAATATTTTTTTTTATAGAAAAATAAATAAAAAAAGGGGGTTGCCATTTGGGGCCCTGGGGACCCCCGGGCCCCTTACAGGTGTACTGCCTGTACCCCCCTGATGGCGGCCTTGCCAACCTGTGTGTTGGTTTCTTGAACATGACAATGAGTTCACTCACTCCAATGGCCTCCACAGTCTCCAGATCTCAATCCAATAGAGCACCTTTGGGATGTGGTGGAACATCATGGATGTGTAGCCAATATATCTGCAGCAACTGTGTGATGTTATCATGTCAATATGGACCAAAATCTCGGAGGAATATTTCCAACACCTTGTTGAAACTATATCACGAAGAAGTAAGGCAGTTCTGAAGGAAAAAGGGGGTCCAACCCAGTACTAGCAAGGTCTACCTAATAAAGTGGTGAGTGAGTGTCTATCTGTTTCATCACCTTCTTTGTCTTGGTTATATGCTCTCTTGAAGAGCTATGCAAAGAATCTTAGTATCCAACACACACTGTCTGGTTCCCTACTATATACTGGGATTCCACCCACTTCAGTTTAGGTTTGCTGTTAAGCACCCCAGGAGCTCCAAAATCAACAACACTTTGGTATAAACATTTTGACTGCAGCTTTCACATTCTATCCTTAAAGGGGTTGTAAACCTTCGGGTTTTTTCACCTTAATGCATTAAGCTAAAAAAACATCGGGGGCCACTCTGTGCAAAACGAAATTGTACAGTGGAGGTAAGTATGATATGTTTTTTTTTTCCCCCCGTTTGTTTTTTTAAACCCGAACGCTTTAACTAAGGGACAAATAGGTTACTCATCACAGTGATAGGCTGAGACTGGTGCGCGTAAAGTGGGAAAGGGCCAGGTTGTCAACCAGAGACATACCAGACATCATAACTAAACTGCCATGCAAGCTACTCCACATATACACTATTGTATTACACTGGCCATTGCCTTAACTTGACCTGGTCACAGTTATCCAGTTTGATGTGGGGGTTTCCCACATCAATATACTTTTCTCAGTTTACAGAGTCTGGTATGTGACTTTTGGTGAACAAGATATTTCAGAGTTCAACTGCCAACATTTTGGCAACTTTGTTTCAGTCACAAGATAAAGTTGTGTGTCTATGTCTGGTCAGATAACTAAAAAACAACCTGATGGCTAAGATGGACTGGAACTAAAAGAGGAACCAGAGAGGACATGGTAGACCATGGGTCTTCAAACTCCGGTCCTCCAGTTGTTCAGGAACTACATTTCCCATCATGCCTAGTCATGTCTGTGAATGTCAGTGTGTTACAATGCCTCATGGGATGTGTAGTTCTACAACACCTGGAGGGCCGTAGTTTGAGGATCCCTGCTGTAGACTGTGAGATTTAACATTTCTGTTGTTTCCGTCTATTACACCTTTGAGTAGACCACAGACATAGTACAGGAGATGGTCAGAGACTGCAGACATAGTACAGGAGATGGTCAGAGACCACAGACATAGTACAAGAGATGGTCAGAGACAGCAGACATAGTACAGGAGATGGTCAGAGACCACAGACATATTACAGGAGATGGTCAGAGACAGCAGACATAGTACAGGAGATGGTCAGAGACAGCAGACATAGTACAGGAGATGGTCAGAGACCACAGACATATTACAGGAGATGGTCAGAGACCACAGACATATTAGAGGAGATGGTCAGAGACCACAGACATATTAGAGGAGATGGTCAGAGACCACAGACATAGTACAGGAGATGGTCAGAGACTGCAGACATAGTACAGGAGATAGTCAGAGACCACAGACATAGTACAAGAGATGGTCAGAGACAGCAGACATAGTACAAGAGATGGTCAGAGACAGCAGACATAGTACAGGAGATGGTCAGAGACCACAGACATATTACAGGAGATGGTCAGAGACAGCAGACATAGTACAGGAGATGGTCAGAGACCACAGATATAGTACAGGAGATGGTCAGAGACCACAGACATATTAGAGGAGATGGTCAGAGACCACAGACATAGTACAGGAGATGGTCAGAGACTGCAGACATAGTACAGGAGATGGTCAGAGACCACAGACATAGTACAAGAGATGGTCAGAGACAGCAGACATATTACAGGAGATGGTCAGAGACAGCAGACATAGTACAGGAGATGGTCAGAGACCACAGACATATTACAGGAGATGGTGAGAGACTGCAGACATGGTACAGGAGATGATCAGAGACCGCAGACATATTATAGGAGATGGTCAGAGACTGCAGACATGCTACAGGAGATAGTTCATTAGACCCCTTTCACACTGGATGCATTTTTCAGGCGCTTTAGTGTTAAAAATAGTGCCTCAAAAAAAGCCTCATTGGCAATTCCAGTGTGAAAACCTGAGTGCTTTCACACTGGGGCGGTGCACTGGCAGGACATCCAAAAAATTCCTGTAAGCCGCTTCTTTGAGGGGCCTTATGAGCGGTGTATACTCCCACCCAGGATAGGAGATCCCACCTGCGGGTGGACATACATACATATATATATATATATATATATATATATATATATATATATATACAGTATATATATATATTCATATATATGAGTGTCAAATCAGCCAAGTCCTGGAACAGCAGGAAAAAATCAGTTGAGGTAACTCTCAGAGCAGTTGAATGAGGATAGCAATAACAAATGAATGACAATAGTATCCAAAGTAACAGAAATTAAGAAAACTGATTTTCAAAGGGTCATTAGTTGGTGTCAGTACTACTCATAATTAGAGGGAAAACCCGGGCCGGCCTATAGCACCTTTAATTCTAATGAGAGATTGAGATTGAGTAGTATGTACTCCATACATAGGCGTGCGCACAGGGTGCGCCTGGGCACACCCTAATCACCCCATGTGCCACACATTCCCCCTATTTTGACTTTTTTTTTTAAATAAAAAATTAAACAAATACAATCCTACTGACACTGTCCACTGCTCTAATGACACCGTCAGTATATCTACACATACACACGAACATGTGTTTGAGCTTTGGGGTGCACACCCTAATTCAATGGGCTGTGCACACCTATGACTCCTTAAGAGCAAAAGGGTAGCGTTCTGAATACAAGCCTTGTTATTATCTTCACTGGCAGTTGGAGCTCAGAGAAGCAAAGTATGGAAAAAGTGGTCAGCAATTAGTGCAAAGATACTTATTTTGACTAATGACAGGTCCTCTTGGCAATACGAGTCTGTGAGGTCTGTATACAGTGTTCAGCCGTGCTGATGGCTGATCTGAGGTACTGAGACCACAGACATATTACAGGAGATGGTCAGAGACAGCAGACATAGTACAGGAGATGGTCAGAGACAGCAGACATAGTACAGGAGATGGTCAGAGACCACAGACATATTACAGGAGATGGTCAGAGACCACAGACATATTAGAGGAGATGGTCAGAGACCACAGACATATTAGAGGAGATGGTCAGAGACCACAGACATAGTACAGGAGATGGTCAGAGACTGCAGACATAGTACAGGAGATAGTCAGAGACCACAGACATAGTACAAGAGATGGTCAGAGACAGCAGACATAGTACAAGAGATGGTCAGAGACAGCAGACATAGTACAGGAGATGGTCAGAGACCACAGACATATTACAGGAGATGGTCAGAGACAGCAGACATAGTACAGGAGATGGTCAGAGACCACAGATATAGTACAGGAGATGGTCAGAGACCACAGACATATTAGAGGAGATGGTCAGAGACCACAGACATAGTACAGGAGATGGTCAGAGACTGCAGACATAGTACAGGAGATGGTCAGAGACCACAGACATAGTACAAGAGATGGTCAGAGACAGCAGACATATTACAGGAGATGGTCAGAGACAGCAGACATAGTACAGGAGATGGTCAGAGACCACAGACATATTACAGGAGATGGTGAGAGACTGCAGACATGGTACAGGAGATGATCAGAGACCGCAGACATATTATAGGAGATGGTCAGAGACTGCAGACATGCTACAGGAGATAGTTCATTAGACCCCTTTCACACTGGATGCATTTTTCAGGCGCTTTAGTGTTAAAAATAGTGCCTCAAAAAAAGCCTCATTGGCAATTCCAGTGTGAAAACCTGAGTGCTTTCACACTGGGGCGGTGCACTGGCAGGACATCCAAAAAATTCCTGTAAGCCGCTTCTTTGAGGGGCCTTATGAGCGGTGTATACTCCCACCCAGGATAGGAGATCCCACCTGCGGGTGGACATACATACATATATATATATATATATATATATATATATATATATATACAGTATATATATATATTCATATATATGAGTGTCAAATCAGCCAAGTCCTGGAACAGCAGGAAAAAATCAGTTGAGGTAACTCTCAGAGCAGTTGAATGAGGATAGCAATAACAAATGAATGACAATAGTATCCAAAGTAACAGAAATTAAGAAAACTGATTTTCAAAGGGTCATTAGTTGGTGTCAGTACTACTCATAATTAGAGGGAAAACCCGGGCCGGCCTATAGCACCTTTAATTCTAATGAGAGATTGAGATTGAGTAGTATGTACTCCATACATAGGCGTGCGCACAGGGTGCGCCTGGGCACACCCTAATCACCCCATGTGCCACACATTCCCCCTATTTTGACTTTTTTTTTTAAATAAAAAATTAAACAAATACAATCCTACTGACACTGTCCACTGCTCTAATGACACCGTCAGTATATCTACACATACACACGAACATGTGTTTGAGCTTTGGGGTGCACACCCTAATTCAATGGGCTGTGCACACCTATGACTCCTTAAGAGCAAAAGGGTAGCGTTCTGAATACAAGCCTTGTTATTATCTTCACTGGCAGTTGGAGCTCAGAGAAGCAAAGTATGGAAAAAGTGGTCAGCAATTAGTGCAAAGATACTTATTTTGACTAATGACAGGTCCTCTTGGCAATACGAGTCTGTGAGGTCTGTATACAGTGTTCAGCCGTGCTGATGGCTGATCTGAGGTACTGAGACCACAGACATATTACAGGAGATGGTCAGAGACAGCAGACATAGTACAGGAGATGGTCAGAGACAGCAGACATAGTACAGGAGATGGTCAGAGACCACAGACATATTACAGGAGATGGTCAGAGACCACAGACATATTAGAGGAGATGGTCAGAGACCACAGACATATTAGAGGAGATGGTCAGAGACCACAGACATAGTACAGGAGATGGTCAGAGACTGCAGACATAGTACAGGAGATAGTCAGAGACCACAGACATAGTACAAGAGATGGTCAGAGACAGCAGACATAGTACAAGAGATGGTCAGAGACAGCAGACATAGTACAGGAGATGGTCAGAGACCACAGACATATTACAGGAGATGGTCAGAGACAGCAGACATAGTACAGGAGATGGTCAGAGACCACAGATATAGTACAGGAGATGGTCAGAGACCACAGACATATTAGAGGAGATGGTCAGAGACCACAGACATAGTACAGGAGATGGTCAGAGACTGCAGACATAGTACAGGAGATGGTCAGAGACCACAGACATAGTACAAGAGATGGTCAGAGACAGCAGACATATTACAGGAGATGGTCAGAGACAGCAGACATAGTACAGGAGATGGTCAGAGACCACAGACATATTACAGGAGATGGTGAGAGACTGCAGACATGGTACAGGAGATGATCAGAGACCGCAGACATATTATAGGAGATGGTCAGAGACTGCAGACATGCTACAGGAGATAGTTCATTAGACCCCTTTCACACTGGATGCATTTTTCAGGCGCTTTAGTGTTAAAAATAGTGCCTCAAAAAAAGCCTCATTGGCAATTCCAGTGTGAAAACCTGAGTGCTTTCACACTGGGGCGGTGCACTGGCAGGACATCCAAAAAAATCCTGTAAGCCGCTTCTTTGAGGGGCCTTATGAGCGGTGTATACTCCCACCCAGGATAGGAGATCCCACCTGCGGGTGGACATACATACATATATATATATATATATATATATATATATATATACAGTATATATATATATTCATATATATGAGTGTCAAATCAGCCAAGTCCTGGAACAGCAGGAAAAAATCAGTTGAGGTAACTCTCAGAGCAGTTGAATGAGGATAGCAATAACAAATGAATGACAATAGTATCCAAAGTAACAGAAATTAAGAAAACTGATTTTCAAAGGGTCATTAGTTGGTGTCAGTACTACTCATAATTAGAGGGAAAACCCGGGCCGGCCTATAGCACCTTTAATTCTAATGAGAGATTGAGATTGAGTAGTATGTACTCCATACATAGGCGTGCGCACAGGGTGCGCCTGGGCACACCCTAATCACCCCATGTGCCACACATTCCCCCTATTTTGACTTTTTTTTTTAAATAAAAAATTAAACAAATACAATCCTACTGACACTGTCCACTGCTCTAATGACACCGTCAGTATATCTACACATACACACGAACATGTGTTTGAGCTTTGGGGTGCACACCCTAATTCAATGGGCTGTGCACACCTATGACTCCTTAAGAGCAAAAGGGTAGCGTTCTGAATACAAGCCTTGTTATTATCTTCACTGGCAGTTGGAGCTCAGAGAAGCAAAGTATGGAAAAAGTGGTCAGCAATTAGTGCAAAGATACTTATTTTGACTAATGACAGGTCCTCTTGGCAATACGAGTCTGTGAGGTCTGTATACAGTGTTCAGCCGTGCTGATGGCTGATCTGAGGTACTGAATGGGATGGGGGAGGGGAGGTCTGTCTGTGCAGAGAGGGTTTTTTTGTGCTGAATGGGGGTCCATCTGTGTTGAAGGGGGGTCTGTGCTGAATGGAGGGGTCTGTGCGGAATGGGGGGGCTGTGCTAAAAGGGGGTCCATCTGTGCTGAATGGAGGGGTCTGTGCAGAATGGGGGGTCTGTGCAGAATGAGGGGGGTCTGTGCAGAATGGGGGGGGTCTGTGCAGAATGGAGGGGTCTGTACATTCTCTAGGCTATATTTTTTGGGGTATGGAGTGAAGCTGAATTATCTCAAGAGCTATTTCACACTGCCAACTGGCTGTGTTATCGGTAAATCGCCACTATAAAATTGCCGCTTTACCATTGTTTTAGCTGCGCTATTCGGCCACTAGCGTGGAGCTTTTAACCCCTGCAAGCGTTTGAAAAAAGGGTTAAATGTGTATCGCCTCTGCGGAAGCGCCCCCCCCCTGAAAAAATTTCAGCGGACGCCCATGATGGGAGGCTAAGTCTTCAGTGTGAGTTAACTGTAGTCTGTTTCAGACAGGATTTTGGCTCAAACTTGTGTTGCATACCCACGCTCACACAAATGTTGTCGGAAATTCCGACCGCCAAGAACACGGTGACGTATAACACTACAACGAGTCGAGAAAAATTAAGTTCAATGATTCCGAGCATGCGTCGAATTGATTCAGAGCACGCGTGTTTTTTTTGTGGTGTCGGAATTGCATACAGATGTATAGAACTTTTCTCGTTGGAAAATTTGAGATTCCGACAGAAAAAGTCTGATGGGGCCAAAAGCTCACGTCAAACTTTTCTTGTCGGAAATTCCGACCGTGTGTACGCGGCATTAGTCTTGTTCCACAACGTTTCGGGCCTGCAGTAGGAAATTAAGCCCTTTGCAGACCATCCTCTTTTTTTGTACACACATAAAGCAATTCAATTCTACAACATCTCTATCCACAGCAACACAGGAAAAATTGCACTCATTCTGACAACCCTTCTTCGTGTGTTCCAATTTTCTTCATCGAATTTGTAATATTACCTTTGCCTTTGTCTATACAATTTTTTGAGCAGTTGTTATTTGCAGCCCTTCCCTTGTTGTGCCCTTGAACCAAATGATGTAGTTGTACACCCTTTTCTGAAATGTACAGTACTGTCCACAAGGTAAATTCCTGACGCTGTGAAGATTCAGGAAGCATTGCTTAAACATTTTTTCAGTTATCTGCTTCTAATTGAATTAATTCAGCACCAAACAGTCACTGTCACACTAAGACCATGTGAGCAAAGAACAGCAGAAGACGCAAAACAAGTGAGTACTATTTTATTATTTGGGTAAAAACAATGGCAACAAGAACAACAATAAGCAGCCTGTGATGTCCAAATTATCTGCAAGGAAGGAGAGCAAATAGTCAGATTTGTGCTTTGTAATTTGTTTCCTTAGTGATTTCTTATCGTATTTATTGTATTTCTTTATGCATCTACAGACTACTGATAAATCTACTTGATGGAGGAGAACTTATTTAATACAGTTTGTTGCCAGGTAGGCACAATGAATATGAGGAAGGTTGTGCCTGCAATTCATAGGCAGCCTTAGATAAAAGTAGACAGTAGGGATGAGCTTCGAGTTCGAGTAGAACTCATGTTTGACTCGAACATTGCCTGTTCGCCGAACAGCGAACTATTTGGGGTGTTCGCGGCAAGTTCGTGTGAACTTTAGAACCCTGTTAAAGTCTATGGGACGCGAACGTTTGAAATTTAAAGTGCTAATTTTAAAGGCTAATATGCAAGTTATTATAATAAAAAATGTTTGGGGGCCCGGGTCCTGGCCCAGGGGACATGTATCAATGCAAAAAAAAAGTTTTTTTGGCAGCAGTGATTTTAATAATTCCTTTAACAATAAAAGTGAAATGTTCCTTTAAATTTCGTACCTGGTGGGGGAGGGGGGTGTATAGTATGCCTGTAAAGTAGCGCTTGTTTCCCATGCTTAGAACTGTCCCTTCACAAAGTGTAATTTCTGAAGGAAAAAAAGTAATTTAAAATCTCTTGCGGCTATAATGAATTGTTGGCTCCCGGCAATACAGAGAAAAATCATTCATAAAAAAAAATGTGTGGGGGTCCATGGCATTTTTTTTTAAATTTGGGGTGGAGTTCCCCTTAAAATCCATACCAGACCTGAAGGGTCTGGAATGGATATTTGGGGGGAACCCCACATCATTTTTTTTTATTTGACGCAGGGTTCCCCTTAATATCCATACCAGACCCTAAGGTGAGTGATTTTAAATTACTTTTTTCCTTCAGAAATTACATTTTGTGCAGGGACAGTTCTAAGCACAGGAAACATGCGCTACTTTACAGGCATACTATACACCCCCCTAGGTACGAAATTTAAAGGAATATTTCAAATTTATTGTTTTGACTTTAAGCATTATTAAAATCACTGCTCCTGAAAAAACAGCCGTTTTTAAAACTTTTTTTGCATTGATACATGTCCCCTGGGGCAGGACCCGGGTCCCCAAACACTTTTTAGGACAATAACTTGCATATTAGCCTTTAAATTAGTACTTTAGATTTCAAACCTTCGAGTCCCATAGACTTTAACAGGGTTCTAAAATTCACACAAACTTTTGGTCTGTTCGCAGGTTCTGGTGCGAACCGAACCCAGGGGTGTTCGGCTCATCCCTAGTAGACAGGTGTAAATGTCAATTATCATTCCACATGAGGCAAATGCCGCGTACACACGATCACTTTTTGTGATGAAAAAAAACGAAGTTTTGACGAAACAAAACGACGTTTTTCAAACTTCGTTTTCCAAAACGACGTTGCATACACACCATCGTTTTTCCAAAATGCTCTAGCAAAGCGTGGTGACGTACACCACGTTCGACGGGACTCTGTTCCATTGAAGCTCCGTCTCATAACTTGCTTCTGAGCATGCGCGGGTTTAGAAACGTCGTTTTCAACATCGTTTTGCCCACACACCATCACTTTTTATGACACAAAAAACAACGTTTTGAAAAACGACACAAAAAATTCAAGAATGTTCGAATTTTTCTTTGGTCGTTTTTTTGAAGACATAAAACAATGTTTTGTCCACACATGGTCATTTTAAATGACGTTTTTGAAAACTTCGTTTTTTTTCATCACAAAAAGTGATCATGTGTATACGGCATTACACAATAGAAAAATTACCAAAGATACTTTTCCCACTAAATTACTACAACTAAATTACGCTTAAAAACAATATAAAAAAAGTATTATTAAAAATCCCAAAAATGATGATATCAACGAGATGCTTTTGATATCTGCAATTCATTAAAACGATTACAAATGTTGTCCAAAAAGTACCTTAAACCTTCTGCATGGGAACATGTATACCCTTAAAACCCCCTGGAAGGGAAGACCAGTGGTCCAGACTGGGTTCCACAAAACTTAAAATTAATAGTTGTTGCAGCCAAAATCAACAACAATCCATAACTCCAAGAATCAATACCGAAACGCAATGACCCTTTTGCTTAATGACATTATAAAATATATATAGTTCATATATACATAAAGATATAAAAAAAACATAAACATGCATAAAATTCTATTACTGAAGAAAAGAAAAGAAATATCTAAAGCAACAGATCCACCGATAAATGAATATAAAGTGCTAACTCAGCTACAACTCAGTAACCAACAGACCATAAAATTATAACTTTACTTAAAGTGTCTGTAAAGCCTCAATGTTTTTCACCTTAAAGTGGAGTTCCACCCAAAATTGGAACTTCCGCTTATCCCACTCCTCACCCTCTTACATGCCACATTTGGCATGTAATTTTTTTGGGGGGGAGTGGGGGCTTCAGGAGGAGTGGGACTTCCTGTCCCACTTCCTCCTTCCGCCGAGGGGCTGATAAGGCGATTAGCTTAATCGCCTTACTACAGCCCCTCCCTGTAGGCAATCGCCTGTCCAATTGGACGTCACAGCGCCGCTCGGGCATGCACAGTGACGCTCGCACATGCGCAGTGGGTGCCCGGATGTGAAGCCGAAAGCTGTCACAGCCGGGTGCCCACACTTAGGATGAAGATGTCGGCCGGGGAGGGGGGGAGAGGAGCGGAGCCCTGGCCGGCGCGTCGCTGGAACGTGGAGCAGGTGAGTGTGTGTTTATTGAAAGCCAGCAGCTACAATTTTTTTAGCTGCTGACTTTTAATAAACACAAAAAATGCCTGGAACACCCCTTTAATGCATTCTATACATTAACCACTTATCCACCGCCCGCCATCAAATGATGGCGGGAGGTAGACCATATAGTTCTGGGTGGACGTCATATGACGTCGCACCTTTCCAAGCCACTAGGGGGCATTCGGGCAGCCGTCGGGGAGCGCACACACCTGCTGCGTCACTGGGGACCCGAAGCACGCACCCTTGATTGCCCAGTAACTAAGCAGAGTAGAGGGGACCGATGGTCAGGGAGAGGGGACCGATGATGTGTCCCTTGTACATAGGTCACCTCCCCCAGTCACTTCCCTCCCCCCACAGTAAGAATCACTCCCTAGGGAATACATTAACCCCTTGATCGCCCCCTAGTGTTAACCCCTGCCAGTCACATTTATACAGTTATCAATGCATTTTTATAGCAGGGATCGCTGTATAAATGTGAATGGTCCCAAAAATGTGTCCGATGTGTCTGCCACAATATCGCAGTCATGATAAAAAAAAAATCGCTGATCGCCGCCATTACTAGTAAAAAAATAATAATAAATACAAATGCTATAAAACTATCCCCTATTTTGTAGACCCTATAGCTTTTGCGCAAACCAATCAATACACGTTTATTGCGATTTTTTTTTTACCAAAAATATGTAGAAGAATACGTATCGGCCTAAACTAAGAAAGAATTTGGATATTTATCATAGCAAATTGTGTATTTTTTCAAACCGATCCAGTGATGTGCATGAGCGCAGTGGCTCCAGATGCTATCTCCCTTTTCATTGGACCAATTAATAGCAGTGAGAGCCATTGGCCATTGGCTACCACTGCTGTCAATCAAATCCAATGACACAGGAATGGGGGGTGGGGCCGAGTCCTGCTGTTTGTGTCAATGGACTTAGCAGCGGGACTCAGGAGCGAGCCCACACTGGTGCCCGTGGGGGCATCCAATGAAGAGGAGGGGCCTGGAGCAGCAGCGGGGTACCACAGAAGAAGAGGATCAGGGCTGCTCTGTGTAAAATTATTGCACAGAGCTGGTAAGTATAGGCATGTTTGTTATTTGTATAAAAAATGCAGTGCCTGAAATGTATAATTTTGTGTAGAGTGGAAAAATAGGGTTTTTCGTTTACGGACTTAGAAAAAGCGGACCGTTCGTCCGCACGTGTGAAAGGGCCTTAAGGGTCCTTTCACACGTGCGGACCGTTTTTTAGATCTGTTTTTTATCATCAGTTGATCAGTTTTTCATCAGTTTTTCGTCCGTTTTTCATCAGTTTTCATCCGTTTTTCATCAGTTTACATCCATTTTTCATCCGTTTTTTCATCAGTTTTTCATCCGTTTTTTCATCCGTTTTTTTTTTTGTTAGAACTTTATTTTTATTACATATTTTGATGAAAAACGGATGTTAGCGGATCGGATGTTAAACGGATCGTCCACTAACATCCGTTTTTCGTCCGTTCCGTTTTTTTTGACGGAAGAAAAATAGGGTTTTCTTCCGTTCAAAAAAACAGAGCTTAACGGAGACGGATGTTAACGGATGGGTGTGAAAGGACCCATAGGAAAGCATTGCGATCTGTAAACGGACGTCTAAAAAACCGACGAACGGTCCGCACGTGTGAAAGGATCCTTAGGGCCCTTTCACACGTCCGTTCAGTTCGTCCGTTTTTTTTGGACGTCCGTTAACAGACCTCAATGCTTCCCTATGGGAGCGGATCCGTTAGCGGATGAGCATCCGCTAAACGTCCGTTAACATCCGTCTGCGGTAAGCTCCGTTTTTTTGGACGGAAGAAAACCCTATTTTTCTTCCATCAAAAAAAACGGAACGGACGAAAAACGGATGAAAAACTGATCAACTGAAGGGGAAAAAACTGAAGGGGAAAACTGAACGGACGTGTGAAAGAGCCCTTACTCTGATACCCCTAACTAAAATCTAGTGGAACCAATTGACTTCAGAAGTCACTTAATTAGTAAATAGAATCCACCTGTGTGGAATTTAATATCAGTGTAAATACAGCTGTTCTGTGAAGCCCTCAGAGGTTGGCTAGAAAACCTTAGTGAACAAACAGCATCATGAAGGCCAAGGAGCACACCAGACAGGTCAGGGATAAAGTTATGAAGAAGTTTAAAGCATATTATAAAAACATATCCCAAGCTTTGAACATCTCACGGACCACTGTTCAATTCATCATCCGAAAATGGAAAGAGTATGGCACAACTACAAACCTACCAAGACATGGCCGTCCACCTAAACTGACAGGCTGGGAAAGGAGAGCGTTCATCAGAGATGCAGGCAAGGCACCCGTGATAACTCCGGAGGAGCTGCAGAGAATCACAGATCAGGTGGGAGAATCTGTCCACAGGACAACTAGTAGTTGGCCACTGCACAAATCTGGCCTTTATGGAAGAGCGGCAAGAAGAAAGCCATTGTTGAAAGTCCTGTTTGCAGTTTGTGAGAAGCCATGTAGGGAGACACAGCAAACATGTGGAAGAAGGTGCTTTGGTTAAGACCAAAATTGAACTTTTTGGCCTATAAGCAAAACGCTACATGTGGCGGAAAACTAACACTGCACATCACCCGATACACACCATCTCCACCGTGAAACATGGTGATGGCAGCTTCATGTTGTGGGTGGGCTTTCTTCAGCAGGGACAGGGAAGCTGGTCAAAGATGATGTGAAGATAGATGGAGTCAAAAAGAGGTGGCTCTCTAATTAGGCAAATTAGGCAATCGCCTTAGGTCTCGTACTCTCAGGGGCCTCACTTTTCGCCTAATTTGCCTGATTGTGTGGGAGGGAATGTCCCCCAGTCGGTGTTCCCAGGGCCGTCTCTCTGCCTGCAACTAGATTTCCCTTGCCTGTGGACTGACTACTTGAAAACTGCCTGACGTACCAGGATCAGTGGGTGACTCCATGTACTCCCCCCTCCGGCCCTTCCCCTTCTGCCGCACTCTGCGGATATCCTGCAATGTGCAGAGCGCGGATAATGTCAGCAATGGCAGTGCTCTGATCTACTCTGCAAGTCAGGATGGATGTCTGTAATGAAGGACTTGCCACTGCCAGAGCAGGCACCTGACGACCAGCAGGGAGCCTGTCTGCTGAAGCTTCAAGGTAAAGCATGCCTGGCGGTTCTGCCCGACACTGACACATGCCCTGAACATCCCTGCTACCAGCCACCCCACACACATAGCAGCATCACAAAAGGTTTGCATTAAAGGGGTTGTAAAGGTACATGCTTTTTCACCTTAATGCATTCTATGCATTAAGGTGAAAAAACACCTCTAGCAACCAATCATTAGGGGAAATGAGGACCCGAGACAGTGGCAGGAGCTGGTGTGATCGCCCCCCATCGCTAGAACAAACAGGTTCAGATAAGTAAAAGGGGGGCTCTGGAGGGGAGCTGCATCATAAAAGGTTTTTCAGCTTAATAATGCACTAAAGGTGAAAAAACATCTCAGCATTAGCACCCCCCCCCCCCAGCCCCTGTTTACTTACCTGACCCTTCGAAAGTCCTGCGCTGTGAACGGAGCACGCCCACAAGAACTCATCACCATGCTCGCTCGCATGAAGATAAGTTCTTGTGAGGGGGAGCTGAGACAGCCGCTGAGGGACCCCAGAAGACCAGGTCCGGGGCCACTCTGTGCAAAAAGAGCTGCACAGTGGAGGTAAGTATAACATGTTTGTTATTTAAAAAAAAAAAAAAAAAAATCTTTACATATCCTTTAAGCTTAAAAACCTCTAGGTATTACAACTAGGGTTGTCCCGATATCGATACTAGTATCGGTATCGGGACCGATACCGAGTATTTGCGGGAGTACTTGTACTCGCGCAAATGCTCCCAATGCTTCTGCCGATACTTTTTTTGTATTTATCAACATGTTCTGTGAAAATTCTTTGAGTTTTTTACTACTGCGTGACAAGCAAATAAAAAATTTTTATTCATTTTTACTCATTTTTATTCTTTTATAATGTCTTGAGTTAGAGTTCTTCATAATTCTAAAGAAAATATCCTTAGTCTGTATTGTGGTTTGAAAACTGTCACATGATATTTAATAAAAAGTATCGGTATTCGGTATCGGCGAGTACATGAAAAAAAGTATCGGTACTTGTACTCGGTCCTAAAAAAGTGGTATCGGGACAACCCTAATTACAACCCCTTTAACTTCTTAAGGACCGCCTCCTGCACATATACGTCGGCAGAATGGCACGGCTGGGCACATCCACGTATATTTACGTCGGTTCCAGTACCCAGCCGTGGGTCGCGGGCGCACACCCGCGGCACGCTCCCGTGACCCGGTCCGAAGCTCCGTGACCGGGACCGCGGGACTCCCGGACCCGATCGCCGCTGGAGTGCGGCGATCGGTCCCCGGAGCTGAAGAACGGGGAGAGCCGTGTGTAAACATGGCTTCCCCGTGCTTCACTGTGGCCGCAGCATCGATCGCGTCATCCCTGTTATAGGGAGACGTGATCGATGACGTCACACCTACAGCCACACCCCCCTACAGTTGTAAACACACACAGGGAACACATAACCCCTACAGCGCCCCCTTGTGGTTAACTCCCAAACTGCTACTGTCATTTTCACAGTAAACAATGCAATTTAAATGCATTTTTTGCTGTGAAAATGACAATTGTCCCAAAAATGTGTCAAAATTGCCTGAAGTGTCCGCCATAATGTCGCAGTCACAAAAAAAATCGCTGATCGCCGCCATTAGTAGTATAAAAAAATTTTGATAAAAATGCAATAAAACTATCCCTTATTTTGTAAACGCTATAAATTTTGCGAAAACCAACCGATAAAGGCTTATTGCGATTTTTTTTACCAAAAATAGGTAGAAGAATATGTAACGGCCTAAACTGAGGAAAAAAAATATATATATATTTTGGGGGGATATTTATTATAGCAAAAAGTAAAAAATATTGAATTTTTTTCAAAATTGTCGCTCTATTTTTGTTTATAGCGCAAAAAATAAAAACCGCAGAGGTGATCAAATACCACCAAAAGAAAGCTCTATTTGTGGGTAAAAAAGGACGCCAATTTTGTTTGGGTGCCACGTCGCACGACCGCGCAATTGTCAGTTAAAACGACGCAGTGCCGAATCGCAAAAAGGGGCAAGGTCCTTTACCTGCATTTTGGTCCGGGTCTTAAGTGTTTTCACTTTAATTATTTTTCCTATTATGGAAGTGAGTGGGCCTTATGTCTAAAGGCATGTACACACGACCATTTTTCATGTCATGAGAAAACAACGTTTTTCTTGACGTGATTCTTGTCAAGCCTGCCTTGCATACACACGATCGTGAAAAAAAATTCTCGAGCAAAGCGCAGTGACGTACAACACGTACGACGGCACTATAAAGGGGAAGTTCTATTCGGATGGTGCCACCCTTTGGGCTGCTTGTGCTAATTTCGTGTTAGTAAAAGTTTGGCAAGAGACGATTCGTGCTTTTCAGTCTTCGTGCTTTTCAGTCTGTTGCAGCGTGACAAATGTGCTATCTCCATTACGAACGCTAGTTTTACCAGAACGAGTGCTCCCATCTCATAACTTGCCTCTGAGCATGCGCATTTTTTCCTGTCGTTAAAGCCCACACACGACCGTTTTTCACATTGTGAAAAATTATTACGTGAAAAATGACGACGTGAAAAAACGATGAGAAAAATTAGAGCATGTTATAAAATGTTTAATGCTCATTTTTCACATAGATAAAAATGCTCTGGAGCCTACACACAATCGTTTTTAATGACCAATTTAAAAAATTGAATTTTTCACGTCATGAAAAACGGTCGTGTGTACGCGGTATAAGATTTGCCTAAGGCCTCACAAAGCCTAGAGCCGTCTCTGGAGCCAAATACATGGCAATCTTAGAAGAAAACTTGTTAGGCCGCGTACACACGATCAGACATGTCCGATGAAACTTGTCCGACGGACCACGCTGAAATGGTCTGTTGGTCTGATGTGCGTACACACCATGGGACCAAAATCCCATCGGACCAGAACGCGGTGACGTAGAACACAATGACGTGATGAAAAAACAACTTGATTCTGAGCATGCGCAGGTTTTTTGATCCGATGACAGGTTTTAAAGCATGTTTTGAAACTTTGGTCCGCTGGAAAACGTTCCGATAGGCCGTACACACGATTGAGCATGTCCGCTGAAACTGGTCTGCGGACCAGTTTCAGCGGACATGTTCGATCGTGTGTACGTGGCCTTATGCCGCGTACACACGATCATTTTTTGTGATGAAAAAAAACGACGTTTTCTGTTAAGTAAAAAATGACGTTTTTGAAACGTCACTTTTCAAAGACGATGTTGCATACACACCATCGTTTTTTTCACAAAAAGCGAGGTTACGTTCACCACTCTTTCCCATTGAAGTTCGCTTCATAACTAGCTTCTGGGCATGCGCGGGTTGAAAAACGTCGTTTTAAACGACGTTTTTGCTACACACAGTGACTTTTTGTGAAACAAAAAACAACGTTTTGAAAAACGACACAAAAAATTCAAGCATGTTGTAATTTTTTTTTGGTCGTTTTTTTGAAGACAAAAAACTAAGTTTTGCCCACACACGATCAATTTAAATGACGTTTTAAAAAACGACGCTTTTTTTCATCGCAAAAAACGACCGTGTGTACGCAGCATTAGAGTCTGCAAAAGATTTGTGACTGGGGCGGAGGTGCGCCTTCTAACAGGACAACGACCCTAAACATACAGCCAGAGCTACAATTGAATGGTTTGAATCAAAGCATATTATTGTGTTAGAATGGCCCAGTCAAAGTCCAGACCTAAATTCAATTGAGGATCTGTGACAAGACTTAAAATTTGCTGTTCACAGATGTTCTCCATCCAATCTGACAGAGCTTGAGCTATTTTGCAAAGAAGAATGGGCAAAAAATGTCACTCATTAGATGTGCAAAGCTGGTAGAGACATCCCCAAAAAAAGACTTACCAATATAATTGTATCAAAAGGTGGTTTTACAAAGTATTGATTCAGGGGGGGTTGAATACAGATGCACACCACATTTTTCATTTATTTATTCGTAATACATTTTGAAAACCATTTATAATTTTCCTTCCTTTTTACAATTATGCACCACTTTGTGTTGGTCTATCACATAGAATCCCAAAAAAGCATTTACGTTTTTGGACGTAACATGACAAAACGTGAAAAGTTTCAAGGGGTATGAATACTTTTTCAAGACGCTGTGTGTATATATATATATATATATATATATATATATATATATATTAGGGTTGTCCCGATGCCTCTTTTTTAGGACCGAGTACAAGTACCGATACTTTTTTTAGCGCAATGTACTCGCCGTTGCCGAATACCGATACTTTTTTTAATGTGTCCCCAAATGCAGCCATGTCCCCCCACATATTGCAGCCATGTCCTGTCCCCCACATACTGCAGCCATGTCATGTCCCCCACATATTGCATATTGCAGCCATGTCCTGTCCCCCACATATTGCAGCCATGTCCTGTCCCCAACTTATTGCAGCCATGTCATGTCCCCCACATATTGCATATTGCAGCCATGTCCTGTCCCCCACATATTGCAGCCATGTCCTGTCCCCAACTTATTGCAGCCATGTCCCCCCACATATTGCAGCCATGTCCTGTCCCCCACATATTGCAGCCATGTCATGTCCCCCACATATTGCAGCCATGTCATGTCCCCCACATATTGCAGCCATGTCATGTCCCCCACATATTGCAGCCATGTCATGTCTCCCACATATTGCAGCCATGTCATGTCCCCCACATATTGCAGCCATGTCATGTCCCCCACATATTGCAGCCATGTCTGTCCCCCACATATTGCAGCCATGTATGTCCCCCACATATTGCAGCCATGTATGTCCCCCACATACTGCAGCCATGTATGTCCCCCACATACTGCAGCCATATATGTCCCCCACATACTGCAGCCATGTATGTCCCCCACATATTGCAGCCATGTATGTCCCCCACATACTGCAGCCATGTCATGTCCCCCACATACTGCAGCCATGTCATGTCCCCCACATACTGCAGCCATGTCATGTCCCCCACATATGCAGCCATGTATGGTCCCCATAACTGTATATATGATGCCGCCGCCGCCACCGCCATTAATCCCCTGCATTACAGCGTAGCGCCGCGCACGCAGTACAAGCTTCCGTTGTGAATAATTGTAAAGCGTGCGCCGCCATGTTCAGACACTCCCCTTCTCGTGATTGGACGGATCCGTCCAATCACGAGAAGGGGAGTGTCTATGCATAGCGGCACGCGCTTTCCAAGTATTCACAACGGAAGCTTGTACTGCGTGCGCGGCGCTACGCTGTAATGCAGGGGATTAATGGCGGTGGCGGCGGCGGCGGCATCATATATACAGATATGGGGGACAATATGGCTGCAATATGGGGGAAGTATTCTATTTTAGTATCGGGGGTATTTGCGGGAGTACAAGTACTCCCGCAAATACTCGGCATCGGTCCCGATACCGATACTAGTATCGGTATCGGGACAACCCTAATATATATATATATATATATATATATATATATATACACACTAACACATATACATACATGTACAGTATCTCACAAAAGTGGGTACACCCCTCACACCTATTAAAATATTTTATTATATCTGTGACAACACTAAAGAAATTACGCTTTGCTACAATGTAAAGTAGTGAGTGTACAGCTTGTATAACAGTGTAAATTTGCTGTCCCCTCAAAATAACTCAACGCTGGCAACAAAAGTGAGTACACCACTAAGTGAAAATGTCTAAATATGGCCCATTTAGCAATTTTCCATCCCCAGTGTCACGTGACTCGTTAGTTTCACAGGGCCTCAGGTGTAAATGGGGAGCAGGTGTGTTAAATTGGGTGTTATTCGCTCTCACTACCTCATACTGGTCACTGGTAATTCAACATGGCATCTCATGGCAAAGAACTCTCTGAAGATCTGAAAAAAAAAAGACTTGTTGCTCTACATAAAGATGGCCTAGGCTATAAGAAGATTGCCAAGACCCTGAAACGGGGCTGCAGTATGGTGGCCAAGACCATACAGCGGTTTAACAAGACAGGTTCCACTCAGAACAGGCCTCGTCATGGTTGACCAAATGAGTTGAGTTCCCATGTTTAGCATAATATACATAGGTTGTCTTTGGGAAATAGACATATGAGTGCGGTCAGCATTGCTGCAGAGGTTGAAGGGGTGGGTGGGTCAGCCTGTCAATGCTCAGACCATATGCCACACAGGGCCAGATTAAGAACATCATGGGCCTGGTGCTGAGGATTTTGGTGGGGCCTTTTATAAATAATAAATAAATGCGTGAGAATCACAGCGCAGCAATGGAGGGCCCAGTCTGAAAATTTAAGTGTACCCTAATGTGCTAATATGCTGTGCATACTTGTACATTGTGGCATAACCTACCCCAGGGCCTCTAAAAAGTAGTAATGTCAGGAAAGTTTACTACCGCTTTAATATCACAGGATCCCAGGAGCCTCTCATGGGGCCCACTACTGACCCAGTGGCCCTTGGGTAGTGCATAAGTGCATAGTTGCCAACATTTAAAAAATATTTTCAGGGACTCTTTTTCACAAGTGCTATATTTAGAGTAGCTGAGATCCCCTATGTTCCTCTGTACATCACAGTAGTAATCACAAAATTAAATAAGTTCTAATAATGGAACAGAACAAACATGAGAACTGAGATTTCCTTTAGTTGAACTAACAAAAGTGTGTCCATCCTAGAGCTGGTAACATTGAGGGTATTCAGTATCATTTTAAAGAACTGTTTTTGTGGGTAAGCGACATAGGGGAGGAGTACGGATGGTATATAAATGGGAAGTATGTGCAGGTGAGTGATAGGAATGTGGAGGGTCTAACATTGGGCACTATGTACAGGAGAAGAGTGCAAAGGGTACGGCAAAAGGCACAATGTACAGGAGAGAAGTGTGGAGGGTATGACAGTGGGCATCATGTACAGGAGAGAAGCATGGAGGGTACGACAGTGGGCAGTATGTACAGGAGAGAAGTGTATGACAGCAGGTACCATGTACAGGAGAGGAGTGTGGAGGGTATGACAGTGGGCACTATGTATAGGAGAGGAGTGTGGACGGTATGATAGTGGGCACTATG
Source organism: Rana kukunoris (assembly GCA_029574335.1). Lineage (NCBI taxonomy): Eukaryota > Metazoa > Chordata > Amphibia > Anura > Ranidae > Rana > Rana kukunoris. Next base: position 62,881,851 of record CM056052.1, on the reverse strand, counting down.
TATAGGAGAGGAGTGTGGAGGGTATGACAGTGGGCAGTATGTACAGGAGAGAAGTGTATGACAGCAGGTACCATGTACAGGAGAGGAGTGTGGAGGGTACGACAGTGGGCAGTATGTACAGGAGAGAAGTGTATGACAGCAGGTACCATGTACAGGAGAGGAGTGTGGAGGGTATGACAGTGGGCAGTATGTACAGGAGAGGAGTGTGGACGGTATGATAGTGGGCACTATGTATAGGAGAGGAGTGTGGAGGGTATAACAGTGGGCAGTATGTACAGGAGAGAAGTGTATGACAGCAGGTACTATGTACAGGAGAGGAGTGTGAAGGGTATGACAGTGGGCAGTTTGTACAGGAGAGGAGTGTGAAGAGTATGACAGTGGGCAGTATGTACAGGAGGAGTGTGGGGGTATGACAGAGGGTAGTATGTACCAGTGAGAAGTGTGGAGGGTATAATGGGGCAGTATGTACAGGAGAGAAGTGTGGAGGGTATGACAGTGGGCAGTATGTACAAGAGAGGAATGGGGATGGTATGATAGTGGGCACTATGTATAGGAGAGGCGTGTGGAGGGTGCGACAGTGGGAAGTATGTACAGAAGAGGAGTCTATGACAGCAGGCACTATGTACAGGAGAGGAGTGTGGAGGGTATGATAGTGGGCACTATGTACAGGAGAGGAGTGTGGAGAGTATGACAGTGGTCACTATGTACAGGAGAGGAGTGTGGAGGGTATGACAGTGGGCACAGTGTATAGGAGTGGAAGGATGTTTAGGGACTGCGTAGTGGTTAAGCGGGTCATACATGAATTGAAATTACACCAATTATGCAGAGACCAGCCATAGTCGATCTATGTATGGGCTAGCTGGTTTTACACAAGTCAATCTATTAATCGACTTGAGCAGGGCAGGACTTAGGGTGGTGGGGGCCCCTGGGCTTGAGTGTTGAAGGGGCCCCCTGGAGCGAGGGGGGATCATAGTTGTTGAGCGGGGGGCGAATTGAAGTTGTTGAGCGGGGGTGCGCATTAAAGTTGTTGAGCGGGAGCGGGGGGGGGGGCGAATTGGAGTTGTTGACCGGGGGGGCATTAAAGTTGTTGAGCGGGGGGGTGCACATTAAAGCGGAGCGGGGGGGGGGGTGACTCTCATCTTTAATTAAAAAAAAAATAAAAATAAAAACAATAAACATTTATAAAAAATATAAAAAAAATGTAAATGTTTTTATAAAAAAAAAAAAGGGGGGGGTTGCCATCCAGGGGCCCTGGAGACCTCTGGGGCCTTAAATAATAATAATAATAAATATATATATATATATTAGAGCTGCACGATTAATCGCCAAGAATCGTTATCGCGATCTTTTTCCCGTTGCGATTCTTGATACAAGGTTTCACGATCTTTCACATGAAAATAATTTTCTCTCTGCACTTTGGTATGCAAAGAATTTCCTGTCTGCTCTCAGCCAAAAGTCAGTCTGGGCAATCTGCCAAGTTTTGGAAACATTCTTTATCAGTGGAAAGTTAAGTCTAAACATTGTATCTCTGAAAAGGAATTAACTTCTGTATGTAAATTAGGAATTTTTAACCACTTAAACACCAAACCTTTTTCTGACAGCTCTTTTCAAGTTAAAGGAGTTCTCCAAGCTAAAACTTTTAACCCCCGCTGTGCCCGGGCTGTAAAACTATACAAAATAAACTTTCACTTACCTGCCTACGATCTCCCGTTATTCCGGTATCGCCGCCCGTGCACCGGTCCCTGTCAGCTTCCTCTTCCTGGGGGTCGGTGACTCATCCTGCGCTCAGCCTATCAGCGGCCGCGGCGGGACATTGCTGCTGCCGCTGATAGGCTGAGCGCAGGATGAGTCACCGACCCGCAGGAAGAGGAAGCTGGCAGGGACCGGTGCACGGGCGGCGATACCGGAATAACGGGAGATCGTAGGCAGGTAAGTGAAAGTTTATTTTGTATAGTTTTACAGCCCGGGCACAGCAGGGGTTAAAAGTTTTAGCTTAGAGAACTCCTTTAAAATCATTATTTTTTTTGCTAGAAAATTACTTAGAACCCCCAAAGATTATATATTTTTTTAGTAAAGACCTTGGCCTAGAGAATAAAATGGCGGTTGTTGCAATATTTTATGTTGCACTGTATTTGCGCAGCAGTCTTTTTAAATGCATTTTTTTGGAAAAAAAATAATTTAATGAATTTAAAAAAAAAAATAGGCAGTAAAGTTAGCCCATTTTTAATTTTTTATATATATATATAAAAACATATTTTTTTTTATAAAAAAATAAATAAAAAAAGTGGGGGTTGCTGTCCGGGGCCCTGGGGGCCCAGGGCCCCTGGGGACCTCCAGACCCCTAAAAAAAAATTAAAGAAAATAAACATTTATAAAAAATACATAAAAAAGGGAGGTTGCCATCCGGAGGGTCTGGGGACCTCTGGGCCTTTTAATAAAAAATAAAAAAATATAAACAAAAATAAAAAAATTAACATTTATAAAAAAAGGGGGGGGGGGTTGCCACATGGGGCCCTGGGGACCTCTGAGCCCTTTAATAAAAATAAATATATATATATATGAAAAAAAATTAAATTGTTTTATAAAAAAGGGGGGGTTGCCATCCAGGGGCCCTGGAGACCTCTGGGCCCTTTAATAATAATAATAATAATAATAATAATTATATATATATATATATATATATATACACACACATATTTTTTTTTTATAAAAAAAAAAGCAAGGGTTGCTGTCTGGGGCCCTGGGGACCTCCGGACCCCTAAAAAAAAAAAAAAAAAAAAAAAAATTTTTTTTTTTTTAGAGGGGCCCCCTATTGGGCGGGGCCCATGGGCTTTAGCCCAGTCAAGCCCAATGGTAAGTCCGGCCCTGGACTTGAGTACAACCAGCCTGTTTTTCCAAAAACAATCAGTGCTGCCAGTTATAGATAGCAACACTGATCATTGTACTCACTGGCAGAACACAATAACACTACAGGAGTTATTCCCCCATCTACAGGTAAGCAGGTGAGAGGGTGTGTGGGGACAGGCTAGGGAGAGATACCAGTCAGTGGCTGGGTAGGCACTGGCTAGTATCAGAGCCAGATACACACAGGTTACATACGTCGCGATCGTTAGAGCGAGAGCAATAATTCTAGCACTAGATCTCCTCTGTAGCTCTAAACATGTAACCTAAAAAATGTTTAAAGCATCGCTTAGGATACCAAAAAAAAATAAAAAATCGTGCTAACTTTAGTGTTTTTTTAAATGTATGAAACAGTTTATTTCCAAAAAAACATGTTTGAAAAATTGCTGCGCAAATACAGTACCGTGCTAGAGCTGCATAATTAATCGTTAAAATTGTGATCTTGATTCAACCCCCCTGACATCTCCAATGCAGAGTTTGCTGATTCTTTCATATAACAAGTGGAGAGACTTTCAGCTGTCAAAAGAAAATATCTGGGCAGTCTGCCAAGTTCTTAGCAGGAAACATTGTAACTAACGCTTTCTTCTTAGATCAAAGGGATAAACTTCTGTGTGTAAAGAAAATATCCGACTGTCTGCCAAGTTTGTAAACAACATGAAACATTGTAACCAACTTCCTTTTTAGATCAAACTTCTGTGTGTAAATGCAAGAAATGTAACCACTTAAAGTCCAACACTTGTTTAAGTTAAAAAGCAATATTTTTTGCTAGAAAATTACTTGGAACCCGCCAAACATTATATATATTTTAGCAGAGACAAAAATGGCAATTGCTGCAATATTTTATGTCACGCTGCATTTGCCCACTTCATTGAATAATAAAAACCATAAAAACAAAACAGTAAAGTTGGCCCATTTTTTTTTTTTTTTTCATTTTAATGTGAAAGATGATGTTATGCCGTACGAATCGTGAGAGAATCGTGATCTATCTTCTAAGCAAAAAAATTGCAGTTGTCGTTTTAGCCAGAATCATGCAGCTCTATACCGTGCAACATAAAAAGTTGCAAAGACCACCATAGAGTAATTTTCTAGCAAAAAACAAATCATTATTTTTTTTTTCTCAGTGTGCTGCAGTGTGTCAGCTTGTATTTATAATGGCCGCTCTGTATGTAGCTTCTGACAGGCTGTGCAAGCAGGCCCGTATCTCCGGAACCATAAATGATAGCCATCCCATATTTTGACCGGTTGTGGGGTAGGTCTTCAACTGACTACCCCCCAAATGTGGGGTTTCTGTGACCTCTGGTCATCGAGCTACAACCCCCGAAGTCGATCTAAAAAAAAAAAAAAACTTTTTTTTTTTTTTTTTTTTTGGGGCAAATGGGCCTATCTTGAGAAAGGGGCCTGGAGCTGCAGCTCCATCAGCCCCTCTGTTAATCCGGCCCTGATGCCACACACTGCATCAAATTGGTCTGCATGGTTGTTGTCCCAGAAGGATGCCTCTTCTAAAGATGATGCACAAGAAGGCCTGCAAACATATTGCTGAAGACAAGCCGACTAAGGACATGGATTACTGGAACCATGTCTCTAACATCCACCAGCTCTATAATGTCATTGTGGAGGAGTGGAAGAGGACTCCAGTGGCAACCTGTGAAGCTCTGGGGAACTGCATGTCCAAGAGGGTTAAGGCAATGCTGGAAAATAATGGTGGCCACACAAAATATTAAACACATCTCTGCAGTCCGAATCGCGGGTGGGTTCGTCAAAATACTACCCACGATTCGCAATATCGGCAAATTCTGGGACGCCAGTGTATTCCTGGTGCTTTGCCCGTTGATTTCAATAGCGCCTCAAATGCAGTGTGTTGTAAAAACAATTTCTTTTGTAAGCGATTTCACCGCGATTGTCACCCACATATGCCTAGATGTGAACGGAGCCCTAGGGGTGTACTCAATTTTGTTGCCAGCGGTTAAGACATTAACGGCTGTGTGTTGAGTTATTTTGAGGGGACAGCAAATTTACACTGTGATGCCCCGTACACACGATCGGAAATTCCGACTGTGTGTACGCCCCATCGGATTAATTCCATCGGAAATTCAGATGAATTCCATTAGGCCGCGTACACACGAGGACATGTCTCATGGGAGATTTTGGTCTGATGTGTGTACACACGATCAAACCAAAATCCCCACGGACAGACAGCGCGGTGATGTTGCGGTGACGTTGACGCCGCCACGTCACCAAACCAGGAAGTAAAATACTTCCACGCATGCGTCGAATCCATTCGACGCATGCGGGAGATTTTGGTCTGCTGGTTAGGCATTCTAACCAGCGGACATGTCCGACAGACAGCTTTCCAGCAGACAAGTTTTAAAGCATGCTTTAAAACTTTTGTCTGCTGGAAACCTGTCTGCTAGCCCGTACACACGATCGGATATGTCCGCTGAAACTGGTCTGCGGACCAGTTTCAGCAGATATGTTTGATCGTGTGTATGTGGCCTTAGAGTTTACATAGAGAATTCCGATGTGAGTTTGGTCGGGCTAAAGCCTGATCGTGTGTACGGGGCATTATACAAGCTGTACACTCACTACTTTACATTCTAGCAAAATATAATTTCTTCAGTGTTGTCACATGAAAAGATAAAGGCCCGGATTCAGGTAGAGAGGTGTATCTTTGTGCGGGCGTAGCGTATCTTCTTTACGCTACGCCGCCGCAAGTTAGAGAGGCAGGTGCTGTATTCACACTTGCTCCCTAAGTAACGGCAGCATATTGTAAATGGGCCGGCGTAAGCCTGCGTAATTCAAAGTAGCAAGGCATTGGGCGTGTTTTATTATAATAAACCGTGCCCCAATGCAAATGATGGGCCGAACGAACGGCCCATGCGTCGTCCGTGGACGTATCCCAGTGCGCATGCTCAGAATCACTTTGAATAGAATGCCTAAGATACACGTCGAACACTGCCTACGACGTGAACGTAACTTACGCACAGCCACATTCACGTACGACTTACGTAAACGACGTAAAAAAGGATGGCTGTTCCGACGTCCATACCTTTGCATGGAATGCGCCACCTTTTTGGTGGTTTATCTTTACGCCGGAAAAAAAACCCTAAGTAAACGGCGTAGATTACTGCGTCCCGTGTACGTACGTTTGTGAATCGGCGTATCTTGCTCATTTGCATATTTATAATGGGAACGCCGAATGCGTCCAGCGTAACTATGCATTTACGTTACGCCGGCGTAGGCAAGTTACGTTGGACGGCTGAAGCCATGTTTTTCGGCGTATCTCGCTTTGTGAATCGGCGCAAAAATGCGACGGCGCACATTTGAAATTACGGCGTAAAGCTACCTGAATCTGGCCCATAATAGAATATTTACAAAAATGTGAGGGGTGTACTTACTTTTTTGAGATACTGTATGTATATATATATTCAGACAAATGAAAACAATTGTAATTCATGGAATCATCTAACTGGAAAAGTGGTTTACTCATTAATTGCTCCTTGTCTAAGAAGGATGGTAATGTAGCCAAGATCTCAAAATTGCTGGTAGATCTGTAACCAATCAAAATTTAAAGGGGTGTTCCAGCCAAAAATGGTGTTTATTAAAAGTCAGCAGCTACAAAAAGTGTAGCTGCTGGCTTTTAATAAACACTCACTTACCTGCTCCTGCGTTCCAGCGACGCGCCGACCAGGGCCCCGCTCCTCTCCCCCCTCCCCAGCCGGCGTCTCCATCCCAACTGTGGGCACCCAGCCGTGACAGCCTTCGGCTTCACGGCTGGGCACCCACTGCGCATGCGCGAGCCGCACTGCGAATGCGCGCGCGGCGCAGCTCGTCGCTGATTGGACAGGCGATCGCATGGGACCTGTCATGTGTCCCATGCGATCGCCTACAGGGAGGGGCTGGTGTAGGCGATTAAGGCTTAATCGCCTAACCAGCCCCTCGGCGGAAGCAGGAAGTGGGACAGGAAGTCCCACTCCTCCTGAAGCCCCCACGCCCCCCCCAAAAAAATGACATGCCAAATGTGGCATGTAAGGGGGAGAGGAGGGGATTAAGGGAAACTTAATTTTTAGGGTGGAACTCCTCTTTAAATACAGTTTAGCTGAATTGTTTTCTTTATGCAACTGTGCCAGTTTTTATAGACATCACTATGAAACTCTAGAATTGTTTTCTGTGTTGTTTCAGCAATCTTAATCGGAATGACTGTACTATCATCAATTTTGTATATTATTCTATGCCTCCCTTTATGGCAAACATCCAGTAGTTTACAAGAAGAAGATTTTGAAGACAGTTTAACGCCATCTGTAAGTGAGCAATACCATTAGATAATTAAAATGGGATAATATATATTTTTGGAAGCTTTGTAATCACATTGACAATTGATTGTACTGCATGGTTGTTGGTTTTGTAAAAGAAATGTTTAAAAATCAATAACAATTATAATGTTAAAACAATACCATTAGTATACTGTTTGGTAGCCGTTCTAACTCTTCTATCATGAATACATTTTATAAGAAGTGCTGGACCAAGATCCAGGAAGGTGGGTAAAACTTGATAACGGAACCTAGACAGCTCTACCACAAAGCTTGCTGCCCACACATAGCACACAAGGGCCTCCACTAGGAAATCCAAACAAAAGAACAAAAAGTGTGCCAATTGGTCATCCTAAGACTTCATACACATGTTGTTTGGCCACAATTCTTATGAAGCCTCAACACGACCGATTTTCCTGCCAGAAAAACTGCCAGGAGAGCTTTTGGCCAGAAAAACCCGGCCGTGTGTATGCCTTCTCGCAGTTTTCCCGACAGGGTACTCCCATTGATTTTCGATGCAAATATGCAAATGAGGGAGATACGCCGATTCACAAAGTACTTGTGTCCGGAGCATGTTTAAAGGGATTTGCGTAAGAGTTACGTCTGGCATAAAGTTATACCACATATAGGAGGCACAACTCATGCAAAGGTATGGACCAGGGAACGAACGCTGTCTAATTTTACGTAGTTTACGTTGTACGTGAATAGGGCTGGGCGTAGGTTACGTTCACATCGTAGGCAGTGATTCGACGTATCTTAGGCAGTTGTTTCGACATGATTGTGAGCATGCGCACTGGGATGCGTCCAAGGTACGACGCATGCGCAGTTCATTTTAAGTACTTGTCTGAAGCTCAGGTCATCATTTGCATAGGGTCACGCTTCATTTAAATGTATCACGCCCACTTCCAGCCCACTTTGACTTACGCTGCCTAAGACTATACGATACACCGGCACAACGTTGGGAGCATTTGCTTTGTGAATTCCATGTTTGCCTCTCTGCGTTGTGCCGGCGTAGTGTAAAGAAGATACGCTACGCCGGCATATATATGCGCCGAGGTATGTGAATCCGGGCCATATTGTCTACAAAATAGGGGATAGATTTATGGCATTTTTATTATTATATTTTTTTTTACTAGTAATGGCAGCGATCAGCGATTTCTATCGTGATTGCGACTTTATGGCGGCCACATCGGACACTTTTGATGCCATTTTGGGACCATTGTCATTTATACAGCGATCAGTGCTATAAAAAAGCATTGATTACTGTGTAAATGACATTGGCAGTGAAGATGTTAACCAGTAGGAGCGCTGAATGGGTTAAGTGTGTCCTAGGAATGTGTTCTAACTGTAGGGGAGATGGGCTATGTGTGACACGACAGTGATCACCGCTCCCTTATTACTAGGCAGAATGAGGAAATGCTTGTTTACATCAGCATTTCCCCATTCTTCCTTTCCGTGAGACGAACGCGGGCCATCGAGTCCACAGGACCGGCGGTCACACTCACAGAGCTTGCGGCAGGCACTCGTGCACACCCAACATGCTGTGTCTTAAACCTATACGCCCATATGCTCAGCTGAGCCATAGTGCCGACCTATATAGTCGTGCTCTCGTCGGCAAGTGGTTAATCATGTTTATATTGTAATAAAATGTGTACATTTTATCACATATTCTTCTCTGGCGTTAGTCACCTATAAAGTCCCTTCCCCTTTTAGTTTTCTCTAATTTTATATTTTTGCTGGGATGTGGTATCATTGACCCTGAAGCACCTGGTAATCTTTTACTTTGGTAAAATACTTATGAACAAAAAACTGTTTACAGTTAACAAATGTTGTTTCACATTTTACAGTTGGATAACCATGTTTACTTACATCGGGAGATACGTGCAGGTAAAGAACGTCATTGCTCTTTTGATGTGGGTAATTTCTGTCTACAGTGGAACCTTGGATTTCGAGTGTCTCCGGGCGTCTCCGAGTGTCTCTAAATGTTTCTGAGTGTTTTAGCCTCTAGCCCAGTGTTTCTCAATTTCAGTCCTCACGCCCCCCCAACAGGTCAGGTTTTCAGGATTTCCATTATTTTGCACAGGTGATTTGATCAGTTTCACTGCCTTAGTAATTCCCACAGCCTTTTCATCTGAGGGAAATCCTGAAAACATGACCTGTTGGGGGGGCGTGAGGACTGGAGTTGAGAAACACTGCTCTAGCCACAGGCGGTACTGCATAGACAAGCAGTGGCTGTGGAATGAATTATCTCAGTTTCCATTATTTCCTATTGGTAAACTCGCTTAGATATACGAGTGCTTTGAATTACAAGCATTCTTCTGGAACGATTATGCACATAATCCAATGTATTACTGTATATTAGTGCTAGGCTAGATACTCACCTTTCATATTTATGATGAACAGAGGTCTCACAGGACACACTATGTCAGTGAATGTCCACAGATCAGAGGACCAGGAATACACAAAGCTTTATTTTACAAAGTCAATGTCAGCTGTTATTAACCACTTCCAGCCCAAGGACGTCATATGACGTCCTGGACTTTCACTGGGGATATCTGAAAGATGCCTACAGCCGCAGGCATCATTCAGATATCCATCTCTTCAGCCGGCGATTGATCTTTCTTATAGGCTGCGGTGGGGACCCCCCCTCCCGCCGCCACCCAGCGCTTCTCTGGGCTCTCCTTTGTCATCGGAGACCCGGAGAAACGATTTGCCGGCGTCGGATGGAAACCATAGAGTAGACTGGTGACCAGATGGTCACCAGTCATCTCTATGATCGTCGGAGGCCCGGGTCCTGGAATGTAAACACAGCCGCAATCGCGGCTGAAAGCATTAGATCTGAGTTTTTTTTCACAATCTAATGCTTTCCAGCCTGGAGGAGAGATGTGGGGTCTTATTGACCCTGCATCTCTCCATAAAGAGTACCTGTCACGAACCATTCCTATTACAAGGGATGTTTACAAAGAAATCCAAAAAAGTGTAAAAATAAAAGAAATTGAGTAAAATAAAAAATAAAATACTTTTTTTTTTTAAACGCTCCTATCCCTGGTAGCTCTCGCTCAGAAGCGAACACACACGTAAGTCCCGCCCACATATGTAAACGCCGTTCAAACCACACGTGAGGTATCGCCGCGTGCGTTAGAGCGCCAGCAACAATTCTAGCACTAGACCTCTTCTGTAACTCTAAATTTGTAACTTGTAAAAAAAAAATAAGCAATGCCTATGGAGATTTTTAAGTACTGACGTTTGGCGCCATTCCATGAGTGTGCGCAATTTTAAAGCGTGACATGTTAGGTATCTATTTACTCGGCGTAACTTCATCTTTCACATTATACAAAAAAAAAAATTGGGCTAACTTTACTGTTTTGTTATTTTTTAATTCACAAAACCGTGTTTTTCCCCAAAAAAAAGGCGTTTGAAAAATGATTGCGCAAATACTGTGCCAGATAAAAAGTTGCAATGGCCGGCATTTTATTCCCTAGGGCAGTGATGGCGAACCTTGGCACCCCAGATGTTTTGGAACTACATTTCCCATGATGCTCATGCACTCTGCTGTGCACTTGAGCATCATGGGAAATGTAGTTCCAAAACATCGGGGGTGCCAAGGTTCGACATCACTGCCCTAGGGTGTCTGCTAAAAAAACATAGATAGTGTTTGGGGGTTCTGAGTAATTTTCTAACAACAAAAATTATGATTTATGCATGTAGGAGAGAATGCCAAAATAGGCCTGGTATGGAAGTGGTTAAAAAAAAAATATATATTTTGGCTTTAGATACCCTTTAATTAAATCAAAGTGTAACATAAATGCAACCCTTAAAAAATGTAGTGTAATTTAAAACTAAAGATTAAAGAATCTTCCATGATAGTTGCTGTTATTATCTTATCTTTGCAGCCAGTGATGATCTATCTTACTATGAAAGCGACTTTGAGATAAGTTTCTCCGATCCTACTCTGGAAGCAGAAATCAGACGTTCTTTGGAGAATCTAGATATATATACCCCACTCCTGGATACAACTACAGTAATACATGTGGACCTTTCTCCAGGTAAGTATATCACCGTGTTGCTATTTTTCATTTGGCCACATGAGTAAGAAATCACAGATTTTTTTGTTTAAACTTTTTTTTACCAAACTTCTTAGATCAGTGGTCTCCAAACTGCGGCCCGCGGACCAGATGCGGCCCTTTACTTGCTTCTATTCGGCCCCTGGTTCTATCAGAGGGGAAAGTCCCTACAAAAAAGGGACATTTGGTAGCCAAGCTTTGATTTTAGTAGAAGAAACTTTCTTAGGTTATTAACAAAAGCAGGCAGATTTATAGGCACAATGCAGAACACAGGGTGGATGACCAAATGACAGCTCTGTGAAATAAAATGCCTTGATCAAAAAAAAAAAAACAGATGTATACTACATATTTAGATATTGCAATATCTTGCTATCACTTTTTTCATCTTTTAGTTTGCAGTCTAAATGAATCACACGCAAACTGTTCCTGTTCTAAGGATTACGACTGTCTTGGAACACCTGGACCATGTACCGATACAAGCTGCATATGTATCACCGACCTTCCACTGCAAAAATACTGCAATTGTAAGTCAACCCCCTCACCAGATTCACTGACATTTGAGTTAACTTTATTATAGGTACTACTTTTAGATTGCTGTTTTGTATGTGTTTTACTATAGATCCTATTATTGATTTGTAAATAAACATTTAAATCTTGACAAAGTATGTAAAGAGGCAGCACAGCAACATTGATTGTTTTGAGGCTCGAAACCACAACTAAGCTGCCTGCAGGCTTCGGGCTATTTTATTTTTATTTTTTTCAAATGGCCTCCCTGATCTCTCTGAAGATGTGAAAGAAATTGCAGTTCAATGTTCTACATCTTCCATGGCCAATGACTCCCGGCATCATTCAAACCAAAAGAATAATTCCTTGTACACATGATCGGAATTTCCGATGAAAAAAGTCAGACGGAATCTTTTCATCGGATAATCCGACCTTGTGTGGGGGGCCCACACAAGGTCGGATTATTTTTTCAGAATGTTCTATTTCTAAACTCCGACGGAAAAAAGTCTGATGGGGCATCAGACATTTTCCATCTATTTAGAAATAGATCATGAAAAAATTCCGATTGTCTGTGTGGAACTCCGACGGAGAAAAAAACAAACATGCATGCTCAGAATCAAGTTGACACATGCTCGGAAGCATTGAACTTAATTTTTCTCGGCTCGTCATAGGGCCAGATTCAGCAAGACTTGCGCTGGAGTAATTCGATATGCACCGCGTAACTGTGATTATGCGCCGTCGTTTCTATGTGGCCGTACCCACCAAACTAGATGCGACAGAAAACGGGCCATTTCTGATCGGCTTAACTTTCCGACGCCAGAGTATCGTCAGCGCATAATTTCGCTTGGCGCATCAGTCGCGCCTATTGATTTCCCCTGCAAATATGCAAATGAGGGAGATTTCCCGATTCGCGAACGGATTAGCACCATACGCTGGCTACATGCGCCGCGCGTATCTCGTCCGTCCGGCGCAAAGTTATTTCTACAAATAGCTGCTTTATCTTTACTCCAGATGGCCTCAGGTCAGCAGGAGAGCAGCTACAGCAGCGTTACCGACGATAAGAGCTAGCTGAGCACCCCCACTTGCAGGACAACACCTCTGTCCATGCTTGTCTGTCAACTTTTACAGCCATGGAGGAAGACATCATAGGTCTCCATAGCCAAGATGACGGCTGACAGCTCCTGGCCTTTAGAGTTCAGCTTTCTCCTGTGTGTTTGCGGGGAACGGGAGCAGCCATCTCAGAACAAAAGTAACTTCACTGCGGGGAGGGGGAACAGGATATACTTTAGTGCCGGAATGGCGCATCTACGGGCGCATTTAAACGCCCAACAGAACGCATTGCGCTGACGTTTCCCGTGAAGTGGTCCTGATGGAAGTTGTGAGCATGCGCACAAGGGGGCGAGTGAAGCCTCACTTACTGCGCATGCTCCGTGGATGATGCGCTGAACGTAAGCCTCTGCGCTGGGCTCCACCCATCATTTACATATGATCACACCCACTTCCACTTGCGTCGGGTAACGCCAGCGCATTATCGTTACTCTGGCGCAAGTTTACGCGCAAGTGCTATGTGAATAACAGTACTTGCGCCGAAAGTGTCGGCGGAGTAACGTAAATGAGAAACGTTACTCCAAAGTAAAGAAGCGCCCATCTACCTGAATCTGGCCCATAGTGTGTTACGTCAACGTGATTTGGATGGTTGGAATTTGGTCTGACAGTGTGTATGCAAGACAGCTTCAATGGAATTCCAATGGAAAATTCCATCGGATTTTATCCCATCGAAAATTCTGATTGTGCAGGGCATAAGGACATCTTGTGAATGCAGGACATTTTGTCTTCTTCAGTTCTAAATGAATAAAAAAAATAATAATAATATTTCCACAATTTATTCCACTATATATATATATGTATATATATATATACGCTTTTTAAGGTTACTTAACCACTTGCCGACCGCCTACCTGCACATATACGTTGGCAGAATGGTACGGCTGCGCAAAGTAAGGTATATTTACGTTACTTTGAATTTTGCGTCCCTGACGCAAGCTCTGTGACCGTGCCTGCGGGACCCGCGTACTTGATGTCCGCCAGTGTCCCACGATCCGGTCACAGAGCGGCAGAACAGGGAGAGCCCAGTGTAAACTAAGCATTTCCCTGTTATGCCTAGTGACAGGACACTGATCATCTGCTCCCTCTCATGGGGAGCAGCGATCAGTGTTGTGTCACGGTAAGCCCCATCCCCACACAGTTAGAATCACTCCTCAGGACACACTTAACCCCTTCCGAGCCCCCTAGTGGTTAACCTCTCCCCTGCCAGTCACATCTATACAGTAATCAGTGCATTTCTATAGCACTGATCGCTGTATAAATCGGAATGGTCCCAAAATAGTTTTAAATGTGTCCGATGTGTCCACCATAATGTAGCAGTCACAATAAAAATTGCTGATCGCCGCCATTACTAGTAAAAAAAAATCTTAATTAAAATGCCATAAAACTATCCCTTATCTTGTAGACGCTATAACTTTTGCGCAAACCAATCAATAGACGCTTATTGCGATATTTTTTTCCACCAAAAATATTTTGCGTGATATTTATTACAGCAAAAAGTAAAGAATATTGCTTTTTTTTTTTTCAAAATTGTCGCTCTATTTTCGTTTAACCACTTGACCACCACAGTATGACAAAATACGTCCTCAACTTGCGGTGATATCTGAATGATGCAGTTCCGCCGCTTGATCGTTCTTATAGGCAGCGGGAGGGGATGTCCCCCCCTCCCGCCGCCATCCGGTGCTTTTCCGGGCTCTCCCATACCATTGGGGGCCTGGAGAGCGAATCGGCCGGCGCTGGCTGGGGAAGCATAGAGGTGACTGGTGACCAGATGTTTATGACTGTCAGAGGCCTGGTACCCAAATTAAACAAAGCCGCAATCGCGGTTGTCGGTTCGAGATCGGTGAATGTTTTTTCACCGATTTCATGCTTGTAAGCCTGGAGGAGAGATGTGTGGTCTTATTGACCCCACATCTCTCCATAAAGAGGACCTGTCACACTGATTCCCATTACAAGGGATGTTTACATTCCTTGTAATAGGAATAAAAGTGATCAAAAATAATAAAAATAAAAAATGTGTAAAAATAAAAAAATGACGTTAAAAAAAAAAAGTTTTTTTTTTTTTTAAACGCCCCTATCCCCTATTCTGCGTGCAAGTCCCGCCCACATATATATAATGTTTGGGGGTTCTGATTAATTTTCTAGCAAAAAAATTGTGATTTTTTACATGAAGGAGATAAGTGCCAAAATAGGCCGGGTGGTCAAGTGGTTAAAGCACAAAAGGTGATCAAATACCACCAAAAGAAAGCTCTATTTGTGGGGAAAAAAGGACGCCAATTTTGTTTGGGAGCCACGTCGCATGATCACGCAATTGTCAGTTAAAGTGACGCAGTGCCAAATCGCAAAAAGTGGCCTGTCATTTGGCAGCCAAATCCTCCGGGGGTGAAGTGGTTAAAGTGGTAAAAGTAGTTGTAAAAAAACAGAAATATTACTGCCAGTCCCTCTGTTCTATAATTCCATCCTACACCTTGTAAATGTTTAAATGTTTGTATAAAAATGTCTGTATATATCTTATTTCAGATCTTTTATCGCCGGTTACATGACCTCTGGCTGATCTCCTTCAGCGATCTAAGGGCTTCAGCAGGAGGGGTCTAGAGCCCTCTCTGATGTCATCCACAGAGGTCATGTGATCACTGTGCTGGCTGCTTAGCCCCTCCTGCTGTAGTCCTTAGATGGGGATTGAGAGCGGCCACTTTATTGATCTGTGTAGCAAGTTTTGTTAAGTTCATTTTTTTTTTAATTTCTGTATGCATGTGTACGTGTATATATATATATATATATATGTCTATGTATATATATGTATACATTTTCTGTTTCTTTATGATTTTCTATACACAAATAGTTAACTCAATTGGAGGCCTAGCCATGCCTACAGATTGAACCCGATAGGGGTGGGCTGGTACAGGCTACCAAGTACTGTATTGTTATAAGAACAATCTTATGAACCAAGGTAACTTGTTCTGTTACTAAGGATTAATGTGACAATTTAATCTGTACTGTTAAGTAAATACTTTCAATAAAAATCTATTGTTAAAAAAAAAAAAATGATCAAGATATAGTTAACCCTTCTAGATTCAACCTCCTTGCCAACTGTAACAAGGTCCTGTCTCTACTTTATATAGCCACCCCAATGACTGTAATAGAGGACACATTTCAGCAGTTAATATGTCAGCCTAATTTTCTACATATTTTTGTTTGACAGCAGAGATAAGTAACATGCCTCTTATTGTAATCCGCCCATCAGAAATATGTGTAACCACATACTTAGGGAGCTACATGACGGTTATTGGTGTACACACATAAAAAGCTCTGGGGTATTTTGACCTAATTTACAAAAACATTAAAAAATAAACTAAAGTACAGAGACCAAATGTAATAGTACACTTGTGTGATAATGTCTACATGCAATTAAAGGAAAATTCTGGTGTCATGAAAAATGTAGAATACTCCAGGCAATAAGGTATGACTTCACCGTACGTATTCTTCTACATATATTTGTCAAAAAAAAAGATCGCAATAAGCGTTGATTGATTGGTTTTCGCAAAAGTTACAGTTACAAATTGGGGGACTGTTTTATGGCATTTTTTTTAATATTTTATTTTTTTACTAGTTATGACTGTGATCAGCAATTTTTATTGTGGCTGCGACATTATGACGGACACTTTTGACACAATTCTTGTCATTTTTACAGCGATCGTGCTATTAAAATGCATTGATTACTATAAAAATGACACTGTCAGTGAAGGGGTTAACCACTAGGTGGCGCTGCAGGGGTTTAGTGTTTCCTCGGGAGTGATTCTTACTCTTACTGTTAGGGGGCGTGGCTACACGTGACACATCACTGATGACCGTTCCCGATCACGGGAAACGGTCATCAGTGACAGTGTC
Source organism: Rana kukunoris (assembly GCA_029574335.1). Lineage (NCBI taxonomy): Eukaryota > Metazoa > Chordata > Amphibia > Anura > Ranidae > Rana > Rana kukunoris. Next base: position 62,865,083 of record CM056052.1, on the reverse strand, counting down.
ATTAGGCAGAATAGGGGAATGCCTTGTTTACAAAGGCATTCCCCTGTTCTGCCCTTACCGACCGCAATCACGGGCCACCCGGGAACATCGAGTTCCCGAAACCCGCGGCCACACTCAGGAGGCCCATTTGCCTGGCCCCGTGCCATTCTGTCGACGTATATCGTCGTGTGGTGGTCCTTAAGCGGTTAAAAACACCTGAGCATATTCAGAAAATATGGGGATTTAGTTACACCATATGTCCATATAGTGCTAAGCCCACTACTAAGTCAAATCAGCACTATATGGTGTAACTAAATCCCCATATTTTCTGAATGTGCTCAGGTGTTTTTAAATCTAATAGACCCCTGATGCCTCAATAAAGAGTACCTGGGTCTGCTCAAAGCTATCACAAGGGAGTGGGATTTACTAAAACTTAAGCACTCAGAATATGGTGCAGTTGTGCATTTAACTTTTAGGCCGCGTACACACGATCAGACATGTCCGATGAAACATGTCCGACGGACCGTTTTCATCGGACCACGCTGAAGTGGTCTGTTGGTCTGATGTGCGTACACACCATCGGACCAAAATCCCCTCGGACCAGAACACGGTGACGTAGAACACAACGACGTGCTGAAAAAACAAAGTTCAATGCTTCCAAGCATGCGTCGACTTGATTCTGAGCATGCGCTGGATTTTGGTCCGATGATTATGGGCCAGATTCTCAGAGGCGCTACGCCCGCGTAAATGGATATGCGCGGCGTAATTGTAAATGTGCGCCTGCGTATCGTTGCGCCGCAAACACAGAACCACATACGCCAGAAAATCTTTTTCGTCTGAGCGGCGAAAATGCTTTAAGCTAGCGCGGCGTAGGCGCATAGCTACGCATCGCGCATATTCAGCTCCCATTGAATTAGCATGCAAATATGCAAATGAGGGAGATGCGCGGATTCCCAAAACTACGCGCGTTCGGCGTAGGCTATGCGTGGTGCGCGTAACACAAAAGCCTTGAGTAAACATACCCCTCATAAAAGCACGGGTAACTTTGCTCAAGACCGTGTGCAAGTCAGTTGGAGAGCAACTACAGCAGCACCATAACGGACGAGCTGAGCAATCACACTTACTGGACAACACATTCGTATGCCAACATGCCAGGGGCAGCCATGGTCTTATCACTACTAATGTATGCAGAGGAAGAGGAGCATAGAAGGAGGAGGAGGAGGAGGGGGGCACGTGAGAGGATCTACCGAGCGCGCATGAGCCTCTTTGGCATGGGTGAGGAGGAGGTGTATCGCATCTTCAGATTCACCCCTGCTGCCATCCTGGAAATAATCACAGCCATGCAGGATGACATCACCAGCCCAACACACCGCTCACATGCACTGCAGCCACTGGTGAAGGTACTGGCAACACTCCATTTCCTGGCCAGTGGATCATTCCAGCGTACAAGTGGAGTTGTGGCTGGGATGTTACAAACCAGCATAAGCAGATGTCTGCACCAGGTTATCCCCGCAATCCTCAGACGCATGTCCCACCACATCATCAGACCCACCACTGAGGACCTGCTGCAGAAGGCAATGACAGATTTTTACAGACTTGGCAGATTCCCACGCACCATCGGGGCCATTGATTGCACACATGTGGCACTACAGCCCCCCCCCCCCCGTGCCACAGACCACATTTACCGCAATCGGAAGCATTGGCATTCCATCAACGTACAGGTGATAGCTGAAGCCAAATACCTCATATGGCACGTCCGTGCCAAAGACCCCGGGTCCAGCCATGACAGCTACATATACCGTCAAAGCACCATCCCAGCAGATTTTGAGTAGAACATGTATGGAGACAGCTGGCTGGTTGGGCATGACTGTCCCCCCCATGATGCACACATCACAAGGGGCACATGCATGACTAACATCATCCTGTCTTTTCACTTCCAGGTGATGCGGCATATGTACTTGGACCCCATCTCATGACTCCTTTCCGGAATCCCCAAACCCCAGGAGAGAGAAGATACAATGAAGCACACATCAAAACCCGTGCATTGGTTGAGTGCACATTTGGCCTCCTGAAGTCCCGTTTCCGATGCCTGGATAAGTCCGGGGGGGCCCTGTTGTATTCCCCAAACTTTGTGGGTCAGATCATTGGTGCATGTTGCATTCTGCACAACTTTGCCATGAGAAAGAGCCTGCAGATTGCCCTACGTGATGACCTGACCCCCCAACCAGACAGCCCCCCCCTGCCAGAGGAGACCCCGTCTGCTGATGGAAGAGCAGTCAGGAGTTGCCTCGTGTTACGAATCTTTGACCGTTAAACACACACATACAGCATGGCACACAGACAATGCACGCATGTACACCACTGTGGTCCCTAGATCACACACACACCACATCCACATCACATTGGATTAGCCCAAGTCCAGGATGCAGGACTTGGGAGCAGCAACGCAGCGTCAAGGCCCCAATGATGTTGCTGTCCATTCATACACCATTCACACAGCCGTGGGGATAACTTCTCCCCAACGGCCGAGGGTGACACCCCTTACTGGCAGGAGTGCCACCCCCACATTCACACACCATTCACACTGCACCGTGTGCAGTATAAAAAAAAATCAAAAGCTCTTCACCAGAGCATTAAAAAAAATCAAAAGCTCTTCACCAAAGCATTTAAAAAAAATCAAAAGCTCTTCACCAGAGCATTAAAAAAAAATCAAAAGCTCTTCACCAGAGCATTAAAAAAAATCAAACGCTCTTCACCAGAGCAAAATATCCAAATAAAATAATTACTGGGCCTGGCGTGGGCTCCGCCTGGTGCCACGGCTCCTGCCCCTCACTTGCCTGGGGGCAGCCACAGGTGGGGGGGTGGGGTATCATGTTGAGGAGAAGCATCCCCATGTCCCTCCCTGGCTGCCTGAATGCCCTCCAAGGCGACCGCTGTGCGGGTCAGCACAGCCGTCTGGTCCTGGACAGCAACCTGCAGACCTTTGACCTCCCCCACAAGGTCGGAGGTGGTCGCCTGCAGCTCCCCCAGGCTGGTGACTGTCGCTGCACTGTTGCCAGCGACATCGAGGATGGCATCCGTAATGGCATTCGAGGAGGCCAGGCTGTCGGCCAGGTGCCTCATCTCCCCAACGACCTCTGAAAGGTGACGATTTTGCTGGTCCTGCTGCCTGGCCAGCTGTTCAGGCAGGACCTTGGGAACACCCCTCGTCTTGCAACTCACCTTCCGGGGAGTGGCAGGGGACCTGGCATAAGGGGAGGATGTTGAGGGGCCGGAGATGAGGGGGGGGGGACAGAGGGACTGGAGAGGTTGGGGGTGGACACTGAGGGGCTGGAAAAAGATGGGGGGATGGCTTGGGCTGGTCCGGGCAACCCATGGTCCTCCTCCAAAACCAGGTAGAGCTCCTGGTCCTGGTCGACGAGCTCCTCCTCAACCGCCTCCTCCGTAGAGGTGTGCCCTGATTCCTCCAACAAGTCCTCTTCCAGGGGGGCAGCCAGAGGGACTGGATGTTCGGGGGATGTATCCGGACGGGCCCTGGCAGCCACAGATGGCCCCGCTCCCTCCTGCACATCTGTGGATGACACAAAAGATGCACATGTTGGTGGACCCACATACTTGGCACATGTTCCCTTCCACCCCCACACATGCTACACAACAGAGAGTATATGAAACACACTTACCTGTCCTCAGGGCTGGCACAACAGACTCATAGCCCCCAACTCCCTCAACCCGCTCCCTCTGCAGGCAGCGGGCGACCACCTTTTCCTCCTCAGTCAGGTGGATGGTACAGGGTGGGCCCCCTCCAGTGCCCCTGGAATGCCGACTCATTCCAGCCAGCTTGCCCTTGACCAGACGCTGCAGGTCATTCATCTTTTTTTGAATATCCTGCGTTGTCCGGATCTCATGTGAGAGGGCATTAACCTGGCAAGCCACCTTCATGAGGATTTCATCCCTCCGGGACTTGCTGGTCCAGGCACTGTCAGCACCATGGAGCCTGGAATCGTACTTCTCCATGGCCGCGATGACAATGGCCCTCTCCTCTGGGAAGAAATGTTTCTTCCTCCTCTCCTTCCCAATAGAAGCCATAGTACAGCACAATGTTTTCCCGTGACAATCCAAAAAATGGGAGACTTTTGCGCTGCACGGGCGCATGTGTGGGCGCATTATATACCCAGCGCCGGCGAATCGTAGGGAGGCTTTGCGCATGCGCAGAAGGCATCCACGTCACGGCGCGGGTCAACCACATCACGGCGCGGGTCATCCACGTCACGGCGCATGCTCCGTTCGTCCCGGCCTTCATTTGCATGGGGTCACGCTTCATTAGAATGCAACACGCCCACTTCTCTCCTACTTTGGAGTTGCGCTGGATCTTGGAGCGGATTTGCTTAGGGAATACGGTACTTGCCACTCCGCGTTACGTCGGCGTAGTGTATTTGAGATGCGCTACGCCTGCATAATTATGCGCGCATCTACGAGAATCTGGCCCTATGTGTACTAACCATCTAACCTGTCCGATGGACAGGTTTCCAGCGGACAGGTTTCAAAGCATGTTTTGAAACTTTGGTCCGCTATAAAACGGTCCGATAAGGCGTACACACGATCGAACATGTCCGCTGAAACTGGTCTGCGGACCAGTTTCAGCGGACATGTTCGATCGTGTGTACGCGGCCTAAAGTTTCAGCTTGTTCAATAAAGCTGTGACAATAAATCCTGAAAGCTGATTGGTTTCTATACAGAGCTGCACACGATTTTGCATCATGCAGTTTTAGTAAAAAAAAAAAACTCAAGGGTCTTGTCTTGTTCACCACTTGTGATAGCAATAAAGTTAATTTAAAATAAAAATAAAATAAATAAAAATGCACAAGTAGGTCCAGCGTGCAAATATAAACAGATAATTGTACCGCTTCTAACAGCAATCATGATTTTTTTTTTGTTTGTTTTTTCGAGAGGGTTTACTTGCTCTTTAACCACATGCCGACCGCCCATCGTCATTATACGGCGGGACGGTGGCTCTGCTGTTCGAGAGCCCATAGCTATACATCCGCATTTTTGCGGCCGCTGTTCATACATTGTATGAACAGAAGATCAGTGATTTCCGCTAGTGAGTCCCCCCCCCCATACAGTTAGAACACACCCAGGAACACACTTAACACCTTCCCTGACTCCTAGTGTTAACCCCTTCACTGCCAATGGCATTTTTATAGTAATCCAATGCATTTTTATAACATTGATCGCTATAAAAATGCCAATGGTTCCAAAAATTTGTCAAAATTGTCCGATGTGTCCGCCATAATGTCTCGGTACTGAAAAAAAACACTGATCGCCGCCATTACTAGTAAAAAAAAAGTATTAATAAAAATGCCATAAAACTACCCCCTTTTTTGTAAACGCTATACATTTTGCACAAACCAATCAATAAACGCTAATTGCGATTTTTTTTTACGAAAAATATGTAGAATACGTATCGGCCTAAACTGAGGAAAAAAAGTGTTTTTTTATATATTTTTTGGGGATATTTATTATAGCAAAATGTAAAAAATATTGCATTTTTTTCCAAATAGTCGCTCTATTTTTTTTTTTAGCGCAAAAAATAAAAACCGCAGAGATGATCAAATACCATCAAAATAAAGCAGCTCTATTTGTGGGGAAAAACGGACGCCAGTTTTGTTTGGGAACCACATCGCACGACCGCGCAATTGTCAGTTAAAGCGACGCAGTGCCGAATCACAAAAAGTGCTCTGGTCATTGGGCAGCAATATGGTCCGGGGGTTAAAGCGGAGCTCCAGCCGCGATTTTTTTTTTTTTTAAAGTCAGCAGCTACTAACAGTGTAGCTGCTGACTTTAAATAAGGACACTTACCTTGTCCTACTTGCCCGCGCTGATGGGCCCCCCGATGCCGGTCCCACGATCGCTCCGGGTCCCGCGCCGCCATTCACACTATGGGAAACAGGCAGTGAAGCCGTACGGCTTCACTGCCCGTTTCCTACTGTGCCTGTGCGAGTCTCACGCTGGCTTGTGAATGGGCGCGCTGCTCTCTGAGAACACACACAGTTCCCAGAAAGCAGCGCGCTCCATTCACAAGGAGAAGGAGAAGAAGAAATCAAACCGCGGAGTGGAAGAGGCAGATTACGGACTTCCGCATAGCAACAGCTATTTCGGGTGAGTTATTTTTTTTTTTTTCAGTTTTTTTTTTTTTTTTTTTTTTAAACAACAGTGGTTAAAGGAAAACAAAAAGTTCACATAACTTCTGAGGCTAAAGAAACTCATTTCTACTATCCTGGACCTGTTCTTGAACGAATTCATGGCTTCTCATTAGCTGGGAGCAGGATGTTAGATACCGAGGAACAGAGAAACGCCAATTCTATCCCCAACCCTAACCTTTTACTTTTTTGTTTTTCTCATGATTTTTCTTCATTAATCACATTTTTTATTTTTTTTCATACAGCAAAGACAAGAACATCACCGTTAATTTCTCCAAAAACCCTTTTCCAGGGAGATACGGTAACAATTGATTGTCTGTTTAAAGAACGCGGCAACATTTCCTGGTATCACAACTCCGTAAAAATTCCAAACGTTCAAAAATATAACACCTCTTCCAACTGGCAAAGCACAATGGTGCTATATACACTGACAATGAATGATTTAACTGATTCTGATCAAGGTATGTGAACCATTAAACCAAACTTGATTCCAAGCTGTGTTTTTTTTATTTATTATAATTACATGCATGATAAGCAATGTGTGAGTTTAAAGCTGTCATGATCCTTGAAATAATCAAATATTTCTCCTTTGATTCTATTACACAGTGTGGGGGGCGGGGGGTCATCCGCCCTTTCGTAAAGCTAACCCCCTCCAGACGGCTCCATAGTCTGGAAAGAAGGCATTGTTCTGTGTTTGACCATTTTTTTGTTTTTACGCTTTAATTATCTCTTTGGACTTCTCTGTGTTATTACAAATCTCAGTCCTATTCAAGCTATCAGACCAAACTCTGCTGACCCTCTTTCAAGTCCTCATTTGCATGACCAAGAGGACTAGAGGACCTAAGTGAGGACTAGAATGTACTTTACAATTGACCAATAAGAAAGTGGTTGTTTGGCTGGGTGTTCAAACTGCTATGTATAAAAGTATGTTGTGTGCATCCAATAAAGGAGATTCCTGTTTGAACTTACATACAGCCTGCCTGGTGATTGTTCTGAGCTATCACAAGCTGTAGTTCGAATCCCAGAGCATCGAATGACAGGGGCTTGTTACACCTTCAGTCTTGCACAGTTGTACAGCTTCCTCCCCTGTTTGAACTGATCTCACTGCACACAGTAAGATTTTCACATTATAGTAGGCAAAGTAACAGATTCACTTTATAGGAGTCTGTACTTACCTTCCCTGCTCTCTTACATTCTCCTGAAACATTCTGAAATCCCTCTTCAAACTTCCACTTTCTAAAAGTCAAAACCTGCACAGGAATCAGTAACCTCCTTCCCACCCTCATGTGACATCTCTCAGGCCCGTGATTGGCCTCTTAAGCCGCGTACACATGATCGGTTCAAACCGATGAAAACGGACTGAAGTTTGTTTTCATTGGTCCAAACCGATCATGTGTAGGCCCCATTGGTCCGTTATCCTTCTGTCCAAAAACAAAGGGCTTGCTTTAAAATTGAACCGATGGACGGCTAACCCATAGGTCGAAACCGATCGTTAGTACGCACAAGTTAAAAATCCATGCATGCTCAGATTCAAGTCGACGCATGCTTGGAAGCATTCAACTTCGTTTTTTTCATCACGTAGTTGTGCTTTACGTCACCGCGTTCTGATACGATCGGTTCATGAACCGATGGTGTGTAGGCACATCAGTCCATCAGTCAGCTTCATCGGTGAACCGATGAAAACGGTCCGTCAGACTGTTCTCATCGGATGGACCGATCATGTGTACGCGGCTTAAGACACCCAGTACAGCCTTATGGAGATGGGGGTTTCGGGTGTTACCCCCATTTGTAAAATTACCAAATATTTTCCTATGTTGATAGGTATGATATGTTGGTATGTTGAATCAAGAAGAAGTATGAGGAAGGTCCAACCCACCTATGGTGCCTTCTATAAAGGGAACCTAATGTTTAGTATTGGAAGACTGAGCTTTATTTTAAAGTAACCATTTTGCCAAAGTGAAACCCCTAATAAATGATCTCTTTGTAAAAAAATGAATATTTACCTCTCCTGCCTCACATGTTCTGTATCAGTGGCGGTTCGTCCATAGAAGGTGCTGGAGCGCCGCCCCCTCTGGCTCTCACCGCCACTAAGTCTAATAACATAGATTCATGCATTGCACGAATCTATGTTATTATCGCCGCTGCCGCTGTTCTATTCAGATGGTCGGCGCTCATGTCCGGCCATCTGAATAACGGCAGCTGGTTGGCTGTACAGAAGTGTTTTTCAGCGCGGCTCTGATAGGCTTTCCCAGTACAGCCCTCCGGTCCCAGAAGCTTATCCTCGGAACGCACAGGCTGTGCGCTCCTTGGATAAGACTGACAGGCGTCTCAGCTAATCAGGTTGGCCAGTTCTGGCTACCGGTAACCTGATTGGCTGAGACACCTGTCAGTCATCGAGGGCGGGAGAAGACATCGTGGGACGTGGATGCCTGACTCCAGTAAAGGTAAGTGCCGGGCGGGGGGTGGAAAGGAGCACTTTACAGGGCACAGCCGCAACATCAATGGGCACAGTGGTGACAAGAGTGGGGACAATTGCCACAGCGGGATGAATAGGCACAGTGGCAACAATTAAAGGGCACAGTGGCGACAATAGGCACAGTGAGGACAAAAGGCACAGTGGGGACAATAGGCACAGTGGGGACAATTGGCACAGTGGGAACAATTGGCACAGTGGCGACCATTAAAGGGCACAGTGGTGACAATTAATTGCACAGTGGCTGTGTTTGATGGCATGGCACAGTGGCTGCATTTGATGGCATGGCACAGTGGTGACAATTGATGGCACAGTGGCTGCGTTTAATGGCATGGCACAGTGGCTGCGTTTAATGGCATGGCACAGTGGTGCGAATTGATGGCACAGTGGCTGCGTTTGATGGCATGGCACAGTGACGGCATTTGATGGCATGCCACAGTGGTGACAATTGATGGCACAGTGGCTGCATTTGGTGGCATGGCACAGTGACTGTGTTTAATGGCATGGAACAGTGGCTGCGTTTGATGGCATGGCACAGTGGCTGCGCTTGATGGCATGGCACAGTGGCTGCATTTGATGGCATGGCACAGTGGTGCAAATTGATGACCCAGTGGCTGCGTTTGATGGCATGGCACAGTGGCTGCATTTGATGGGCACAGTGAGGCTGCAATTTTTTTTTCTCGTTTTTGCCCCCCCAAAAAAAATTGAGCACTAGCCTCCACTGTTATGTAGTGATGTGGATTTCAGCAGGAGGAAGCAGTGAGCATAGCGGGGAACCAGGAGGTGAGATCAGATCAGAATATTTTAGCTGGCAAGTGACGTGGCATTTAGTGATGTGGGCAGCAAGAGAGGTTAAATTATATTTTTTTCTTTACTGAGAAACCTTTTATTGGGAGTTTCAGTTTGCCAACAGGATCACTTTAAAGCAGAATTTCACCCACCTTTGGACACATTTTAAAGCAGAGCTCCACCAAGAAAAAAAAAATATCAAAAATGCTGCAAAAAATAAATAAATAAGTGAATGTGTTTTCTTATACATACCTGAAGTGCCTGTTGCTAGGCAGATCGTCCTAATCTGTCACTTCCTGATCCATGGTCCGTCTTCTTTCTTCTCCTCCTCTGCTGCCTCCTGGGGAATGGGGGAGCGGTGTCTTCTGGGACTTTGTGTGTGTCCCAGGAGACATCACCTATTCATGACGCACCGCACGGCACGGCCTGAAAACCAGGAAGTAGAAGAAGAAGTGCAAACAAAATGTCTAAAGCAAGTAAATATAATACTTTCCTATCTATTTACTAATTCTAGCAGCATAAGTAATAAAAGTAGTCAATACTGATTGAGAGGATGACATTCCACTTTAAAGGGGTTGTAAACCTTTGTGTTTTTTCACCTTAATGCAGCCCCCCAGCCCACCGTTTACTTACCTGAGCCCCGAATTTCTGTAGGCGCCTTCCCGCTGTTGTTCTCTCCACGGAGTCCCGGCTTTGATTGGATAGATTGATAGCAGCACAGCCATTGGCTCCCGCTACTGTCAATCAAATATAATGGCACGGGCGCCGGGGGGCGGGGCCAAATCATACACTCGCCGTATATGGACGCCGAGAATATGACACAGGATTGCGCCCACAAAGTAACCCCCTCGGAAGAAAGCTTCCCAGAGGGGGTTATCTAATGTGGAGAGTAGCCGCAAGAGCAGCTGTGGGACCCCAGAACAGGTTGGATTGGGGCCACTCTGTGCTAAATGAACTGGACAGTGGAGGTATGACATGTTTGTTATTTTAAAAAGTAAAAACTTGAAACTTTAGTGTAATTTTAAGCTATCTGCCTGCTCACATGCAGAACGAATGTAAGCACCAGATGAAGGCTCAAAGAGTTAATAGAATCTGTACCTGCATTATGTACAATTCATTACCAAGAATGTTTATTTAACCAGAAAGATTAAAGTCTGTTTTACACGGGCTTTAGAGCAGCAAACTTTGACAAAGCAGTAACAGAGCTTTCAGCAAGCTTTGTTGAAGTAAAATTTAGCTCCTGTTTGTAAATGTTTAATGCAGATCCTAATATGATTGCAACTTTAACCACTTAAGGAACTCTGCACGCACATTGGATGGCAGAATGGCACGGATGGGCACAAGGGCGTAAATTTACGTCCTCGCCCAGTAGCGGGTCGGGGGTCCGATCGGGACCCCCTCCGCGGCGTGCGGAGGTCCCCGTGTCTCCGGGAGCGATCCGGGACGAGCGGGCGGATGTCCGTGTTTGCCCGCCCCCCCGCGATCGCTCCCAGCCAATCCCTGCGCTCTCCCGCCCTGTCACTTCCTCCTCCTGTGTTTACACAGGAAGGGGGAAGTGATGTAATCTCTCATCGCAGCAGTATTTCCAACCGCTGCGATGAGAGAAACACCTCACAGTAAGTGTGCACCAACATTACACTGACACACACACACATAGGCATACTTAACCCCTTGTGATCTGCCCCCCCATCCCCCTGTCACAGTGTCACTGAATGCAGTGATCTAATCACTGCATTTAGTGTCAGTGTGACAGGCAGTGTAAAATCAGTTAGTGTTAGGTTCAGGATAGCCCCCCCACCCCCCCTAATAACGTTTTAACCCCCTGATCACTGCCCTAGTTAACCCTTTCACTCCCTATTGCCAGCATCACTAAGCGATCATTTTTCTGATCGCTGTATTAGTGTCGCTGTTCCCGCTAGGTAGCTATTTTTTTTTATTGCGATTTTTTTTTTTTACTAAAGACATGTGGCTAAATAAATTTTGGCCTAGATGTTTGACTAAAATTTCGTTTATTTGATTTTTTTTTAACAAAAAGTAAAAAATAGTGTTTTTTTTTTCAAAAATATCGCTCTATTTTTGTATATAGCGCAAAAAATAAAAATTGCAGAGGTGATCAAATACCACCAAAAGAAAGCTCTATTTGTGGGAAGAAAAGGACGCAAATTTTGTTTGGGAGCCACGTCGCAGGACCGCGCAATTGTCTGTTAAAGTGACGCAGTGCCGAATCGCAAAAACACCTTGGGTCATTTACCAGCGTATTGGTCCGGGTCTTAAGTGGTTAAACAAGCTGCTAGCAGGCTTCAGCTTTTCTTGAAGCCTGCTAGCAGCTTGCTTAAAGTGGCAATCACCACTCCCATTAGGATCTGTGTTCAGCATTTACAAACTTGAGTTGAATGGTACTCGCTGAAAGCTCTGCAAATACTTTGTCAAAGCTTGCTGTTCACACTGCTCATATAAAAGCTGAAGCCTGTGAGAAACAGGCCTTAAGTGGCATGTACATTTTCCTTATTTACTGTTTGATTGGACAATCTCCAACCATGGGGGTAGTGAGCACTGACTTGGAATTTTCCTTTCTGGTCCCTGATACAAACTTAACACCTGGGCACATTCCTTTTCTAGGAAATTACACCTGCTCTCTTAACAGTAACGGAACACTGCAATCTCAAAGCATAATCCTTGTTGATATTAAGACTCTACAGATCAGCCCATCAGAAAATAGGGACTCATTCAGCGATGGCAGTGAATTTAACCTGACCTGTTGTAGTCCTTATACTGGGGAATTTAATGTAACATGGACGACGATCGGACCTGCAGGTGAGCTCCTTACATTGTTTTTTTTTTGTTTTTTTTTAAATAAAACTATTAGCGTTTAATATCACTTTAAAAAAACAGCAGGTTTACAGTACAAGTAGAATTTCATTCAGCAACACTTGTTTGTAATTCATCTCATCCGAAAAGCTTGAAGTGTTGTCCTTTGAAGAGCTTGCTGAAATCCAGAGAGGACAGAGATGTCTCCAGGTCCATCATGATCACTATGTACCCCATTGAGGAATGGAAGCAGAACATCCAGGGCAAAGTTCAGTGTTTTCTGCATGGCAGCCATCTCCTCCTCCATCACAGAACACGTCCGTCCTCTCTCGGCTCTCCCTTCCTGTCCTTACATTGTTTTTAATCCTTACAGTGTTTTCATTTCAATGAAAACACATCTGAACACCACCAGACCGACATAAAAAGACCACTTGAGTTATTAAAAGCCTCATGCAAATGGTCACATGTCGCCGTATAATGTAAATTGTAGGTAAATATCCACACTTGGAATACACAGCTACCATGTACAGACCACCATAGTAATGAATGGCTGTATACAGCTGTACGCGGGTTTAGGCCATTATGAGCGTAAACGTGCACATGTGAACAATCACAGAGGCAAACCTAAATACAGGACTACAGCCTAGCTCTGCCTCTCCTCTTCCTCATGTAGCGCTACCCCATTCAGGAGCCGCTGAGTGTAAGCGGGATCGGCGTGTTGTGTTACCTGGCAGATGTCTAGGGGTGATACTTGTTAGTTGAAACAGAGAGCGAATGTCCAGTCTTTAGTTGGGTTTTCTTCAATGCTTTATTCCAAGGCCCTACATGGCCTTCATCAACATGGTACAGGACAGGAAAAGGCTGATGAGCAGAGAGAGAGAGAGCTTGAGTATCAGGCCTTGGATATGAAGAAGGGAGCAGTCTTGCTCTCAGCAATGATGAACTCAGTTCGTCGCCACTCAAGTCAGAATGGGTAAAGTGCCCCCGGACAGACCCCTGCCACAGGCCTGGCAGCCGGAACGTCACTTGCAAATGTTGGGAGGACCAGGCCTCTGCCACAGGCCTAGTACTTGAGTGAGCGTGAATTGAAATGAGCTAGTTCTCCAAATAGATTTAGTTAGAGTCACTGGATCCCCGATGGTTCGTTCAAGGCCTATTGGATCACCTGCCCCTGTGTTCTCCTCAAGCCGATCCCCCACCGTACAGCTCCCAGCCTGGGATCCTTCAGCTACTGGGATACCTCTCTATGTCAGAGTAGAGCTCCGCATGGTGCGCAACTTCGGCCGGGTAGGCTACAGCTGCGGGGTCCATGGATGCACGCACCCTGAAGGTGGGTGCCGCACCTGGAACTCAGACCCCGCAGAAAGCAAAAATGGCTGCCCCAGATATAGCCTCCCTCAGCATGCCTTAGCGAGGGAGCCAACCCCTCTGATTGGCTGCTGAGGAAAACAAGTCCACCAGAACCCCTCTAGCCCCAGCTGCTGCCCAGGGGTGGAAACACACCCCTGGAGTGCAGACCGACTCACAGGACAGTTCTGGGAATGACAGCAGCCTAAATTTGACAAATTGTGAATGGGAGCTACGTAACTATCCCATTCCCCACTAACTTTAGCGTAAGGCCCCTACAGAAAGTAAGGGGGCGCTACACTAATAACATATGGGGACTCTGGGGAGGTGTTCTGTAGCCCACAAAAGAGAACTGATAACAATGTGACAGATAAGAGTGCTGCACAGATCATGAGGAAGTATTTTTCTGTATTTGCAGCATCCCCTGTCGTCCCCCTGTCATGAGGTCAGTCCTCTTTTCTCTCTCCTGGGAGGACCTTGCCAGTGACCATCCAATGCAGTGGTTCTCAACCTGGGGGTCGGGACCCCTTCGGGGGTCAAATGATGATTTGTCAGGGGTCACCAAATCCTGGGCTGTTTCTGAAGCCCACACCACTCTCCCAGCCTTTTGCAACTGCCCACCAGTTCTGTCCCTGGAGCCTGTGGCTGCCCAGTTGGCTGTTCCTGGAGCCTGTGGCATGGCTGGAGGGCAGAGACTAGAGATCAGCTGACTGGTCAGGGATGTGAAGTGGGAGGGGCTGGAGGAGACCCTATGTCCTGATTTCAGCATAGGTGTCACTGCTACGAGACACCACAAAGTCAGAGACACAGTGTAGCCAGAGATACAGTGAGTAACACTACCTGTGATTATTTTTGCCATTGGAAGTCCCCACTACAATTCTCAGATCAGAAGATGACCTTGATCTTGACAAGTACACTTAAGTTTGGCTGATCAGGACTCCCCCCAGCATTGCCACTCATTCCAACTCCCCCCCCAGCACTGCCACTTATCCCATTCCCTCCACTAAGGAGCCAGAACCAAACTAGCAGGACAGCAACAAGAACCTCCCAGGCCCCCAAGGTCCACACCTCTGTGCTTTTTGTAACTCACAGGATCCGGGGGGGGGGGGGGGGCAGACCCAGGAAAAAGCCAGGACACACAAGTAACTCTCAACTTACCTGCTAGAGCAGCATTAACCACTATCTGCCTACAAGGTCAGTACAGGAATCACAAGGTACTATGGGATATATAGTTCTTGTAAATAAAAGTAAATAGCAGTGGAGAAGCTGCAAAGCATGCAGGGAATACTGGAAATTGTATAAAGAGCTGGCCAGCAGACAGACAGCACTTATAACATGAAAGGAGGTATTGTTTGTATTGTTATTTCAATTCTGATGTTATAAAATGAAAGTGTATGCTGTGACCATAGAACGTATTTAACCCTTTTGTTTTTGCCTTTTTTCACACATTTGTTTTATATCAAATTAAGCTATTTTTTTGCTCCACATTACACTTTAGCATCACTTATAGTGGATGTAAACCCAATTCATGAAATTTGAGCTGGGCACATATATCTGTAGTTTTTTTCTTACCTCTCTTCTAAGCCCTAAATGATGTGGCTTTCTCCTGCTCCGTTATTCTGTTATCAGCATGATAACTTCTGACAAGTTCTCTGTCAACTGTGATCAAACCAGCCTGAGTTTTGTGTCAGGGTGGGTGCTAAAAATAGATTAGCAGAGAGCTGGTCTATTCACAACACAGCTCTGAAAGTATCTGCCTATGTGGAGAGGGGGTGTGTGCCTTTGCTCCAATCAGCTGTCTTCCAGTGTAAGCAAAAACATCCATACCTAGTGCTAAATGAGGAAGTGAAAATTCAATAAAAGGTGTGCACTTTCTAAACAGTTTATATAGCTGAAGGCAGCAGATATACATGTAAAATTTATGTAGGGAGATTTGTTTCATCCCTGTGTATCATCTGAGGCTGTTCACTTCACTGGGTATATGTGAGAGTTTCCACCCATTTTAATATTATCCACCCCCACAGTTGAAAAAATGCCATACATGATAAAATGGGAACAAGAATGTGGAGAAATGGTCAACTATGATAGATTTTTTCTGTAAATGTACATGTTCAGTCTCCATTAGAGAAACCGTCAGAGCTTTTTTTTCTCAAAAAATAGGTGCAGGAACTCAACCACGACCCCATTCAAATTTCACAAACAATATAAGGGTCTTAAAGGGGCATTACATACCAGGATTGCATTACATACAGAGTGTAGATTTCAGGGGGTTACACACAGAGTGCAGAGCTGTCACTTGTAAACATAGAAACCGGTCTTCTGTGTTTACAAGTGAATGTGGTGAGCAGGCACCAAAGGGTCTGAGCCAGAGGTGGTGGAACTGAGTTCCCCAAGTTCCCCCTGAAAAAAAGCCCTGGAAACCGCTATAAAAGTCTTAACTAGAAGGTATTTTACACCATCTAGATTACATAACATGTTTCAGACCTCTGATTGCTGTTTAATAGGCTGTAAATCTAATGGGTCCTCTTTTTATACATCTTGGAGTTGTGAACAGCTGCAACCAACCTGGAAAACCTTGGCCTCTCAGTTATCCTCTAATTCTATTATTTTTACTCCACCAATGTGTTTATTATTTGCTCCTATTCCCATGATACCTTTATCCTTACATGAATCCACACACTACCATGTGTAGCAACACTTTACTAAAGAAAATAATTTGCTCCAGATCTATGGGAAATTTCTGAAATGAGAGGAAGCTCTGATGACTTCTATCATCCAATCATGTGCAAGCAAAAATTATATTTTTATTTTTTTCCTTGACAAAAGAGGGTCAATCCTTAAAAAATGAGGGACTGCTTGGAGTCATTGTTTTTTGTATACAAAAAATGTTGCTGTTTTGCAATAAAAATGTAACGCTACAAATTTCTATGTAAATGATCTCAATCTATTCTCATTAGGAGGTACAGGGAACACAACAAGCAACACAACGTGCAGCATATACAGTGTGACCCCCAGTGCCATGGAATTCCTCTCATTGGTCACCAGCTATACGTGTAGCTTTCAGCGAAATAAAGGGGCAACAATTTCAAAGACAATAAAAGTGACCTACTATAAAAAAGGTATGTTGTCTACATTTCTGCAGAGAGGTTGCTGCCCTCCTTATTACCTTCTACACTCAGCTCTACCACCACTATTCCCCCAACCCTTCCAATATTGACCCCACAAATCTCAATAAAGAGGACCTGTCACAGTGATTCCCATTACAAGGGATGTTTACATTCCTTGTAATAGGAATAAAAGTGATAAAAAAAAAGTTAAAAAAAGTGTAAAAATAAAAAAATGAAGTAAAATAAAAATATAATATATTTTTTCTAAAAAAAAACCCTGTCCCGGTAGCTCTCGCGCACATGCATGCAAGTCCCGCCCACATATGTAAACACCATAAACGTCGCGTGCGTTAGAGTGTGTGCAACAGTTCTAGCACTAGACCTCCTCTGTAAAATAGTAACCTGTAAAAATATTTAAATAAAAAAAAAAAAAATTAAATCGTCGCCTATGGAGATTTTTAAGTACCGAAGTTTGGCACCATTTTATGAGTGTGCGCAATTTTAAAGTGTGACATGTTAGGTATCTATTTACTCGGTGTAACATTATTTTTACATTATACAAAACATTGGGCTAACTTTACTGTTTTGTTATTTTTTAATTCATGAAACAGTTTTTTCCCCTAAAAAAAGGCGTTTGAAAAATGATTGCGCAATTACCGTGCGAGAAAAAAAAGTTGCAATGACCGCCATTTTATTCCATAGGGTGTCTGCTAAAAATATATATATAATGTTTGGGGTCCTGATTAAGTTTCTAGCACAAAAATTGTGATTTTTACATGAAGGAGAGTGCCAAAGGTTGTCAAGTGGTTAACCCACTTCGGGGCAAAACTTCACTTCCACCCATACGTCTTAAAGGGACACTTTTTTGTTGTAATTTTTTTGTTCTGTTGTATTGCATTTAAGTCCAAATATGAGATCTGAGGTCTTCTTGACCCCAGATCTCATATGTAAGAGGACCTGTCATGTTTTTTTCTATTACAAGGGATGTTTACATTCCTTGTAATAGGAATAAAAGTGACCCACTTAAAAAAAAAAAAAAACAGGTTTAAAATCAATAAAATCAAGTAGAATAAATAAGAAAAAATAAATAAAACATTTTTATAGTGCCCGTCCCGACAAACTCATGCACAGGAGCGAACAGATACGTAAGTAGTACCCGCATATGAAAACGGTGTTTAAACGGAAACGCCACGATCGTTAGAGCGAGAACAATAATTTTAGCCCTAGACTTCCTCTGTAACTCAAAACATGCAACCTGTAGAATTTTTTTTTAACGTCGCCTATGGAGATTTTTAAGGGTAAAAGTTTGTCGCCATTCCACGAGCGGGCACAATTTTGAAGCATGACATGTTGGGTATCAATTTACTTGGCGTAACATTATCTTTCACAATATAAAAAAATGTGGGCTAACTTTACTGTTGTCTTATTTTTTAATTAAACAAAGTGAATTTTGTTCCCAAAAAAATGTGCTTGTAACACCCCTTTTTAAATGTGACAGTGTGACAAAAAGTGTTGCAATGACTGCCATTTTATTCGCTAGGGAGTTAGAAAAAAATGTATAATGTTTGGGGGTTCTAAATAATTTTCTAGCAAAATAAAATTGTTTTTAACTTGTAAACAAAGGGCCAGATTCAGGTACAATTACATTGCCGCAGAGTATCAGAGATACGCTACGCCGCCGTATTTTACCTGGCTCTACGACAAATTCTGGTAGATTTTTGCCCGTACGGTACGGCGGCGTAGTGTATTTCTCGCCGCGGCATTGAAATACGCGATTAGGGGGCATGAAGCATTTAAATTAGGCGTGTCCCCGCAGCGATCGAACTGCGCATGCTCCGTTCAGAAATTTCCCGCCGTGCATTGCGCGAAATAACGTTGTTACGTCATTTTTTATTTGAGTAGCGTCGTTTACGGACATTCCTATTCCCGGACGACTTACGTAAAAAATAAAAAAAGACGTTGCAAAAGCTCATTTGCATACCCCGACGCGGAAAACGACGGGAACTCCACCCAGCGGGTTATTGCAGCGTAGATCCGAAGGCGTACGAACACGTAAGCCAGTCGGATTGAAGCCCGAAGCCGTCGTTTCATGGTTTAAGGATTCAGACTAGTGAAACGACGTGCGTAATTTTAAAGTACTCCAGTCTAACGCGAGTTAGACAGGAGTAATGGCTCTGTGAATCTGGCCCAAAGAGTCTGAAAAACATGTTCGGTCTTAAAGTGGTTAATAACTTCAGTTTGCTTTGTATGGGTATTTTTTAACTCTTTATTTCTGCTTCCTGCAGCTAATATCACAATACCATCATCCTTAAAAATTTCGACAAGAAAAAATCTTATGGTGAATTGCAAGACGCACATGAATGTTACTAAGATCTTATGGATGAAAGACAGCAACGTTGTGGCTAACAGTGGAATTTTACAGAAGGATGGAGTAACCTCTTATTGGGCTGGTGTGTAAAACAATCATCTGTGACAAGGGTCATCGGTTGATAAAAAACAAACTGTGCAGCTTTGACTACAATTGAATAATGGCCCTGATATTGGTGTAAGTCATCTACGTACCTCCTGAAGCCTGTCCAAAAAACTCCCAGAAATTGCATCACCGTCCTGCCTTGTTGCTAGGATGACCACGTGTCCCGGATTGCCCAGGACAGTCCCGCATTTTGCAGGTCTGTCCCGGGCACATTCATTCCAGGACAATACAGTGTTCCGAAATTAAAAACTGACACAGCTACCCCCCGTTCCAATCTGATGCCCCCAAAAAAGGCCACCACATCACTGCTTTGCTCACTGACAGTGCTTGCCCTGGCCGGGAATGCCTGGAGAAGCACAATTCCCGCCCCCTGCTTGTGATTGGGGAAATCATAAATCCCGCCTCGTGTGTCCAATCACTGTACTGTGATTCGTTACAGCACAATCTGATTTTTTGGAAGGGGGGTGTCCCTGAATGGTAGTTTGGAAATGTGGTTACCCTACTTGTTGCTAGGCTGTTGCTAAGACACTCCCAGCTGTAACTGTTCACACCCGCCATCTTTGTTGCAGCATTTCTGGGCTCCGAGCTACTGCAACAGGAGAGAGAGAGCACATGTGAAAGGATTTGAATCGGCTGGAAATGTCTGAGCAACATCCTAGTAACAAGGCATAAGACATAATTGACCTACACCTATAACAAGGGCATTATTCAATATGGGTCAACGCTGCATAGGCAGGTTTTTGGTGAAGGTGAACTAACCCATTAAAGCTAAACTTCAGGAAGATATAAACAGCAGCTATGTAATCATGAATGCATCATAAATGCAAGCAGTACAAATACCTGAACTTGGCTTGGTATCAGAGATACACCCGAGCTGAGACTAGGGTAGGGAAAAGCAACAAAAGGATCAGTTGTGCTTTAGTACAAGAAGCATGCTGATAGGAGGAGAGAGTAAAGTGCCAGAGTCATGAGCTTAACAGTGTGTTGCTTCTCCTGCTCGGCAGCTATTTCCCCCTACACACGGTCGGTTTTCCTGGCAGGAAACTGCCATGAGTGCTTTGGATCGGGAATCCTGGCTGTGTGTATGCTCCACCGCAGTGTTTCCCATAGGAAAACTGTTGGGGAAAAGACAGCCGGGAATCCCCGGCAGGAACAAAGAAAACATGTTTTCATTTTTCCCACCAGTTTTCCTGTCGGGAAAACTGCCATGGAGAATATACACGGCCAGTTTTCCCGGCCAAAGGCTGTATGTACGAGGCATAACTCTTCTATTGGATTGGACTACACAGGATAGCCTTCTCCCATCAATGAGCCTTGGCTGCCCATGGTTCACCACTTTTCCTTCCTTGGACCGCTTATGGTAGGTTCTGGCCACTACAGACTGGGAAGATCCAACAAGAGCTGCAATTTTGCAGATGCTCTGACCTGGTCATCTAGCATCATTACAATTTGGCCCTTGCAAAGTTGCTCAAATCATTACGCTTGCCCATTTTCACTACTTTCAACAAATCAGCTTCAGGAACAGCATGTTCACTTGTTGCCTATTATATCCCACCAACTTTCAGATGCCATTATAACGAGATAATCCATGTGATTCACTTTACCTGTCAGTGGTCATATTGTTATGGCTTATTGCTATATATTTTATATCCTACTTGTGGATTTTCATGTGTTTGATGATAAAGCCCTGGTGTTGGGGACATTGTGGGCAGGTGGGTGCAATCTAACCTTACATAATATGATTGGTATTTTGTTCACAGGAACCTACCTTTGTGTCGTCTACCAGGGAAACCTAATTTCATACGCCAATCTCACTGTGATTATCATACCTTTGCCTCTAACAGAAGAAATAACAGTTTACCCTCTGCAAACATATCTGACATGTGAAAACACAGCACTGGTAAAAATAACATGCTGTGTAAAAGACAATGGCTACACTCGAAACTTCACATTTGGTTCTACATACATAAATGGTAAGTGTGACCTTAATAATAAAGTAGAGCATAGGCATGTGCAGACTGGACTATTTTGTTTTGTTTTTTCGTTTTCGTTTGGAAAATAAATTTATTTAGTTACTCCCGAAAATCGTTTTGATTTATTTCGTTTTTCGTTGGGGAATAGCTTTCGTCCGAAAATCCAATAATACTTTGTTTCTGTCGAATGGTCAAAAGAATATTCGACGGAACGTTGAATCTTTACGTGTCATAAATCAAAATCTATTCTCTGTAAGGCTGCATTCACATCTAGGCGACAAAACGCCTGTCGTCCGACGCTCGTGCCGCTGGAGGGAAAAATTCCCATTCATGTCTATAGAGATGGTTCACATCTCTGAAACGCTGAACGCCTGTCGCCTGAAAAAATGTCCCGGACCCTTTTTTTCAGGCAACATTGGCGTTCGGCCATAGACATCAATGGGAAGACTTTGTAAAAAAAAAAAAAAATGAATCGAATGGCAGCAAGTAAAGCCGCGTAAGCGGCGTTACTTGCCGCCTAGATGTGAATGCAGCCTAATGTAGAATCTATTATTTCTATAATGTCGAATCTTTTCCCTATAATGTCGAATCTCTCTATATCGAATTTTTACCGCAACGAAAACGAAAATAAAGCATTTTTTATGTCGAAACGAAAAAACGAAATAAACAGATTTTCGGACGAAAATGCATTCTAATGAAAACAAATGCACATGTCTAGTAGAGCATTTGACCTTCTGCAAATCAATTAATCAATATGCTAAATAACTTTAAAGATGGTTGAGTCAGGCAGTGCACATAATTCTAAAGAAAAATATAACTCCTTTAGCTTTTGCTTCCATCAGTATATGCATTCAGTGTTTAGTGTTGTAAGATAAGTGTTATGGTAAAGCCCAATGAAGCCCTGGTATAACTGTAATTCGGTACATAGGCAAACATACCACAACCCCAATCATGTTCTCCGATCAACCAACCAAAATCGACTTCAAATGCCCAAGGCCCGTTACAAGACAAAAGGAGAACGAAGATTTGCAGTCCAAGGACCACGACTGTGGAATGCATTACCAACCAATATTCGAACGGAGACCAGGCCTTCAGGAAAAAACTCAAGACCCACCTATTCTGAAAGCCAATTAGAAGGAAATGGATACCAATCGGCTTGAGGCGATTCAGTTCGCATGTGTATACGTTTTTCATTCATTCATTCAACGCTACCCCCCTTGGAGCAGCTGATTAGGATGGATCCTCTTTTCTTTGCCTCAACCTGTTTAAGAACCTCAGCCCCTCTGACACACCAGGAGTGTACAAAGATGCAATATCACAGGAAACCACTAAAAGTAGTAGAGCTATATAAAAAAAAAAATAGCACTAAACCAAGTAGTAAAGGCAAACATAAAATAATACTAAAGTCTCATTTTTTACCCCTCTTAAAAATAACAAAGATGTTATACTTACCTGCTCTGTGCAGTTGGTTTTGCACAGAGCAGCCCACATCCTCCTTTTCTTGGGTCCTTATTTGGTACTCCTGGTCCCCCTCTCCTATTGAGTGCCCCCACAGCACCTGAGCCAGGCCACAGCTCCCTGTGTTCATTTAGACATGGAGCCATGGCCTGGCCCTGCCCCCTTTCCCTCCTAATTGCCTCACTGACTTTGATTGACAACAGGAGGAGCCAATGGCGCCAAGCTGCTGTCTCAGCCAATGGGGAGGGGAGTCCTGTACAGCTGAGTCTCTCATGCAACATCGCTGGATCGAGATGGGGCTCAGGTAAGTATTAGGAGGACTAATAAGGGATGCTGCACAAAATACTTTTTTATCTTAATGCATAAAATGCATTAAGATGAAAAATATTCTGCCTTTACAACTACTTTAACCACTTCAATACTTGGTACTTAAACCTCCTTCCTGCCTGGGCCTTTTTTTAGCTTTCAGCGCTGTCACACTTTGAATGACAACTACGCGGTCATGCAACACTGTATCCAAATTTTTCCCCACAAATAGAGCTTTTGTTTAGTGGTATTTGATCACCTCTGCGGTTTTTATTTCTTGCACTATAAACAAAAGAAGAGTGACAAGTTAGAAAAAAAACACAATATTTTTTACTATTTGCTATAATAAATACAATTATTACGGGAGGGGTAGTCCTTTTAGGTGTACTTCTGCTGGCTATCGTTAAGGTAATTTAAGAGTGCCGGTGCACTAAACAACAGTCCCAGTTAACCTGTATGTAGTATACAGTAGGTAC
Source organism: Rana kukunoris (assembly GCA_029574335.1). Taxonomy (NCBI): domain Eukaryota; kingdom Metazoa; phylum Chordata; class Amphibia; order Anura; family Ranidae; genus Rana; species Rana kukunoris. The sequence continues at coordinate 62,841,694 of CM056052.1, read as the reverse complement.
AGTATAGATATGGTATAGTCCTGGCACAGGTGCAAGGTAGATGTGGTAAAGGTTCAGTATGATGCAGTATTTGGTTGGTATAGGTGCAGTCTAGGTTTGGAATAAGTGCAGTATAGGGTGCAGTATTGATTGGGTACGCTTGGTGTCCTGCTCTGAGTGGCTCAGTCCCCACTAGCAGTTTCAGCAGTATTTTCATTCCTCCTACTGCTATAACGTACCTGGTGCTGGAGGCCAATGGAGAGAGATGGCTTCCCTTGTGGTTAAGTTCCAGACCCCCCTGAGGGTGGAAACTGGAGAAGTCAGGCCCAAAGTAGCATGGGTCGCCTGCTGGACTGTGTGCAGGAGGTTCCAGAGTACAGCTGATGTGCTGGCATAGAACCAGACAAGTGGCGCCCATGAGGTGTTGCAAGACTCGTAAGCCAGGTCGTAAGCCAGGTGGGTATCAGAGCAGACATGGTCAGGTGGATAGCCAAGGTCAAAAGCAAGGTGGGTATTAGAGGAGACGTGGTCAGGTGGATAGCCGAGGTTGAACACAGGAAGCAAACAGGAGACAGGTCAAGGACAAGCCCGGTCTGTAACAGGAGACAAAGGAACAGGAATATCACAGAGACAACGCACTGGTGTAGTCGAAGATCAACCAGCAACTGCAACCACTAACAGGCTTCCTTATACAGGCTTCCTTATGTGAAGTGCTGGTAGAGATGCTGGGTTCTGAAGGCCTTCTCCTGCCATAAGTGCTGGTAGAGATGCTGAGTCCAAGAGCCCTTCACCTGCTGCTAGTGCCCTGATTACTGCACAGTGCATGTCGGGATCTGTAGAGTAATCATTATAGTGTAACCATTGTATGGCTGCCATCTAAAACTACAACTCCAATGATTCTCAGTGCTCTGCATAGAATTCTATGTGTTTTGTTGGCTTTCGCTCTCCGCCTGCTGGCCAGAGGAAGATGGTTCAGCATACCACCAGTATTTCAGTAGAGAAAAAGAAGAATAAAGGGCAATATTTCCATCTCCATGTTGCTGTAGCCCAGCACCTGGCTACATGTAGACAAGTCAATGAGTTTTTAGGTAAGAATATATTGTCAATGATGTGTGTGTATAGTAGTTATACTATAGAAATGTTCTTCAGCCTATTTCCACTTTGAATCATCAACCAGCCCACTATGGCAGCTAATACAGAACAACAGACTGTCCAGATAAGTGTTATAAAATGTTCATCAGTTAATTTGTATATACATCCTTAATGCTGCTAGCGTAACTGTGTACTGGACAGCACAGTGGTGTAGTAATGGTTAACACTTCTGCCTGGGGTGACCAGTTCAAGCCACAGCACTACCTTCCTGGAGTTTGCATGTTGTCCCTGTGCTCATATGGGTTTCCTCCCATGCTCCAAAAACATGCTGGTAGGTTAATTGGCGTGTATGAATGTAAATTCAAGTAGCTCCTTGAGGGCAGGGACTGATGTGAATGTACAATATATGTGTAAGGTGCTGCGTAAATAGTTGGTACTATATAAATACTACTGTGAAGACAATTAGTACTATACTGCATTGTGTAATGATGTCAGTCTGATGTGTTTCAGGCCCTGGAGGGAGAAGATAAGCTGTTTAACCAGTTCCCGACAAACGTCACATTTCACTCATATATGTAAAAATCAGTTTTCTGTCTTTTTTTTTTTTGCAAGTAAAATTACTTAGGACCTCCAAACATTATATTTTGTTTAAGTAGAGTCGCTGGGCAAAAAAATGGTTGCTGTTGCAATTTTTTATGTGACACAATAGTTGAGGAGCGCTTTTTTAAAACGCACATTTTCAGGAAAAAATACACTCTAATACATTTTAGTGAACACAAACACTATAATAACCAATTATTTTTCAAAACATAAAAGATGATTTTACGCAGAGTAAATGGATACCTAGCACCATGTCTCGCTTTAGAATTATGCAGTGCTACCCCCGCAGGAGCCGCTGGTTGATTAGGGATCTACTCTCTTTTGGTTTAGCTCATCCTTTTTTAACTAGCTCGAACCCTCCCTTGACACATCAGAAGTCTGGTGGGTGTATTGTGACCCCTGCTGGGCTGGGGACATAATGACAGGCATACAATATTCAATAACAATGTAATGGCAGTATTACCTGAATAATGGACGGTCCCTCCAGACAAGAAGAATGCACCTCACACAGTAGTATATTTAAATCAAAAGAATGAGTTTACTTCATATACGCTCAAAGAGAGCAACCACAAGTTCAAATCATCAAATTAATAATTGCTAGGCAATAACAGAATATGATTTCGCAAGGGCTCTTGCGGAAATCAGCAAATGAAATTAATGAATGAAAAAAGATCTTATGCTAAAGAATGGTACCATTCAGCTAAACTAAAGTGAACAGTCTGTGCGCGCTCTCTCTCTCTAGTGAGCGATCCTGCAAACAGCTAAAGTCCATGTAGCAGCCGGGTGGTGCACGTTAAATTTGTAATCCAAAGTAATAGATGATAGGAGGAAATTAATCAGATAAGGTATCCTGAACAGCAAACATTGGTGAGCTGATCGCTGGCCAGCGACAGTCACTTCTGTATAACCCCTACAAACAGTAAAAGGCCTCTAAGTTTAAGCTGGAGGCCAAACACGTGTGGGCAGTCCGTGAGGTGGTGCTAAAGTGTCTGTCTAAAGGGGGAATTAAGAGCTGAGTGTGTGTTATCTCACCCGACAGGCTTTTCCGCCTGGAATCCTCTCAGAAAGTGCGTTGGTGAATCACTGCTCCACAGCACAAGAATCCCGGACGAGGGAGTTCCACTGGTTCAGATGTCAGCTGGGTTTCTTCTCCGATCCCCGGGTACACAGGCTGGATACTGGAGTCTTGCTTCTTTCCAGGTGGCTGGTCTCTCAGTGGATTTAGGCCCAGGCTTCTGGCCTAACGGCACGACTGTGTCTGTCCTAAGCAGCTCCGCAGAGGAGAAGTTGCTGGTCCCAAGAGAGAGAAAAAGCACACCTCCCTTTCCATAAGTAACCTCCCCCACAAGTCTGTGCGGAGGCGTCGCATGCTCCAACAGGGCAGGGTATTGTGGAAAATGTAGTCTGTTTCTCGTAAGAGTCAATGGAGTCCATATCTCCCGCTACTTGCAATCCCACAATGCATAACTCCTTAAAGGTAATTTACATATTTACAAACGTGAATACAGTTCCCGTGGGAAAGGCCTGTCATTAGATTCTGACAGGATGACCCCGCTACAATTACGTACGCCCATGAAATGGCGCAAAACGACAGTACCTAAAAATCTCAATAGGCGACTCTTTAAAAGCCTTTACAGGTTACTCATTTAAAATATATATATATATATATATACTGCGCTACCCCAAAATCTCTATAGTGGGAAGCTAACACAAACAAAGAATATTTGTCGCAAATGAAAATAAATAAAAGTGCAGCGCCAGTAAGGAACTCTCAGGGATGGGAGTTCTAAAATAGTGAACAAGGCAATGTAAAAAAATCTATTCACAATTGACCCAGTGGCTCACGATAGTGAGAATTCTAATTGGTGAACAAAGCAACGTGAAAAATCAATTCCACAAATTTTAAAGTAACTGTAAGTAACCACTCATATAAAAATATATAGGGCCAGATTCACGTATTCCAGAGCATCTTTGCTCTGGAGTAACGCTTCTGATTTGCGTTGCGCTGCCGAACTTTTAGGAGCAAGTGCTGTCATTCACGAAGCACTTGCTCCTAAAGTTGCGGCAGCGCATCACATATGAGCCGGCGGAATTCAAATGTCGCGGGTACGGGGCGTGTAGTATGCTAACTACGCGCGATCCCGCCGCCAACGTACTGCGCATGCGTCGAGTGTCAAAACATCCCCGTGCGCATGCTCCAAAATCTGTGAATGAACGTCAATGACGTCACATTCCCATTCATGACCGTTTTACGCAAGCGACGTTTTTTTTTTTTTTTTCCGACGCGATGACGACGCCTATACCTAACATAGGATACTCCAGCCCCATGTAGGTATATCTATGCGCCGCGTATCCCGTCCGGAAACGTCGTATCGTCATTGCGTCGCGCCGGATTTCGATCGTGAATTGCCGATTTCCGCTCATTAACATATTTTTTGAGCGTAAATCGGCGGGAACGCCCCCGGCGCCATTTTTAAGTTGAAGTAACGATGCGATGGCGAAACTCAGTTACGCTGCTCGCATCGGAACTTCAACCCGGCGTTTCTTGTTTTCTGGTTACAGAAAACAGAAACGCCGGCTCAAAGCCACAGTTAGGCTGGCGGATCACTCGATCCGCCAGCGTAACCTTTGCTGAATCTGGCCCATAAAGTATAAATGTCCATAAAATGAAATGATATTCAAGTGATAAGGGTGATCCTATAGAATCAGCAAAGAAGGCTCCCCTCCAGATGCATGATCCCTCCAGAGACATAGAAAACAGATGGAATACCCTTACCAGATATGGTGGACCCAAACAATACCGTACGGCGGTGGGTCATATATGCTTGAAAGGCCGATTGCCCAGTCTGGTCTTTTGCTGTTTCACACTCCTGCTAGACATTGATCCTTGCACCCAAAGACTGTATAAATCGGCTACCAGATACCTCGCTTCAATCCAATTTAAATGAAAAAATGGGGGAACGGAATCAGCTGCTACTGAATCCAATGGGCTCCAAAACATATGAGAGAGAAAGAAAAACAGCTCCAAAAAAAACTAAAAAAAAAAACTGTCATAAATTCATATACAGATTGCACAGTATAGAAAATCGTTCTGACTAGTGTATGTGCCCCACTGGTTTCGTCTGCAAAGACTTCCACGGGGGCATACATCTGACCCCCACTTCCACTGCGCTTAAATATGGGTGCATATGATGGCACTACATACTTTTTTTTAATCTTTTATTGTTTTATTTCATTTTTTACACTGTTTGTGTGTATATATATATATATATATATATGCACACACACACACATATACAGTTGTGCTCATAAGTTTACATACCCTGACAGAATTTATTATTCAATAAACTGTTTACTCTTTTTAAATCATAATTACAACAGAAACTACCTTGATCAAAAGTTTACATACCCCAGTTCTTAATGCCATATATTGCCCCCTTTAACATCAATGACAGCTTGAAGTCTTTTGTGGTATTTGTGGATGCGGCTCTTTATCTTCTCAGATGGTAAAGCTGGCCATTCCTCTTGGCAAAAAGCCTCCAGTTCCTGTAAATTCTTGTGCTGTTTTGCATGAACTGCACTTTTGAGATCTTCCCAGAGTGGCGCAATGATATTGAGGTCAGGAGACTGAGATGGCCACTCCAGAACCTTCACTATATTCTGCTGTAGCCAATACAGGTCGACATGGCCTTGTGTTTTGGATCATTGTCATGTTGGAATGTCCAAGTATGTCCCATGCGCAGCTTCCTGTCTGATGAATGCAAATGTTCATCCAGTATTTTTTGATAACATACTGTATTAATAATAATAATAATGCAAGTCTTATATAGCGCTGTCTTACCCTAACTTGCCAGGCAAGCTATGAAGCCAGGCGAGCTTCTTGCCAGGCAAGCTTCTGAAGCCACAGCCGAAGCTGTAGCTCATCGGGTCTCGAGGCGCTTATATAGTAACATAGTCACTATTACCCAAATCAATGGTACTCATTTTACCGACCTCGGAAGGATTGAAGGCTGAGTGGACCCCGCCGGGATCGAACCTGTGACCCTGAGGGCTCAGGTGATCACAGATTGCTGCAACAGAGCATTAGCCTGCTGAGCCATCTTACCAGCTTTGTATTCAACTTGCCATCAATTTTGACCAAATTTCCAGTGCCTTTGTAGCTCACACATCCCCAAAACATCAGCAATCCACCTCCGTGTTTCACAGTAGGATGGTGTACCTTTCATCATAGGCCTTGTTGACTCCTCTCCAAATGTAGAGTTTATGGTTGTGGCCAAAAAGCCCAATTTTGGTCTCATCACTCCAAATGTAGCAGAAGGTTTGAGGTCTCTGTGCTGTTTGGCGTATTCTACGCGGGATACTTTGTTGCATTTGTGTAGAAATGGCTTTCTTCTGGCGACTTGACCATGCAGCCCATCTTTCTTCAAGTGCCTCCTTATTGTGCATCTTGAAACAGCCACACCACATGTTTTCAGAGAGTCCTGTATTTCACCTGAAGTTATTTGTGAGTTTTTCTTTGCATCTCGAACAATTTTCCTAGCAGTTGTGGCAGAAATTTTAGTTGGTCTACCTGAACGTGGTTTGGTTTCAACAGAACCCCTCATTTTCCAGTTCTTGATTAGAGTTTGAACTTTTCCCGCAGATCCTTTGACAATTATTTTGCTTTCCCCATGACTCAGAATCCAGAATCGTCAGTGCAGCACTGGATAAAAGATGTAAGGGTCTGTCAGATGTCCAGAAACTCATTGACCTTTTATACACACACACTAATTACAAGCAAACAGATCACAGATGAGGATGGTTACCTTTAATAGCGATTTAAACCCCTTTGTGTCAACTTGTGTGTATGTTATCATGTCAAAATCACAAGGGTATTTAAACTTTTGATCAGGGTCATTTGGGTTGTTTCTGTAGTGATTATGATTTAACCTTTTGCCGACCACCGCCTGTAGATTTACGTTGGAGAATGGCACGGCTGTGCAACGGGACTTACCTGTGTACGTCCCTTTGAATTTTCCACCATGCGGGCATGCACGTGGTGCACGCGTGCCCCTGCCGTGAACTCTGTGACTGTGCCCACGGGACTCAATGTCCACCTGTGTCCCGCTATCATGTCACAAACAAGGCATTTCCCTGTTCTGCCTAGTGACAGGACAGTGATCTACTGCTCCCTATCATCGGGCAGTGATCACGGTCGTGTCACTCATAGCCCACAATCCACAGTTAGAATCACTCTCTAGGACACACTTAACCACTTTCTCGCCCCATTAGTGGTTAACCCCTCCCTTGCCAGTGTCATTTACACAGTAATCAGTGCATATTTATAGCAGTGATTGCTGTATAAATGATAATGGTCCCAAAATAGCGTCAAAAGTGTCCGATGTGTCCTCCATAATGTCACAGTCACAATAAAAATCGCAGATCGCCGCCATTACTAGTAAAAAAAATAATAATAATAAAAATGCCATAAAACTGTCCCCTATTTTGTAGATGCTATAACATTTGCACAAACCAATCAATATACGCTTATTGCAATTTGTTTACCAAAAATATATATAATATATATATATATATATATATATATATATATAATGTGTGTGTGTGTGTGTGTAGTACTACCCCCGTAGGAGCTGCTGGTTTAGATTTGGGTTTTGTACGTTACCACTAGGTTCGTTGTCAGGGGAATAAAGTCTGTAGAAATTGCAATGTCCATACAAGATGTAAAACCTTCAACTGTTAGGTTTTATTTTTGCTGCATGAAACTTGTGAAGAAAGTAGAAGGTAGGAAGAGAAAGGGGAAGGTTCAGGTACGCGGTACAGAATGCACAAAATTGTGTAACGTTACAATATTCACCACTCCCTCTTGAGTGGATATTGCTCACCCAGATAGACCCCTCTCACATGGTCTAGCAGCCTGGATGATGCACGAACCAGTATGAGAACAGTCTCTGCCACAGACCGTCTGAGAATCAATAAATGAATAGTCCGAGATCCTCTGCCACAGGATGTTAACCCCCAAACTTCCAACCTTACAGTAAAGAGCCTTTAAGCCGATCCAGCGGACTGTAAGGGCAAGTAGAGTTGTGGATCCCCCTTTCAACAAAGTCACCATGCCTATCCCAACACATTAGCTTGATTTGCTTGGTCTCTTACAGGGCAGGTCCTCCCCCGGTTTCCTTCGTTAAGCAGCTTCCCCCACTTGGATGGACAGCTTGGGATCCCCTTTAGAAACGTAGGCCCCAGCCAACATAACTGGGCCTACTCAATATACATGCAACCTCGGGCCAATGGAGTCCCAAAATCAAAAGCACAAAACATACCTCGTGCCAAGAGGGCCACGAGGCGAAGGACCCCAAAAAACGTTGTCTGCCCTTAAGTACCACTTCCCGGCATGCACAGCGGGCACCACTCCCACTCGGCTGCTGCCGACAAGGGTCACCTAACACACTATGGTTTGCTTGTGTTCCAACATTGGCCTGAGGTGGTAACGCCACCTACAGACAACAGTGGGAAATCCTATCAAACACAACCATAGCCAAAACAGAGGCTAATTGAATGACATTAAACAAAGTCTGAGCCCACTATTGGCTCAGACACCCTCTAAATTTAGAATAGCGCCCCAATCATTGGGAGCAGGGTGCTACATAAATATATATATATATATATATATATATATATATATATATATATATATATATATAAAATTTGGATCCACTTCATTGCTATCACAAGGCACGAACAACATCCTTTGTGGTAGCATGGGCCATGGCAGGTCCTCTTTTTCCAGAGATTTGAGGTCTATTGGCCCCAATATTTCTCCTCTGGCCTCCAAAGCATCTGATTAAGCCGAGATCGGTTTGATCTAATGCTTTCACAAACTGGTAATAGGTTGATTACATCAGACGGTAACCGGAAGTGACTGAGGCCGCGTACACGTGACCGAGAAAACATTGTTTTCCCCGTCGAGTTCCTTGTTCGGCTGTCAAAAAACTTGTCGAGCCAAATTTTCCCATTGCCGGTGGAGGAAATGGAGAACATGCTCTCTTTTTGGCTCGACGAGTTCCTCGACAGTTTTCTCGGCGAAAAGTGTACACACGACCGGTCGTGTGTACGAGGCCTGAATCTTTGCCGCTTCTGATTTCTGAGTTTCTCAGTGGGAGGAACAAAGGCGATTCCTCTCATTATGTCTGGGGAGGCTGATGCCGCTGGCTGTATTCTTACTGGGCTCCCGATGGGAGGGGACCCCTTCCACTGTCTGTAAAAGTATTTCAGTTGCTGTATGGTTCAAATCACATTTACCTAAAAGAGGATTGCCTGCTGAAAAGAACAATAGAAGGATCATGACTGTAGCTGGTATTATCACTTCAACCTAAAGCCAATTATAAATGGAAAAAATGGGCCGTGGTTAAAGGGGTACCTGTCAGAATAGCGTTAATTTACTTTTTTTGTATTTATTGATAATAGAACTCATTTAGGACTCATTGAGATCTATTCATATGTGTTGGGCGGATACACTTTAATGCGTCAATGTGCGTTTCATTTGTGCGCTGACATGTATTTTGCATGTTAATGTATGTTTCTAGTACTTTTTTTGAATTTAGGATTTGAAGTGGATAGAAAAAACAGCAATCGATCAAAGCGTGTTAATACTAGTTGCCAACGTATAAAATCTCACATTTCTATTGACTTTTATGGGCATCCCAACGAACTGAAAAAATGTACATGCTGTATCTTTCAAAGCCCACTGCAACACAGAGATGGGGACAGGCACTGTTATTATAATGGGGTGCCTGGACAGTTGCTCATGCTTGAACAATGTAAATGGGCCCTCAAAGTTTATTTAATGATTTATTTATTTGCAGATACAAACCCGAATTGTTCTCACAGCGACATAAACTTTGATTGTAATACTAAAACACCGGTCCGTGTCTCTTGTGTGGTTTTCAACAGCCAGAACGATGATGTCATTAGCAAAGAAATGACCATCAGCTATGTTCAAGGTAAGGCAAAGTAGTGTTTTTCTGTGGTCTTGTTGTCGTTACCCACTGGTTTTAATTAAAGGGTCATTCATGCACTAAATACATATTTCATAATTATGTTGGCATGTGTTTACCAAATCCACCAACAGGGCACATTTTACAGGTAACCTCACTTCATCGGTGGAGTTACCGTTTTCTGTGGTTTATGTACCTCTCTGCATATACTTAACAGAAACTGTTAGCAATTACCCTAGAGCAGGGATTGGCACCCATTGTCTTTTATGTGGGGGTGCGCACCCAATTCCCTGGAGAAAGCATGCCAGAGGCTAAGGACGCTTGAGATTGTGTATAAGGAAGTTTGCTTGACTGCCAGAGTTGAGTGCTGAGCTGGTCCCCCCTTCCATAGACTAATGCCTTGTACACCCGGTCAGACTTTTGACCGGCAAACATCATATTGGAATTTCAACGGAATTCCATCGGAGTAAAAGACAACATGTTCTCTATCTAAACTCCGATGGAATTTCCGATAGGCCATACACACGGTCGGAATTTTCGATGGAAAAAGTCCATCTGACTTTTTCCATCGGTAGTTCCGATCATATGTAAAAGGCATTAGAGGTATTCCATCTGTGTCTTTTTTTGTATCCTCGGCACACACATATTCTTTCTCATCCCACATCACATTTGCGTTGCTGCCGGCTCTACAGCCCCTATTTACACTAGCACTGCAGCCATTGAATGTTTGCCCACTTAGCAGCTGTGTTTCTTCAGTGTGCAAAAAGTATTACTGCTAGTTCTCAGGGTATCAAGGCCCTCCAGTGTGCCCCTTGGGGGAAAGAATGGAAGATTTTGAAAAATGATCCTTTGTGATAAGGTTTATGTGTGTCTGTAAAGCCTTGTACACACGATCAGTCCATCCGATGAGAACGGTCTGAAGGACCGTTGTCAAAGGTTAACCGATGAAGCTGACTGATGGTCTGATGTGCCTACTCACCATCAGTTAAAAAATTAGAACATGGTGACGTAAAACACAACGACATGCTGAAAAAAATGAAGTTCAATGCTTCCAAGCATGCGTCGACTTGATTCTGAGCATGCGTGGATTTTTAACCGATGGTCGTGCCTACTAACGATCAGTTTTGACCTATCGGTTAGGAAGCCATAGGTTAATTTTAAAGCAAGTTGGCTTTTTTTTAACCTAAGGTTAAATAATCTATGGGGCCCACACACGATCGGTTTTGACCGATGAAAACGGCCCATCAGACCGTTGTCCTCTGGCTATCCTATCGTGTGTATGAGGCCTAAGACTCTTATTTGTTCCACAGTATTTAGGGAAAATGTTGTGAGGACTGCGCTTTACATGTGTGGCATACATGTGCAGAGGATCACACTGTAGGAAGCCATGTATTAAGGTTCAGCATAATTTAACCATGCATAATTTATGCTAAGACACACCAATCCTGATCTCCCTTTGGTGTCCCTCTTTAATACTAAAGTTCGAAAAAACAGTATCAGCGCTCATGGTCCACAACACATTAACTATAAATCAAAAAGTGTATAGACTTAGTCCATTTATTGGTAGGTCTACTCCCAACGGGATGTATGCAACATCCACTATCGTTGAGGGAAATAGACGATGTTGTGAATCGGTCTGTGCTGTAGGTCTTTTGTGGGTACTGCGGTATGCTGCTGCACTCTAGTGGACAGAGTGAAATAAACACCCAACGTAGGATGCTTCATATGCTCAAATGAAAATATTAAAAAATTAATAAAAAAATCCTCATGGACCCAAAAAATTTATGAAAATGGAAGGAGGGGGTTATCTTTAGCCTTTGACAACGCGTTTCGCGCTCCGTGCGCTTTTAAAAAAAATTATAATAAAGTAAATGAAACAAAAATGGATACCAGAATGGAAACCAGAACGATAATGATAGTGGATGTCGCAGACTTGTGACGTCATCTTCACAGAGGCATCGAGACAGCGTGTGAGTGGTGTGCCCACCTCAGCCGCGCTACGGCTTCAGCCAGCGCTCGTTGCGCTCGAGGTTTCCCTTGCACCGTGAGTCACAAGCTGTGTGTCAAGTCCCGGCCAGCACTGTTTTGTTCCTGAGATCTCGGATACACTCTGCTGGCCTGAAGGTACTGTGCTTTCTTCCGATTGAAGAACTGCTCTCTCTAAAACCTTGGAACCTTAACCCTTCATGCTCTTTGCTATTGCTGACTGTATTGCATTGCATTGCATTATATGTATGTACTGTTTTACACCTTTGGATGGATAAACAGTGTTTTAAATTTTGACACATCTTCCATACATCCCGTTGGGAGTAGACCTACCAATAAATGGACTAATGCCGCGTACACACGATCACTTTTTGTGATGAAAAAAAACGTCATTTCATCCCACGAAACAAAACAACGTTTTTCAAACTTCATTTTCCAAAACGACGTTGCATACACACCATCGTTTTTCCAAAATGCTCTAGCAAAGCGTGGTGATGTACACCACGTTCGACGGCACTCTGTTCCATTGAAGCTTCGTCTCATAACTTGCTTCTGAGCATGCGCGGGTTTAAAAACGTCGTTTTCAACATCGTTTTGCCCACACACCATCACTTTTTATGACACAAAAAACGACGTTTTGAAAAACGACACAAATTTTTTTTTGGTCGTTTTTTTGAAGACATAAAACAACGTTTTGCCCACACACGGTCATTTTAAATGACGTTTTTGAAAACGTTGTTTCTTTTCATCACAAAAAGTGATCGTGTGTACGCGGCATAAGTCTATACACTTTTTGATTTATAGTTAATGTGTTGCGGACCATGAGCGCTGATTCTTGTGTTTTTTCTGTGTTTCATCGGTACTTCCAGGTACGATTTTTTTCTTGCAGCTCTGGACTCTCTCATGTATACCCTCCTAGGTTTTAAAGCCATTATCATTTAGCGCCAGTGTTTTTGTTGTTTTTTTTAGTACTAAAGTTGGGAGTTTTGATGGGTGTCTGGAAAGCTGTAGGGCAATTCTAATTTAAAAAAAATTGATACACTAGGCTCAAAAGGTTGCCTACCCCTGCTCTAAGGCTACACTAGTGTTTTTTAGCAGCTTAAAGTGGAGGTCCGCCCACAACATGAAAATTTTTAAGTCAGCAGCTATAAATAATGCTGCTGCTGACTGTCAATATATGGACACTTACCTGTCCAGCAGTGTTAATTTTGGCAGCAAATTTTGATTCAGGTTTAGTCTAATGCCACGTAAACACGATTGGTTCATCCGATAAAAACGGACGATGAAGCTGACTTTCATCAGTCTTGCCTTCACACCATCGGTTAAAAATCTGATTGTGTCCGATGCGGTGACGTAAAACACAACGACGTGCAGAGAAAAATGAAGTTATAATGCTTCTGAGCATGCGTCGACTTGATTCTGAGCATGCGTGGATTTTTGACCGATGGATTTCCCCACAGACGATCGTTTTTTTCTATTGTTTTTTTTTTTTGTTTTTTTATAATTCCTTTATTGACCAAAGAAAGTTACATGTAACAGTCAAAGAAACCAGAATTCACAGTATGTCTATTAAATAACATTTAGGCTCTTAAAAGTCATAAAGCAACAGGCCCAGCGTTGCACAGAATACGTGGACTTAGTAACGACAAATATAGGGATATTGCTCAGTGCATCACGCTGGAACAACGCGAAAATTCCTACACATGGTCAAGGCAGTTACGCTTAAAAGACAAAGAATATTGAGACACACCAATCATAAAACAAATGATAGCAGGGAGTAACTTGGTTTGGGATTTTCCAGTTAAACTTAGAGGGAAGTAAAACCTCCCTTGGGCCTAGTGCGCCCAGGGATGGGGCAATGTAAGAACAAAAGATGCCTAAAGATACACACTGTATCTGTGAGGTAATTCCCACCTCTGAATCTCAAAGAGGGGAAAGGTGAGGGGGGGGGGAGTGAGGGGGGAAGGGGAAAACAGGGGAGACGGAGAGAATGTCCCAAAACAGAGAAGCATTGAATAAAGAAAAAAGGAAAGAGAGAGAGAGAGAGAGCAGAGAGCAGAAAGGGCCTCTCGCCCAGAGGGTGAGGCCGAATCCAGGAGGCTCAACTCGATTGAGTCACCTCCTATAAATAAGCATCAGTGTATATAAAGTGATTCCAGGGTCACCAGGACTCGCAAAAGGTCTCCTCCCAGTTATGTAGGGTAGCAGTGAGATCCTCCATGTCCCTCAATTCGTTCACCTTGGAAAAACACAGGAATTTGGATGGGGGGTCCTCTGATCTCCAAGAAAGGGGAATGCATGACTTGGCTGCGTTTAGCAACTGGATCGTGAGAGACGCCTTATATTTCTTGAGGGATCTACTTGAAAGGTGCAACAGGCAGGCCGCCGGGTCCCCTTTCTATCGATTTTTTTAACCATCAGAGGATTTTAAAACAGGTTCTGGTTTTTTTCACCGATGGGGAAAAAAAATGATGGGGCCCACACACGATTGGTTCGTCCGATGAAAACGGTCCATCGGATTAGTCTTAAGGCTTAAATGGCATTTTAGTTTTACTTTTAGTCCCATTTTAGTGTTCTGCAATTATTTTAGTTTTAGTCGACTAAATCTCCAATACATTTTAGTCAACTAAAATGTCCTACGTTTTAGTTGACTAAAACCTCCAGTACATAGTCAGACAGACTTTTTCCATCGGTTTTTCTAATCGTGTGTAGCCCCATCAGAGCTTTTTTATCGGATATTCCGAGGAATTCCGTTGGGGTTAGATATAGAATATGTTCTATTTTTTTCCGATGGAATTCCACCAGAATTCGGATGTGATTTGGCCGGGCAAAAGCCTGATCATGTGTACGCGGCTTAAAACTAAATTTAGTCTAAAATCTAATGGGTGTAATTAAATTGTAATGCATTACATTTCTGTACAATGTCCAAAATCATTGGAGTGAAAAATCTAATATGTTATTATTTATGGTATTGTGGTATGAACATGCACTACAGACCAGTGTTAATTTTTACATCAAATTTCAATTTAGTTTTAGTCTTAGGCCTCGTACACACGACCAAATAAATCTGTTCAAATCGGTCTGACAGACCGATTTGATCAGATTTGTCTACTGGCCGTTTTGGTTTGATCGCTGTACACACGATCAAACCAAAATCCCCGCCGGCAGACAGCGCGGTGACGTGGCGGTGACGTTGACGCCGCCACGTCACCGCACCAGGAAGTTAATTACTTCCACACATGCGTCGGATCCATTCAACGCATGTGCGGGCAGATATGTCTGCTGGTTAGCGTACTAACCAGCAGACATGTCGGACAGACGGATTCCCAGCAGACAGATTTTAAAGCATGCTTTAAAATCTGTCGGCTGGCCAAATCTGTCTGTCCGCCCGTACACACGATCGAATCTGTCTGCTGAAACGGTCTGTCAGACCGTTTTCAGCAGATAGATTTGATCGTGTGTACGCGGCCTTAGTCTTTTGACTAAAATGGCATTTTAATCTTTTGACTAAAATGTTTTGGCATATTTTAGTCATCTCAATAGTTTTAGTCGTATTTTAGTAGACTAAAATAGTATTCATTTAGTCAACCAAAATGTTTTTCGTTGTTATAGTCGACTAAATTAACACTGCTGTCCATGGATCTTCGGATTGGCTGTCGGGTGCAGCCGCCACCATTTGCAGTAAGGGAACCCGGCAGTGAAGCATTTCAGCTTCACGCCTAGTTCCCTGCTGCACATTCCAATTGGTCCAGCGGCGGAGAAAGGAGGAGAGGGCTGGACTTCTGACGTACCTTGCCGCAGCGAGGTCCGATGGGAGTGGGGACAGGGTCCGATGGGAGTGGGGACATGCTGTGATTGTACAATCTCCTTAAAATATACCAGCAACTGTAATGTGCAAGAAGTATGCCTCAGACCAGGACTAAAGCTGGCCATAGGTGGATCAAATCTTGGCCGGTTCAGCAAGGGACCGACCATGATTTGATCCATTTATGGGCAGGCTGGTTTTACTGAATCCATCAATTGACTTCAGTACAACCAACCTGTCTGAATTTTTGCATGTGATCACTGCCGGTGTATATAGCAGCTAGCAATGATCACAGTGTTCTGCCGGCGAGGATGGATCCCCGCTGGCTGAACACACTAGTGCTGCCGGAGGGATTCAGTCAGTGTTGATGGGGGAATCGAAAGGAAAGTAAATTGTATAATCTTTGGCTTGCCTAAGTGAGAGCAACAATGGAGGAATCAGGTATCCCTCTGTTAGGAGAATTTCTCTTCCTGGTTAACACAGAGCGTGATGTCTGGGCATACAGCCAAGATAGCTAACATTGCTGTTTGGAGGAAAGGCACACACCCCCTCTCATCATAGGCAGAGACTCTCAGGCCACGTACACACGATCAGACCAGTCCGATGAGAATGGTCCGACGGACCGTTTTCATCGGACCACGCTGAAGTGGTCTGATGGTCTGATGTGCGTACACACCATCGGACCAAAAATCCCATCAGGCCAGAACGCGGTGACGTAGAACACAACAACATGCTGGAAAAACGAAGTTCAATGCTTCCAAGCATGCATCGACTTGATTCTGAGCATGCGCAGGTTTTTGGTCCGATGCTTTTGTGTACTAACCATCATTTTGGTTCGATGGACAGGTGTCCGTCGGACAGATTTTAAAGCAAGTTTTAAAACTTTGGTCCGACGGACAACGGTCCGATGGGCCGTACACACTATCGAATTGGTCCGACGAAACTGGTCTTAAGACCAGTTTCATCGGACCGGTCTGATCGTGTGTACGCGGCCTCAGAGGTGTTTTGTAATAGGACCTGCTCTCTGCTAATCTATTTTAGCAACCTTCCCGGACTGAAGATTTAGGCTGCTTTTGTCTAAAAATCTGAGAATTTGTCAGGCTGATAACAGAGGAACAGTTCAGGAAAGAGCTACAGGACTTAGCTCATTGAAGAGAGATAACAAAATACTGCAGATATATGTGTCCACTTTAAATAAAATAGGTAGCTGCTGTCCACAGCTTTCTCCTTACCAGTGCAGACATTCTAAATATAAGCAGTGCAATGTTTGCCTGGGTCATCAGTAGTGTTGCTACTTTTTCAAATTTATTTTTAAAACAGATCGCATCCTAGTGATCTCCATCGACGTCTAAAAGCATTGCTGGTATGATTAGAGAGAGACCCTGGGCCCAGTAGCTGATGCCATTCTTTTATGTTGCCGAAAATTCGCATTGCGAATTTTCGGCAACATAAAAGAATCGCATCAGCTACTCGGCCCTTCTTTTGCATCAGAGCCAATCAGAATAACTCGAATATTCGGCAAACGGAATATTGCGCGATTATCTTCTCCGCCCTTCTTTTGCATCAGAGCCAATCAGAATAACGCGAATATTCGGCAAAAGGAATATTGCGCCATATTCCTTTTGCCGAATATTCAAGTTATTCTGATTGGCTCTGATGCAAAAGAAGGGCGGAGAAGATAATCGCGCAATAGGAATATTGCGCGATTATCTTCTCCGCCCTTCTTTTGCCCCCTTATTCTCCTTTCTTTTAAGTAGAGTTAGTGTAGAGTTAGTGTTTAGTGCATATTAGTTTAGTAATACAGGAAATGATCTCCGTTTATGAGAATTTCGCAATCATTTTCGCATTTCGGAAAAAAAAAATTGGATAAAATATCACGAATATTCGATATTAGCGAATATTCGCGAATATTCTTCTATATATTCGCGCAATATCGCAAAATCGAATATGGCGTATTCCGCTCAACACTAGTCATCAGCTCTCAAAGCACAGAAAAAAGTCAGAGGTTATATTTTCGTAGTTGTCCTAGATATTTTTAAAGAAAAAAGAACTGCATTTATCCTTTAAGATGGCTGAAAGAATCTGATCCACAAGGAAAATATTTATATTTTAGTGACTGCAGGTCAACAAAACTGTAAGGAGCAAGATGGACTTTCCGAAACTCCCAGCGGTAAAACAAATGTTGTTCTTTGTCAGAAGATTGATCCAACAATGCTGGGCAACAAAACCTTCATCTGCAATGATGGAAGCTGGTCAGTGCTGAATGATGACTGCTATTCCGCAAAGATTTTCCAGGAACTGGAAAATGTGCAGGTATCTTCCATTGGACTGGGATGCTAGTGTAGCAATGACTCCCAAAAGAACAACTGGCTTTTAGGGCTCATTCAGAAAGGCTCTGATATCCATCCTGTGTTTCAAATTTTGTAATGTAGTTGTGTCCCTGCAGCCACTGCATCTGCATCCACCTCTGTAGGCTGAAAAGGTTTATATGTGATTCCACGAAAAGGAATGTACAAAGCAGATGAGCGAGAGAGAACTGCTGCCCCTACAAAATACTACCGCCTAAGTGGAGTACTGATAGATTGATTGGGGAGGGTGTAGGTGTGGCACTATTCCTCTTAAAACGTATCTGCGTGATGGTTAAATGGGTTGTATGCATTAAAGCGGAGCTCCAGCCGCGAAACATTTTTTTATTTAAAGTCAGCAGCTACTAACAGTGTAGCTGCTGACTTTAAATAAGGACACTTACCTGTCCTAGGCGCCCGCGCTGACGGCCCCCCCCCCCCCCCGATGCCGGTCCCACGATCGCTCCGAGTCCCGCGCCGCCATTCACACTATGGGAAACAGGCAGTGAAGCCGTACGGCTTCACTGCCCGTTTCCTACTGCGCCTGCGTGAGTCTCACGCTGGCTTGTGAATGGGCGCGCTGCTCTCTGAGAACACACACAGTTCCCAGAAAGCAGCGCGCCCCATTCACAAGGAGAAGGACAAGAAGACATCAAACCGCGGTGTGGAAGAGGCAGATTACGGACTTCCGCATAGCAACAGCTATTTCGGGTGAGTATTTTTTTTTTTTTTTCAGGTTTTTTTTTTTTTATTTTTTTAAACAACATGGCAAAATGTTGTTTTGCTGGGTGGAGCTCCGCTTTAAGGTGAAAAAACATCTGACACTTACCGCCCCAGCCCCCCGTTTTACTTACCTGAGCCCTGGAAAGTCCTGCGTCTAGAACGCGGTTGATGTTTCCCCATGGTCCTCGGCTCCTCATTGGATAGATTCATAGCAGCGCAGCCATTGGCTCCTGCTGCTGTCAATCAAATCCAATGACACGGGCGCCGACTATGGACGCCGAATGCAGGATTTGAGAGCGACGCCAAAAGGTAGCCCCCTTGGGAGAGTGCTTCCCCTAGGGTGTTATCTGAAGCAGGAAGGAGCCAAGAGAGCCGCCGAGGGACCCCAGAAGATGGCGTTCGGGGCCACACTGTGCACTTTAAGGTACTTGGGTTAACCACTTGCCGACTGCTGCACGATTATGTACGTTAAAGAGCACAGTGGCTGCAATAAATGGGCACAGTGGCTTGCGTTTGATTGGCATAGTGGCTGCATTTGATGGGCACAGTGGTGGCATTTGATAGGCACAGTGGCTGCGTTTGATGGCACAGTGGCTGCAATTAATGTGTTTTTTTTTTCAGTTTATTTCAGTTTGTGCCCCCCCCCCTCAAAAAAAAGATTTGAGCACCAGCCGCTACTGGAATAAATCATCAAGACTCAGCTGAGTTTGACAGGTACACTAGAATGGATGCACAGTCCCCAATGCAGAGCCTGTGCACCCGTTCCTGCATACCTGTCAAATTTGGCACAGGTGAATCCAGCCGATGCATGTCCATTCACTAATATGGGCTGCCAGCATGCAGCTCAGAGCTAGGACAGAAAGGTAAACAAAGGGCTCTTCACGTTGTACGGGACTGAGCTCCCATGTTAGAGAGCCCTTAGACAACCAGCTGTTTGTTTATTTTGTACATCTCGTCATTATAGGACGTGATCAATGGCCCTGAGGTACGGAAGGTCTTCCCACAATTACTTGAAAATATTACCGGTATTGCCAACAGCGAGAAAAAAAATATTCAGAACTCTTCAAAAACATTAGAGTTGATGGTCAAGATCATATCGATATTGGCAAAAACGGAAATTCCAGTTGACCAGCCGATGATGCAGGTATGTCTGTATGTATGAGCCAGACAAGTAAAATGTATTTACATCTGTTTATTACTGTTTAAAGTGATTTCTAAAATATGTTATAAAAGACAATGATGTAAAAGGCAAAACGGCAGCTGTACCTTTAGTAAAGCTGTCCTTTAATGACTTCCAACCCCCTTGCCTGGTAAAACACTTCATTCCTGTTCTAGTGGTCAAGCTTTGCATGGCATAGTACAGCCTTTGCTGCCTGGCTCAGCCATATGTTTTTACTGTCCCCCAACCACAAGTGTAAACAAAGCCATAGACATGTGAGAATGGTCCAATCAGAGACACTAGAGATTTAAAGGCACCACATCCCAGGTTAGAATTTAATGAAAAAAACAGGGGAAAGGGAAATGGGATTTTCTTATCGGTGCAATAAGTATTCATATATGAATTAGAAAGAAAACGTTATTGGACCACATAGGTACAAAAATTATAAAAATACATTTATCATTTTTGGTTTCCCCTGAAGAAGCTTTACAAGCGAAACATGTTGGGACACGGCAATCCACGTCATCTTGGCTTGACTACAATATGTTAATGTTCGACCGTCAACCATCTCTATATATACACTAAGCATTTATTTGTTTTGTGGATCTTTTTTTGAGTGGTCTTTACCTCAATAAAATGTATTTTTATCATTTTTGTTAGATAAATGGAAAGGGTAAATGGCGCTGCTATAGGTAGTTTGATCATCGCCCACGTATCTGGTACGGGACAAAGATGTGTAGTAGTGATGGATACAGTGGGGTTATTCAGTAAAACTGTACCATAGTATATTACCTGTGTCCGGTATCTTTATGGGGTAAAACCCAATGAAAGTAGGCAATCCCTTGCACCTGTGCTGAAAAATGAGGTGCAGTTGGAAGATACCCTGTTTAATGAGGGGGTATAAGCCGTATGTACGTGAAAGTAAATGCTGGACCCTCAGCCTCTGCTGATTCCCAAATGATTAAATACAGGTACAATTATTATCCTAATATGTCAGGATCCTGTGCGGGCCAGCCAGCCAAGAGATTGTGTAAAATTCAAATGTGTGCATACACAATTATCCAAGTACCAATATATATCAAGTGTGACCCAATATAACTGGGACAAAGAGTGAATTTACAGAACTACAACCAAAAAAAAGAGAGATATAATGTCCCCGGAGATATAAATCACTCAGTGGCTCTGTGCATATAGTCAAAGAAATATGGCAAAATAAATCGATATATCAGGCAGGTAAAATCTCAGGTAAGGAGTGCTCAGTTGTCCTTAGGTAAAAACCAGAAAAAAACAGATCATAGGAACGGCACACCCCATCAGTCCTTAAGATATGCAAGCCATAAATGTATAGTAATGTCACTGTGCTAGCAGACAGAATTCAAGCCAAAACGACCAATAATAGTGACTTGGTGCTGATTGTGATGATCCAATGGCAGAGAGCTGACTTTTGTGCTCCCCCTTATAGGTCCCCACTTACCAGAGGTGGACACCCCACCAGGAGTAACAGACAGGTAGCAGTGGTACCTTTTGGTCCTCCGTGTGGTCTTAGTCGGTGCCTACGATCCTGTTGGTTGTCTGTGCACAGTCAGACCCGCAATGGGTTAGTTGCTCTCAGTCAGAAAAAAATATACTCATAGTGCAGAGTGTAAAAGTAAAATGCCGGATTACCGGACAAGGATTTAATGGTTAAAATCACAATAGTTTACACTATGTCAACATCTGGTGGCCAGGAAGCATAGGGGCTTACCCAGTGTTGTTAGCAAAAATCTGACAAATTAAAAATAAAAACCATAAAAAAATTTAAAAAATGGACTCGCACAAATGACCAGTGGTCCTATGCGGGTGAATAGTGCTGACGGCTGGGATCGCCGTGAATGGATTCCTCAGCTTCCTAACCCAACAGGGACGTGGTCGTGCAATCGGCAGATGGGCGTTCGTGCGTCCATGCGTGCGTACGTGCGTGCTGACGTAGGAGATCAACTGACGCGTTTCGTCATCAGACGTTGATGACGAAACGCGTCAGTGATCTCCTTCGTCAGCACGCACGGATGCACAAACGCCCATCTGCCAATCGCACGACCACGTCCCCGCTGGGTTAGGAAGCTGAGGAATCCATTTACGGCGATTCCAGCCGTCAGCGCTATCCACCCGCATAGGACCACTGGTCATTCGTGGATCTAGCCCACTATATTAAACCATACAATTTTCTTTATTTATAAAACATCATAAAAACATTGACAATTTAAAAAGGGCTTGCCTGTTTGGCTTTACATAATTGTCTCATTCTCTCAATAGCGCAATCTCTTTGGAGCCCAAAATACAAAGTGAAGAACATGAAGGGAAATATTTAAACACTTTACACATTTAATAATATGGGGCCAGATTCAGATACAATTATGTATCTATCCGGCGGCGTAGCGTATGCTCTTTACGCTACGCCTCGCAAGTTTTATGGGCAAGTGGCTTATTCAGAAAGCACTTGCTCCGTAATTTGCGGCGGCGTATCGTAAAGTGTTCGGCGTAAGGGCGCCTAATTCAAATTATTAATGTAGGGGCGTGATTCATGTAAATGAATCATGACCCCACGCAATTTACGTATTTTCAGAACGGCGCATGCGCCGTCAGTGGACGTATCCCAGTCGCAACTGGTCAATGTAAATGACGTGTACATAAATTACGTCCAGCCCCTATCCCAAACGATTTACGCAAACGACGTAACCGATGTACAATTTAAAGCTGTCCCGACGTCCATACTTAACATTAGCTGCGCCTCATATAGCAGGGGTAACTTTACGCTGGAATAACGCTTACGCAAACGACGTAAACTACGACAAGTACATAATCGGCGTAACTCCCTAATTTACATATTCGAGGCGTAAAATGACGGAAGCACCACCTAGCAGCCAGCGTAAAACTGCAACTAATATACGACGGTGTAACAGACTTACGCCGCTCGTACATTAGCAGAATTGCGGCGTATCTTCTTTTCTAAATACAGAAAAAAGATACGCCGGCTATTCTTAGTATTTACACGGCGTATCTCTAGATACGCCGACGTAAATACTTTCTGAATCTGGCCCATGTGGTATCCAAAGGGAAAACTTCTATTTCTTAATATGTTTCGCTGATATGTAACTGCTTTATCAGGATCTGCCAAACGCATTGAGAAATAGAAGTTCTCCCATTGGATAGCTCTTTTAACCACTTCAGCCTCAGAAGATTTGGCTGCTTAATGACCAGGCCTTTTTAACCACTTAAGACCCGGACCAATACGCTGGCAAATGACCCAAGGGGTTTTTGCGATTCGGCACTGCGTCGCTTTAACAGACAATTGCGCGGTCGTGCGACGTGGCTCCCAAACAAAATTTGCGTCCTTTTTTTCCCACAAATAGAGCTTTCTTTTGGTGGTATTTGATCGCCTCTGCGATTTTTATTTTTTGCGCTATATACAAAAATAGAGCGACATTTTTGAAAAAAAATCAATATTTTTTACTTTTTGTTATAATAAAAAAACAATAAACTAAATTGTAGTCAAACATTTAGGCCAAAATTTATTTAGCCACATGTCTTTAGTAAAAAAAAAATTGCATTAAAAAAAAATTAGCTACCTAGCGGGAACAGCGACACTAATACAGCGATCAGAAAAATGATCGCTTAGTGATGCTGGCAATAGGGAGTGAAAGGGTTAACTAGGGCAGTGATCAAGGGGTTAAAACTTTATTGGGGGGGTGGGGGGGGCTACCCTGACACTAACACTGACTGACTGTCACACTGTCTGTCACACTGACACTAAATACAGTAATCATACATGTATGATTACTGCATTCAGTGACACTGTGACAGGGGGGAGGGGGGGGGCGATCGCGGGGGTTAAATGTGTTTGTGTCTGTGTGTAAGTGTGCTGTTGGTGCAGACTTACTTGTAGTGTTGTGATCTCTCCTCAGCGGCGCTTGAAACAAACGCCGAGGGAGAGATCACGTCGCTTCCTCCTTCCTGTGTTTACACAGGAGGAGGAAGTGACAGGGCGGGCGGGCGCGCGCATTGGCTGGGAGCGATCCGGAGGGGGCGGGTGAAAACGGATAGCCGCCCCCACTTGTCGGATCGCTCCTGCAGCCGCGCGGACCGCCGCATGTACGGGGGGGGGTCCGATCGGACCCCCGATCCCCCCCAAGGCACCAACGTATATATACGTTGATGTGCCTGTCGGTGCCATTCTGCCGACGTAAATGTACATGCGGCGGTCCTTAAGTGGTTAACAAGACACGTGGCCACTCATTAAAATTAGAAGAAAAGAGGTTTAACCTTAAACTACGTAGAGGGTTCTTTACTGTAAGAGTGGCAAGGATGTGGAATTCCCTTCCACAGGTGGTGGTCTCAGCAGGGAGCATTGATGGTTTCAAGAAACTATTGGATAAGCACCTGAACGAGCACAACATATAGGGGTATACAATGTAATACTGACATGTAATTGGCTTTACATAATTGTCTCATTCCCTTAATAGCTCAATCTCCTTGGAGATGTAAGATAAAATTATAGGTACAGATCCAAAATCTCCTCACTTTTGAACAGGTCCACCAGGTGTGGAACATTGTGAGCTCCAGTGCACAGCTTTTAAATTACAGGGGGAGGCCCCCGGGACACAGGATGCCACTCTAACTGGCACTGTGTACAATCTTAGAAATACGTTATAGTTTGCTTCGATCAATACGGTGTTAATAAGCGTTTTAGACGCATGTTGTGCCAACTTACACCAATCCTCCACTTTCAAAGTCTCATTGATATCATATTCCCATTTGTTCATATAGAACTGCTTAGAGAAGGCTGTATTCAACATAATGTACATTTTAGAAATGTGACCAGTGTGTTTGTCAAACTTTCTGCATAAATATTCCATCGCTGTGTAGGTCAGAAATTCTATGTAATATAGCTAGGAAGTGTGATATCTGGGGACACCTCTGTGGTCACAGAAATCTGCAATTCATAAAAAAACTTTATTAGTCCACCAGGTAAAAACTTGAGGATGGAGACCGGGGGGGGGGGCTGTGGGAGACTTTAAGACTTGAAGACTTGAAAACTTGTGTTGTCTGTAGCAGATCCCAGCAATGGCACCATCCTAATCGGTGCGACTCCCCATCTGCGGCATTGCACCGATTTCAAAAAGTCGTTTCTCTACTACTTTTTGCAATTTCAGGCCGTGATGTACATTGACATCTGTGCAGAAACCTGCACAGATGTCTCTGAGATCGCGGCCGAAATCGGGACGGACAAGCGGGAGTGTAATCATGCAAGTTCAGCTGAACTCACACGGCTTTATTCCCGCAACACAGTGTTGACCTGGGCTTAAAGTGTTTGTTAACCCAAAAAAAAGCATGTTATACAGCACAGTGCTTGTGCTGTGTAATTTGGCCCCCTGTATCAACCTAAAAAAAACAGGCTGATCCTGCCTGGCTATACCTTCTCCACTGTATCCTGACCACCATATATCAGGGCTGCTGAGCCCTGACACCGTGGTCAGAGTGCATGCCTCCGACATCCACAGCTCTGCCTCCTGTGTCTGTGTCTCCTCTGTCCTCCTCCCCCTCCTCTCCCTGCCTGCCTGCTCATACCAGTGATCGCACCCCCCCCCCCCCCCGCTCTTGCTGCTCTCATAACTTCTTTTAAATCCTGTAATCCCCTCTGTACCATAATAATTAGTGTCCCTGTGTATATATCATGTAAAAATTCTTCAGATCTGTACCTATATAAGCATGGCTCCCGGCGCTCAGCAGACTGTTGGCGTTCTCTTCCCTCTCTCCCCCTCCTCCCCGGCTGACATCAGCGGGAGTGCTCGGCCCCGCCCATTGGATCTGTGAGCCTGAGAGAGAAGATAGCTGACAAGTCAGCTGAGCGCCAGGAGTGGAGGTCCTATAGGTACAGATCAGCAGATTTTTTACATTATACAGGGACACTTGTTGTTACAGAGGGGATCACAGGATTTAGTAGAAGTGGGTTAACAACCACTTTAAGTCTGACATATTGATCAAGACTGGAAGGGTCCTAAAACAGATATAATAGCCTAGGCAGGACATTCATTTTTATGGAGTACAATTGACCGAACCACGATGAGGGATTATTGGACTACCTATTAAGATCTTCTGACAGTTTTTTATAGAGTGGAGGAAAATAATTTTGGTACAGCGTTGAAAGAGACAGGGTTAAGAAAATACCTAAGTAGGGAAGGGCAACCGGTTGCCATTAGAAGTGGAATGAATTTTGTATGGTACGCACAGTGTGGGCCTCCCAGGATATATAGTATTTGGCGCTGGGGATTCAATTTTTCCAATTGTAATTGGATATATGATGTTGGCATGTCACATTA
Organism: Rana kukunoris; assembly: GCA_029574335.1. NCBI lineage: Eukaryota > Metazoa > Chordata > Amphibia > Anura > Ranidae > Rana > Rana kukunoris. The sequence goes on along the minus strand of CM056052.1, from coordinate 62,815,655 downwards.
AAAATAGTATGATCCTTTGTATTTTGATACATATAAATAAGACACATTTCATTTAGTAACTCTGCACAACATTTGTATTCCTTTTCATTTTGGTTCAGCACTGCTATTATGCATTGTTTGTGACTGCAGCTGTGGGGGATTTACATTTTTGTTTGATGCTGAGCACCAAGCGCAGTTTTTATACCATTTATACCCTGGATAGCAAAAAAACCTGACAGGGGGTCTAACCTTTCCCTCTTGGGGTTATAGATACACTTTATTTGTGATATTTAGAAGTACGGTGAAACCTTGGATTGCGAGTAACGCGGTTAACAATCGTTTTTGCAATACGAGCATTTTTATTTATTTTTTAATCCTGACTCGGTTTGCAAGTGTTGTCTCGCAAAACTAGCAGGATTCAAGCCACAGCGATGTGCAGTACCGCATTTGGCCAGAGGTGCCGGGGCGTCGGCGCCGAGCGGAGCCAATCTGAGCCGTTCGTAAATACTCAGAAAAACTCAGTTCCCGAGCGTTTCCGAGGTTTTCTGAGTTCAGCCGAGCTGTCCCTGAGCCTTTTAGAGTATTTCCGAGGCTCTCCAGCGCCCCCCACCTCTGGCCACATGTGGTATTGCATGCCATAGAATGCGGAACAATGCGGAACAAATTATTTTAGTTTCCATTGACTTCTATGGGGAAACTCGCTTTGATAGTGCTTTGGATTACGAGCATTCTCCTTTAATGGATTGTGCTTGTAATCCAAGCTTCCACTGTATCTAATACTGTATAAACTGCTAAATATAGTTAAAAAAATGCATTTTTACTGTTTTAATTTCCAAAAGGTTTGTAAATCTGTGCAGCCAGTCCTGTGATTTACACACATTTTCAACTCTGAAGGCAGGCAAAATATAAATTTTTCCTGGTTCAGCAAATCCGTTTCCACTGTCAGCTCTCTACTTTTTAGCCTGCTCATTGGAGAGTGAATCAGCATCCAACTAGGAGGTAAGTGATCCAGAAAGCTGTAAAGCTGAACCCGGAAGTAGTAGTGTGATGCTTTCAGTTTTACAATGTGGCAGAGTATAGTTATTGACTATTATAGAGGATTTCATATAGTGCCAACAGTTTGCTCAGTGCTTCACAATATAATGGAAACAGTTAGACATGTGCAATTCATTTATGTTCCAAATTCGATTTTTTAAACAAATTTAGATAAATATGTTAATTCGGAAATTCAGAAGTTCTAAAATTCGGAAATTCGGAAATTCGGAAATTAGAAATTTGTAATTTCCTTTCAACTTTGTCTGTTAGTAAACATAACGAATACGGATTTATCCAAATTTACGAGTTATCTATAATAATGAATGCCGCATCTAAACAAACTAATAATAATAAATAATAATAATAAATAACAATAATAATAATAGTAATAACGTATTATTATTATTTATTATTATTTAGTTTTGTTCCATTTTTTTAAATGCGGCTTTCTTTTTTTAGAGTAATTCGTAACTTCAGATACATTTTTATTTGTTACGTTCACCAACAGCCAAATTTGAAATGAAATTCTATTACCCATAATTTAATAGTTAGTTATTAGTCAGTTAGTTATTATTTAAAATTTGGGAATTTTTGTTAAAATTTTCAGATTTTCACGTTTTCCGTTTTTCTAATTTTCTAATTCACCAATTTCAAATTTTCGAATTCACGAATTCCAAATTTTCGAATTCACGAATTCCAAAATTTCTAATTTCCTATTTTTCAAATTCTAAATTTACGAATTTACAAATTTACGAATTTACGAATTCTGAAATTTCGAATTTACGAATTCTGAAATGTCGAATTTACAAATTTACGAATTTACGAATTCCAAATTTACGAATGTTTGAATTTCCGAAAGAAAAAAAACGAATGAAACAAAAACAAAAACGTTTTTCGGCAGTGCACATGTCTAGAAACTGTACAGTTATAATACAATTCAGTACAAGAGGGTTAGGAGGGTCCTGTTCACGTGACTGAACAGAACTAAAAAGCCTTATGCAGGTAAAATAGTGGCCATATATTGTATGTATTTTAAGTGCATATTTAGGTGTTTACCTGGAGTTTTGTTATAACAATAGTATTAATACCTAACTTTTTTTTTCCTAGAACATTATCACAACAGTTGATATTATGGTGGACAAGCCCAGCGTTTGGAATAGGGTGGCCAATCAAAGTGTGACCCTTCTAAAGGATGTAGATACTTTTTCAAAAAATCTAAACTTCAATGGCAATATCAGCTTTCAAAATAAATCCAAAAACAATAACATTCAGCTTTTTGGACAAACCATAGAAAAAGCCACTGACTACAATGGGGGTTTTTCCTTACTAAATTTAACAGGCAATGTGTTTATCGATAAGAACAAATGGCCGGGAAACGCTAGCAAGGTGGTCACTGTCACTTACGGTACGATTAAGGACATCTTGGCAAAGCCAGTGAATACAAAAAAGGTTGTCAATGGGCTGGTTATGTCGACAATTACTGATTTAAACTCTACAGATATCGATAACAGCACATTTAAAATAAATATGTCCTTTTCTAAGAGCAATACGTCTTTGGGGAACCCAGAATGCGTCTGGTATGACTCGGTGCAGGATGTTTGGGATAGCAGCGGCTGTAAAACCACAGAAGAAAAAGGTCTGATAGTATGCTCATGTAACCACTTGACTTCCTTCTCAATCCTTATGGGACCAGTGGAAAATACATTTTTGGACATCATTAGTTACATTGGAGTTGGAATATCTCTTGCCTGCTTGGTGGTCACTCTGCTTATCGAGGCCTTAGTGTGGGCCTCAGTTATCAAAAACAAGACCTCCTACATACGTCACGTCTGCCTGGTGAATATTGCCGTTACGCTTCTGGTAGCCGATATCTGGTTTATCATTGGAGCGTCACTAGTAAATAACAATAAAGGATCAGCTGCCTGTAAAGCCGCTGCCTTCTTTAGCTTCTTCTTCTACATGTCTTTGTTTTTCTGGATGCTGACCACGGGACTTATTCTTTTTTATCGCATGGTTTACATCTTGCATGACATGAGTAGAAAGACCATGATGATCATAGCTTTTTTGTTGGGCTACGGATGTCCTCTTCTGATAACCATTATCACTGTGGCTTCAACGGAACCCAGAGGTACATTTACAAGCAGCAAATTGTGTTGGCTTGACTATGACTCCAAGACATTCCTTGCCTTTGTGGTACCCGCTTTATCTATTGTGTTTATCAATATATTGATCTTAATAGTGGTCATCTTCAAGTTGATGAGACCTACTGTTGGAGAAAAACCTGGGAGAGAGGACAGAAAAACGGTGATTGTAATTGCTAAAACGATGGCAGTCCTCAATCCTCTTCTAGGAACCACATGGGGATTTGGGCTCGGACTTATATTTGATCCCACAAATTTGGTGATCCATGGTATATTTGCAGCTCTCAACTCTTTTCAGGTGTGTATAGAATACACTTCCCATATGTTTAATAATTTGTTTATTAGAAGATATTTGCAGGGTAATTCATAAACCAGAGAACATGTTGCTTTACAGCTCCCCGCCCCTCCACAGCTCAGTGCTCCAGTGAGCGCAGGGGGTCAGAGCGGAGACCTGCTGATTGACAGTCTGCAGCTCTCTGCTTGGAGAGCTAAGAGAACCGAGCCATCGTTGATGTTCAATTGCTCGGTTCTCATTGTAGATGCGCCGGGGGAACCTATGCAGCATCAGAACGATGTTGCATCCATCGAGGTAAGTATAATGGAGAAAATAAAACATACTTCTTATTTAAAGGAGAAGTCCAGCCTGAGCTTGTTTGGCTGGGCTTCTCCTATGAGTCACAGGAGTGCACTCCTGTGACCCGTTTTCAGCAGAGAGTGGTCTGAAGTCCACTCTCTGCTGACATCACTAGAATCAGTCGAGGCAGCATGTCGTCCCGACTTAGGGAGTCTGGATCCGCCGGCTGCCTGGACTGATGGCAGTCTCACCCTCTCAGCGAGACGCTGAGAAGCTGAGACAGCCACTACCTACCCCTCAACGGTTTAGCACTCCAATGAGGGACTGACAGCTCTCCGCTCGGATAGCAGAGAGAATCAAGCCATCGGCAATGTTCGGTGGCTCAGTTCTCAGTGAAGAGGCGGCGGGGGACAGATGCAGCATCCACCTAGGTAAGTATGAATCTAAAAAAAAAAAGCATACTTCTCTTATAAGATTAGACTGGTACATTTGTGAACAGGAGCCAAGAGCTCCACCTGTCGGCTGGAAAAGCCAACTTTTCATTTGAAGCATTATACTGTCAATTTTGCTGACTTAGAACTAAATGACACTATGGGGTCAATTCACAAAGAGAAACGTTATTGGTTTTCTTCAGGTGTTAAATTAGCACTCCTTATTTAACGCTAGCAAACATGGTATTCACGAAAGCTATAATCGTTATTTAACACAGTTGTTATGGTTTTCAACTGACTCTTTATCCAAACGTTATGCTAACTACTCAGACGTTATTATTAACATTTGGGAAGTTAAAATAACTCTTCAGATCGTTAAATAATGCTGGAGAGATGCATTCTGGGAGCAGAAGGGGAGGAGAACAGCTGCATGTGGAAAAGAGCAGATAGAGAGAGAGAGAGAGACACACAAGCAATACACATGGAGATTGAGCATGTGATGTGCAAAACTTCTAGTGTGTGCTTTTCTAAAGCCATGTGTATTTCCTCATACAGAGAATAAATCATGGGAGATGATAATCGGAATTTAGCTATCACCTGAGTTTCAGAAAAGTCATCCAAAATAGTATGTGAATGGAATACACGTTTATAAATCTGAACAACATTCTAACGTGTTTTTTCGCCTCTGGATAATTTTAAGTTCAAATAGAGCACGGTTCTAGCTTGCCCAACACTACACTACAAAAATCGCCAAAAGCTTCCTCTAACAACAAAATATCGCCTGGGAAATGTCATAACGCCACCCTGAGGGAGGTGTTAATTTAACGATTGCTTAACGATTGATAACTGTCAAAAAAATCTTTGTGAATTGCACTTCTGTACATATTTAACGATTTGACTCTTTAAAATAACGTTTTGAATCTTTAAAATAACGATTTGACTCTTTAATAAGGATCCACACCTTAAAATATCGGTTCTGTGTAGGGAAACGTTATTTGATGATTTTTCAAAGCGTTAAATCGTTTAGTGAATTGAACTAGCTTCAATAACGTGCAAAATCGTTAAAATAACACTCGCAATCTGAAAATAAAGCTTTGTGAATTGACCCCTATGTGTGGTGACAGACGTTTTACTGCATTGTACAATGTCTGTCACCACAGGGAAACACAAAAGACACAGTATGTGTCTCATTCACACTGCAACACACTGCATTTTAATCGCAAATTCCATAGCAATCTACAGTAGCGATGCGCATCGCGCTACCAGACCTTGTCATGAAAGAGGTGTACATTTTGAACACTTCAAATAAAGTTTGTACAACAAAACAACAACAAAAAGAGAGTAATGTTATGCACTGAATCACGCACCAAACTGCCCCCTACTGCAGCAGGGAACAGAGAGCTGCCGGAACAGTGAAATGATCCGCCAGGTCTGCATTACTGTGTGAATTCAACCTATAACAAAATAAAAAAAATATATCAAACTTTTTTTTTTAGACCTGAACATAATAAATGCAATATATACTGTAAAAACTTGCTATATGTTTCAATATTAAAATTTTTAAGCCCTACTGTCTGCACTTTTTTTTAACTGAAAAACACAATAAGGAATGCTAACTTGTATTGTTTTTGGTCTAGGGTTTATTTATTTTAATATCAACTGTGCTTCTGGATCAAAAGGTAAGTGATATCTTTTTAACATATGTAAGATCTCAGAGTTACCAGCATTTTACGGCAAACCTGCAGTAAGGGAATATATTGTATACTAAATGGCCAAAATTGTATTATTTGGACACCCCTAATTTTTGAGTTCAGGTGTTTCCAGTGAAGGGTACTGTTAAAGAGGAGTTCCACCCAAAGGTGGAACTTCCGCTTAATCCACTCCTCACCCCCTTACATGCCACATTTGGCATGTAATTTTTTTTGGGGGGGAGTGTGGGCATCTGGAGGAGTGGGACTTCCTGTCCCACTTCCTCCTTCCGCCCAGGGACCGCTAAGGCGATACGTCATATCACCTTTTGGCGGCCCCTCCCTGTAGGCGATCGCCTGGGACATGTGACAGGTCCCAGGTGATCGCCTGTCCAATCAGGTAGCGCAGTGAGTGCCAGCTCCATAAAGACATGGTTTAAATGGTCTGGTGTGGAGAAACTTGAATGACCTGCACAGAGCCCTTGGCTGATCCATACCCAAGTGGGGAAGCTTCCAGGAAGGATGGTGTGTCCCTGCTCTTTCCCTACTCATCTGGAACCTCTCCCTGACACTAATCATAGCCCTGACAGATAGGTGACCTGTCTCTACTCAAGCCACACATGGAATGCATGCTAAACCTGGGAGCCAGGGTCTTAAATAGAGTCTGCCTGACCCTCTGGCCGTCAGAGGGTGCCAACATCCAATCAGATGCCTCCTCTCTGGAAAACTTAGGCCTCGTACACACGAGCGGACAGATTTGTTCAAATCTGTCCGTCCGACAGATTTGAACAAATCTGTCTGCTGGGATTTTGGTTTGCTCGCGTGTACACACGAGCAAACCAAAATCCCCGCCAGCAGATGGCGCGCTGACGTGTCGGTGACGTGGCGGTGACGTTGACGCTGCCACGTCACCGCACCAGGAAGTAAAACACTTCCGCGCATGCGCCGAATCCATTCGGCGGCGGTGCGGCGGCGGTGCGGGACGACATGTCTGCTGGTAAGTGTACTAACCAGCAGACATGTCAGGCGGACGGATTCCCACCCGATAGATTTCAAAGCATGCTTTGAAATCTGTCGGGTGGCCAAATCCTTAGGCTCGGCCGTACACACGATCGAATCTGTCTGCTGAAACGGTCCAGCGGACCGTTTCCAGCGGACAGATTTGATCGTGTGTACGAGGCCTTAGAGGAATTAGGTTCCTCTTAACTTCCTCCTCCACCTTCATTGCCACTGCCAATGAGCGCCACCTGCAGTCTAGAAAATAGACTGCACCTGACTACAGGTAGATGTGCATTAAAAATAAATGGCACTCCAAGACGTAATAACACTTCAATTTATTTTATTCAAGCTAGGGTGTTTTAGAGACATCCTGTGACCTAGCAGATGTATCTAGGAGGAGATTTCTGCATTTCACTAGTGCTTTATTTCACATAAACCTCTTGCATAATGACACGTTCTGTTTAACCCCCAGACATTACCAGCCGAGCCAAGTCCATCAGCAGTAATAACCAAAAATATGTACAGCATTGTTGCAGGTTTTCAGTTCATTTTCAGCTCTGCCTTTTTTGGTTGAAAAAATTGTACATTGTTGCACTGATGTATAATACTGCTCCACTCTACTTAGGTACGGAAGGCAGTACGTAGCAGCATATCTTCTTCCTACTGGAGAACGATCAGGTCCAGGGTGCAGGTGAGTGAACCCCAAAATATATGTTAAGAGTGAACTAAAAATGTTGTGGTCCTACAGTGCATTTAAAAAAAATAACAACATAGGGCCAGATTCAGGTAGATGGGAGCATCTTTGCTCTGGAGTAACGCTTCTCATTTACGTTACGCTGCCGAAATTTTAGAAGCAAGTGCTGTTATTCATGAAGCACTTGCTCCTAAAGTTGCGGCAGCGCATCGCAAATGAGCCGGCGGAATTCAAATTGGGCGGGTACGGGGCGTGTATTATTAAAACTAAGCGCGATCCCGCGGCGAACGTACTGCGCATGCGTCGAGTGTCAATGCATCCCAGTGCGCATGCTCCAAATTCTGTCAGTGAACGTCAATGACGTCACATCCCCATTCATGAAAGTTTTACGCAAACGACACAATTTTTTTTTTTTCGACGCGATGACGACGCCTATACTTAACATAGGATACTCCACTAGGGGGCTGCTTTATCTTTATGCCGCGTATTGTTTACGGAAACGTCGGAAAGTCACTGCGTCGCGCCCGAATACGATCGTGAATTGCCGATTCCCGCTGATTAACATATTTTTTCATCGTAAATCAGCGGGAACGCCCCCGGCGCCATTTTTAAATTAAAGTTGCGATGGCGAAATTCAATTGCGCCGATCGCATCGGAACTCCAACCCGGCGTTTCTTGTTTTCTGCTTACAGAAAACAAAAACGCCGGCTTAAAGTGACAGTTAGGCTGGCGGATCAATGGATACTCCAGCCTAACTCTACCTGAATCTGGCCCATAATCTCCAGTCTTAGTTCTGTAGTGCAATGTGTCATAATATTACTCGGCTTATGTTCTGGGATGAGGACTTTCTCTTTGCAATTTGTTGGCAGCAGTTCAGCATGTGCCAATAAAACAATGCATGCTTACTAATCTGCTAGTCATTTTATTTCAGAAATCGTTCCTCCCCTTCTAAGTTAAGCACAAAGCTCTCAGCATTTAAAGTCTCACAAAAATGTAGGATCAGTGTGAAAAAGATAAAATTGGAAGTAAACTTTGTCCATCCGATCGTAGGCCAGAAAGAGAGCTTGCATAGACCAGAAAGTGGTGTTGGTAACATTGACATGTAACTAAATTATATATGTGGTGTAACATGACTGTGTGCTTGGCTGCCTGCCTCCCTTGTGCCTCCCTTATGTCCTAGGCCCCATACACACGATCGAATATATCCGATGAAAACGGTCCGCGGACCATTTCCATCGGATATGTCCGATCGGGAGTTTGATCCGATGGCGTGTACACACCATCGGATCAAATTCCCCGCCGCCGGACGGCGCGGTGACGTGGCGATGACGCGGCGGTGACGTTGACGCCGCCGCGTCACCGCTACGTCACCGCACCAGGAAGTAAAACACTTCCGCGCATGCGCCGAATCCATTCGGCAGCGGCGCGGCGGCGGTGGGAGCCGACATGTCTGCTGGTAAGTGTACTAACCAGCAGACATGTCGGGCGGACAGATTCCCACCGGATAGCAAGCTATGAAATCTGTCGGGTGGACAAATCTGTCCGCTAGCCCATACACACGAGCGGAGATGTCTGCTGAAACGGTCCATCGGACCGTTTTCAGCGGACATTTCCCCTCGTGTGTACGCGGCCCTAAAGTTTAAGCCTTGTACCACTCGGCAAGAATCAGCAAGAAAATAGCTGGCAGAGTTTTCTTGCAGAGTATACCATGCGTGTGTACGAGGCTTAAAATAGAGAACCTGCTCTCTATTTTCTCATCGTGATTCTCGGCAGTGTTTTCCTGCCGAGAAACCCGAGAGTGTGTATACTTACCTGTCGGCGTGGAAACCTGCGCATGCTCGAAATGACTTTGACGCATGTGCGGTAGCTTCCTAGGCATAGGTAGGGTGCAGCAAGATGGCGGCGAGGCCATCGAATGTGACGAGCGCATGATCGTCGTACGCGATGACATCACTGTGTTCTTGCCTTTTAAAAGAACCGCGGTTCTTTTGAAAGGAGTGTCTGTACACTCGGGCGGCAAGAGATTCTTGCCAAGAATCTCTTCAAGAATTTTTATTTATTTTTTCCTTACGAGATTCTGGCCCATGTGTACAGGGCTTAAGAGGTAGAGAAGCACCTTCACTAGTTAACCCATAATTGTCCTGACCTTCCTGCTATTATCCAGCCTTCTGGAATTCTCTAGCACAGTGGTTTCCAAACTGCAGCCCGTTGGCTGAATGCGGTCCTTTGCTTGCTTTTATCCGGCCCTCTGGAAAATATTCCTCCCACTGACACCAACAGTGGAGAACCATTCTTTTCATTGAAACTGCTAATGGGGCATCTTTCCTTCCACTGACACCAATGATGGGGTACTCTGCCACCCACTGACACCAGCAATGGGGAATAATGTCTCCCACTGATAAATAATTAGGCACTTTTCCTCCCATTAATACCAATAATGGGGCACTATCCCCCTTCTACAGACTACAGGCACTTTGTAATTTTCTACCCCCACTGACACTTTGGCATTTCCAATTTCCATTGGCTACTCCTGCTCCCCTAAAGTCTGAAGTTCAGTGGCACTGATATAGGGCTGCCTCCTCTGTCTATCACTGTATACACTGCTACTAGAAGTAAGAACATTTTGCTTTATATACATGTTGTATATATTGTTTATAAGTGGTGGCTATAGACATGTGCATTAACATGTTAAACAGAAGTACTACAGCGCTACTACTTAAATACAACACTTAGAAACACTCCAAAAATAACAAAAAATCCTAAATGGAATTGCTGCATACACAAAGGTAACAAACCAAAAAAGTGAAATAAAATTATTTATAGAGATGCGTTAATACCAACATTTGTTGAATACAGTACAATAGGTGCTAATTAGCATATATACCCATAGGGTAGCTACAAGTGCTAATAATGACAATATATATAATGGGATAGACAAAGTGAACAAAGCGTCTCTCGGCTCCTCCCCCACGCGTTACGTCACTAGACACGTGACTTAATCATGGGTCTAGTGACGTAACGCGTGGGGGACTAGCCGAGTGACGCACGGACATTGATCCTAATGAGGAACTGGTCCACACTGAGCGGCTAACAAGGCTATGCGTGGAGGCGTCTTTTCCTAATGTGGTTTTGTGAGTGATACTTTACACACTGCGTGTATGTGCCCCGATCCTCTACATATTGCACCATGAGTCTCTTTTTCTTTTATTGCATTGCATGGGTTGTGGCTTTCTGCTGGTCAGCCTGGAAGTAATTTTACTCTGTGAATACCCTGAGCGCAGCTGAGGATTTCTACTGTGCGGGTCCGTCTCCATTCTGCTATCTTGTCAAGCACTAGCACTGGCTTATGGTTGGACCTTTTTCTATGGTGAAAGAAATTGTTTAACCCTTTGGTTTATGTTCACTTTGTCTATCCCATTATATATATTGTCATTATTAGCACTTATAGCTACCCTATGGGTATATAGGCTAATTAGCACCTATTGTACTGTATTCAACAAATGTTGGTATTAGCGCATTAACATGTTATAATGATTCTTCTGGTTTGTATAATACTATAAGTATGCATGATGTGAGATCAGTTGCAACACCTTTGTAACTTGCGCCCTACCGTTGTACAGGGCCAACTGTTTTGGGTGCTTGCATGTTTGTATGTTTAAAAAAAATTATAATAATAAGTGAAAAAATATATATTTTGAAAAAAAAGTCTTAAAGACAGTAAACTGGCCTTTTGTTTAGAAAGTTTGGAGACCCCTGCTCTAGCATAAGAATGGCTGGGTTCGGAGCATACATTGCCTGGCAGAGGACACCTGGCACAGCGCCCAGCTTGGCCTAGCCAGTATCTCTATAGCTGTACAATCCATATCTCATAAATGTTGCAGGTATTGAACCCCATTGCAGCCCATCATGCACCAGTATGTTTCCAGAAGATGTCCTCATTAATGTGGTCACCAATAATGGAATATCCATACCATAGATGCCTTTTGGCCTTTGCTTTACTAAATAAAACATCACAATACTTACAATCAGTTTGTGTGGCCTTCCAGATTAAGGAAGCACATCCCTGATAGAGTCAGAGCCATTTAAAAAGAGTAGAGAGTGTTGTGAAACCTGATTGCTCTGGAGGACCATTCCTGAGTCATGTCATTCCCAAAGCGAAGAGAGCACAGTGGAACCTTGGTTTACGAGTAATGCGGTTAATGTGCGTTTTGAAAGTCGAGCAACTTTAAAAAAAAATCTGACTCGGTTTGCGAGTGTTGTCTTGAAAAACTAGCAGAATTCAAGCTAATGGGGTGTGCAGTACCGCATTTGGCCAGAGGTGCGGGGGCCGCCGGTGACACTCAGAGCCGTTCAAAGTACCGTATTTGCCGGTGTACAAGGCGACTGGGCGTATAAGACGACCCTAATTTTACAGTTTTTTTAAAGATTTTTTGCCTGTACTCACTGTATAAGACGACCCAACTTCCGATGCTTCATATGTCTTCCTTCTGGAGCCATAATCTTCTTTATTCTTGCTGGAGCCATATTCTCCTTCTTTGCTGCAGCCAATCACGGCGAGCAATGTATTATATTAATGAACACAAAGCCTGCTTGGATTTGCAGAGGCTGTAACATCATCAGCCCACGCCTCTCTGACTCTCAAAGCCAATCCCAGCAGGCTACTGTATGCAGCCTGCTCAGATTGGCAGAGGTTGTTACTCCAATCCGAGCAGGCTCTGTATTCATTTGAATACATCGCTCACCGGGATTGGCTAAGCGTTATACACTGTACGTAGCCGAAGCTAAATACAGTATTACCGCACATCCAACAGGCATCCGAGCATATGACCCGGCGTATAAGACGACCCCTGCTTTTTGGCCAGTTTTTTTAAGTGTAAAAGGTAGTCTTATACACCACCAAATACAGTACTCAGAAACACTCAAATACTTAAATACTCAGAAATACTCCCAAGTGTTTCCGAGCCTTTTGAAGGGTTTCCGAGATCAGCTGAGCTGTCCCAGAGTATTTCCGAGACTCTCTGGCGCCCCCACCTCTGGCCACATGCGGTATTGTATGCCATAGAAGTCAATGCGGAACAAATTATCTTTGTTTCCATTGACTTCTATGGCGAAATTCGCTTTGATATGCGAGTGCTTTGGATTACATGCATTCTCCTGAAACAGATTATGCTCGTAATCCAAGGTTCCACTGTAGTCTTAAAACAGTCCTTCATAAGTGACAGCCAGACTGGCTGCTCCCTGCTTCCCTCTATGTGGGAAGTACACTTTATTGGCCTTCTGCTTACATGATGAATCACAGCTACTTCTGAGAATCCAAATCCTCCTTCTGAGTTACCAAAACCCCCAGGGAGCATTCTGCCTATACGTTATATAGGGTGCCCCTCCCCTAGCAGGGGCAAGGTATTGGCTTCCTCAACCCTTAAGAAGCTCAAGGCCAGTCCCACTGCCTTCTTCAGTGACACCTAGTGGGCAAAATGGGAACTACAATGGGGCATGACTATGTCGACACGACACGTTGATACTATTTTTTTATTTATTTTTTAAAACAGTGCTTTTCTTTGTCCATTTAAAGTGCAATTTTTGCTTTGCCCATGGAGGTCAAAGCAATAGATGCCACTTTGTGTAAACTCCAAGTTGCTTACACAGGCTTGGAGCTGTAGGCCTCCTACCAGCCCCATGTGCCATTACTGGGTCAATCACCAGGGAACATTGGTTTTTTTTTTGCTTGTGGCAGACAAGTGGTGGAGAGGGGGGGACTCAAGAAAATCTAATGCTTCACCCTGCACATCTTCTGACTCGATTACCTACACCAGGAAGTGTCCCACAGTCAACACTCCCGGGGGCCTATTCATAAGGCCTCATTCATATTGTTGTACCGATCAGACTGTATTCTGATCCATGCATGGGACCTGTACCCTCTGGGATGCTAATGGAGATTTATGCAGGTCTGTGCAGCCAGGATTTGAACAGGCTACCTGCACAGGTCTGCACAGGAGACATCTGTGAACCCCACATGGGTCACATTGGCCTCTTCACTAGGGTCACTACGTGTCCCGGATTGCCCGGGACAGTCTTGCATTTTGCAGGTCTGTCCGGCACCTTCATTCCACAATACAGTGTCCCGGAATTAAAATGACACAGCCACCCCCCCCCCCCCCGGGCCAATATGATGCCCCCAAAAAAGGCCGCCACATCACTTACTTACTCAGTACTTGCCCTGGCTGGGAATGCCTGGAGGAGCACAATCCCCGCCCCCTGCTTGTGATTGGAAAAATCATAAATCCCGCCTCTTGTGTCCAATCACTGTGTTGTGATTCGTTACAGCACAGGCTGATTTTAGGAAGAGGGGTGTCCCTGAATGGTAGTTTGGAAAAGTGATCACCCTACTCTTCAGACAGGCATATAGATCAGTACCCCTATGTGAATGTGGCCTAGACCGCAGTAACTGGCTTTCGGCAAACATTCACTGCAGGTGAACCTTCCTAGTGCATACGTTTTAAATGACAATCATTGATTGAAGAATTCTGGGGTGTGAAAGGTATAATCATAGGCAGTATGGGCAGGAGAGGTTGTTAGCAGAGGCTGTGTATCATGAAGTCCAGGAACAGTGGTGGTGGGCTATGGCTCAGACAAGTCAAACACTTGGTAACAAAGGTGAAACCAGGATCACAAAGGGGCACATAGGAGGATTGTCAGACCAAGAAAGGGCAGAGCAGGTTCTTGCTGCTAAGCACTGAATGATTGACCAGTAAAGTTTACAGTTTACTTTACACTGGGCAATAGGAAATTGTGGGGCCCCCAGGCAATAAGCTATTATGGGGCCCAAGGCAATAAGAGATTATGGGGCCCAAGGTAATAAGAGATTATGGGGCCCCTGGGCAATAGGAGATTATGGGGCCCCCAGGCAATAAGAGATTATAGGGCCCCCAGGCAATAAGAGATTATGGGGCCACACAGTATACACGCACACACACACAAATACAGTATACATACACAGTATACACACACAGACACACAGAGTACACATACAGACATACAGTACACACATAGACACACACAGTATACATACATAATCTGAGAAAGTACTGGAGAGGAGGGGCAGCTATAATCTTGGGGTTTTTAGACCAAAAGAATGTCGGTAAGGGACATTTCAGGGACAGATGTAAAAAACACAAATTTTTACATACTGTCCCTGGTTTTACTGAGGCTGGCAACCCTGATGGGCCCCCTATACAAAAAACAAATGTCACTGCCCTTACCTATGACTGGTCTATACAGTATGGAGCACTAGAAAGGGCGAGTATACATACAAAAACAACATAGAATATCCAAACTCAAACTTACCGACCAATCAGCAACCAACCAAATTCACCTGTCTAACAGTATGCATTAAAAACAGAGGTTTAGTTGCACACATTTGCAAATGCATGTGTAAGCTGCAGGCCCCGTCAAGTCTCTATGTGAACTGCAGTCCTAACTCTAAAATTTAAAGTCTCCTCAATGGAAGCACATAAATGCTGATGGATAGATAAAGGGCATGTGACTGGAGGTAGCCTAGCCCTCCTAAAGGGGCAGAAGCACATTAAACACCCAGCACCTAGAAGCAAAGGTGCCAGTGCGTTGCCTGACCACAATAGGGCCCCCTAGTGGCATGGGGCCCTTGGCAGTGCCCAAGTGCCCGAATGGTCAGTCCGCCCCTGACTATAAGTAGCATTTGCTTATATCTGTACATTGGAGCATTTAAAAGAGCTCATGGTCACATAATACAACCTCATTGTAGTTTCATTTAGTTAAAAAACAATCCTTGTTTTAAATTGGTTAGCATGTCTTAATGCCTCTAACTAGCAAACAATCACAATTGTATCTTTTGCCACAACTACAGCTAGCAGCACATAGTACCTAACCTAGTACTGTATAATGGTTTAGAATGTTCAAAATCATAAGCAAATCATTTTACATTCACAGACAACGTCTACAGATTCCTCAGAACAATCAAGGTCAAGGTCAAAGCCAAGGAAAAACCATGCTCGGAAAAAGTTTTATGGCAAAAAGGGTGTGTATGGGGTAATGTATGGTGTGAAAGCACTCATGTCGTTTTGGTAGGGTTTGTAAGTCACTAAGCTCGGGTAACACCAAGGCTTCTATAGCTTTTGGTGCACTTATCCTTTTCTCCCCCCTGTCATTTCACTAGAATGCTGAATATGTGATATACTTTCTGAAAGAACACTAATGATTGATATACTTTCTGAAACGCATATCATAAGAATAAAGATATGACTCTTACCAGTTGGAACGTTGCTAGACACACGACTGAGCCCTTCTTAATTTATTGGAAAACAACAGAAACACAGGGACAGGAATTGACATTATAACCAAATAGTACTACCTAGTAGCACCAAATATGAGAATGGTGGTTGCACCTATCTACAGTATGTATAAACAGCATGCTAATACTTTACTACAACCTCACTGTCTGGAGAGCCCCTCTGTATGACCTGCCCAATAGAACACGACCTCTGGCTGAAATTTTACAAGCTACACCGAGGGATGCACACTATGCATGCCTCCATCCACTAAAATGGGGGACTATCCTGTCAGCTGGAAGAGAATAGAAAGCCAGTTGATTCCTTCCAGTTTTCAATAATCAGTGTTCTTTCAACAGCTCAAGTTTCCTCTTTCCAGCAGTATCTTCCAGCTCAGCTCCCTCTGCTTTCACATCTCAACAATAACTCTGCAGCTCAGCTCCCTCTGCTTTTACATCTCAACAGTAACTCTGCAGCTCAGCTCCCTCTGCTTTCACATCTCAACAGTAACTCTGCAGCTCAGCTCCCTCTGCTTTCACATCTCAACAGTAACTCTGCAGCTCAGCTCCCTCTGCTTTCACATCTCAACAGTAACTCTGCAGCTCAGCTCCCTCTGCTTTCACATCTCAACAGTAACTCTACAGCTCAGCTCCCTCTGCTTTCACATCTCAACAGTAACTCTACAGCTTAGCTCCCTCTGCTTTCACATCTCAACAATAACTCTGCAGCTCAGCTCCCTCTGCTTTTACATCTCAACAATAACTCTGCAGCTCTGCTCCCTTTGCTTTTACATCTCAACAGTAACTCTGCAGCTCAGCTCCCTCTGCTTTCACATCTCAACAGTAACTCTGCAGCTCAGCTCCCTCTGCTTTCACATCTCAACAGTAACTCTACAGCTCAGCTCCCTCTGCTTTCACATCTCAACAGTAACTCTACAGCTTAGCTCCCTCTGCTTTCACATCTCAACAATAACTCTGCAGCTCAGCTCCCTCTGCTTTTACATCTCAACAATAACTCTGCAGCTCTGCTCCCTTTGCTTTTACATCTCAACAGTAACTCTGCAGCTCAGCTCCCTCTGCTTTCACATCTCAACAGTAACTCTGCAGCTCAGCTCCCTCTGCTTTCACATCTCAACAGTAACTCTGCAGCTCAGCTCCCTCTGCTTTCACATCTCAACAGTAACTCTGCAGCTCAGCTCCCTCTGCTTTCACATCTCAACAGTAACTCTACAGCTCAGCTCCCTCTGCTTTCACATCTCAACAGTAACTCTACAGCTTAGCTCCCTCTGCTTTCACATCTCAACAGTAACTCTACAGCTCAGATCCCTCTGCTTTACCATACAGTGAGGGAAAAAAGTATTTGATCCTTTACAGATTTTGTACGTTTGCCCACTGACAAAGAAATGATCAGTCTAAAATTTGAATAGTCGATTTATTTTAACAGTGAGAGACCGAATTACAACAATAATATCCAGAAAAACGCATTTCAAAAAAGTTATACATTGATTTGCATTTTAACCGTTTGCCACCGTCTCACGCAGATATACGTCTACAGAATGGCACGGGCGGGCAAAAGGACGTATAAATATATCCCCTTTAAGAAGCGTTTGTTGCGGGCGCGCAAGCTCTGTGAGCCTGCCCACGGGTCCCGCAAGACTCGATCGCCACGGGCATACCCGCAATCGTCTCACGGAGAGATAGAACGGGGAGATGTTAGTGTAAACACAACAGCCCAGATTCACAGAGAGTGGGCGCACATTTACGCCGGCGTAGCGCACACACAGTACGCTACGCCGGCGCAGCACGGACAGGAAAGCACTGCATTCAGCAAGCCATTGCTCACCAAGATGTGCCAGCGTAGCGTATTTTCGAAGGCGCAGGCCAGCGTAAGTGGAAGTGGGCATGATCCATGCAAATGAGGCGTGACCCCATGCAAATGATTGGCCGAGCACCAGACAAGTACATATAACGAACTGCGCATGCGTCGCGCATGCTCGCAACCACGTCGGAACAACTGCCTAAGATACTGGGATCACTGTGTACACCATTAACATAACATACGCCCAGCCAGACACACATCCAACATAAAATATGCCGACTTCTGTTCCCTGGTGCAGACCTGAGCATGTCTGTTGCTGAGTTACACCTCCTTTATGGGGAATAACTTTACGGCGGACGTACAACTTACGCACACCGCGCGTTGCCTGCGTCGGGTGCACGTGCGTTCGTGAATCGCCGTATTTACCTCATTTGCATGTTTAAATGGCTAATCAATGGGAGCGGAACCATGCACCCAGCCTAAATGTACGCTCACCCTATGCTGGTGTAAGTAAGTTACGTCGGCGGGGTGTAGCCTGGTTTTAGACGTATCTCTGTTTGTGGGTCTGGCGCACAGATACGACGGCGCACATTTGCACTTACGTCGGCGTAACTTGTTATACGTCGGCGTAAGTGCTCTGTGAATCTGGGCCAACATCTCCCCGTTCTGCCTAATGACACTGTCACTGATCATGTTCCCTGTCATCGGGAACAACGATCAGTGACGTGTCACAGCAAGCCATGCCATCCTACAGTAAGAATCACTCCCTAGGGAACGCTTAACCCCTACAGCGCCACCTAGTGGTTAACCCCTTCACTGCCAGTGTAATTTTCACAGTAATCAGTGCATTTTTATAGTTCTAGTCGCTGTAAAAATGCAAATGGTTCCAAAAATGTGTCAAAAGTGTTCGATGTGTCCACCATTATGTCGCAGTCACGATAAAAAACGCTGATCGCCGCCATTACCCGTAAAAAATAATAATAATACAAATGCTATAAAACTATCCCCTATTTTGTAAACGCTATGGCCCAGATTCACAAAAGTTTTACGCCGGCGTATCTAGAGATACGCCGTCGCAAGTACAAATGTGCGCTGTCGTATTGTTATGCCGATTCACAAAGCTAGATACCCTTGTATCTTGTTAAATATGCAAATTAGTAAGATACGCCGGTTCACGAACATACTTGCGCCCGGCGCATTAATATACGCAGTTTACGTAAGTCGTATGTCCGGCGTAAACTTACCCCACATAAAGCAGGGGTAAGTCATGCAAAGGTATGGACGAGGGAACAGCCGTCATATTGTACATCGTTTACGTAGCACTACGTGAATAGGGCTGTGCGTAGGTTACGTTCAGTGATTCCACATATCTTAGTCATTTGTCCCGACGTGATTCTGCGCATGCGTACTGGAAGGCATCCACGGGACGGCGCATGCGTTGTTCGTTCGGCCCTTCATTTACATGGGGTCACGCTTCATTATAATAAATCACGCCCACTTCCACCTAATTTGACTTCCGTCAGCTTACGCCGACAATTCTACGCCGTGTGTATTTTCTTTGTGAATAAGACCGATTGTATTACCTTCAGTGACTTGAGTCTGGCCCCTACACTGCCCAAATGGCCCTCGGAGTTTGGCAGCGTTCCCGAGAGAGCCACCCAGGTCAGGGACTTGGGAGTCATCCTGGACTCCCGGTTGACTCTGATCCCCCAGATAAGCAAGGTGGTAAGCACCTGCCACTTCCATCTTAAACTTCTGAGGGTGTTATTTCGATTCATTGACCACCCCAGCAAAAAAAACGGTTGTCTCTGCCACGATCGCTAGTCGCCTGGACTATTGTAATGCCCTGTATCTAGGACTTCCTAATGACAACCTGCATAGACTCCAGCTTGTCCAAAATGCAGCTGCGCGGCTACTCACGGAGAGCATATCACCCCCTCTCTTGTCGCCCTGCATTGGCTTCCTATTTCAAAACGGATATTGTTCAAGACTGGTTGTATTATGCACAGGGTATTCTATGGTTCGGGTCCAGGCTACCTCCGTGCAAGATTCATCAAATACGTCCCTTCCCGCCCCCTCCGTTCCAGTACCTCCCTGGATTTTATGGTGCCTCGCTTTAGGAAGGCTCGTCGAGGAGGTCGCTCTTTTTCCGTCCAGGGGGCGAAATTTTGGAACAGCATCCCCCTGCCGATTAGACAGGTTAGCAATCTCCTGGCTTTCCGTCGCAAACTTAAAACCCACCTGTTTACCCAAGCCTATGGCTGAATCAGTAGAGGGGTGTCTTGAGTCCTTCTCATGTTATACTAGGTTTCTCCCTTCTTAGTACCCCTTTTAATTGTTGCGGTGCCGACTTTTGTTCTCTGCTATGGGTGATGTGTACTTTTGCGTTTGGCGCTTCGAGGCCCTATGGGTAAGACGGGCGCGATATTAAACACTTTTTAATAATAATAATAATAATAAAAAGTTAAAAATATTGTTTTTTTTTTTTCAAAATTGTTGCTCTATTTTTGTTTATAGCGCAAAAAATAAAAACCGCAGAGGTGATCAAATCCCACCAAAAGAAAGCTCTATTTGTGGGGAAAAAAGGGACGTGTTTGGGAGCCACGTCACATGACTGCGCAATTGTCAGTTAAAGCGACGCAGTGCAGAATTGTAAAAAGTGGCCTCGGTCATTTAGCAACAAAATGGTCCGGGGCTTAAGTGGTTTATGAGTGAAATAAGTATTTGACCCCTTTGCAAATCACGACTTAGTACTTGGTGGCAAAACCCTTGTTGGCAATCACAGAGGTCAAATGTTTCTTGTAGTTGGCCACCAGGTCTGCACACATCTCAGGAGGGATTTTGTCCCACTCCTCTTTGCAGTTCCTCTACAAGTCATTAAGGTTTCGAGGCTGACGTTTGATAACTCAAACCTTCAGCCCCCTCCACAGATTTTCTATAGAATTAGGGTCTGAAGACTGACTATGCCACTCTAGGACCTTAAAGCGGAGCTCCACCCAGGAAAACAACATTTTCTCATGTTGTTTAAAAAAATTAAAATAAAAAAACCTGAAAAAATAAAAAAATACTCACCCGAAATACCTGTTGCTATGCGGAAGTCCGTAATCTGCCTCTTCCACTCCGCGGTGCCTTTTTTTCTTGTCCTTCTCCTTGTGAATGGGGCGCGCTGCTTTCTGGGAACTGTGTGTGTTCTCAGAGAGCAGCGCGCCCATTCACAAGCCAGCGTGAGACTCACGCAGGCGCAGTAGGAAATGGGCAGTGAAGCCTTGCCTGTTTCCCATAGTGTGAATGGCGGCGCGGGACCCGGAGCGATCGTGGGACCGGCATCGGGGGGCAAGTAGGACAAGGTAAGTGTCCTTATTTAAAGTCAGCAGCTACACTGTTAGTAGCTGCTGACTTTAAAAAAAAAAAAATCGCGGCTGGAGCTCCGCTTTAATGTGCTTCTTCATGAGCCACTCCTTTGTTGCCTTAGCTGTGTGTTTTGAGTCATTGTCATGCTGGAATACCCATCCACGACCCATTTTCAACAGTAACTCAACAGCTCAGTTCCTCTGCTCCCCATCCCAGAAGTAACTCAGCACCTCAACTCTCTCTGCCCCCCCCCCCCCCCCCATCCCAACAGTAACACCACAGCTCACCACAGCTCAGCTTCCTCTGTTCCCTATCACATCAGTAAATTAGCAGCACATCTTCTTCTATTTACCATCCCAGCAGTAACTCAGCACTTCAGCTCAATCTGTCCCCCTTCCTTCCCAGCAGTGGCTCAGCATGAAAAGAAGAAAAGGGGTATTGGGGCACATAAAACAGCCAGTAAGTCATGCCAGTAGTTACCACCCCCACATTCCACGGCCATTGCTCTCCCTAACAGACCCCCAAAACTCCCATCCGAATAACACAGGAAAGATAGTGAGACCAAAATGCTAAATTTAGGTGGAGCTGAGTTAAAGCTGAAGTTTAATCTGCTTATACCTTCCCTGGTTTACCATTTCCCCCCTCAATAAAATACTAATGATATGTTGAAATGAAAGCTTTCCATTTTCATTACATATCTTATTTAGAATTCAACGGTCACTGGATCTCTGTGTTTCTGTAGTGCAGGCAGATCATAGATGGTGGGAGGGGCTTTATGTAGCATACTGAATACAGCAGACTGCCCCAAAAATGGGTTGGCTCAGTCTGACTGCACTTTCTAATACACACTGTGAGAAACTGACAGTGTGCATTCAATTCAAATTAAGCATTTTAACCACTTGCTTACTGGGCACTTATACCCCCCTCCTGCCCAGGTGATATTTCAGCTTCCGGCACTGCGTCGCTTTAACTGACAATTGCGCGGTCGTGCGACGTGGCTCCCAAACAAAATTGACGTCCTTTTTTCCCTACAAGTAGAGCTTTCTTTTGGTGGTATTTGATCACCAAAAAAAAAGAGCGACAATTTTGAAAAAAATACAATATTTTTTACTTGTTGCTATAATAAATATCCCAATTAAAAAAAAAAAAAAATTCTCAGTTTAGGGCAATGCGTTTTCTTCTACATATTTTTGGTAAAAAAAAAAAAAAATCGCAATAAGCGTCTGGTTTGCGCAAAACTTATAGTGCCTACAAAATAGGGGACAGAATTATTATTTTTTTTTTACTAGAAATGGCGGCGATCTGCGATTTTTATTGTGACTGCGACGTTATGGCGGACACATCGGACACTTTTGACACATTTTTGGCGTCATTCACATTTATACTGCGATTGGTGCTATAAATATGCACTAATTACAGTATAAATGTGACTGGCATTGAAGGGGTTAACACTAGGGGGTGAGGAAGGGGTTAAATGTATTCCCTGCATAGTGTTCTAACTGTGGGGGGAGGGGGGGGTGACTGGGGAGGTGACCGATCTGTGTCTCTATGTACAAGAGACACAGATCCGTCTCCTGCTCTCCAGAGACAGGACGCCAGGGGCGGACTGACAACTCATGGGGCCCTCGGGCAATAGGAGATTATGGGGCCCCCAGGCTTACAGATGGCCACCAAGCCAGGTGGCAGTACAGGGGTGGGGCAGCTAAAATCTCTGGATTTTCACATCAAAAGCATGTAGGTTTTGGACATATCAGGGACAGATGTAAAAAAAAACAGATTTTTACATACTGTCCCTGGTTTTAATGAGCCTGGCAACGCTGATGGGGTCCCCTAGTGGCACGGGGCCCTCGGGCAGTGCCCGAGTTCCTCAATGGTCAGTCCGCCCCTGCAGGACGCTGTCTTTATGTAAAACGGCAATGAGAGATGATCTATGAGATAAAATATATTAATAGCTCCCCAATTATTTCAGAAATCATTGCAAACACTTGCCTTATATCCTTATATCCTCATATTGTGTATCCATCATATTTTGGGCATTTGAAGCCCAGTTCCTTCTTCTTCCTGGTTTTCAGGGAGAGGTGCATGCTGGGCGATTTTTAGGCACAGTAATGCCCAGAGACTCCTGGGAAATGAGTGTCATCATTTCCCAGGAGGCAATGGTGTCTTAGGACAGGAAGTTGAACCACCTAGGACCAGGAAGGAAAACTGCCTAGTAACAGCCAGATAGAAGTAAGTAAAAAAATATATACAGTACAGACCAAAAGTTTGGACACACCTTCAAACCTCATTCAAAGAGTTTTCTTTATTTTCATGACTATGAAAACTGTAGATTCACACTGAAGGCATCACAACTATGACTTAACACATGTGGAATTATATACATAACAAAAAAGTGTGAAACAACTGAAAATATGTCATATTCTAGGTTCTTTAAAGTAGCCACCTTTTGCTTTGATTACTGCTTTGCACACTCTTGGCATTCTCTTGATGAGCTCCAAGAGGTAGTCACCTGAAATGGTCTTCCAACAGTCTTGAAGGAGTTCCCAGAGATGCTTAGCACTTGTTGGCCCTTTTGCCTTCACTCTGCGGTCCAACTCACCCTAAACCTTCTCGATTGGGTTCAGGTCCGGTGACTGTGGAGGCCAGGTCATCTGGCGCAGCCCCCTATCACTCTCCTTCTTGGTCAAATAGCCCTTACACAGCCTGGAGATGTGTTTGGGGTCATTGTCCTGTTGAAAAATAAATGATGGTCCAACTAAACGCAAACCGGATGGAATAGCATGCCGCTGCAAGATGCTGTGGTAGCCATGCTGGTTCAGTATGCCTTCAATTTTGAATAAATCCCCAACAGTGTCACCAGCAAAGCACCCCCACACCATCACACCTTCTCCTCCATGCTTCACGGTGGGAACCAGGCATGTAGAGTCCATCCGTTCACCTTTTCTGCGTCGCACAAAGACACGGTGGTTGGAACCAAAGATCTCAAGTTTGGACTCATCAGACCAAAGCACAGATTTCCACTGGTCTAATGTCAATTCCTTGTGTTCTTTAGCCCAAACAAGTCTCTTCTGCTTGTTTCCTTTCTTTAGCAGTGGTTTCCTAGCAGATACCATGAAGGCCTGATTCACACAGTCTCCTCTTAACAGTTGTTCTAGAGATGTGTCTGCTGCAAAAGGTGGCTACTGAAGAACCTAGAATATGACATATTTTCAGTTGTTTCACACTTTTTTGTTATGTGTATAATTCCACATGTGTTAATTCATAGTTTTGATGCCTTCAGTGTGACTCTACAATTTTCATAGTCATGAACATAAAGAAAACTCTTTGAATGAGAAGGTGTGTCCAAACTTTTGGTCTGTACTGTATATATTTTTAGTTTTTAGTTTTTACATTAAAGGCAAGCTGTTAATAGAAAGTTCATTTTTAGGGTGGAACTCCGCTTTAAGTTTTTCCCCTTTTTGATAACATATTTGATTTTAACATTCTAATCTTTGTCTTGTTTTAGCTGCATACGATTTGTTCGCAGCTGCAGATTCAAGTGAAACTACGGGAAGTTCATACTCAGCGCTCCCATAAGAAATGGCTGTACAGTGTGACGTTATGGAGACTGGGACATGGAATCTTTTTGCATTCAAGCAACCAAAAGTTTTTCAATCTTATAATATGCGGAAGTCATGTAAACTGATAAACGTGATTAAATTGTATAAATGAGTGTATTTAAGCTGTTTTGTGCAAAGGACTGTTAATATGCCAGTATGTAAAAAAAATGGTTTCCGTATTTTCCCAGGAGCTCTGCTGTTTACATGTTTTTGAGGCGCTTTGGCGCGTTTTGCATTTTTTTAATCTGCCCAACAACAAATTGACCAAAAAAGAGCATAAAAAATGCATAGGCAAAAATGCATCAAAAGCAAACTGCATAGGTGAGAACCAGGCCCTAACCACTTGCTGAGCGGCTCACAACGACATACGTCGTTAAAGTTAATTTATTCGGGTAGCCCGCGTTTGTGGCATGGAGAGGCAGAACGGGGAGGTGCCTATGTGAACAAGGCATTTCCCTGTTTTGCCTAGCAACATGACAGGGATCTACTGCTCCCAGTGTTCGAAAGCAGTGATCTCTGTCATGTTCTAGTGAGCCTATCTACCCTACAGTTAGAACACGCTCAGGGAACACATTTAACCCCTTGATCGCCCCCTAGAGTTTAACCCCCTTCCCTGCCAGTGACATTTACACAGTAATCGGCCCATTTTTATAGCACTGATCGCTGTATAATTGTCAATGGTACCATCGCCATTGCCTCCTGCCAACAGGCATCCCTGCCCATTAGCCTCACAGGAAAGGCTGTTTTTCCTTCACACCTGCCTTAAACCTTAAAACCTGCCTGTCCCCCTGGGATCAAGGGCGGCCATTTTTTTTTAGGATAAGCCGCGGCTTTTTCGGTCCGGGGAATCAGGCCACCGACACCCCAGACCACAACCGAGGCATCCCCCCTCACCTCCCCTCCCCGCCGCTGGTTTCTGTCTTTTTCGACGCTCTGCGCCAGCCTATGCTAGGTCCGCGGCAGCCGCGGCTTAGGAATGACCACGGCTTCAACCGCGGCCTAGCGGCGCACCGCATCAGCGTCCTGTATCTGCCCCAGATTCGCCCAGCACACCCCCCCCCCTCACCCGTGGAAGACCCCATCCACCTCCGTTTCACTCAACCAGACCCTCTCTGGTGTTAATTCCAGCCAGTTCATAGCCCCCCGGCCTGGGCCCTGTCTCAGGCCGTCGGCCATCTTGGTACACCCCCCCCAGTATCAGAAACACCTTTCACCCCATCCCCTCACAACTCATCAGCATTTGATCCAGGGTTTCAACCGATCGCCTCTTAGGGATCAGGAAGGAATTTTTTTTCCCTGCCCAGCACATTGGCTTAGCTCGGCCAGGGTTTTTTTGCCTTCCTCTGGACCAAAAATAAAGCTGGGAGAGAGGATTCAAGGAATCTTCTCCCCACCGCCATCTGATCACCAACCCCCTCTCCCTGGTGACGGGCCACTATGGCTAATTGGCAGTATTCTCCAGAAACCATTGGGGGCCTGAGGCAATTTGCCACAATACTGCCAGCCATCACCAAAAAGGCCCTAAGAATTGAGCAACATTTGAGGATCGATCGACGATCGACTGTCAAAAAAAAGGGATTTTTTAATATAGCTTACCTGTAAAATCCTTTTCTTGGAGTACATCACGGGACACAGAGCGGCATATTCATTACTATACGGGTTATATGGAGTACCTTCAGGTGATGGACACTGGCAATCTCAAACAGGAAGTCCCCTCCCTATATAACCCCCTCCCCTAGAGGGAGTACCTCAGTTTTGTAGCAAGCAGTATGCCTCCCAAAACATGTTCCCATAAGAGGGGTGGGAGCTCTGTGTCCCGTGATGTACTCCAAGAAAAGGATTTTACAGGTAAGCTGTATTAAAAAATCCCTTTTTCTTTCTCGTACATCACGGGACACAGAGCGGCATATTCATTACTATACGGGATGTCCGAAAGCAATGCTTTAATGAGGGGAGGGAGACATCTTCCCAAAGGGATTTAATTTAGAGGTATACTCAAATAATAATAATAAATCCAACTTAGTCAAGAAATAATTTTGAATCTTAAATCAAGGGTGCCCCCGATCCTGAGGATCTTAAACCGCAGCCTGTAGTACTGCCTGCCCAAAGGCTGAATCCGCATTCCTTCTCACGTCTAACTGATAAAACCTTGTTAACGTGTGGACTTATGACCACGTCACCGCCTTGCATATCTGAGCCATAGAGATCTGATGGTGTGCTGCCCAGGAGGCGCCCATGGCCCTGGTAGAATGGGCTTTTACTGACAAAGGAGGAGGCAACCTCTTCAAACCGTAGGCCTGAATGATTAATTGTCTAATCCATCTCGAGATGGTGGATTTTGCAGCTGCC
Source organism: Rana kukunoris (assembly GCA_029574335.1). Classification (NCBI taxonomy): domain Eukaryota; kingdom Metazoa; phylum Chordata; class Amphibia; order Anura; family Ranidae; genus Rana; species Rana kukunoris. Next base: position 62,788,694 of record CM056052.1, on the reverse strand, counting down.
TCCCCCTTCTTGGGGCCATCTGGTAAAACGAACAACACATCTGTTTTCCGGATTTTTTCTATAGCTTTAAGAGAGGCCCTCATGGCCCTGACAATATCTAAGGTATGCAGCAACCCCTCCTTTCTAGACGTGGGTTTCGGAAAGAAGGATGGTAGTACCAAATCCTGGTTCAGGTGAAAACTGGATATAACCTTTGGTAGAAAGGAAGGATGAGGCCGGAGAACCTCCCTGTCCTTATGTAGAATGAGATATGGTTCCTTACAAGATAAGGCTGCCAATTCTGACACTCTCCTGGCCGAAACTATGGCGACCAAAAATACCAACTTTCTTGTCAGTAAAACTAAAGGAATCTCAGCCAACGGCTCAAAGGGTTGTTTCTGTAGAGTGGACAGAACAAGATTTAAGTCCCATGGACAAATCGGTGACTTGACAGGAGAATTAATACGCAAGACCCCCTGTATGAAGGTTTTAACCAGTGAGTGGGTGGCCAGCGGCCTCTGAAACCACACTGACAAAGCTGAAATCTGTCCCTTGATTGTGCTTAATGCCAGGCCCTTATCCACTCCTAGCTGGAGAAAACGTAACACCCTATCAATGGTATATTTGCGGGAATTCCATCTTTTGGATTCACACCAGCCTACGTAGGTCCTCCACACCCTGTAATAAATTACCCTGGAGGCCGGCTTTCTAGCCCTAATCAGGGTAGGAATTACCTGCCTAGACAGACCTCTACCCCTGAGAATCAGGGATTCAGCCTCCAGACCGTCAAATTTAGACGCCGTAATGCAGGGTGGAGGATCGGGCCTTGTGAGAGTAGGTCTGGTCGTAGAGGAAGAGTCCAAGGGTCTCCCACTGCCATCTTCAGGACTAGTGAGTACCATGTCCTCCGGGGCCAAGCTGGAGCTACTAGGATGACTGGCTTGTGCTCCACTCTGATCCTGCGCAACAGGCGGGGAAGTAACTGCAGCGGGGGAAATGCATATAGAAGTTTAAATTGATGCCAAGGGCAAACCAACGCATCGGTTCCGCAGGCCATAGGGTCCCTTGCTCGAGACACGAACCTGTCTAGCTTCTTGTTGAACCTTGATGCCATTACATCTATGTCTGGCACTCCCCACCTCTGGCAGATTGTCTGAAAAACCTGGGGATGCAGAGACCACTCCCCCGGCGACAGAATCTGGCGACTTAAGAAGTCTGCCTGCAGGTTGTCCACTCCGGGAATAAATATCGCCGAAATGCAGGGTACATAAACCTCTGCCCACCGAAAAATCAAGCTCACCTCCCTCTGAGCGGCCTGACTCCTGGTTCCCCCTTGGTGGTTTATGTATGCCACCGCTGTGGCATTGTCTGACTGGATTCTCACCGGGGACCCCTGTAATCTGGAAGTCCATGCCAGGAGGGCTAGGCGAGCAGCTCTGATCTCCAAGACATTGATGGGCAGCTGTCTCTCCGCTTCCGCCCAAGTTCCCTGGTGAGTGAACCCCTACAAGACCGCCCCCCAGCCTACCAGGCTGGCGTCTGTGGTAACTACCTTCCAGACTACGGGGCTGAAGGACCTTCCCTTCAGAAGATTCTGAGGGTTTAACCACCAGGCCAGACTTTGCTGGACCCTTGATGATAGCGTCAAAGGGGACTCCAAGGCCTGTGCTCTCTTGCTCCAGGCTGCTAGAATGGCTGCCTGTAGGACGCGAGTGTGGATCTGAGCGTATGGTACCACCTCGAACGTGGCCACTAGCTTGCCTAGTAATCGCATACACAGGCGAATAGTTGGTTTTCTCTTGCTTAGAACCAACTGAACCAACCCCTTGATAGCCTCGACCTTTAAAAGGGGCAGAAACACCCTTTGCTGTTCTGTGTCTAACCTCATGCCGAGGTATTCCAGCTGCTTTGTAGGATGAAACGCAGATTTTTCCCGGTTTAGGACCCAGCCGAACCTCTCGAGGTACTGAACCGTGAGGTTTACTGCTTGTTCCAGACACGGCCGTGAGTGTTCTATGATTAAAAGGTCGTCCAAGTATGCTAGGACCGTGACCCCTTGGATCCTTAGATTGGCCAGAACTGGAGCTAGGATCTTCGTGAATACCCGGGGGGCCGTGGCCAGCCCGAAGGGGAGCGCCATGAATTGGAAGTGTCGCTGCCCCACTGCGAAGCGTAAAAATCTTTGATGTGGCTGAAAGATTGGTACATGAAGGTAGGCATCCTTTATGTCTATAGAAGCCAGAAAGTCGTCCCTCTGGAGCGTGGCGACTGCTGATCGGACGGATTCCATCCGGAAGGAACGAACTCTTAGGTAAACATTTAAACCTTTTAGGTCCAAGATTGGCCTGACATTGCCGTTGGGCTTTGGTATGACAAAGAGATTGGAATAGAAACCTAGCCCTTGTTCTTGGGCTGCTACCTCTATTATCACGCCCTGGCAAAGCAGGTGATCCAAAGCTGCCAGCATCGAGGCCTTCTTTGTTGGATCGTTTGGTAGCCTTGACTCTTGAAAATGAGGCGGAGGAAACTTTAGAAACTCCAGTCTGTAGCCTGTGGTTACAGACGACCGGACCCATTTGTCGGGGATATTGGCTTCCCAAACTTCTGAGAAGAAACGAAGCCTTCCCCCCACCCGCGTGAGTGGGGGCGCCCCTTCATAAGGCAGACTTAGGGGCTGGCTTTGTTGGCTTGCGATACCATGGCCTCTTACCCCCAGGGGCCTGTCCCTGCGATTTATTGTTAAAATTTGATCGCGCAGGCGGCCGTCGATACTGCCTGGAATTTGAGGGCCCCGGGCCAGGGGAGAGCTGCCTTTTAAATGTAGGACCCCGGAATCTCTTTTTGACTGGTAAAAGGGTACTTTTGCCACTTGAAATAGTCTGAATGTATTTATCCAGATCCTCTCCGAAGAGTCGTCCTCCATGGAAGGGAAACCCTGCCAGAAGTTTTTTGCATGGGGGCTCCGCCGCCCAGTTCTTCAACCATAAGAGCCTTCTCATGTGCACCAAAAATAGTGATAAACGAGAGGCCTGCTGGATGGAATCTTTTATAGCATCTACCGCAAAACACAGAGCTCTGGGAATGTCAGAAAACTCTTCTGCCTGTTGGGTAGGCATGTCTTTAAGCATTTGTTTTGTCTGGTCCTTTAATGCCTGACAAACTCCAATTGCAGCCACTGCTGGCTGTACCACTGCTCCTGCCGTAGAAAAGAATGCCTTTAAAAGTGTCTCTAATCGTTTATCAACCGGATCTTTAAACATTTGTATGTTTTCCACCGGGCAAGTTAGTGATTTATTCACACATGAGACGGCTGCATCCACCACTGGGAGCGCCCACCTCTTCGAGAACTTTTCCTCCATAGGGTAAATAACCGAAAACCTCTTAGGCGGCAGAAAAATCCTGTCCGGTCGCACCCAATCCTGGAAGATCAACTCCTCTAACAGAGGATGGACCGGAAAAACCGCGTTGCTCAAAGGAGCTTTTAAAGAGCCCAGAGAGGATACCGCAGGAACCTGAGGCTCTGGCAATGGTAAATTAAATGCTGAGCGGACCATGTCCGTCAAAGACTGGACCCACAGCCTCTCTGTTTGGAAGTCTGAAAATGGTTCCTCAGAGGTAGATTCCTCAATCCCTGAACCCTCTTGGTTCCGGTCCAGTTGATCCTCCTGAGATTCTAATTCCTCCGGAGAGAGAATTTCAGCATCTGAGGATATACATCTTGGCGATGGGGATCTAGTCCGTTTCTTGCCAGGAATAGAGCTAGCGATCATCGCTGCTAATCTTTTCTCTAGCCTCCCTAGGGAGGCTAGCATCTCCTCTGTGATAAACACAGGGCCGGGCTGATCTGGGCCAGCCTCAGCACCAGATCCCCCTAATGGCTCATCCAAGGCGACCCTCATGGGAATAAGCTGCGGGGAAAGTACCGGCATATCATCAGAATCAGAATCAGAGGGTTGGTCTTTTTTGTACCTTTTGATCCCGAACCCTTGGAAGCCATAATACAAAACCGAGGGACTCTGCCTACAACAACCAACTGTAGTGGCCAGGAGTACAAAACTAGGGTTTAGGGGACACTATACCACTAATGCCCAAAAACCAATGGGGCCCAGTATGTTCTCTTTTTTCTTTTCTTTTTTTTTTTTTTTTTTTAAATATACAGCGTCGCCCCAATTTAGTTTTGCCAGCCTCCAACCTGTTGCCAAAGGGGATTTTTTGGCTTAACACAAATGCATTGGAACAAACTCCAGCATGTACTACCCCTCTTCCGCCACCGGGAGTCACTGTTCTGCCGCTCTGCATCCTCTCCCTTCCAGATCAGCCTCAGACTGAGCCCTGATCACAGCCTGCTGGAGACCCAGGACTGCAGGCTTCAGGCGGCAGAATCAAACCCCGGCCAGGTAGGACTTTCAAAAGGCCCCATAGGGATCCTTATTAGCCCTGGGACCAGCGAGCAGCAGGTAGCTAGCAAACCTATTTAGACAGGGGGACCAAGTGATGGGGGGAATGAGATCATCCTGTCTTCTCAGACATAGTGAGCAAGGTTGCCAATGCAGAGCATACTTAGGCTACCCCCCTTTGAGGTCTCCCTGGAGAGCCTGCTGTCGAACCAAGTCCCGCAGGCTCCCCTCTTACCTGCTCCATGCTGCAGGACGTTTGCCTAGCAAAACGGTCCAATCTTCTCCCATCTCCGTGGGTAGCGTAGTAGACCTTCAGGCCCTGGGGTCCTGGAAGGTACCCACTGTCCTGGACCTATACAGCACCCTGGCAAACAGGATCTTATGTTTTTTTACAAACTCCAAGTCCTGGGCCCAGGGTCCAGCCCTCTAAAGAGGAGCATTATAGGCAAAACCCCACGGTTTGGGGCCCGGGTACTGTCCACTTTGGCACTGAAGCACCTTGGACAGATCCAGTTAGCCCGCCCTTAATCCCAAGGATGTGGAGGCAAAGCTATTCCGTGACCAACACCTAAGACACTGGCGAAAAAACTGAGGTACTCCCTCTAGGGGAGGGGTTATATAGGGAGGGGACTTCCTGTTTGAGATTGCCAGTGTCCATCACCTGAAGGTACTCCATTTAAGCAGTATAGTAATGAATATGCCGCTCTGTGTCCCGTGATGTACGAGAAAGAAATTCAGTCACCCACCTCAACCCAAGCACATATCATGTGCTTTGATCAATACAAGATCGGCAGTAAGACACCGATTAGAAATCCATGATTTCATTCTACAACACGATTTAGACTGTCTCTTTATTACAGAGAGCTGGCTCACAGCCGACTGTAACACCATTCTAGGAGAACTGGTGCCAGAAAATTATCGTATTATAACCGAAAACAGAATAGGGCAAAGAGTAGGAGGCCTGGCGGTGATCCACAAGATTCACCTTGTGATCTCCAAACCAGCCCTTCAGTACTCGCTTCCATTTATGGAAACCCTCACTCTGCAACTGCAAACAAACCCCCAGGAGACCGTCCACATTCTTCTCTGCAATAGACCACCCGGCCCAAAATCGCAGCTTTTACCATCACTGACGGAGTTCATCTCCACTTATACCCTTAACAGCAAACACCTTTTGCTGCTCGGGGATTTCAATCTCTGGGCCAACGCCTAAGTGTCTATGGGAGCAGGACTGTTTCCATATTGAACGCCTGAATCTGCTATTTCTCCTTTTACTCCAACTTTTCTATCACCACGAGTTTTATTGTTTTTACCCGGCTGGGTAATAAAGAGCACATATAAAAAGACTCTCTCTTTGCGGACATTCCTTTACTACTGCTGTGTGCATCATTCACCCCTAGACATTCTACAAGAGCCATGAGGTAATGTGCTATCCCATTCTATTACCAGCAGCCCCTTCGGGGGTACCGCTACAGGTACAATTACCAAGGACTAAAAATAACATTTTACCTGGAAAGGGTGGAGAAAAGGTAAAAAAAAGTCAAGCTTATATAATGGGCTTACGTATTAGCTGCTCTCCCACTGCATGCCAAGTATATCAACATCTCAGCATCAATCATCAACCTCATCATCAATCAATTTTTTTTTCCGTTTATCTTAATTATATCCTTGTCCTTCCTCTCTACTCTATATCCTCCATCCCCACCTGCTGCCATCTCTAAATTTAAAAACGATATGCCATTACAGTCTCTCCACCCCCAGAGTTTGCTCGTATAGCATGTGCGCTGGTCTGGGAATTCACATTAACATTTCTCAGTGTTCTATTGACATAGGAAAATCCTTATATGTATTATATACAGCATCTGTTGTACCTTCCCAAGGGTCTGTTTCATGTTTATTCTGCTCTAGTCACCTGTCAATAGTTTGCATGTCCATTACCTACTTTGGTGGAAATAACATTTGAATTATATCAAAAGACCAATCTTTGGAACATGTTACATGTTCCATTTCTATTTATGGTGGAACATGTAACATGTACCAGCCCCTGTGTCCTCTTCCCCTGATCCCCCCTCCCCCCTATGACAGAGGTCAGGGGATCTTCTCCCAGCACCAGCTGTCAGAAATTAAATACAGCGTGACATGGGGGGGGCTCCACCCCCACAGGCGCATCAGTCATTCGGGGGGGGCTCCACCCCCACAGGCGCATCAGTCATTCACAGAGTTCTGTGACTGAATTAACTACATCTACTGTCAGCCTCTGCGGCTGATGGTTGCACTTCTCAGTGAAGTGTGAGGGCGCTGCAGAGCACTCTTGTAGTCTGTTAATTCTTTCTGCCATTCTGTAACTGGCTGCCCATATCGGAGGTATGGACAGACATTGTACTGAGGGTCTCCAGAATCCAAGCATTGCACCAGGGATCTGCTGATTGTGGGTAACAAAGATAAAAAAAGATACGCATTTATTATTATTTTGTTTTTTTATTCGTACAGGGTATAAAAGGTGACTTGGCACTTAATTCTGAATAGAGTAATAAGGGTTAAAATCGCTGTTTTTTTTTTTTTCCTTTCAAGTCCTATTAGGGAGATTACTCTCCACTTCCTGTCCTGTAGAATCCTCAACAGGAAGTAAGAAAATATCTTTCAATGTGAAGGAATACCCCTCTTAGATACCACTGTTATCTGTGTGCCCATTGGACGTTTTCTCCTCTATTCCTATTCTAGGGACAACTCAAAATTTTGGATTCACCCTCACTTTAATTCCTGATCAGCACAGTTAGAATGAATGTCCCTAAAGGTGATGAACACAGCAATAAAAACATGGCAGCTTCTATATCGAAATCTAAAAAAAAAAAGTTTTGCCTTTAGTTACACTTTAACAACTATTGTTTCAATAAACATGTATTGAATAAGAAAAAACCCTGTCTCTCTGTTAATAGGGGTTCTAATTTAAAGAGGAACTGCAGGCTGCTAACATAATTTGCCATTCTGAAGCTTCCCTCCAACCACTTTGCATATTATTTTATATATATACTGTGATTCTGTACTTGCCAAATATGCTGCATGAATCTCCCTCTACCAAATCTGGTTTCATCCACTTTAACTATGGGCAGCTCTCATTGGCCCTCTTATGACTTATGATCATAACACTAAAAACTTAAAAATGGCCTGAAAAGAAAAAGGTGGGACATGCTGGTATTTAAGTGGTTAAAGTGACCCTGTCATCAGACCATTCATTTCAACATTTTTTATAAGATTATATTTTCATTTAATATATTTTATTTATGTTATTTATCTATAAAAGCCTCCCTTGTCTGGGAATCGAAAGTCCTGAAACTGCTGCTGGGTGCCATCATCTTGAATGTGATGTCAGCAGTCAGACTCAGAAATGTCACTCAAGTAATACTCAACAGTTTCCCCTGTCGCTTCCCCCTGCATAAAAGTTTATGTACAGCCGTGGCCAAAAGTTTTGAGAATGACACAAATATATGTTATATGACGTCCTGGACTTTCAGTGGGGATATCTGAAAGATGCCTGCAGCTACAGGCATCATTCAGATATCCATCTCTTCAGCCGGCGATCCTGCGCACCATAAGAATGATCATAGTGGCAGTTCCACCGCTTGATCATCCTTATAGGCGACGGGAGGGGACGTGCCATCGGAGACCTGGAGAAACGATCTGCCGGCACCGGATAGGAGGCATAGAGATGATTGGTGACCAGATGGTCACCAGTCATCTCTATGATCGTCGGAGGCCCGGGCGCATTGTTAAGACGTCACGCCCGGGTACCCGGATGTAAACAAAGCCGCAATCTGAAAGCATGAGATCCATGAATTTTTTTTCATGATCTCATGTTTTCCAGCCTGAAGGAAAGATGTGAGGTCTTATTGACCCCGCATCTCTCCATAAAGAGGATCTGTCACAAACCATTCCTATTACAAGGGATGTTTACATTCTTTGTAATAAAAATAAAAGTGATCAAAAAAAAAAATGTAAAAAAAAGTGTAAAAATAAAATAAATTAAGTAAAATAAAAAATAAAATAATATATATATATTATTTAAATGCCCCTATCCCGGTAGCTCAGAAGCAAACACACACGTAAGTCCCGCCCCCATTTATGTAAACACTGTTCAAACCACACATGTGAGGTATCGCCGCGTGCGTTAGAGCGCCAGCAACAATTCTAGCACTAGACCTCCTCTGTAACACTAAACTGGTAACCTGTAAAATAAAATTAAGCAACGCCTATGAAGATTTTTAAGTACTGAAGTTTTGCGCCATTTCATGAGTGTGCGCAATTTTAAAGAGTGACATGTTAAGTATCTATTTACTCGGCATAACTTCATCGTTCACATTACAGAAAAAAATTGGGCTAACTTTACTGTTTTGTTATTTTTTAATTCATGAAACAGTTTTTTTCCCCAAAAAATATATATATATATTGTTTGGTGGTTCTGAGTAATTTTCTAGCAAAAAAATTATGATTTTGCATGTAGGAGAGAAGTGCCAAAATTGGCCTGGTATGGAAGCGGTTAATTTTCACAAAGTCTTCTGCTTCAGTGTTTTTAGATCTTTTTATCAGATGTTACTGTGGTATACTGAAGAATAATTACAAGCATTTCATAAGTGTCAGGCCGCGTACACATGAGCAGACAGATTTGTTCAAATCGGTCGGGCCGACCGATTTGAACAAATCTGTCTGCTGGGGACATATTGGTTTGATCGTGTACACACGATCAAACCAAAATCCCCGCCGCCAGACGGCGCGGTGACGTGGCGGTGACGTTGACGCCGCCACGTCACCGCACCAGGAAGTAAAACACTTCCGCGCATGCGTCGAAACCATTAGGCGCGTGTGCGAGAAGACATGTCTGCTGGTTAGCATACTAACCAGCAGACATGTCGGGCGGACGGGTTCCCAGCCGACAGATTTCAAAGCATGCTTTGAAATCTGTCGGGTGGCCAAATCCGTCGGCTCGCCCGTACACACGGTCGAATCTGTCTGCTGGGACGGTCGGGCCGACCGTTTCCAGCAGATGGATTTGATCGTGTGTACGCGGCCTCAAAGGCTTTGACCCTTCTTTTTCAAGACCTGCAATTCACCCTGGCATGCTGTCAATCAACTCCTGGGCCTTATCCTGACTGATGGCAGCCCATTAATCAATGCTTGGAGTTTGTCAGAATTTGTGGGCTTAATTTTTTCACCCGCCTTTTGAGGATTGACCACAAGTTCTCAATGGAATTAAGGTCTTGGGTGTTTCCCAGCCATGGACCCAAACTTTCAATGTGTTGTTGCCTAAGCCACTTGGTTATCACTTTAGCCTTATGGTGAGGTGCTCCATCATGCTGGAAAAGGCATTGTTCATCACCAAACTGTTCTTGGATGGATGGGAGAAGTTGCTCTCTGAATTTATTTTTTTAACCAATCTTTCTTCATGGCTGTGTTCTTATGCCGCGTACACACAACCGTTTTTCATGTCATGGAAAAAAACAACGTTTTTCTCGACGTGATTCCTCTCAAGTCTGCCTTGCATACACATGATCGTGGTAAAAAATGCTTGAGCAAAGCGCAGTGACGTACAACACGTACAACGGCACTATAAAGGGGAAGTTCCATTCGAATAGCGCCACCCTTTGGGCTGATTATGCAAATTTGCCTTCTCATAACTTGCTTCTGAGCATGCACGTTTTTTTCCCCGTCGGTAAAGCCTACTCACAACGAGAAAAACGACGACGTGAAAAAAGAAAAGAAAAAAATGATTTTAGTGCTCACCTTTTCTTCTCTGGACAATGTTTTTTCCAGATGCACCAAACAATCGGAAAGGGGATTCATCAGAGACAATTATTTACCCCAGTCCTCAGCAGTCCAATCCCTGTACCTTTAGCAGAATATTGGTCTGTCGCTGATGTTTTTCCTGGAGAGAAGTGGCTTCTTTGCTGCCCTTCTTGTCACCAGGCCATCCTCCAAAGGTCTCCTCACTGTGCATTCAGATGCATTCACACCTGCCTGCTGCCATTCCTAAGCAAGCTCTGCAATGGTGGTGCCCTGATCCCACATCTAAATCAACTGTAGGAGACGGTCTTGGCGCTTGCTGGACTTACTTGGGCGCCTTTAAACCTTCTTTACAAATGCAGTAGAAATTTTTTTTTATGGGATTAAGTTCATATTCATGGCAAAGAGGGACTTTGCAAGCAGATTTTGTGAAAATTAAAATTTACGTCATTCTCAAAACTTTTGGCCACAGCTGTAGAGAGCTAAGGGGAGGAATAAAGAAGCTGGCCCTGCATAGACAGTAATTAGACACTCTCAGGAGAGGAGAAACTATGATTGCAAGGAGGAAGTGTTATGCCACGTACACACGATCGGAAAATCCGACAAGAACGTGGTGACATACAACACTACGACGAGCCGAGAAAAATGAAGTTCAATGCTTCCGAGCATGCATGGTTTTTGCTGCGTCGGAATTGCATACAGACAATCAGAATTTTTCTTGTTGGAAAATTTGAGAACAAGTCAGATGGAGCCTACACACGGTCGGAATTTCCAAACAAAAGCTCACATCGAACTTTTCTTGTCGCAATTTCTGATCGTGTGGGATTTGACACTTTCTGAAGTAGTCAAATTTGCTTGCAAATTTAAAGGCATATTCCAATCACTAAAAAAGCATTCTTGGAAAACAAAAATGCTGCAAGTAAGCATTTATACTACTCGACTTTTTCTCTTTAACCACTTCAATACCGGGCCATAGGGGATTTACGTCTGTAGAAACCCCTCGCCGATGAGAGTGGACGTCACACAACGTCCTTTCCTCACGGCATTCTAGGGCGCGCGGCGCCGGCAGCGCGGGCGCGCACCCGCGACACCACTCACGATCCCGCGTGCGTGCCCGATGGACGCTATTGCCGCCAGGCACCCGCGATTACCGATGATCACGGCAGGAGTGTGGATCTATGTGTGTTAACACACAGATCCACCTCCTGTTAGCGGTGAGGAGACTGATGTGTGTTCCCAGTACAGAGGAACACACATCAGTCTCCTCCCCCTGTGAGTCCCCCTCCCCCTACAGTTAGAACATACTTTAGGGAACATTTTAACCCCTTCAGCGCCACACAAGGGGTTAACCCATTCCCTGCCAGTCACATTTACACAGTAATCAGTGCAGTTTTATAGCACTAATCGCTGTGTAAATGTAAATGGTCGCAATGTCACGGTTACAAAAAAAAAACGCAGATCGCTGCCATTACTAGTAAAAAAAAATGCCATAAATCTATCACCTATTTTGTAGACGCTATAACTTTTGCGCAAACCAATCAATATACGATTATTGCGTTTTTTTTACCAAAAATACGTAGAAGAATACGTATCGTCTAAACTGAGAAAAAAAAAGTTAAAAAAATAAAAAAATGTGATATGTATTAAATAAAAAAGTAAAAAATATTGTGTTTTTTTTTTAAATTGTCGCTCTTCTTTTGTTTATAGCGCAAAAAATAAAAACCGCAGAGATGATCAAATACCACTAAAAGAAAGCTCTATTTGTGTGGGGAAAAAAACATAACGATTTAATTTGGGTACAGTGTTGCATTATCGCGCAATTGTCATTCAAAGTGCAACAGCGCTGAAAACTAAAAATTGGTCTGGGGCAGGAAGGGGGTGAAAATGCCCTGTATGGAAGGGGTTAAAGGGACCCTGTTGCTAAAAATAAATCACAAGAAAGCTTTTCTATGGAAAGAAGTAACACAATACTTACCTTTACTGCTGCTTGCATCATTGAACGCTGCCTGATGCATAGATTCTTCCCCCGAGGTCTCTACAGAATCTGACACTTCTGGGAGTGTCAATCTTCTGTCTCCAATGCTGAGCACTGTGGTTTCTCCTGCTGACCCCTGTCACTACTGTTTCCTGTAGTCTTCCTGTGATTTATTATTTTGGGACAGGGTAACTTTAATTTTGGTGAATAATCATGCTGCAAAGTGGACTACAGGGGGATCAGACCAATGAGAACTTTGACTTTCTTCCAGTGGAGATGGTTTTGGCATTCAAATCCACATGGAAATGTTTGTATACAGTTGTATTTTAAGCCTAAATGTAAAGAAAGCAGCACGATACAACCCATCATCCAGCACACCCAGGGCCTTACTGTGTTTGACATAGAATTAGCACTGATTTGCATCCAATAAATAATAAAATGAGTGTGATGTCACTGTAATGCCTTCTGTAGAGATGTATTGAGATAATCGTGTCAATCCATACTAAGACATCCAAATCCTCATACATGGAACACGGACCTTACTAGAAGGTAAGAGCTAGAAAGGGGTCCATCGTGGCTTTTTTATGATGATGCAGATGCCTATAGGGGGTATACATGTGGAAAGGAAACATGTACTTAAAAAATAGACCATCATTGCGGAACTTGTCTATAGAAAATGCAAGATGACTAAGTGATATTGGGATGCAAAGGCTTTGAGTTTATCTAAACCCAAGAACAAAAAGGTAACATAATGTGATGTGATGGGGTAGCATTGTAGCTTAATGGTTAGTAATGTATGCTTTGTAGCACCTAGTTTGAATGTCAGCTAGGATACTATCTGTCCTAGCATTGGTTTCCCCTCACACTCCAAAGCCATACTGGTAGTTAAATTGCCTCAACATATGTGTACAAATTGGCTATGCTCGTGTGTTATCACATTTTGCACACTAGTCCCAATCCGTGCAAATGGGGAGGATTGATGAAAGATCTTCTGATTTGCAACTACTCGCAATAGTTCTTTCTGCATAACAACATCAATACCACATATGATCTTGTGTTCTTTGGCTGGCCTGATTTGGATCCGCTGACCATATGAGGGACAACTTCATGTCAGTCTTACTTCTCTGATTCACCAGCTATCCTGGTTCCAGGATAAATCCTGGAAAACTCCTTGGGCCAGATTCACAGAGCGATTACGCCGGCGTAACAGGAGATGCGCGGCGTAAGTCTAATTGTGCGCGTGCGTTTCGATGCACGGCACTCCCAAAACGAGATACGCAAGAAATCTACTTTTTTTTGTCCAGCGTAATTTCGTTAGACAGGCGCATCCGTCCGCGCAAAACTGCGCTAGACAAACCATTGATTTGCTATTCAAATATGCTAATGAGGGAGTTACGGGGATCCACAAAAGAACGCTGGTGCAGCGCAGGCTACGCGCTGTGCGCAACAGCTAAATGTTCTGTCTAAAATTAGACCATATAAAAGCTGCTCTAAAATTAGACAATGCGTCTACATGTCAGATAAAGCAACACTGTTAGTGAGGAGCTCAGCAGTCACACATGTTGCCCAACAAACTGTATGCCAACATGCCAGTGGCATCCATGCTCATAGCTATACTACTGACTTTAGATGAGCAAAGAAGGAGGAGGGCACTGAGGAGGGCACTGAAGAGGGCACGGGATTTTATATACTTTTTTTAACTTTTTTTTTACTTATATAAACTTTACTATTTAATCTAATCTAATACAATATTCTTATCTGATACAAGCCCCTCACTCTTCACTCTTCACTCTTTACGGGAGAGGATATATCACACACGCATAGACATCTATGGCATGAGTAATTCTGCGGTGTCTTGCATCTTCAGATTCACCCCTCATATGCCATCATGGAATTAACCACAACCCTGCAGGAGGACATCACCAGCCCAACACATGACACTACCCATGACACCCATGACAGCTACATATACAATCATAGCCCCATCCCCACAGATTGCGAACAGAACATGTATGGGGACAGCTGGCTGGTTGGTGAGTGACATGGGTGGCAGGCATGACTGCCCCCCCCCATGATGCACATCACAAGGGGCACATGCACGACTAACATCCTCCTGTCTTTTCCCTTCAAGGTGACTCTGCATATGCACTGGGACCCCATCTCATGACCCCATCTCATGCCAGCTCACATTATGCATCTTTGCACGTTAAACACACACGGTCCAATAATGCGCAGATGTACCTGAATCTGGCCCCTTGCCTTTCCCTGAAGGGGAAGCTGCGTGGTATTTCCTTCACGTTTTCCCAGAAAGGGCTCTACTTTCCTAACGGTGCAACAAAACTTCCCATCTTGGGGTGCTCCCTAGTTACCAACAAACTATCTAATGGGTTTAGCACATGTCTTCCATTCTTCATCTTCATTACATGTAAGGTAGGGGGATTAGTAGTTTACCTACTTGCACTTTCAACCCCTTCCTGACCAGGCTAATTTTTAGCTTTCAATGCTGTCGCACTTTTAATGACAATTGCGCAGTCATGCAGCACTGTAACCAAATAATTATTTTATAATTTCTTGGAGACAGATAGAGCTTTCTTTTAGGTGGTATTTAATCACCACTTGATTGTTTATTGATTTCTAACCAAACAAAGAAACAAAAACCTTTTTATTTGTTTTTGTTTGCAAATAAGTAATTTTTCTTTTTCACTAATGGGCACTGATGAGGCAGCACTGATGGACACTGATAATTGGCACTGATGGGCACTGATGTTGAGACACTGATAGTCAGTGATATGCTGCACTGATGGATACTAATGAGCTGCACTGATGGGCACTGATTGACACTGATGGGGCAGCATCAGTGCCTTGATTATCAGTGTAAATGTGTGCTGTCACAGGATTGTCTTTTCTTTCCTCACTCAGTGACAGCGCTGAGGAAAGGAAACGTTGATAACCGGCATTTGATTACACGGGATCAGCTGTGATTGTCCCTTTACCTCCATCTGTGATCAGCTGTGTTTGAAGCAATTACAGGGTGTGGGGGTTGAGTTATGGGGGGACATCAATAAAGGGACTTGTGATTGGCTGGTTTTTGGCACTAGATTGTCCAATTTTTTCACCCTGCTTCTATTTGGATAGGACAACGACCCACTGCTGGTAGATGAAAGCCTTCACCATATTGTGCCCAACTCCTGGCTAATGGTTAATTTATGACATTCCTGCCTTAATATTAAAGAATAAAGGAATGTCCACACCATTAATAAATTTTCCACACTTTACTGGAACTTATCAAAGACGACCGTGACATCTAACATCACATTGAATGTGCGGAATGCCATATACAGGAGGTGATGTCCTGTAGCACACATTTGGGCACAGAACATCAGCACAAATCTTATAAGAAATCTTCCCTTTCAATCTCTTCTTCCCTTGGGAGCACCATAGTGTTGGGACCAATCTTCCTGTAAACTAAGTCCACAGCTTATGTCACTGAAGTTCACAAGGTGCTTTTTTTTTGTATATTAGTCTCTCTCTGTCCCATTCTATAGCTGTCCCCAGCCGCGTGTCTTTGGTCCCAAAAATGTGCCAAAATTGTCTGATGTGTCCGCCATAATGTCGCAGTCACGAAAAAAAATGCTGATTGCCACCACTTGTAGGAACATTTTTTTTTTATATATAAAAATGCAATAAAACTATCCTCTGTTTTGTAAACGCCATAAATTTTGTGCAAACCAATTGATAAGCGCTTATTGCGATTTTTTTTACCAAAAATAGGTAGAAGAATACGTTTCGGCCTAAACTGAGGAATTTGGGGGATATTTATTATAGTAAAAAATATTGCATTTTTTTCAAAATTTTCGCTCTATTTTTGTTTATAGCGCAAAAAAATTTAAAACCGCAGAGGTGATCAGATACCACCAAAAGAAAGCTCTATTTGTGGGGAAAAAAAGGACGCCAATTTTGTTTGGGAGCCACGTCGCACGACAGCGAAATTGTCAGTTAAAGCGACGCAGTGCTGAATCGCAAAAAGGGGCCTGGTCCTTTACCTGCGTTTTGGTCCGGGTCTTAAGTGGTTAACCTGCACCCACTTGATTACCAAGGTATATAGTAATTTTTCTGGGTCCCATCAGGTTAATAGAGGGACTCAGAAGGTGAGAGCAGAAGACGGTCTTTTTCTCCATTTTCGGCAGCAGGCAGACATGCTGCGCCGCATCTTGCTCTGTACCAGTGTACCTGCTGCACAAACTAAAGATCCGGCCGCTGACTGCATGCCTTCCCTTGCATATGGATTCTAAAATGCGTAGTGCCCAGACTCCCCATTGTGTGCTCATGGTCATCATCATTATGATGATCACAGCACAGCAGGTGCTCTATGGCTCTGTCAGTGTTACATCGCTGTTGGGTGCTGACTTTCTTAACTTGTGGCTGTAATGTGTGTTACAGACTATAACACAGCACAGCCATAACAAAGTTTACCTCCCCCAAATCACTTCCCTTTGAGAACCTTTCACCCAAGCTTTGCAATTAGGTGATTTTTTCATGCGGACCAGTCCAGATATGAATTGACTTGTGTGCATTTAGATCCGCCTACATCATTTTCTATTTTTACCAACCTAAATGTGACAGATCAGAGGTAGCCTGATGTAAATTGAAACAAGTCCGTGGTGTATGTGGACACAAACTGAACGGGCACGGACGTGTAGCGCCTTCATGGTGGTATAGCTAAGGTGGGTTCAGACTACGATGCGAACACACCTGAGCCCATCCCTGCCCAGGGAGGGGGGTGCACCTTTAATCACCCACCCAGATGTTCTTAACTTTTAGTAATATCACAGTTAAGCCACGTACACACGGCAGAGAACCTCAACGGGCAGGACACATCGTTCCGCCCGTCGAGGTTCTCTGCCGGCCGTCAGAATCGGCGACGCGCCCGTCGGGAATGGCAACCAGCCATTCATCCCGACGGGCCATCGAGCAAATAGAGAACCTGTTCTCTATTTGCTCGACGTGATTCCCGACGGGCGGGGCGAGCCAGGAGCGTACACACGGCCGAGGTTCTCGCTGGAATGCAGCTCCCAGCGAGGTTCTCGCTGGTTTCTGGCGAGAACCTCGGCCGTGTGTACGGGGCTTTAGTTGTTCCATGTTTACAAGTAATAGACAGTGCCAACACCCCTAATCTTCACTCTTCATCAGTTCCTAGATTAGGACACTTGAAAAGGGGGGCAGCAGCCGGTTTCTGACCATTTAGCGCGGATATTATTACCAATGTATTCATCCCTGCTTAATGTTGTCAAAAAAGTTCTAAAATAATACATCTCTGCTGTTTTATAATAGTGTAAACATTTTAGAATAATAATGGTTATTAAAGGTTGACCTTTTCGAACATGTTACATGTTCCAGGATCTGCCATCAGTCCTCCAGATCCCCGTCACAGAGTGGGACCGGGGGCGGAGCCATGGGTGGGGTCGAGGGGGGACCCATCAGATAAACTGTATGGGGCCCCATGATTTCTTACAGCGGCCCTGCCTATTTGGCATACCCTGGTTCATATAAAATTCAATAGACAAACAATAACACTTGACTAAAACAACATCAAAAAAAGAAAGTACGCTCGGAGCACGTGGACTGGCATCTCACAGGGATGATTTTACATCAGTCAGGGTTTAAGATCATATGGGAATAATAAGGCACGCATTCTCCTGGGGCTTAGGCACCTACTGTAGTAAGGTATCTGGCTAATATAACAAATACAGGAAATACCACACAAATAAGCAGAGTAACCACACATTTGTATTCTGGCTAATCATCAGTAGAATCTGCATTTGTGGATGGGGAATCAACCCAAATGTCCCAAACTTTGTGAAACTTCTGAGAACAACCCTGAGATAGTTAAGTAGCTTTATATAGCGGCAAGGCTAAATTGACTAAATGCTTCAAGACATACATGGATGGAGTGGGGGAGGACTTCCACCTCAGTACAATGTCATTGTGCGCATAATAATAGCCCCAAAAGATTTCTGGCTGCCCTACGAGGACCTAAAGAATCAACTAGTCCTAGTATACACACTTCCACAGTCAGTGGGATCTGAATAGCAGTAAGAGACAAAATAAATAAAAAGACATCACTCCTCCAGAAATTGTGGATCTGAGATTAGTGCCAAAATATGTGGATGAAGTCAGCTGAGAGTGAAGAACACCTCCAGCAGGAGGCCGAAACCGATGGATATATCTTGTGCAAACACGCTGGGGTGAAATAGACTCTGTGAAGAATTTTAAACTGAACCAGTCTACCTTTAGTGGAAGACAGTTGCGAAAAAGAGCATTCTTTCACCAATCCTCTGTATCTAGCCCAGGGAAGTCTTCCAACCACTTGGCCTTTAGGAATTTAAGCCTCATGTGCAGGTTGGGTAGTAGACCTTTATAAATATTAGCCAAAGGTTTGATCATAGATTAGTCTCTGAGCAGATCCTCAAGAGCTGACGTATAAAAAGCCACTTTTTGATGCTCAAATTTATAATTGAATGCATATCTAAACTGTAAAAATCTAAACAGACACAAGTTAGGCAAACCATATTGCTATTTTAACCCATGAAAAGTTTTTAACTGGCCCCCAGTACATATCTGATCCAGGTATTTAATATGCTTGGTTGCCCCCCCCCCCCCCCCATTGGGATTGGGCATTAACATAAACCCCGACAGCTCAGGGTTAAACCACAAAGGAGTGTGTGGCGATATATATGCCCATGAGGGTTAGGGCACACAAGACCATTTATATCAGGGATCCTCAAACTACGGCCCTCCAGCTGTTGCGGAACTACACATCCCATGAGGCATTGTAAAACTCTGACATTCACAGACATGACTAGGCATGATGGGAATTGTAGTTCCTGAACAACTGGAGGGCCATAGTTTGAAGACCCATGATTTATATTATGTAAATTTAAGAAAGATTCCAGGCCTTTTTTTTTTTTAAACAATCTACTGAGCTGGCTAGAACTTGGTCTTAAAAGAGTTTATTCCACATTTTCCCAGCTCGGTGAAGAAACCTTTCCATATTTGGAGATTTAATCTCTTTTCCTCTAGACCTAAAGAGTGCCCCCTTGTCCTCTGTGATGAGCTTAAAGTGAATAACTCAACACCAAGTTTACTATATGGACCCCTTACGTATTTATACATGTTGATCATATCCCCCTTATTCTCCTCCTTTTAAGAAATAATAAATTCAGTTCCTTTAATCTTTCCACATAGCTGAGCTCCTCAATGCCTCTTATCAATTTGGTTGCCCTTCTCTGCACTTTCTCCAGTTCCCCGATATCCCTTTTCGAGAAATGGGCCACAAAACTGAACTGCATATTCCAGATGAGGTCCTACTAATGATTTGTGCATTGCTTGGCAACATGATATCTCTATCTCTGGAGTTCATACCTCTGGAATTCTGCTCGCTTTGGAAACCACAGCTTGCCATTGCATGCTATCATTAAGCTTATGATCTACCAGAACACCCAGATCCTTCTCCACTGTTGATTCCCCAGTAGTACTACCACTAGTATGTATGATGCATGCATATTATTAGCCCCCAAGTGCATAACTTTACGATAATCAACATTAAACCTAATTTGCCACATAGTTGCCCAATTAAGTAGAGCACTGAGATCGGCTTGTAAATTGTCGACATCCTGTAAAAATCTTATTCCATTGCATAGCTTGGTGTCATCTGCAAAGACTGAAATGGTACTTTTAATTCCAGACCCAATATCATTTATAAATATGTTAAAAAGTAATTTTTACTCTTACTTGGTTGGTTAATTTGAGGTTTTACAATTATAACTTTTACCTGTACTTTAGGATGGGAGCCACTGTTGATGCGATATTCCTGTATTTGGTGATGTCTTTATCCTGCTACATGCATTCTTCTGTAACCAATGGCCAGGTAAGAGAGACATAGTAGACATGATAATAACTATATTAAATACATACCAGGATTAGGTCAAGTAGCTGGGGGTTAAGTGTTGGGAGAGAGCTTTAGTATAGGGCAGTGGTTCTCAACCACGAGGCCCAAACTGCAGCCCCCTCCGTAATCTTATTCCCACGCAGTGACGCTCAACACCATCCAGAACCTTCCATTATTTCATTACATATTTTGCATTCCATTATTTTATTGTGTGAGTATAAACTTTTTTTTCCAGCTGTTGGGGCATGGACAATTTTGGAAGAACTTACCCGGTCTTGGTCTTGGGTCTTTGTCTCAAAATGGTTGAGAGGTTTTTTACTTGTTCTTCGTGCTGGAAGCCCTGCATTAAAAACAATGTGCTATATGTATCACAAATGTGTCACTGAGATCCATTCACACAAGAAATTTCTGATTATTATTTTAAAGGACATGGAATATTATGAAACTTAAAATGCATGATGATTTTGCCATCTTGCAATATTAGCATTATAAAGTCTTTGCATATTAACCAACCATGTGGTCTCACATTGTTAACCCTGCCCACGGTCTGCATTTTGTCAACCCAGTTTTGCACAACCAAATAATGCCACTTGTGTGAGTCCCACTAGACCATGCTTCTAAATATCCTCTCATCATGCCCACTTTGTAGTTGGTCCTGTCCAGGACCCTGTATTCCTCCTCTAAATACGTGGAGACTGCCCAATCACAGCCCTGCTCTTCACAATTAGGATCTTATTTGAGTTAGGGTTTGTTCACATATGTGGCAGTGCTTGCTGCTTCTCTGAAAATAAATCCTCTTTGGATTGCTTTTCGGATACATTTGTCAGGTAGTGAGGAAGTGATATGCTACCCCCTCACTGTCTGCTTAAAGTAGAAGCCCATGCTAGAACTAATTAACCCTAAAACAGCTTCCACCCACCTTCTAACTCATATACTAACTACCCTGTAAAGAGAAGATGTATATACTTATCTATTATCAGATTGCTCTAGTCCGGTCATGTGATCAGGGAATGGAGAGAGAGCTCGACAACAGTTAAAATGCTTGGGTGGTGACATCACCCATAGGCTTATTATGGGCCATCCCTTGTCAGCTGTCCCTCCTGTCCCCGAAGCTGGCCGCTGGGAGCTAATCATGTGACTGTACCAGAGTGCCATGAGAATATGTAAGTATAAGAGTCGGTTCACACTGGGGCGACTTGGGATCCGACTTGAGGACGCCTCAAGTCGTCCCAAGTCGCGCTGTAGAGAGAAACAATGTTAGTGAATGGGAGCAGTGTTATTACACACTACTCATGTCGCTCCGACTTCAGAAAAGGTTCCTGTACGACTTCAATCTGACTTGTCGCCTCAAAAGTCTGATCACTAGCTACTTTCCAGATAAGATAACATAAATTTCTTAGGCAAACCTCTCCCTCCCCCTCCCTCTCCAAGAGCTGATTGTTTTTTTATTGGCCACTGTAATGTCTCCTGTCTTGGAGATGCCTTTAAGTCGTGTTGTAAATCTCCCCAGATCGCCCTGTGGTTCATGCTCAAGACGTGTCTGAGTCGCCTCTGAAAGTCGCGCTGGAAGTCGTGTCGCCCCAGTGTGAACCGACTCTAAGCATCTTCCTTCTAAAGGGTTTTTAGTATAGGTGTTAGAAAGAGCAGATTTAAACTTTGTTTTTTATAGCCCAGACTTTTTATGTAAGCCCTCAAAATGCCAACTCACTGCACACCAGGAAGTTGCAACAAGGTCTCATTAACTTGAATGGGTTACATTAGGTGGCGGTACCAACTGCCAAATGCATCATGCTGTTTTTTTTTTTTGTAATGCTTTGCTTTGGTGGCTTGGGTACAACCCTGAGTGCTTGTATTTCTGTGTTTGGGTGGGCGGTCAGGGGGCAGCAAAATCATGGCTCAACTGCCTGCTTTTACTGCCTTGGCCTTCCGTGTGACCGAGCCCTTACTACCCATGTTGGCATGTATCTTGCTATCTAAGCAATGTAGCTTGGATGCCAGGCCAGAAACTTTGCAGGATCATAATTTTGTCATAAGAACACTTGTATCCTCATACTGGGCAACTGTCATGGAGTAAACAGGAAAACCCATCCCCTCGGTTATGTGACACATCATATGATCACAAGACCATAACACATGGCAAGGGGAAAGTTTTTCTGGCAGAAGTGCTTAGATAGCAAGCAGCTAACTTGAGAATGCTCTGGTGGGCTACTGAACTGGTGAACCCAAGAAAGCTACCTCTTTTGCTTTTATTGCTAATGGGGCCCCAGAGATAGGCAGGTCATTAATGGCATCCACCATGATTTTTTATAATACAGTTAGTGAAAATTTAGGTTGGGAACCATTCAAAAGAAATTAGCTTGCGGTAATACTGCATACCTCAACACATGATAACAAGGCATTTGTGTTTCTATTGCACAGCATAACATGCAAAGCATTCACCTTTTAGGCCCATGTGAGTACTGAATTATGTGCCCAAGACTTTTTCTACCCTTGGAAGGGTCACTCATCAGTTATTCAAGTAAGGTGATCCATATCTGCATTGGGCCTAATGGAAAGAATATTATATTATATGTTATTATATATATTATTAACACACAATGATAGTTGTAAAACTATATAGTATATTTACTATAGATATAGATAAATTAAAATGTTTCAGTACATCTAGGGCTAATGTAGTTTTAAATTTGTTTGCATCTCTTTTTATACCAGGAAAATGAATTACATGATCCGAGAGTCAGAAGGCAACTATCAGGTAAGTATTTATGAGCTCAGCTATAACTAGTATGGGGTTGCAAACTTTAAAGTGATTCTAAACCTTTTTTTGTTTGTTTTTTCAAATAATAAACATGTTATACTTACCTTTTGTATGCAATGGAGCCTATTTGGCAAGTGCACTCCTGCGGGCACAAACTCAAGCCGCTCTGCTTGTGTCCATAGACACAGACAGTGTGGCTCAGCCCTGCCCCCTGCTCCCTCATCACAGGATTTAATTAACAGCAGCAGGGCCCTATCAAAACATACAGGAACAGTGTAGCACCACATTTGTTAAATGCTGCAAAATTGTTAATTCCCAGATTTTGGAAACAAAGCACGTGCCCAACATTAGCAGACTGGAAAGGGAAGTAAACCAGATAATGGAGGCTGAAAGGTGGATACAAGCAGTGAAAGATAAAAAAGGGGAGTTTGAGATAACATGGGCAGGCTGGTTGCAACATGAACCTGAAATGGGTGTGGAATAAGAGAAACAAAGTGAGAGGAAAAGGGACGCAACAGATGTATGACACACAGAGGGTAATGGTATAAAGATCAAATAAAAAACAAAGAATTAGATTAAAAGTACTGACCAGAGAAGAGATATTAAAAAATGTGGTTATATAAAATCTCTTTTTTTTTTTTTTTTATCTCTCTCCTATGTCCGCTCCCCTCCTTTCCCCCCTCCCATACTGACCCTAACAGGAGGTCCCTGTCCCGCTTTTTTTTTTTTCTTTTACACAATGCCACTTTGGGGGGGGGGGTTGGGGGGACAAGGAGGAGTAAAACTCAAATATAAGAAGTAGCTTAATAGGATCACAAGAGAGAATGGAAGTTGAAGACACAATTATTGTAACACAATTTATTTAAAGCGGAGGTTCACCCTAAATATAAGATCTCCCATGTGATCCAGCATACTGGCGTCAGCGCCAGTATGCTGGGTTTTTTTTTTTTTAATCGCACACTTACTGTATTATGGTGGAATTCCTTTTTTGTCCCCCGCGGTGGACGGCTCTAGTATTGCTCGTCACATCTTCCTAAAATACCCGATATGGACTCGGGTAATCTCGGCGAAAATGCGGCGCCTGCGCACAGACCTAGGAGCTGACTGCGCAGGCGCCGTATTTCTCCGAGTCCTATTTCGGAGGGCGTGACGCGCCATAGCCGTAGGACTCGGAGAAATACGGCGCCTGCGCAGTCAGCTCCTAGGTCTGTGCGCAGGCGCCGCATTTTCGCCGAGATTACCCGAGTCCATATCGGGTATTTTAGGAAGATGTGACGCGCTATACTGGCGCCGTCCACCACGGGGGACAAAAAAGGAATTCCACCATAATACAGTAAGTGTGCGATTAAAAAAAAAAAAAACAGCATACTGGCGCTGACGCCAGTATGCTGGATCGCATGGGAGATCTTATATTTAGGGTGAAATACCGCTTTAAAATTTACTTAGACACACATTTGCACTTTGGCCCTTGGGCCTCTTAAGAGAATCTGATAGGAGTAAACAAGCTGAAGAGAAACATGTTATTTTTAACACTTACATATATAATTTAACACTACGGTCACAAGGCCCCTTGCAAGGGGAGGGTAAGGGTCAATATATCCAATTATGTATGAACTAAACAGACACATAGGGGTTTTCTTTTCTTTTTTTTTTGTTAAGCTCAGTAAGTCAAGAGAGTACAGGGTTAGAATAGCTACACCTCAGTGGAAAGGAGACAGAGGAGAAGGGGAGGATGGGAAATAGGGGGAGTGAAAAAGAGGAGAGAGAATTATACGTTTTTTTTTTTTCTCGTTGTGTTGACGGGGGGGGGGGGGCTTGAATGACCGGAAGGCATCCACGGAAATTGCAATATTGGATTAATTTGCTTTTAACAAGACTAATGTAAAGGTGTATTTAATAAAAGATAAGAATGTATAACCTTGTATGAAATGCAACAAGTAAAATAAATACATTTTGATTATAAAAAAAAAACAGCAGCAGGAGCCAATGGTTGGAGGGGATCCTATGGTACAGAAGATTTTTTACCTTAATGCAGAGAATGTATTAAGGTAAAAAAAAAAAACCTTAATGCCGCGTACACACGGTCGTTTTTTGCGATGAAAAAAAACGACGTTTTTTAAAACGTCATTTAAATTGATCGTGTGTGGGCAAAACGTCGTTTTTTGTCTTCAAAAAAACGACCAAAAAAAAATTCCAACATGTTTGAATTTTTTGTGTCGTTTTTAAAAACGTTGTTTTTTGTTTCACAAAAAGTCACCGTGTGTAGCAAAAACGTCGTTCAAAACGACGTTTTTCAACCTGCGCATGCCCAGAAGCTAGTTATGAAGCGAGCTTCAATGGAAAAGAGTGGTGAACGTAACCTCGCTTTTTGTGAAAAAACGATGGTGTGTATGCAAAATTGTCTTTGAAAAGTGACGTTTCAAAAACGTCGTTTTTTACTTCACAGAAAACGTCGTTTTTTTTTTTTTCATCGCAAAAAACGACCGTGTGTACGCGGCATAAGGCCTCGTACACACGATCAAATCTGTCTGCTGGAAACGGTCTGCTAGACCGTCCCAGCAGACAGATTCGATCGTTTGTACGGCCGAGCCGACGGATTTGGCCACCCGACAGATTTCAAAGCATGCTTTAAAATCTATCGAGTGGGAATCCGTCCGCCCGACATGTCTGCTGGTTAGTACACTGACCAGCAGACATGTCGTCTCGCACCGCCGCCGAATGGATTTGGCGCATGCGCGGAAGTGTTTTACTTCCTGGTGCGGTGACGTGGCGGCGTCAACGTCACCGCCACGTCAGCGCACCGTCTGCTGGTGGGGATTTTGGTTTGCTCGTGTGTACACGCGAGCAAACCAAAATCCTATCAGACAGATTTGTTCAAATCGGTCGGTCTGACCGATTTGAACAAATAGATTGCCTCGTGTGTACGAGGCCTAATGCCGCGTACACACGGTCGTTTTTTGCGATGAAAAAAAACGACGTTTTCTGTGAAGTAAAAAACGACGTTTTTGAAACGTCACTTTTCAAAGACAATTTTGCATACACACCATCGTTTTTTCACAAAAAGCGAGGTTACGTTCACCACTCTTTTCCATTGAAGCTCGCTTCATAACTAGCTTCTGGGCATGCGCGGGTTGAAAAACGTCGTTTTGAACGACGTTTTTGCTACACACGGTGACTTTTTGTGAAACAAAAAACGACGTTTTGAAAAACGACACAAAAAATTCAAGCATGTTGGAATTTTTTTTTGGTCGTTTTTTTGAAGACAAAAAACGACGTTTTGCCCACACACAATCAATTTAAATGACGTTTTAAAAAACTTCGTTTTTTTTCATCGCAAAAAACGACCGTGTGTACGCGGCATAAGACTTTAGGACCACTAGTATTTTTACTGAGCACAGGCTCTTATCAAAGTTGTCAAAGTAGATCGTATAACCTTCAACATGTAAATATCATTATAACCTTTTTAAATCTTCAGCTTTCATTAAAATAACACTTAGTGATCATGCCATGATCGTCCTTGCTGGGGCAATTCCTGTAATGGGATGTTTCCCTATAGTGCTTCTGCATAGCTCCCAACTGTCCTTGATTTGGAGCAATGTCCCTCATTCTTTCTCATTTTGGCCTGAACAATATAGATATGTATAAAATGTTCTTTTTATCTATCAAAAAGTGTTTTCCAGCACTAAACCTTATATCCAAATTCTTGACCAGTGTATTCGAGCTATCCCCAACTCTCCAATACCACCCTATTTCCCCCCTTTTAAAACCCTTTTTTTTTAACACATCATCTTATCTTACCGCATACAGTTTAACTGGCTATAACAGCCTTTTTTATCAACAAATAAATAACTCCAAATATTAAATAACTTTCAATTTAATAACTTTCCTTTGACATATCTACAACAGTTTGTGACAACAGTTTTTTAACTTCCAGTCTGTTGGTCTCTGACGGCACCCCGAACTTTAACACTTTCCACCATTACACTGCGGAACCATAATTTTACCATACCAGGCCTCCAGCCGTATTACCAGCTCAGAGACAACCCCTTCCCCCAGTGAAACCATAACCGTATTCCAGCAGACACCATTCCACTGGAATACGCCAGAGGGGCCCATACCACCGATGAGCCCCCCTCTACTTCCATCACATCTGTTTTCTGCCACCGTCAAAGACCAAAGACACCGCCGTTACACAGCTGCTATGATGACACAAATCCATACCATCTGCAAGGAAAGAAAACAAACAACAAGAAAAACACAACAGGGAGGTTGGTTGGTAAAAAAAACTTCCTCTTTCTGTCTAAACTTCTCAAACTGTCCCCGGAAATTTCCGCCTCCCACTTTTATAATGCTCCTCTCATCCAGTTCATTTTAACATCCTGAATGAATGAAAACTTATATAGCGTGACACATGCAAACTGAATCGCCTCTGGGCGCTTGTTGTTCCTGTCTCCTTTGGTATCAAAAGAGATGAGTCTTGATCTTTCTCCTGAATGCTAAGTGGTTCTCATCCAACCGAATGCTGGTTGGTAAAGCGTTCCATAGTCTGGGACCTTGGACTGCGAATCTTCTATCTCCTTTGGACTTGTAGTTGGCTTTCGGTATCTGGAGTAGATTTTGATTGGTGGATCGCAGAACGCGATTGGGATTGTGAGCTTTTATTTTTTCGCATAAACAATGGGGGGCATTCCAATGTATACATCTATGCGTTAGACAGAGTGCTTTAAAAGTGATTCTGTCTTTTACTGGTAACCAGTGAAGGGATCTCAGTGAAGATGAGATTGATTCCCAAGGTTTTTTCCCAGTGACAAGTCTAGCGGCCGTATTTTGAACGACCTGTCCTGCCTCCTCCCTTCTAGCCTTACCCATAATTTAACCCTTTAGTTGCCTCTTCTCTCCACCTCGTCATGCCCGGCCCTCCATTACTTTTATTTTGTGTGTCTCTATATTCCAGACCTCCCTAAATTGCTGCATTTGTAAATTCCAAAAGCCAATATAAAGGAATAGTAGTGGTAAAAAAAGCATTTGTGGGTTTAACCAATCTTTTTTTTTTTTTGTGCAATTCTCCTTTAAGAGGGTGTGACAAAATGTTATACATATCTATATTGTTCAGGCCAAAATGAGAAAGAATGAGGGACATTGTTCCAAATCAGGGACAATTGGGAGCTATGCAGAAGCACTATAGGGAGACTTTTGGTGATAGGTATTCCTTATTCCCATCTCAAAAAGTTGGGCGGTATGCTTCTTTGTTGTCACTCTGTTGGAGTTCACAAATGTCACACACAATTCGGTCTCTACAAACTAACAATACTTGAGTTTAAAGCGGAGTTCCAGGCTGTCTTATGTTTATTAAAAGTCAGCACCTACAAAAAGTGTAGCTGCTGACTTTTAATAAACAGACACTTACCTGTTCAACGGTCCAGCGTTGTGGCCGCACGGAGCGTCGCTCCTCTCCCCCTCCTCTCCGCCGACGCCTCCATTGCCACTCTGGGCACCCGGCTGGGACAGCTTTTGGCTTCACGGCCGGGCATGCACTTTTCATGCGTGAGTCGTGCTGTGCTCTAGGAGTGGACAAGCGATCTTCTGGGACCTTTCACATGTCCCAGGAGATCACCTAGAGGGAGGAGAGGTGGAGAGGAGGAGTCGCCATAGGCGGAAGGAGGAGGTGGGACAGAAAGCCCCACTCGTAACGAAGCCCCCACTCCCCCCCAAAAAATGACATGCCAAATGTGGCATGTAAGGGGGCGAGGAGTGCTTAACCACTTCCATACCAGGTACTTACGCACCTTCCCGCCCCCAAGTCAATTTTCAGCTTTCAGCACTGTCGCAATTTGAATGACAATTGCGCGGTCATGCTACACTGCACCCAAACAAAATTGGCGTCCTTTTTTCCCCACAAATAGAGCTTTCTTTTGGTGGTATTTGATCACCTCTGCGATTTTTTTTTTTTGCACAACAACTAAAAATAGAGCGAAGATTTTGAAAAATAAATAAAGTTTTTATTTTTTTCTGTTAATTTTTTTGTAAATGAGTATGTTTTCTCTTTCAATTACGGGCACTGATATGGTGGCACTGATGGGCACCGATGAGGTGGCACTGATGGGCACCGATGAGGTCGTTCTGATGGGCACCGATTAGGTAGCACTGATGGGCACTGATAGGCGGCGCTGGTATGGGGCACTCATGGGCGGCACTGATGGGCACTCATGGGCGGCACAGATGGGCACTCATAGGCAGCACTGGGCACTCATAGGCGGCACAGATGGGCACTCATAGGCAGCACAGGTGGGCACTGATAGGTGGCACAGGTGGGCACTGATAGGTGGCACAGGTGGGCACTGATAGGTGGGTACTGGGCATGGATTGGCACTGTGGGGTGGCACTGACAGACACTGGGGTGGCACTGATGATAACTGAGGGGTGGCACTGATGGACCAATGTTGCCAATCAGTGCCCATGTGTGGGCACTGATTGGCATCATTTTTTTTTACTGCCCCTTTTTTTTTTCTTGCTGACTTTTTTTTTTTTTTGTCCTTTTTTTTTAAGTTCCCTGGTGGTCTAGTGTGGGCTAGTGTGGGCACTCCCTGGTGGTCCGTCTGGCGATCCGAGGGGGGGGCTGCGCTGATAAACAATCAGCGCGAACCCCCCCTGTCAGGAAAGCCGCTGATCGGCTCTCCTGTACTCGCGTCTGTCAGACGGCGGCTCTTCCTGTTTACATTGTGATCAGCCGTGATTGGACACGGCTGATCACGTGGTAACGAGGCTCCGCCGGAGACTCGTTACCGAGATCGGAGGTGCAGGGTGTCAGACTGACACCCCGCATCACCGATCGCCACGCTGCGCGCCCGCACGGGCGCACGCGGCATGAAATCGTGCTAGACGTTTGAGAACGTCCAGTCACGATTTCATAACCACTTCCCGGCCGTAAATCGGCTATTGGCCGGGCGGGAAGTGGTTAAAGCAGAAGTTCCACTTTTGTGTGGAACTCTGCTTTAATCTCTGGTACTGTACAGAGGAAACTATGGAAATGCTTCCTCATGCCTACAGCAGACTGATCACAATATCTCAGCCTAGGCAAAGTCACTTGACTGGACTGTCAGGACCGCTTTGTTTTCTACGATACACCTTTTTTTTTCTTTTCAAATAATACTGTTGCTACCTTGTGTGAGGGTCGGGGTCAGATAGTTATTTGTGCAAACGTGTAAAGTTGAAAGGTACTCCTTACCACTGTTTGTTTGATTTTGAAGATAGTTTTATTGGTCAGATCAATTTAATGCTAAAGGAAGCATGTCAAAGGAAAATACATGTGCACAAAAAACATTACTAAATAAAAATAAATAATAAATAATTATTTTTTCACAGTTAGCTGGAGTGCGTTTCAGTACACGTACTACACAGACATCCTTATCGAAGGCTATGGAAGCAGTCTTGTTGAGATGTACTTGACAAACGCATCATTATTACCATACCCACTGCTCATGAATTCCTCCACCTATGTCAGCCTGGTGCAGATAGAAATTACTACAGGTAAGACTCATAAGCAGGAGCTGGAAAAGGATGGTTTATACCCACCTGCATGTCCCCAACCTTCTTAATGCTTTCTTCTGACTGGTAGGGTCAGTGGCGTCACTGGGGTTTGTGTCACCTGGTGGGGTAAAACATGGTGTCACCCCCCCCCCCCCCCCCGTCTAGGCTGCCTAGCACCATGCAGGCAGTGCACAGTCACGGGGCGCACTCCAAACCAGCCCCTGTAAATAATAGTATAGGGCGGTATAGTGGGCAGGTTAGGGTAGAATAATGTGGTATAGTGACAGGTTGGTGTGGTATATGGCAGGTTACGGTGGTACAGGGCAGGTTAAGGTAGTATGGGGCAGGTTGGGGTGTTATAGGGCAAGTTAGGGTGGCATAGGGCAGGTTGGGGTGGTATTGGGCAAGTTAGGGTGGTACAGGAAAATGAGGGTGGGAAAGGGCAGGTTGAGGTGGTATAAGACAGGTTGGGGTGAAATAGGGCAAGATGGGGTGGCACAGGGCAGGCTGGGTGGTATAGGGCAGGTTGGGGTGACACAGGGCAGGCTGGGGTGGTAAACAGCAGGCTGGGGTGGCACATGGCAGACTGGGGTGGTATGGGGCAGGCTGGCGTGGTATCGGGCAGGCTGGTATGGCACTGGGCAGGCTGGGGTGGCACACAGCAGGCTGGGGTGTTACACAGCAGGCTGGGGTGTTACACAGCAGGCTGGGTGGTATGGGGCAGGCTGGGGTGGCGCAGGACAGGCTGGGGTGGTATACAGCAGGCTGGGGTGGCACAAGGCAGGCTGGGTGGTATGGGGCAGGCTGGTATGGCACAGGGCAGGCTGGGGTGGTATACAGCAGGCTCGGGTAGCACATGGCAGGCTGGGGTGGTACACAGCAGGCTGGGGTGGCACAGGGCAGGCTGGGGTGGTATACAGCAGGCTGGGGTGGTATCGGGGAGGCTGGTATGGCACTGGGCAGGCTGGGGTGGTACACTGCAGGCTGGGGTGTTACACAGCAGGCTGAGTGGTATGGGGCAGGCTGGGGTGGCACAGGACAGGCTGGGGTGGTATACAGAAGGCTGGGGTGGCACAGGGCAGGCTGGGGTGGTATGGGGCAGGCTGGTGTGGCACAGGGCAGGCTGGGGTGGTATACAGCAGGCTGGGGTAGCACAGGGCAGGCTGGGGTGGTACACAGCAGGCTGGGGTGGCACAGGGCAGGCTGGGATGGCACACAGCAGGCTGGGGTGGTATACAGCAGGCTGGTCTAGTGGGGGAAGGGGGTTGCTGGACACAGCTATATTATATATTTACCACCTTGCACCCCCCCTTTCGTTATCAGACTAGCACAGCACAGGATGCCAGATACTGTTTGAGAGTCCTCCCACACTATCTCTCAGACGGCCTGCCAGTACCATGGCAACCCCCCACCTAACCTTGGGCTCAGGCCGGCGGTGGACACCATGAAACCCCCTCGCAAGCTGAGTGTCACCCTTTACTAGTTCACTTCCCTCCCGCCTGTACTGTACTCACACATGTTCCGGGAGTCTGGAGAGGAGACGAGGACAGCATCACAGCATGCAGCCATGCCGTCTCCTCCTCCACTCTCCCCGCACATTGCATTGAGCACGCAGAGGAGATCCCGGAAGGGAAGGAGGAAGCCGCGGCACCAGTCTGAGCTGGGTTTAGCCGTATGTGTGGGGACGGTCGGACCCCGGGCACCCAGTCTGCTTCTGCCTTACTCCCTCCTCCCCCACTCTCCCTGCACATCGCATTGAGCAGAGGAGATCCCGGAAGGGAAGGAGGAAGCCGCGGCGCCCCTCTCAATGTGGCGCCATTATGAGCCGGATGTTACCCTCTGGCGGGTGTCACCCGGGTTCGGGCCACACCCCCATAGCAACGACACAGGCTCTGGGCATGTCAGCAAAAAAAAAAAATGTGCACCCCCCTAGCAACGCCTCTGGGTAGGGTCATACACAGCCCAGTGTGGGAAAACTTTTCCTTTGATAATGAATTTATGAGTTGTGCCAACAATGGAAAACACAATTACAAGCAAACGTAATGCAAATGTTATGGAAACAGGCGAACATGAACAGAATCCTGTGGTGCAAATATATTACTTCTGTGTATTTAAAGTGCATTTCTAGGAAATTAAAAAAATATTCTGTATATATTCAGTCAGGGGTCAAGTCCTGGGGAAAAAGGTGTGGGAACTCCCACCCAAGATCCACTCCCCCACCAAAAAAAAATAAAAAATGATACGCTCATATGCATAATTACTAAACCACATGTTTTTTTTTTTTTTAACAACTGTACCTTTAAGCAAGTTCTTTCTAAATCCCGCGATAACTTGCGGCAGACCTCTGCAATGTCTCCTGGGAGCAATGACAAAAGCTCCCAGGAGACATTGCGGCATCGAGGAAGTGACGGAATACCCACACACTACCCTATAATTCCATATACAGGAAGCGGCCAGTAACATAAAGGATTACTAAGGTTCGCCTGCCCCTGACAGTCACTCGAGCTGGGCATCGCCGTATAGTGAAGGATTGGCTCAGGCGGCTCGGCTGCTCTCAGCTGCTCTAGTCCTGCAAAGAGAACTGCGTTTCTGCTGTGAAATAAGTGCAGGGACTCCGTTGCCACGCATTTCCGCAGGACTTGAGCCCTGTATTCAGTAAATTCATGCAATACATGTGCATTTTCCTATGTTTTATTCCTTTAAATATATATAGAAATAAATAGTGATCCTGCCAGAAATACGCTGAACCCAGGGCCAGGACAAGGGGTGGGCAGGAGGGAAAGTTGCCCTGGGTGCAGTGGTAGGGAGGGCATCATCTCACAGCACACATGCCAGTGGGCTGTGGTTTCATGTTTGCTCTGACAGCTACTGTACTCACACTGTGCTCCAACATGCTCACTCTCAATCCCATTCACCCAAAAACACACCGTTCATGCGCAATATCAGCACTGTGTGAGACCCTATACTATTTCCCATTGGCCGACAATGCTGAACCTGCTGCAATGTAATACCAAGTAGTCTTACCAGCCATGCTTGTGTTCTCCTCTGATGCCACGTACACACGATCGGGTTTATCGGCAGTGAAAACACAGCCGAGAAACCCAACGGGAAAACCGAGGACCGGCTTGGTCCCTTTTCCCCATGTACACACGGCTGGTTTTATTAAAATCTTTAGATGACCTAGTTTTGGTTAATCTTTGGTAAATCTCAAGTGGATTCTGTAAAGATTTATGATCAGATTCTAACGTGTATGTTGAGCCTAAGAAACATAGAAGAGTGATGACAGAAAAAGGCCAAATGGCACTTTGAGTGGAGGAGCCTGGCCACACACCATGTGTAGGGAAAGGCTCTTGGGAGATGTAGCTCTGGAGGGGTGCTTACATCTATAGGAACTGAACTCACAGAATATTCTGACTCTGATTGTTGTGAAGCGATTATCCCTTGTGAGACATCTATGCTAGGCCTGTATAAGATAAAATTACTGAGGACAATCCTCATCAGATAACTTGAACTCACCAATACCGCTTCCATCCACAGAAGTGTTTTATTCCGAAACATCAGGTTACAGCAGATGACAGGATACAACAGATGAATAGATTGTGGTATTATGCGGTCAAAAGATGATATTGTCTGTAGCTTACTATGCAAAATACATGTGCCCTGCTACATGTGACCTGTAGCTGCATCCATGACACAGGAAATACAATCACAGGAAGAAAGGGTGGAGCATTACATACAGAGGAAGTGTGTCATAACATCAGGGGAAAGACGTGGAAAAAACAAGTGCATTACCACAAAAGGTCACTAGATGGCAACATGTGAACTAAATACAAACGTCCAAAGAAAATGGTTCAGGGAAACAATCTATATAAATTCACACAGAATCTTCCATATTTTGAAAAGCAGAGTGTGAAAGTGTATGACTGATATAGACCGCATTAAAAGCAGTATTTTAATTGTGTCTTGTTATAGAATGTAACGTTACAGGGAATGTTACAGAGAAGATGTGTACTTGCAACCCCGGATACAGCTGGAACATCACTGTGTGTTACACCTATCCTCCTTGTAGTAACTCCTCCAACTTCTGCTCCTGCCTGTTCATTCAAGATGATAATATTCCAGTTTGTGAGGCCCCAAAAAACATCTCAGACCAGAGGGGTAAGATTAAAAACTTTTATAATACTATATATATTTGGAATTGAGAGGGCTCTGCAGTGCACCTGGCTTGGAAACTTTTTGACACCTTTTCCATTGTGTGGATCCAGTTAGCCAATACAACCTGCACTTGCTCAATGCAGTGAAAGTATATTGCATTTACTTGTTTTAAACTCTTTCTTTTTTTCTCACATTTCTTCAGTTACATCCTTGTTTCCATGCCTAGACAAATTATGTCATATATCCTACGAGTCTTTAGGAGGGAAGGAGGGGCTTTCTGAACTAAGCCCACCCTCCTGCCTGAGCTAAGGGCAGATTAATCTACCCTTACTTAAGATGGCCACAGCCAGACGTGGGTGTTTTTTAACCACTTCAGCTCTAGAAGGTTTACCCCCTTTCATGACCAAGCCATTTTTTGCTATATGGCACTGCATTACTTGAACTGACAATTGCATAGCTGTGTGACATTGTACACAAATAAAACACATATCCTTTTTTCCCACAAAGAAAGCTTTCTTTTGGTGGTATTTGATCACCTCTGCAATTTAATTTTTTTGCACTAAAAAAACTATTTTGAAAAAAATATATATTGTTTACATTCTGTTATAAAAACATACTCAATAAAAAATATATAAAAAATCAAATGTCTTCATCAGTGTAGGTCAATATGTATTCTGCTGTATATTTTTGGTACAAAAAATCGTAATAAGCGTATATTGATAGGTTTGCATAAAAGTTATATAGCGTCTACCAACTATGGGATATATTTATGGAATTTTTACTTATTTATTTACTAGCGACTTAAGCAGGATTGTGATATTTTGGCAGACAAATCGGACATCTAAATAAAAATGTTGAAACTTTTTGGGGACCAGTGGCACTAATACAATGATCAGTGCTAAAAATAAATATGCACTGCCACTGTACTAATGGCACTGGCAAGGCAGGGGTTAACATCAGGGGCAATCAGAGGGTTAAATGTGTTCCTAGGGAGTGCTTTCTAACTGTGTGGGAGGTGCTTGTACTCTGGGAAGGCAGAGATTCGTGTTCCTGCTTAGCAGAACACAAGATCACTGCCTTCCCCTGTCACAGAATGGCGATCTGTAAACAAGGCCTGTGTCCTGAATGATCAGCAGGGCCCACATGCACGCCCCAGACCCAGACCCAGACAGGGATGTAATTCTATCCAGAGCGGCAAATGTACGTGGGGTGGTCGGCATCTGGTAAAAGTGATTTCTTAGCAAAATAAAGCACTGAGATATAAATGGGGGGTTGCTTTGAATATTAAAGATGAATTAAATAGGGTTTTTGGTTTGTGCTGTTATGCAATGTAGTTCCGCTTTAATGGAAGGCCATAGTTCTAGTTTAAACACTTTCTCGTCTGTCTCTGGAGGTCCATGATGGACCTAACTGGCATTAAGCTTCTTATTACATCTCTGCACGTTATACAAATTCTAATATAACCTAAATACAAAAGATTGATGGGTTATCAATAGGGTGCATTTTCTTGTGAGTCAGAGGATGGGCTTAGAAGGTTTGGGAGATAATTTGTAATATTACTATTCTCATATATATTTAAAAATATTTTTTTCCCACTCTTTCCAGTTAGCCTTAAAGGATTCCTTACCACAAATGAAACATTTACATCAGATCTTCTAGATTCAAGCTCCACAAAGTACAAAGCCAAGGAGTCCAATTTAACACTGGCTGTAAGTATCAACCTACATTTTGAGGTGGTAAATAAGGCAAACATATGTATTGTACTGTGGGCAAACAGCTAAATACATTTGAAATATATATATTGAAGTTGTCTTCCTTGCCAGACTTCTATTTCTGTCCATCCAGTCCTTGAATTTACACGGTACTGTTGACCTGATGAGGTCATTGCTCACTCCTCCTGTCAGCATGTTCCTTGTAAACACATGTGCATACAGTTCACCTAAATTGGCCCTTCCTCTTTAAAGCCCTGTACACACGATCGGTCCATCACCGATGAAGCTGACTGATGGACTGATGTGCCTACACACCATCGGTTCATGAACCGATTGTGTCAAAACGCGGTGACAAAAAAACACAACAACGTGATGGAAAAAATGAAGTTCAATGCTTCCAAGCATGCGTCGACTTGATTCTGAGCATGCGTGGATTTTTAACTCGTGCGTACTAACGATTGGTTTTGACCTATCGGTTAGCCGTCCATCGGTTCAATTTTAAAGCAAGCCATCTGTTTTTGGACCGAAGGATAACGGATCGATGGGGCCTACACACGATCAGTTTGGACCGATGAAAACAAACTTCAGTCCGTTTTCATCGGTTTGAACCGATCGTGTGTACGCGGCTTCAGAATGCTGCTTTACATAGGATTACAAGAGGATAAAATCAAATCAAATAGAGGTATTCATAATAGCTGCATTTCAAATACATTTAATTCTTTCACTGCCACTGATATAAAAATGTCCTCAGTGGCAGTGAGGGGTTTACACATACTCCCAGAAGCTGCAGCCTTCAGGAGTGTGTGTACAGCTGAAAAGCCGACTGCTGGCTCTCAGACAAAAGCAATCCAATTACTGTGCAGCCGCCAGATTGCTTCTGCATATCTCCAAAACTATGTGCACCTCCATGTGGTCCAATTTGAACATTTTCAATTAGGGGCGTACTTTGTTTACCAGCAGTTTAGACATGCCTGTGTGTTGAGTTATTTTGAGAGGACAGTAAATGTACACTGTTATACAAGCTGTACACTCACATTGTAGCAAAGTGTAATTTCTTTAGTGTTGTCACATGAAAAGATAGAATAAAATATTTAGCAAATATGTGAGGGGTACTGTATTTGCAACTCTTAAAGCGTTTTTTTTTTAGACCTGCAAGGGAAAAGCCATAATGAGCTAATATGCACCGCATATTAGCTCATTATGAAATACTTACCTCGGAACGAGGTGTAGGGAACTTACCTGGTGCACGCCGAGCGAGATCTCATCTTGACTCGGCGTGTCTTCTGGGTATCGCCGCTCCAACGCTGTGATTGGCTGGAGCGGCGATGACGTCACTCCCACGCGTGCGCGCGGGAGATTTAAATCCGGCCAGGGTCCGGCGGATGCCGGTCCTTTCGCCGTGGATTCCCCCTGCACATGCGCCGCTGCAATCAGCGGCGCATTGTGGGGGTAATATCTCCTAAACCGTACTGCCTTGTACACACGAGTGAATAAATCCGCTGAACATGGTCCGACGGACCATTTCAGCCGAAAAATCCGCTCGTGTGTAGGGGCAAACGGACCGTTTTGGCCGGATTCCTCCAGCGGAAAAATTTCAAAGCATGCTTTGAAATATTTCCGCCGGATAGCTGGCCGTCAGATATGTCCGCTGGTTAGTACGGCAAACCAGCGGACATATCTGCCCGCACATGCGTCGTATCCTGTGAATGGATACGACGCATGCGCGCAGAAGTGTTTACTTCCTGGTGCGGTGACGTGGCGGCGTCAATGTCACCGCCACGTCACCGCGCTGTCCGCCGGCGGGGAATTTGAGCCGACAGCCATCGGATCAAAACATCCCGGGGACCGTTTACAGCGAATATATTCACTCGTGTGTACAAGGCCTACAGGTTTAGGAGATATTCTTTATACCTACAGGTAAGCCTTATTATAGGCTTACCTGTAGGTAAAAGTAAAAAAAGTGGGTTTACAACCACTTTAAGAAAGAGCAGGGATCCCAAAGTTTACTGCCATAATCCATTGCTGCAACATTCCTGCACCTACTGTAACACACCTGAGCCAACCATCGGTCCCATTCTAACAGCCCAACCAAGTCGCTTTCTCTTACTTGACAGCATTCTAAAATCATTATTTTTCAAAATAGTGGTCCATTATTAAATTGGATGTAAACCCACTCTCATCCTTTCAAAACTACTGCCATAGTGCTGATCTATAAGGATATAGATGCCTCCTGCATGTATGCTTACCTGTCAAATGTTTCCCCTTTGTCTGTTATAAGAACTGAAAAACTGCAGATTCTGTGGGTGGATCTGTTGTCTGGAACTCGGTGGGTGGAGTCGTGATGTCAGTAGACTCCCCGCCCTCCTCTACACTCCCCTTGTCAACATGCATTTTTTCCTGTGTAAATTCTGCTATGATCACTAACATCCAGTCAAAATCCAGAAAAGTAACCACATGACTTCAGAAAAGGAGTGGGGGTGGTAATTAAAAATTAATGCCTGTCTCCAGGCTAGTGCATGAGATATGTAAATAACCTGTCACTCACAGCAAGGGGGACGGCAACGGACTAACGTTTTCTCCTGTTTGTCTCACTAAACAATAAAAGAGGATTGCTCAGAGCTGGATTAACTATTTGTGGCAAGACTGGGCACAGATGATAGGAAATCTTGTACTCTACACTGTGACAGCAAAAAATAAATAAAAAAAATTCCGGTTTACATGCACTTTACATGGAGAAAATAAAACAGGACAAATAATTGTCTGAAAAGGAAAACACAGCTAGGTTTTTATAAGGAGTTGCCTTTATAAATAGTAATTGTAACATGTGCTCTTCTTATCAGCTACTACATGCTTACACAAAGAATTGCAATCCATTGTCTGTGGCGGTTCTTGGATTCAGGTAACAAATTATGTATTAAAAACTATTTTAATGCAAAAAAAAAAAATGAGTAAAAATACATCTGCATGCTAAAGACATCTGTGCTTATATCAAGTCCAGGAAGTGTGATAGCCAGTTACAGGATGCTGCTGGCAGGTCCAGTTTCCTCCACGCAACTTTCATCCAGCAATGCTCTGGTGTCTCAGGCTCTGTCCAATGTCACATCATCACAGCTATCAACATCAGGTAATCACTTCACACTGACTATTGTTTACAGAAAAAAAAAAAAATATATATATATATATATATATATATATATATATATATATAATTTATTTATTCATTTATAAAAAATAAAATTACATGTAAAGCTTCACTTTACTGTAATTGTTTTCAGTTTACTGCTTCCTAACAAAAACCTTGTTGGCTAGTCGGTTCAAGCTGCTTTCATCTATTGAATTATATTTTTACTTATTTTTGAGACCTTAAAAAGCAAATGTTAACATGACAATATCAAGGTTTTTAAAGCGGAGGTCCACCCTAAAAAAAAATGAACATTAACACACTCCTTTAAATTTAAAAAAAAAACATTTAGGCAGTCGTCCTAATCTGCCACTTGCATCTCCACGGAGCTTCTTGTTCTCGTTCTCCCTCGCATTGTCTCCTGGGAAATTAGGTGTGCTGTCTTCTGGGACCTGTGTGTGTCCCAGAAGACATCTGGCCATTCACAAAGCACTGTGTGACTCGCACTTGCGCTGTAGGAACTGGGCAGTGAAACACTTCCTGTTTCTCTTAGTTCAAATGGTAGTGCCAGCATCCGATCCGATGGACGGATCGTCCTCGGGAGGCCGACATTGCGGGCTTCCTGGACAGGTAGAGTCCTTATTAAAAGTCAGCAGCTACAGTGTTTGTAGCTGCTGACTTTAAAAAAAAAAAATGTTCAGCTGGAACACCGATTTAAGGTAACAACAGTCCTAATTTCAGTTTGTTGAATTAAGCCGGGGGTTGGCAACCCATTGATCGCAATCTACTGGTCGACCGCAAAGAGACAGAGATTGCCGCACCAGGCAGGTCTTGTTGGGTGCAATCTTCTTCTCAGGAACTGAGGGTGCTAGCAATGCACATGGCAAATAAGAACAAAAGATGATCAGGACAGCCGCTCTCCAATCCAACGTAACTTTAACGTAAACAAATGGAAAAAGGCACTACAAGTCACAGCAACGGGACCTAGGACAGCTGACACGTTTCACACTAACACTGAAGTTAGTGTGAAACGCATCAGTTGTCCTAGGTTCCGTTGCTGTGACTTGTAGTGCCTGTTTCCAGTTTCTTACATTAAAGTTACGTTGGATTGGAGTGCGGCTGTCCTGATCATCTTTTGTTCTAACTGGTCGACCACAGGCAGGTGACAGATAGATCACAATCTTGTCCCTGTCTTGGCGACCCCCAACTGGCAGAGCTGCGCTGCAAAACAGAGATGTGCCATAGCTAATCCTAGCCAAAGGCATTCTCTGCCCAGCAACACGCCCTTTGTTTACTTGCGGCTGTGGGGCAGGGACTGCCTCTGCCGGCTATGACAGCTCCAGGATAACTTGGTGGGTTCGGGCTATTGTGCAAGCATGCCTGAGCTCTTCTCAAGAGTGGCCTGTGCTTATCCCAGCTTGCCCTCCTCCACAGTTCATCCAAACACTTGTGGGTGACATCATTTAAAGTGGACAAGAGAGGAGGGTTGGCTGGAATCAGCACAGATCGGAGAACACAGAACAATGCGCTGACCCCAGTGTTGTGCCGGCCTGACCCTCAGTGGTGTACCTCCCAGACCCTCTCCCTGTGGGGTACCCTCCTGACCCCCCCCCCCAGGTGTGTACCTGCTTGACCCCCTCCAATGGTGTACTCTCCTGACCCCCCCATATTGTTCCCTCCTGACCACCCCAGTGGTGTGCCCTCTTGACCCCCATGTACTGTGTCTCCCTACCCCCCTGTACTGTGCCCTTCTGACCCCCCCTGTACCATGTCCCCCTGACCCCCCTGTATTGTGCCCTCCTGACACCCCAGTGGTGTGCCTTCCTAACCCCCTGTACTGTGTCACCCTGATGCCCCATACCATGCCCTCCTGAGCCCCTAGTACCCCTGTCCTGCTCACTTCTGTCCACTGTCCTACATTTCCCTGTACGAAACAAGGAAATGGTCGCACACTGGAACTCCAAATTAACTTGATGTCATCTTTATTGTCACAATGGGTTGGACATACCTACAGGGCAGCAGTTGACGCATTTCACAAGCGATAGCTTGCTTGTTCAATAGTGAATAGTTATTTTGGAGTTCCGGTGTGTGACCATTTCCTTGTTGCGTTCATCTTCTACGGTGGTGAGCCGAGGTCTGCACCTGTGATAATCCTTTGCACCTGAAGTTTGCCTGGAGCGGTGTGTTTCTTTTGGTCTTTACTTTTCCCTGTACACTCTCCTGCCTACTGCTGACTTCTGTACACTGTCCTGCATACTACTGACCCATGTACACTGCCGTACATTCTGCTGACCTTTGTACACTGCCCTACATACTACTGACCCCTGTACACTGCCGTACATTCTGCTGACCTCTGTACACTGCCCTACATACTACTGACCCCTGTACACTGCCGTACATTCTGCTGACCTTTGTACACTGCCCTACATACTACTGACCCCTGTACACTGCCGTACATTCTGCTGACCTCTGTACACTGCCCTACATACTACTGACCCCTGTACACTGCCGTACATTCTGCTGACCTCTGTACACTGCCCTACATACTACTGACCCCTGTACACTGCCGTACATTCTGCTGACCTTTGTACACTGCCCTACATACTACTGACCCCTGTACACTGCCGTACATTCTGCTGACCTCTGTACACTGCCCTACATACTACTGACCCCTGTACACTGCCGTACATTCTGCTGACCTCTGTACACTGCCCTACATACTACTTACACCGGCCAGAACTCAGAACAGCCAGCAAGGCCTAAAATGAATCAGGCTTGTAGGGGTCGTTAAAGCTGACTTTTAAGATAGGCTAGGTTTATAATTATACAGTGACATTAGTTTTATTATATTTTTCTAAGTTGTCTCTGTGCCGTCCTTATCCTTACTTTTTATAGGGGACTTGCTAGTTAACTCCTTAAAAAAATGGCACTGCACCCCGATGATCTTTGATCTCTGCCATGTTGTCCAGGTAGATCTCTATCTCCAAAAGGTTGCCTACCCCTGAATTAAGCTTTGACAAAAAAATAAATAAATTGGAAGCTGGTTTCTATGCAGAGCTGCACCAGATTTTGCACTCTCCAGTTTTAGTAAATCAACCCCTATTATGTTCCCTGCAAACACCTGTGTTAGTCTTTAAATGGCTCCCTCTGCTCACTCATCTTCCAGTATTTGACAGTTAAACAGAAAGTTTAGCATATAGTAAGGTGACCAGATTTTTAAAATGAAATCCGGGGACATATTTTTTCTTTACTAGTAATGGCCGCAATCAGTGACTCTCTGTCCGTCGCCGCCCGCCTCACAGCCTCTCAAGTCCTAGGCCCCATACACACGAGCAGACAGATTTGTTCAAATCGATCGGGGAGACCGATTCGAACAAATCTGTCTGCTGGGGACGTATTGGTTTGATCATGTACACACAATCAAACCAAAATCTCCGCCGGCAGATGGCGCGGTGACGTGGCGGTGACGTTGACGCCGCCACGTCACCGCACCAGGAAGTAAATCACTTCCGCGCATGCGTCGAATCCATTCGACGCATGTGCGAGAAGACATGTTTGCTGGTTAGCGTACTAACCAGCAGACATGTCGGGCAGACGGGTTCCCAGACGACAGATTTGAAAGCATGCTTTCAAATCTGTCGGCTGGCCAAATCCGTCTGCTCGCCCGTACACACGATCAAATCTGTCTGCTGGGATGGTCTGGCAGACCGTTTCCAGCAGACAGATTTGGTCGTGTGTACATGGCCCTACTCTTCGGGCCCCGGCTACTACTGGATGGGGAGCGGAGGAAGATCACTTCGCCAGGGAAGGCAAGGAGATAAACAGGCAGGCGGCTGGTCAGGATTTGAGCCAAGGCAGAAGAACATGCGATTGGAGCTGAATGGGCATGCGCCCGAAACTGAAGAAATATTCCCTCTAACCAGCACATGATCATCAAAAAGGGGCACAGATAATGGGAAAAATACAACCCCCCCCTATGCTAGTAGGAGCGGCAGAGCGGGGGTGTGTAATTCTAATTTTTTTATTTTAATTCTGCACTGACTGTCTTTGAAATTGCCCCTGACCCCTATTAAATCCAATCTGGGGACAAAACCAGGGACAGACTTGGTCCGGGGACAGTGTCCTCAATCAGGGGACTGTCCCCTAAAACTGGGGATGTCTGGTCACCCTAGCATATAGTGAGGATGAGAGTAATCTGAATTTGGGCAGAAGTCAAGGCCACACCTACAGCCAAGTTATAGGACTCACTGGGTTGCATGGAGACACAGGAATCAGTTTGAAGTCTAACATAGGTACTTCAGAACTTTTTTAGCTTTAGAAATATTTAAGACCAGGTCAGCTTCCCTTTAACCACTTCAGCCCCGGACCATATTGCTGTCCAAAGACCAGAGCACTTTTTGAGATTCGGCACTGCGTCGCTTTAACTGACAATTGCGCGGTCGTGCGACGTGGCTCCCAAACAAAATTGGCGTCCTTTTTTTCCCACAAATAGAGCTTTCTTTTGGTGGTATTTGATCATCTCTGCGGTTTTTATTTTTTGCGCTATAAACAAAAATAGAGCGACTATTTTGAAAAAAATGCAATATTTTTTACTTTTTTCTATAATAAATATCCCCAAAAATATATTAAAAAAAAATATTTTTTCCTCAGTTTAGGCCGATATGTATTCTTCTACATATTTTTCGTAAAAAAAATCGCAATTAGCGTTTATTGATTGGTTTGCGCAAAAGTTATATCGTTTACAAAATAGGGGGTAGTTTTATGGCATTTTTATTATTATTTTTTTTTTACTAGTAATGGCGGCGATCAGCGTTTTTTTCGGTACTGCGATAATATGGCGGACACTTCGGACACTTTTGACACATTTTTGGGACCATTGGCATTTTTTTAGCGATCAATGCTATAAAAATGCATTGGATTACTATAAAAATGCCATTGGCAGTGAAGGGGTTAACACTAGGGGGCGGGGAAGGGGTTAAGTGTGTTCCTATTTGTGTTCTAACTGTATGGGGGGGTGGACTTACTAGGGGGAATCACTGATCTTCTGTTCATACATTGTATGAACAGAAAATCAGCGT
This sequence comes from Rana kukunoris, assembly GCA_029574335.1. NCBI lineage: Eukaryota > Metazoa > Chordata > Amphibia > Anura > Ranidae > Rana > Rana kukunoris. The sequence goes on along the minus strand of CM056052.1, from coordinate 62,744,269 downwards.
TTCCCCCGCTGACAGGAACGACGTTCCCCGCTCTGTAACGAGCGATCGCGTGTGCCCGGCGGTGATCGCGCCCGCCGGGCACACGCACGGGACTCGGGGCGAGCGGGGGGCGCGCGCGGGCCGCCGGCGGCGCGCACGCGCCCCCTAGTGGCCGCGAAAGGCGCGACGTAGAGCTACGGGCTCTCGCGCACCCGTGCCGACCTGCCGCCGTATAACTGCGGCGGCTGGTCGGCAAGTGGTTAATCCCCATACCAAGTTAGGAGGCTACAATCAAAAAAATAATTACATCCCGATAACTGTATATTATTAATAACTATATATATATTTTTTCATAATTTTTTATCTTTTATTTTCTGTATATTTCTTTACATCACTTAGGCCGCGTACACACGACCAAATAAATCCGATCAAATCGGTCTGACAGACCGTTTTGATCAGATTTGTCTGCTGGGATATATTGGTTTGATCGTGTACACACGATCAAACCAAAATCCCCACCGGCAGACAGCGCGGTGACGCGGCGGTGACGTTGACGCCGCCACGTCACCGTCACAAGGAAGTAAAACACTTCCGCGCATGCGTCGAATCCATTTGACGCATGCGCGGGCAGATATGTCTGCTGGTTAGCGTACTAACCAGCAGACATGTCGGACGGACGGGTTCCCAGCAGACAGATTTTAAAGCATGCTTTAAAATCTGTCTGCTGGAAAAACCGGTCTGTCCGCCCGTACACACGATCGAATTTGTCTGCTGAAACGGTCCGTCGGACCGTTTCCAGCAGATAGATTCGATCGTGTGTACGCAGCCTAAGGGCCCTTTCACACTAGCGGACGAACGGTCCGCTAATTACAAGTCCGTTAACGGACTTGTAATGCTTCCCTATGGGAGCGGATCCGTTAGCGGATGATGCATCCGCTAACGTCCGCTAGATCCGCATCTGTTTTTGCGGACGGAAGAATGTCCTTTTTTTTCTTCCGTCCGGCCAAACGGATCGGATGCAAACAGACAGACGGTCCGTTTCCATCCGACTCCCCATAGGGGAGAGCGGAGGAGAGACGGGGCAGTCCCTGCACAGTGTGCGGGGACCGCCCCGTCCGCCGATAGCTGAGCGGAGACCCCCCCGCTGAGCTGACGGGCACACGGAGCGGACCGAAAAACGGTCCGCTCCGTGTGAAAGGACCCTAACATGTATACCAAACCTCCACCGGGAACAAAATACATAACATTTATAAATACAAACAAAACAGATACAAAAAAATAAAAAAACAAAGGAACTCTGGGCTCAGAATTACTCACTGCCCCTTCCGCCACCTTTTCCCCCACCACCACCAGAGTACAGTAGGTTTTAAGACTTATCCTAATGTTTGCATGCTTTCATTATTAAGCTATTAGAGAAGAAAAAATGGAAGGTAAAGAGAGAAAACATAAGAATAAACCTAACATATTGGCTTGCTCTTACAATTTACAGGAATGGTGACTATCGAGCCTGCGCAATTGGAAGTGAAATTCGGTGACCCCATCCAGCTGGTCTGCCAGATAAATGAAACAATGCCATCGGTGAACTGGACACTCACTGTTAATAATGTCACCAATACTTTGTTTCCTGGTGGAGAAAATGTGAATGTGTCAACACAGCAACTGTCCAGTTCAACTATCTCTGTCCTTACAATTGCCCGTGCCAGTCAGTGGTGGGAAGGTCAGTGTTATCGAATCCTAAAGTTTAAGCACACAAAGGATCTAAGGCAGGGTTATGGGACAAGAGGCTGTGGCGTTTACAGCCATATGTAAATAAAGTGTATCTTAACCTTAAAGGGGTTGTAAAGGAAAAAAACATTTCCCCAAATAGCTTTCTTTACCTTAGTGCAGTCCTACTTCACTTACCTCATCCTTCCATTTTGCTTTTGAATGTCCTTATTTCTTCTGAGAAATCCTCACTTTCTGTTCTTCTGTCTGTAACTCAACACCGTAATGTGAGGCTTTCTCCCTGGTGTGGAGAAAGCTCTCTACTTTGCAGATAGAGAAAGAAGGTGTGTTAGTGGGTGTCCTGACACTACGTGGGCTCTCCTCCAGCTGTATATGTTGTGCAGGAACAGATAGATGTCAATGCACGCTCAGTTAGACAATAAATCATGTGGAAAATTCAGCTTTCATATTGGGTTAAGAAACATAATCCTTTTAGGAAAAGTCTATTTCTCAGGATAGTTTAATTTTTGTCACAAGATATGGAACAGAAGCTCAAACATTTTTTTTATATGTAAACACCAAGGTACCAACTTAATTCTTCCTTTTAGATAATGAATGATACGTCACCAGCAGATGCTAATGGTTTTGTTTGTTCCAGGGAAATATTACTGTCAAATCTCCATTGATGGCATGGAACTCAAAGCAAAGGCAGTAGTCAACATCACCCTCCTCCCATTGGAGATCACCATCAACCCACTACAAAAGAGCCTAACCTCCAAGGACACCTCCAAGCTACAATTAGAGTGTTGTGTGCCCTACGATGAAGAGAATTATAATGTCACCTGGACGTATGGCAAATTAATAGTGGCTGCATTACCTGGTTAGTGATCTATCCAATATTCACTTTTACCCAAAACTTCACCCCATATAAGAATGTGTGCAAAGACTCCCAGTGGATAGTTCATAGGATTTTGGGTGGGGAATGACAACATCATCACTCTGCACCCATGATTAATCAGCTCTGCATCCATTTCTGGAAAATACACTCCAGCCTGAAGCCTAGAGGAAGTGAAATACCTATTAAGGATAGCCTACCTGACTTCTCTTTGCGTCATCAAATCCTAGTCCAGGAGAAAATATCAAAGTGACAACATTGTATCTGATTGGCAATGCCAGGTCATGAGTGGAAGGGATCAACTTTGATCAGTCACAATAAACACCAGGAGAAATAATGTATTGCCTAGAGCCAGCAGGGATCTGATGTACATTAGTCTTTAATGTACAGTAATATTAAAGTCGAAGCAACAAGCTGTTCTGGTCATCTTATTTTATTGGTTGAGTAGTTCTTTATTTGATAACGCTCATCTGCTGCCCTTTGGCCAGAAGGCCCCTCTGCCGCGTACACACGATCATTTTGTCTGATGAGAACGGTCTGATGGATCGTTCTCATAATACCAATCCGATCGTGTGTGGGCCCCATCGGTTATTAATCCATCGGTTAAAAAAAAAAATTAAACTTTTTTTAAAATTATCTGATGGATACCTAACCGATAGAAAAAAAATGATTGTCTGTAGGCATGTCCATCGGTTAAAAATCTACGCATGCTCAGAATAAAGTCGATGCATGCTTGGAAGCATTGACCTTCATTTTTTTCAGCATGTCGTTGTGTTTTACGTCACCGCGTTCTGATACGATCAGTTTTTTTAACTGATGGTGTGTAGGCACGACTGACCATCAGTCAGCTTCATCGGATAACTGATGGAAAAATCCATCAGACTGTTCTCATCGGATGGACCGATCGTGTTTACAGGGCATAAGTTAAAGAATAACTGTATCCCCCGTCATTGCTGTATCGCTGATCCTTAGTTACTGATTCAGCTATATGTAAATTAAGAATAAAGATTTTCTATACTTTATAATAACTGAGTTTTTTTTTTATTATTTTAATTATAATTTATTATATTTTTTCTTGGTTTTTGAAGCTGGGAGGATTGCCCATAGTCAGGTTTGTCTGTAACCAGCCAATCTGGTTAAGTAGCTGTGCTAAGGAGGAGTGGTGGGCACATAAAGATCTCCATTTTATTTATGCCTTTTCCGTGTTCCTCAAACAGGAAATATTGTGAGATGTGATTGTTCAGAATTTAAATGGGGTTACGTAATATAGTCATTTTAGGTGTAAGTAGGTGTAGGTGTAATCATTTATGTGCCCCTGAGGCCTTGTAATGCAGGTTGGTGTGAATTTTTTTCTAGTTAATGCCTTCAATTAAAGGAGTAGTAAAGGAAAAAAAATGTTTTGCTGAAATGACTGTTTACAGGGTATAGAGACATAATAGTTAACTGATTCCTTTTAAAAATGATTACAAATAGATAAAAAATCAATCATATAATGTGCCTGCAGTTTAGTTTTTAGACTAGTTTCAGTTTGTTCTGTGTGTACAGAGACAAACAGAACAAAAACAAACAAACACAGGGCAGTGTTTGTTTTTAGAATGAATCTGATTGGTTCTGAGGAGTTTTAGACACATAGGGCCAGATTCTCATAGAATTCCGGCGGCGTAGCGTAAGCCATTTACACTACGCCGCCGCAACTTAACAGAGCAAGTGCCGTATTCTCCATGCACTTGTTCCGTAGTTTGCAGGAGGTTAGTGTAAATGGCCCAGCTTAAGGCCGCGTAATTCAAAGGGGGTGGCTTGTATTTAAATTAAGCGCGCCCCCGCGTCGATCGAACTGCGCATGCACCAGCCGGGGAAAAAGCCCAGTGCGCATGCTCCAGCTCACGTTGGAAAGCGTCGTTGAAACCGACGTGAAAACGACGTGATCGTCACTTACGCAATGCCCTATTCGCGAACGAAGTAGTAAAACGACGTAACCGACGGAAAAAAGCCGACGCTGACCCGACGCCATACTTAACATGGCATCCGACGGCATCCGACAGTACTGCGTAAGGTTACTCCACATATTAGCAGGGGTAACCTTACGCGTACGAAAACGACGTAAGCGACGACGGGGCGGCGTAAAAGCGTTCGGGAATCTGCGTAGTAGCCTCATTTGCATAGGCAAATGAGAAAACAACGTAAAGGCCACCTAGTGGCCGGAGTTGTCATTACATCTACGATCCGCAAGTGTAATTGTATTACACTTGTCGGATCTTCACCGGTATCTATGCGTAAGTGATTCAAGGAATCACTCGCATAGATACACGGCCAAAAAAACGGCGATACGACGGGGTATCTGAGATACTCCGTTGTAGCGCCTCTGAGAATCTGGCCCATAGTAATCACATCTTCTTGATCATGCACCACAATGAAAAGCTACTATGAGTTTTTTCATAAGGAGCCAGACAAGCAGGAAGTGTGGAATTCAGCAAGGGATTACAGCAACTTCTAAGCAAAAACGGACATGGAGGACATGAAAGCGGGACTGCTACAAGGTAAAGCAAGCTATTTAGCATTAAAAAAATTCCTTTACTGATCCTTTAAGTATGGGAAAATGTGTTAAATTAATAATAAGATAGACTACATGCTACACAGTTTAGTTCCCATATTGCCAAGATTTTGGGTCCTTTTGGAGTACAGAGAAGCTTGATAAATTTCCTATATGCAACAATTAGAAACATTGATTATTGCTTGAGAATTGATTTGTTGAGCATATTGATTTCAAATATTCCAACCATGATTTGACCTATTATACATTTTCTGAGGTAATTTGAAACTTTTTTTCGTTTTGACAGCTGGAAGGACAGACTTGAACTGTTACACATTGGTTCCTCCTCGTCCTACTAATGACACCAATTACACCTGTACATTCACGAACAAAGCTGGCCAGCAAAAATCAAATGTGATTCCTGTAACTGTAATACAAGGTATGTACACTAAATGTACATGGAGCAACACAATGCACCATATTGACAGATTACCATATTTTCCGGCGTATAAGACATCCTTTTGGATGCAAAAAAATGCATCCAAAGTTGGGGGTCGTCTTATACGCCGATCACAGACTCCGTCTGCTGCGAGCAACCATGATTAAAAAAGCCGTGCCTCCTCCTCGAATTGCTCCGTGATTGGCGGAACAAAAATTTTCCCAGCAGCGCCTCTGTTCTGTGTTCCTCCTATCACGGATGCCTTCTCATCCTCGGACGAGAGGACTTCCGTGATAGGCGGAACACTGAACAGAGACCCTGCTGGGAAAATTTGTGTTCCGCCTATCACGGAACAATTTGAGGAGGAGGCACGGCTTTTAAATAATGGATGCCCACAGCCTGACGGAGACTGTCATCGACCTGGAAGCCAGAGTCTGCAAAAAGTGAGAGATGGCACAGTGGGGGAAAGTGTTGGCACAGTGGGGAGAAAGTGATGACACAGTGGGGGCAAGTGATGGCACAGTGGGGGCAAGTGATGACACAGTGGGGGCAAGTGATGACACAGTGGGGGCAAGTGATGACACAGTGGGGGCAAGTGATGGCACAGTGGGGGCAAGTGATGACACAGTGGGGGCAAGTGATGACACAGTGGGGGCAAGTGATGACACAGTGGGGGCAAGTGATGGCACAGTGAGGGCAAGTGATAGCACAGTGAGGGCAAGTGATGGCAAGTGATGGCACAGTGGGGGCAAGTGATGGCAAGTGATGGCACAGTGGGGGCATGTAATGTAATGGCCCATTGAGGCATGTAATGTAATGTAATGGTACAGTGAGATTTGAAAAAAGCCTGTTTCTGTCAGTGGTTGTTCTGGCTACCCCTCAGCTTCCAGAAAGACTAGTAGGAAGGGGGTAGTCTTATATGGCGAGTATATCCCAGAACCAAATTTTTTCCTGGAAAAATAGGGGGTCATCTTATACACCCAGCCGTCTTATACGCCGGGAAATAGGGTAGTAAAAAAAAAAAAAAAAACTGAACTGCCCAAAAAATTACCAAGACATGGCAAGGGAGATCAAATATATCCAGTATCGACAAGCAAATACACAAAATACTAAATATTTTTTCGGTTTTAATGGAGTTTTCAAAGTAAATATAAAGCAGGTTATGTAATAGCAAAACAGGAAATCCAGATGCTGTATAGATGTCTAAGAAATAATGTTTTCTAGGTTATAGTTGGGCTTCAGTTTGAGATGTTTATAAGTCCTTAACCACTTCAATATCTGGCACTTTCACCCCCTTCCTGTCCAGGCCAATTTTCAGCTTTCATTGCTGTCACACTTTGAATGACAATTGCGCAGTCATGCAACGCTGTACCCGTTTAAAAAAAAAAATTGAGACAGATAAAGCTTTCTTTTGGTGGTTCTTAATCACTACTGGGTTTTTTATTTTTTTGCTAAACAAATGAAAACAGACAGACAATTTAGGGAAAAAAATGTTTTCCTTTGTTTCTGTTTTAAATTTTATAAAAAAAAAGTAAGTTTTCTCCTTCACTGATGTGCACTGATGAGGTGGCAGTTATGGGCACTAATAAGCAGCACTGATATGCAGCACTGATGGTCACTGATAGGTGGCACTGATGGTCCCTGATAGATGGCACTGATGGGCAGTGATTGGCGGCACTGATTAGGAGGCACTGACAGGCAATCACTGATGGGCACTGAAAGGCATCACTCATGGGCACTGAAAGGCAGCACTGACAGTCATTGCTGATGGGGCTGCACTGATAATCACTGGACTGATTATCAGTGCAGATCCCCCCTATCAGGAGAGCCACTTATCAGCTCTCCTCTACTCACGCCCTGTCAGCGTGAATAGAGGAATACCAATAGCTGGTACTTCCTAGTAACGCTGTGATCAGCTGTCATTGGACATGATCAGAGATGCAGTGTGTCCAAGCAACACACCACACTACCGATCGCCAGGGTGCACACGAGCAGCTTGTTCTGAAGGACGTCATATTGTCCAGTCAGAACGGGAGAGCCAACGCCTGGCTGTCATTTTGCCAAAGGCTGGGAGCGGGATGGTTGAGCTATTGATATCTATATTCGGGTGAATATATTGTATCCAAAGTTTCCAAATTTGTAAATATTTAGAATAGCCATAGCTTTACTGGCAGAGATTCTAAATCGTCCTCGCTGTTATTTATAATCATTTTTTTTGCACCTTGTTTGCCCATTTTTTTTTTTTTTTTTACTTTCTGTTCTGATTGAAGCTTGTGAAATAGACAGGAAGTGGGGAGAGTTGTCATTACTTCCTGTTTAATCTGACACATCCATCAAATACACAGGGAGTAAAAAGAAATCCTTTAAATGGACACAGTTAGAAATAAAGGGTTGACAAAGTTTCTAAGACTACCTTGTGCTTTACAGTGGAACCATGGTTTACGAGTAACGTGGTTAATGAGCATTTTGAAAGACAAGCAACTTTTTTTTTTAATTCTGATTCGGTTTGCGAGTGTTGTCTCGCAAAACAAGCAGAATTCAAGCTAATGGGGTGTGCAATACTGCATTTGGCCTGAGGAAATACTCAGAAATAATCTGTTCCCGGGTGTTTCCAAGCCTTTCCGAGTTCAGCCGAGCTGTCCCAAAACATTTCCAAGGCTCTCCGACGCCCCCCACCTCTGGCCACATGTGGTATTGCATGCCATTGAGTCAATCTGGAACAAATTATTTTCATTTCCATTGACTTCTATGGGGAAACTCGCTTTGATATGTGAATGCTTTGGATTACGAGAATTCTCCTGGAACGGAATATGCTTGTAATCCAAGGTTCCACTGTATTTATTTTCTATACCCATGTATCATCAACACATTAGTCAGCACTTTACAGACTACATTTTACCACTCACAGTTTCTGCCTCTAAGGTCTAATGTCACTTGTGTCCCTGTAAAAGCACACAACAAATTCTATTTGGGTTTTGGGTGGAAACTCACTCAAATGTAGGGAAAACAGCTGCATGCAGATATTCTACCTGGTGGAAACTGTAACATAGATGTTAAAACCACTTATCCAACATGCTGATACATTATAATACAGAGTAACACTTTAATGGTACAGCAGTTAAGCAGTGATGGATATGTTTTTTTTTCTACCCTAGCAACAGATATATATTGCAGCGTCAATGTGAGCAATGGTATTACTTGGAATGTGACGAAAGCAGGAATGTCCACCTCTGCTACCTGTCCTCTGGGAAAATCAGGATATATGACCAGAGACTGCTCGGCAGGTGGAGTGTGGCTCAGTGTGCAGGATAACTGTATTAGCCAACAACTACAGACTGCGCTTAGCAGTGTTCAGGTAACCCAACCTAGCGGGCTGGCCTACAGCTCCATACATGTAATGGGATTAAAAAATATATGACATCTCCAATAGGAATAAGCAGAATTTTTTTGGGCAAATTTGATTTGGCTGTGAAAACAGAAGCTCCTAATTTTTCTACTCTACTTTTTTATTTATTTTTACGGGTGTGTTTGTAGAATGGAATATTTTAAATACCTTTTCTTTTTTTGTTTTTTGTTTTTTGCCGTAATGAGAACTTTGGGCCAGATTCACAGAGCGATTACGCCTGCGTAACAGGAGATGCGCGGCGTAAGTCTAAATGTGCGCGTGCGTTTTGATGCACAGCATCCCCGAAACGAGATACGCAAGAAATCTACTTTTTTTTGTCCAGCGTAATTTCGTTAGACAGGCGCATCCGTCCGCGCAAAACTGCGCTAGACAGACCATTGATTTGCTAGTCAAATATGCTAATGAGGGACTTATGGGGATCCACAAAAGAACATTGGGGCAGCGCAGGCTACGCAGTGTGCGCAACAGCAAAATGTCCTGTCTAAAATTAGACCATATAAAAGCTGGTCTAAAAAGAGAAAAATCGTCTACATGTTAGATAAAGCAACACTGTTAGTGAGGAGCTGAGCAGTCACACGTGTTGCACAACAATCTGTATGCCAACATGCCAGGGGCATCGTCGCGCATAGCTATACTACTGTCATGTTAGATGAGCAAAGAAGGAGGAGGGCACGGAGGATGGCACGGGAGAGGATATACCGCACACGCATAGACCTCTTTGGCATGAGTGATTCTGAGGTGTATCGCATCTTCAGATTCACCCCTCATGCCATCCTGGAATTAACCACAACCTTGCAGGAGGACATCACCAGCCCAACACACCGCTCACATGCAGTGCAGCCACTGGTCAAGGTCATGGCAACACTCCATTTCCTTGCCAGTGGCTCTTTTCAAAGAACAAGTGGAGTGGTGGCTGGGATGTCAAATCCTCCATGAGCAGATGTGTGCACCAGGTTATCCCAGCAATCCTCAGACGCATGGCCAACCAAATCATCAAACCCACCACTGAGGACCTGCGGCTGAAGGCAATGACAGATTTCTACAGAATTGCCAGATTCCCACGCACCGTGGGGGCCAATGATTGCACACATGTGGCACTCCAGCCCCCCCAGGAGACAGAGCACATGTACCGCAATCGGAAGCATTGGCATTCCATCAACGTACAGGTGATAGTCGATGCCCAAGGCCTCATATGGCACGTCCGTGCCAAACACCCAGGGTCCAGCCATGACAGCTACATATACAATCAGAGCCCCATCCGAATGGAATTCGATCAGAACGTGTATGGGGACACCTGGCTGGTTGGTGAGTGACATGGGTGGCAGGCATGACTATCCCCTCCCATGATGCACACATCACAAGGGGCACATGCATGACTAACATCCTCCTGTCTTTTCCCTTAAAGGTGACTCTGCATTTCCACTGGGACCCCATCTCATGAACCCCCAAACCCCAGGAGAGGAAAGATACAATCAAGCCCACGCCCAAACACGTGCAGTGGTGGAGCGCACCTTTGGCCTCCCGAAGTCACGTTTCCGATGCCTGGATAAGTCTGGGGGTACCCTCTTGTATTCCCCAAACTTTATGTGCCATATCATCGGTGCCTGTTGCCTGCTGCACAACTTTGCACTGAGAAAGGGCCTGCAGATTGACCTACGTGATGACCTGACCCCTGAACCAGACAATCCCCCCCCAACCGAGGATACCCTGTCTTCTGAGGGAAGAGCAGCCAGGAGACAGCTCACATTGGGCATTTTTGCACGTTAAACACACACATTAATCAAGGCACAATGAGAATGCATGCATGCACACCACTGTGGTCCCTAGCACACACACCCCACATCCTCATCAAATTGGATTGGCACCAGTCCACCATGCAGGACTTGTGAGCAGCAACGCCACGCCAAGGCTCCAATTATGTCACTGTACATTTATTCATACACCATTCACACGGATCTGGGGATCACTTCTCCCTGGTCCTGGGGAACCCTTCTCCACCAAAATTGAGTCATAGCCGGGCAGGCCCTCCACTTATTGCCTATGAAAGGTCTGGGCCACCGCACGCTCCTCCGCTGTCAGCCTAACAGGGCATGGTGGGCCCCCTCCTGTGCCCCTGGCATGGGCAAGCATTCTGGCCAGCTTCTTTTTGACCAGACGCCGGGGGTCATTTATCTTTTTCTCAATCCCAGACCGGTTCCGTGTCTCCCCCTCCCCCGCTGAATTCACCTGGTCAGTGATGATGTCCAAAATCTCTCTCCTCCTGGCCCGGGTGGTGTTGGCACTGTCCGGGTTGTGGAGGAAACGCCCATAGTCGGAAATGGCCCAGGCAAGAATTTGTTTCTCCCTCAACGAAAAATTTAATTTCCTCTTCCTCTCAGTCATACTCTGACCAAAAATCACTCCCAGTCAACAAAAATCACTCACAAAAACAAGCACGACCAATCAAGCAAGAAAACAAACAAACAGAAAAATATCAAACAAAAACTCTCACCAACACTCAGCAAAAATCACTCACAAAAACAAGCATGACCAATCAAGCAAGAAAACAAACAAACAGAAAAATATCAAACAAAATATCTCACAAACACTTAGCAAAAATCACTTTCAAATATCTTCTAACAAACACTAGATCACACAGTACACAAATCTGACAAATACAAATCACAACGCAACTAACAACGGAACAAAAGCACTTTGCTATATGTCTATTTATGCTGTCTGCGTAGTTCATGATTTTGCCCTAGTCCATTTCCAATTTCACTGATTGCGCCGTTCCCGAGTTGTGAGCCTGCGCACAGAGGTGCTGACATGGTCTGCTTCAAGCGCGCATGCGCGAGCCGGCCGGCCCTTCATTTGCATGGGGTCACGGCTCATTTCAATGTAACACGCCCACGTCCTTCCCAATTTGTATTACTCCGCCTTGCGCCTCAGAAATAACGTTGCGCAGGCGCTATTTTCTGCGTAAAAGCAACGAGAATAGGGTGATTGCGCGGCTACATTGTGCAAGTCTAACGTAAAGGCGGTGCGCTACGCCGGTCCAATAATGCGCAGATGTACCTGAATCTGGCCCTTTATTTGTAAACGGTCACTTTAACGGTTTTACTTAAAAAAATGTAAATTGTATTTTTTTTCCTTTAAGAATAATGTATAATGTAGACATTAAAGGGGAGTTCCACCCACAATTTCACTTTTTAAATATAAATACCCCTGTAATACACAAGCTTAATGTATTCTAGTAAAGTTAGTCTGTAAACTAAGGTCCATTGTGTTAGGTTGTTACAGCATTTAGATTAGTTTATAATCTAGAAATAGACAGTGGCCATCTTAAGTGTGGGCATCATGAAGCCAGACTGTATGACTTCCTGGATTTCAGCTTTGCATATCTCGCACATGCTCAGTGCTGCACAAGCAATGTAATAGGTTTCAGTCAGGTTTGCAAGGACTACTGGGACACATGATGCCTATCCCAGAAACCCTTGCAAATAGCCTTGTGACTTAATAGCCTAATAAGGAGAAGGGAATGAATGAAGGACTACAAAATAAAGGTATTTCCAACAAAAAAATAAATAAAAATTGTCCATTCTGAACACTATGAGATTAGGGCATGCAGCACAGACAAACATAAAAAAATGGGTGGAACTCCACTTTAAGAATAATGTTAAATGAAGATAACAAGAGATAGTTTTTGGCACAAGAGCAGGTCCAGGATAGCGGAAAAGAAGCTTCTGTAACTATCAAGAGCCATTTAAAGCCAACTAATAAAAAAAAGTGTTAATCATTATTAATATTTTTTTCAGAGCCCAAGACAAACAGTAGTAAATCTTAAGGCCCGTACACACGATCAGATTTTACGATGAGAATTGTGTGATGGCAGGCTTTTGTCGAAAAATCCAACCGTTTGTACGGTCCATCAGACAATTGTTGTCAGATTTTCCGAGAACAAATGTTGGATAGCATGCTTTAACATTTTCCGACAACAAATGTGTGATGTTGGATTATTAGATCGTGTTTACAGAAGTCCGTTGGAAAAAAATCCAAAGTACAAACACGCATTCTCAGAAACAATGCTTACCATAAGACAACATTAGCAGAAATTGCCCATTTGTATACAGAACAAATTCACAGCCAAAGCCCTTCAGATAAAATTCCACGGCTTTGTCCGATGGAAATCCGATCGTGTGTACGAGGCATTACAATAACAAATCACTGGTGGAATAATTAAAAATACTGATCTTAACGGTGATGTACAAATCCATATATGGTACATTTAGCTTTATATTTTTCCAAATGTCTGAAAATAGCAAATTTCAGGTTTATTATTTATTTGTTACAGGAAAAAAAACACCACTTTCCCATAATCCCAAGCACAATTAAAGAAATGAATAAATACGAAATGCTTATTTTAAAACTTAACTCCAATTATTTATTTATTTGTGAATAGTTTTGGGTAAAGATAGGACCTGAAATCAAAATGCTTGCTGTCTATGAACCCACTGGAGAGATCTCCTCACACTTTCTGTCCAGATGTCAGACAGAACAGGAAGTGAGGGGAAAGCTTTAGCAGAAAGAGGGAATAGCATTTAAAAGAATTTACCCTTCACCTGTCGTTTCAAAACTTAATACAAAAAAATAAAAAAACATTCTTGATTTGCTATCTGCCCATAATTATTACGGGGCATTGCTGACATATAAACAAAGTCATTGCCACAATAGCAGCTGCATAGCTCTCAACTGTCTCTGATTTTGAGGGACTGTCCCTGATTTGGAGCAATGTCCCTCTGTCCCTCTTTCCTCCTCATGTGTCCCTCAGTTTGGTCTGATCCATATAGTTGTATATAAAATGCACTTTTTATCATTCAAAAAGTGTTTCCCAGTGTTAAACCTTTCATCCAAATAATAAATTGCTGCATTTGCACTTTTTAAAAGCCAATATAAAGGAATAGTAGTGGTTAAAAAAAAGCCCTTGTGGATTTAATTAACCATTTTTTGGTTAATTCTCCTTTAAGGGGGTGCGGTGTCCTATGCCTACATACGTTTGTTAGTAGGCGTGTCTTATTCCCATCTCAAAATTTTGGGAGGTATGCGGCTTTGGGTTTGTTTACATTTTGTCAGATGACCTTGGCCTTTCACATAGAAGTGATTTGGGTGGCTTTAAAGCAGGGGTTCACCCAAAAATCAACTAGCTCCAGCATACTGCTGACATCTGCAGTATGCTGGATTTTTTTCTTGTACTTATCGTTTTATCAGGGTTTCTTCTCCGGCACCGAGCGGGGATTCCTTCCGGGTATAGGCGTTCCTAAAACAAGCGGAGTTGATTGACGGGCTTGTATAGCGTGTCACGCCTTCCGAAAATAGCCGAAGTGACACTCAGCAATTTTCGGCGCCTGCGCAGTCAGCTCCACACGGCAGGCGCCGTATAGCGCTGTAAACAGCCGAGTGTCACTTCGGCTATTTTCAGAAGGCGTGACGCGCTATCCAAGCCCGTCAATCAACTACGCTTGTTTTAGGAACGCCTATTCCCCCTCAGGAAATCCTGCTAAAACGATAAGTACAAAAATAATAATCCAGCTTACTGCAAATGTCAGCAGTATGCTGGAGCTAATGGCAGAAAGTTGATTTTTGGGTGAACCTCCGCTTTAATGTGCTAGTAACAGATAAACAGTAGTGCAAATATGTAATTGTGCAGATAGTAATTTAAAAATTGACATCATTTTATTCTACAGGGCTTCTGTTTTCATAAAATATGCAATGTTTTGGGGGTTTAAGGGTGTTTTAATGTAAAAAAAAATGCATATTTCAGTAAGCAAAAGAGGTAAACGGCATAAATAATTTAAAAAAAAAATTCTTCTTGCACTTTTTTTAGGCTTTGGAACAAGGTCTAGGAATTGCTCAGGTTAAAGTTCCAGATATTATCCAGCAGATGTCCAATAGCAGTGGGACTATTGTTAACAATGTAGCAGAGGTGTCAGCTGTAGTGAACATCTTGGGATCCATATCCAGCATGGCAGCCGCCCAGAACTGCACGTTTGACCCAAGTGTTGTCACGGTAATTGCTCCATTTTACTATCATGCAATGTGTGACATTAGCAGACATGACTGCAGTAGGAGGAATCAGTGCATTTTTTTTCTTGATGGTCTTAATCCATTTTTTGAATGGTTGATTATAAACTCAATGGGGTTGTTTTACTAAATTGGAAAGTGCAAAATCTGGTGCAGCTGTGCATGGTAGCCAATCAGCTTCTAACTTCCACTTGTTCAATGAAGCTTTGACAAAATACCTGGAAGCGGATTGGTTTACTATGCAGAGCTTCACCAGATTTTGCACTCTCCAGTTTTAGTAAATCAACCCCAATATGATACTTCTGTGCCGACCTTGCTACCAAGTATTGCCTCCAAGAGACTATGGGCCAGATTCAGGTAGACTTATGACTTATTATCTTTAAGCGTATGCTCAAAGTGAGATACACTTAAATGTTGCTAAGATACGACTGGCGTAAGTCTCCAATGTCGTCGTATCTTAGCTGCCTATTTACGCTGGCCGGGGCGTGTACGCTGATTTACGCCTAGAATATGTAAATCAGCGAGATACGCCTATTCACGAACGTACGCCCGGCCATCGCAGTAAAGATACGCCGTTTACGTAAGGTGTTTTCAGGCGTAAAGATAAACCACCAAAAAAATGGCGCAGCCAATGTCAAGTATGGACGTCGGGACCGCATCAAATTTTTAACGTTTTACGTTGTTTGCGTAACTCGTCCGTGAATGGGGCTGGACGTAAATTACGTTCACGTCGAAACCATTGAGTCTTAGCGGTGTAATTTGGAGCATGCGCACTCGGATATGTCCACGGACGGCGCATGCGCTGTTAGTAAAAACCGTCATTTACGTGGGATCACACTTCATTTAAATAAAACACGCCCACATCAAACATATTTGAATTTGGCGGGCTTACGCCGGCCCGTTTACGATACGCCGCCGTAACTTAGCTTGGTGAATACAGCACTTGCCTCTCTAATTTACGGCGGTGTAGCGTATCTGAGATACGTTACGCCCGCACAAAATTACGCCGCTCTACGTGAATCTAGCCATATAACTTTTCTTCCACCAAAAGACCCGACCTGCTAGCAATTTTTTGTTTTTTACTTTTTTTTTCAATTAGATAATTTTTGTAAAATGTTTCTTTCCAAATAAAGAACAGTTAGAGCCCTTTCACACTGGGGCGTTTTTCACGCGGTACAGCGCTAAAAATAGGGCTGCTATACCGCGTGAAAAAATCTTGCCCTGCAGGCTTTAATGTGGAAGCCCGAAGGCTGTCACACTAAAGCGGTGCACTAGCAGGACCGCTCCAAAAGTCCTGCTAACCGCATCTTTACAGCAGTATAGGAGCGGTGTGTTCACCGCTCCTATACCGCTCCTTCCCATTGAAATCAATGGGAAACTGCGGTAATAACGCCCGCAATGCGCCTCTATAGAGGCGCATTGCGGGCGGTATTAACCATTTTTCGGCCGGTTGCGGGGGTTAAAACCGCACCGCTAGCGGCCGATTACCGCGGTAAATATGACGGTATAGCAGCGCTAAAAATCGCGCTGCTATACCGCCACCGCGGGTAACGCTGCAATGTGAAAGCAGCCTTACAGGCCGTTCTTTTCATAGTAAACATGTATCAAAACATAGAAAAGTTTACAGTGTTTCCAGACAAAGCAAATATGAGTAATCACTGTATAGCCAATACATAAAACAAAGAACGCAGGTGTTTTAGTATGCTGACAGCTTTGAGGTAAGGTTACAATACAATAACATAAAAATTAGCCAGACAGAATACTTAAAGGAGTTGTAAAGGAAAATGTTTTTTCACCTTAATGCAATCTATGCATTAAGGTGAAAAAACATCTGATGTTGCCCCCCCCCCCCCCCCGAGCCCTGTTATACTTACCTGACCCCTCGAAAGTCCAGCGCGGTCCCGATATTCTCTTCGCCGCTTAGCCTGCCTGCTGATTGACTAGCGTGGATGGATTGAGAGCAGCGCAGCCATTGGCTGGCGCTGCTGTCAATCACATCAAGTGATGCTGCGCGCCAAGGGGCAGGGCCGAGTGATACAGTGAGCGGCTATGGCCGCTCGCTGTATCACGGGAGCGCGCCCGGAATTAGTGACCACCATGCGAGCTCTCGTAGGACTGTGGTGACTAATTGTGGGGAGGACCGCTGCCGAGGGACCCCAGAAGACATGGATCGGGGGCACTCTGTGCAAAACGAACTGCACAGTGGAGGCAAGTATGACATGTTTGTTATTCAAAAAAAAAAAAAAAAAACCTTTACAAACCCTTTAAAAATTACACTGTGATATTAAGGAGATATGCTGGTGGATAAAGTAGAACAGGGCTCTCCAAACTTGCTAAATAAAGGGCCAGTTTACTATCCTTCCGACTTTAGGGGGGCCAGATGTTGGTGTCAGAGGGAGGAATTGTACCCCATGGGTGGTATCAGTAGGAGAAATAGTGCCCCATTATTGGTGTCAGTGGGAGCAATAGTACCCAATCATTGGTTGTGGGGGGAATAGTGCCCTATCATTGGTGTCAGTAATAAGAATAGTGACCCATCATTGGTGTCAGTGAAAGGAAAAGTACCCCATCATTGGTGTTGGTAGGAATAAGTGCCCTATAATTGGTGTCAGTAGAAAGAATAGTGCCCCGTCATTGGTTTCCGTAGGAAGAAGTGCCTCATCATTGATATCGTAGGAAGAAGTACCTCATCGTTGGTGTCAGTAGGAAGAATAGTGCCCCTTCATTGGTCTCGATAGGAAAAGTAGGGCCCCATAGTTGATGTCAGTGGGTGGAATAGTGTCTTGTATCAATGAAAGGAACTGTGCTCTAAGGGCCAGATAAAGGCAAGCAAAGGGCTGCATCTGGCCCCTGGGCTGCAGTTTGGAGACCACTGCAGTAGAACATAAATCTGTATTGCCAAAGGAGAACCACGGTGACCACAATTTTTGGAACCTTTTTGGGACATTCTCTATGCTAATATGTCAATCTCTCCTATTCAAGAATATCGTTAACTGTTTTTCTATTGCGGGAATGAGGGAGGAGTGGGATACAACCATTGTAGTGCCAATCATTTTCGAGCTAGAAAAAGTAGTCTCATAACTAGTATTTGGAGTGTTTAGGTCAATACACCATCTGGGATTATTTTCATATTAAAGATGAACTGAAAGTGGTTCTAAAGTTAAAACGTGTTTAATCTTAAGGCATTCTCCACATTAAGGTAAAAAATATTTTGCACTTGCTGTGACCCCCAGGCACTTACTTGTATTCCTGTATTGATCCATCACAGTGCCCATTTATAGTTTGCTCCCCTGTCTCTCTCTTCTCACAGGAGGATCAGGCAGCCGCAGGAGCCATTGGAGCCGATGTTCGACTCAACACCCCAAAGCACCTTGCCCCCATGTTGATGGGGACAAGGGCCTCATCCCCACAACCCTTGCCCATGGGTTGTGGGGATCATTAGACATGGAGCTTATTGGAATCTGGAAGCCCCCAGATCCCAACCCCCCTATGTCAATTGGTAATGGGTACATTGTACCCCTACCATTTCACACAAAAAAGTGTCAAAAAGAGAAAAAAAGACAGGAGACACGTCGAGACAAGTCCTTTATTAAAAAATAAAAAAAATTAAATGTCCAGCGATGTCCATTCATCTTCTATTCCGCCTCCCAACAGGCAGAAAAAAAAAAACTGCAACAGCTCCGCCTCCATTAGAGGCTGCCGCTGACTGACGCTTCTCTGACTGACAGCTTTTATATAGCTGAGGTGAGGTTTTTTTTTCAGCTGTTGGGCTGTCATTTTATGACAATAACATGCATTTAAACCTTCAAAATTAGCACTTTCGATTTTTCATGTTCGTTGTCCATCGAATTTAATGGTGTTCGCGTGCTCAAACAAATGTTTTGCCTTTTCGCAAGTTCTGGTGTGAACCGGGGGAGTGTTCAACTCATCCTTAGTAAGCAACACATTAGTGACATCACCAAATCTCACTCCAAATCTCAGTACCTTAGGTCTCACACTGCTAATATACAGCTATGCAGATGGAGGCACAGGGGGTGCCTAGGCGCACTTACATAACAGGGAATGCACTTCAGAAGAAATTGAAGACATTTTCAGTGCACTGCTTAGGCAAAACATAGTAAAACTTAACTTTTTGAGTTCAGGTCCACTTTAAAGTTCAAAGTTTAAAGCGAAACTTCAGCCAATTTTTTTTGGGGGGGGTGTCATTTTTTTGGCGGGGAGCGGGTATCTAGTTCTGACACAGGTACCCGCTCCAACTTCTGCTTGGATCGCGTAGGTGATCTAAGTGGAAGTCCCCCCCCCCCTTCTCCCATGCAGGGAAGAACTTGGTGGGGGCCCCTGGGCTTGAGTCACTTTCGGGCTCTACCTTCTATACATTAATTTAAATAGAACAAAATGATACATATACAAGCTATGTATTAGAGCTACACAATTCTGGATAAACTGAGAATAAAAATAGAGATCACGATTCTGTACAAAATTACATAATTTATGTTAATTGCTGAAGTCTAATAAAAATTTCACCACAAAGAGCCTGGCAAGGAAAGAGCTTCCGCTGTACCTGTCAGATGGAGAGGGATCATATAATTCCCCCGTACGAACTGTCATGTCTGTCCGTCGGTAGATGCCGCAGCTATAAATTGTGTCATTCAGATGCCCGCACATGCGCAGAAGAATGACCGGGTGTAATGACATCATCGGGACTGCGTCGCTTAACCACTTAAGGACCGCCTCCTGCACATATACCTCGGCAGGATGGCACAGCTGGGCACATGCACGTACAGGTACGTGCTGTGCTAGTACCCAGCCGTGGGTCACGGGCGCGCGCCAAACTGCAACTGTCATTTCCACAGTAAACAATGCATTTGAAATGCATTTTTTGCTCTGAAAATGACAATGGTCCCAAAAATGTGTCAAAATTGTCCGAAGTGTCCGCCATAAATTCGCAGTTACAAAAAAAATCCAGATCGCCGCCATTAGTAGTAAAAAAAAAGTTTTTTATAAAAATGCAATAAAACTATCCCCTATTTTGTAAACGCTATAAATTTTGCGCAAACCAACCGATAAACGCTTTTTTTTACCAAAAATAGGTAGAAGAATACGTATCGGCCTAAACTGAGGATTTTTTTTTATTTATATATATATATATATATATATATATATATATATATATATATATATATATATATATTTGGGGGATATTTATTATAGTAAAAAGTAAAAAATATTGCATTTTTTTTTAAATTGTCGCTCTATTTTTGTTTATAGCGCAAAAAATAAAAACCGCAGAGGTGATCAAATACCACCAAAAGAAAGCTCTATTTGTGGGGAAAAAAGGACGCCAATTTTGTTTGGGAGGCACGTCGCACGACCGCGCAATTGTCAGTTAAAGCAACGCAGTGCCGAATCGCAAAAAGGGGCAAGGTCCTTTAGCTGCATTTTGGTCTGGGTCTTGAGTGGTTAATGATGACACGTAGTCATCAATAGTAGACATAGCGTTGTCCCAAAGGACATGATGTATACTGCGCATGGGCACAAAAATGTACTCAAAGGACAAATCCAGCAATTGGAGCCAAAGTAACATGCCACATCCAGCAAAAGGACAGACACCGGGCATAATAGTGCAAAAATAGTTTCACAAGGGTAATAATAAAAGATAATAATAAAATGTGTCTACTTGGATGGAGCACAAAAATGATCAATGTCCCTAGAACAGGTAAAAATGGTAGACCAATCAATACACTTTAAATGAAAAATTAAATGACTGGCATATTATTGAAAAAAATATTGTAAATGGGTGGGATCCCTATTGGGTGGGGCTCATGGGCTTGAGCCCAGTCAAGCCCAATGGTAAGTCCGGGCCAGCTTCCATGGCTTTCTAGTACATGTGGGATCACTGTAATATCTTTGGATAGCTCCTCTCATGCTCCTCAGTTTTTTTTTCCTTCAGCCCACTGAATTGAACGGAAAAAAACTGATCATGTGTACCTATCTTAAGTGTTACCTAAATGCAGCAGAAAATAAGTGTGTACCTATCTTAAGTGTTACCTAAATGCAGACAGGGCTGTGCTGTGTTGTAGTAGTAGGGTTGTTTAAAGGTGGGGTGAAATATAAACTCTAAAGCTAAAACTACTCCCTTATATAATATCTTTTATCTGCGTATTTATCGGTTTGCCTGGAGTTCAGCTTTAAAATGTTGTGTTTCTTTGCAGAAATTCCTCACTCTTGCCAGCAACATAATCGATCCTGACTTTTCCCCATTGTGGAGAAGCTCTACAAGTCCACCAGCTTCAAAAATGCTACAGTCTGTAGAATGCTTCTGCCAGCTCCTGCAGACGGGAAATCAAACTTTTGAGATTGACCTTGAAAATATCCAAATAAAGGGCAACTCTTATGAGCAAGGAAATGTGGGAGAAGATTATCAAAAGAACTTCGCCACAGTCAGCCTATCAATAGATAAGCAGACAATATCATCTCTTCTTAAACAAAACAACCTCAAGATCACTAGCGTGGTGTTCAACACCATTGGAAATCTCTTACCAAGTGTGTTTGAGAACAGCAATGATTCACAGCTAAACAGCATTGTGCAGTCTACCTCCATAAAGCTGTCAGATTCAAGCTATGCTTCAACCAATATCGAAATGGCATTCGTGGTGAATACATCACATAAAATGTATTCTCAGCACTGTGTGTTCTGGGACTTCTCTCTGCCAGGCTATGGTGGGTCTTGGTCAGATTCTGGATGTAAATCAATATTGGGGACTAATGCGACAGTCTGCCGTTGTAGCCACTTGACCTCCTTTGCCGTACTTATGTCAATTAATGTAGGTTCTTTGGCACTGATTGAAGAAATTACTTATGTTGGTCTTGGGCTTTCCATATTGTCTCTTTGCATCTGTGTCTTCATAGAAGGCTTTGTGTGGAAGACAGTTACGAGGACCAATATCTCATATTTCCGACACATCTCTCTGATCAACATTACAGTGTCCTTGCTATGTGCAGACGTCTTCTTCTTGTCATCTGCCTTTCCTTCAATAATCGCAAAGCAATTGATCTGCCTGACAATAACCTTCCTAAACCACTTTTTCTACCTGGCCCTTTTTTTCTGGACCTTTGCTCAAAGTGTAATGCTCCTCCACCAACTCCTTTTTGTGTTCCACCATCTACGAAAAAGGATATTTGTCTCCCTTTCATTTATTGCTGGATATTTTTTACCAGCCATTATTGCTGCCGGGACTTTTTTGTACTATTACCCAAAAGGCAAATACCGCCATGAAAAAGTCTGTTGGTTGAACCCAGAAAGCGGAGCCATCTATGCATTTGCAGTCCCAGCTGGATCCATTATTGTGTTTAACTTCCTTACCCTGCTGGTGGTGATAGCCAAGTTGTCCCGACCATCAGTTTCTGAAGCCAACCAAGCAGATAAGGAGACTGCTAAGAGCATCCTAAAGGCCATTGTGGTTTTAACACCTGTGTTTGGGTTAACTTGGTCTTTTGGCTTTGCCTTGTTAACGAATCTTGACGACCTAACAAAACAAATCTTTACCTATGGATTTGCTGGGATGAATGCTTTTCAGGTAAAACACAGCCCAATAAAAATAGCTAATGTAATTATTGTTTATTGCATATTAGATCTTAAAGTGGATGTAAACCCCAAAAATGTGTTATGTTATGTTTATCATAATATGAGGTGATCCACAGTTCATTGTATATTACCAGGATGTGTTATGTGGGGGAGGGGTGGATTTCTTACTTTTTATACTGTGGATCACCTCATATTATGATTAACATAACATATGATAAACATGTCCAAGCTAGATATGTAAATAACCTGTCACTCAAAGCAATGAGGGAGGAAAGGACTTTTTATTTAGACAGGTTTTTATCTGGAAGTCTGTTATTTTCATTGAACTATAAAAGAGTATTGCCCAGAGCAGGATTAACTCTGTGTGGCAAGACTGGGCAGAGATGATAGGGAAAAAAATTGGGTTTACATCCACTTTAAAGCAAATGTAAACCTCATTGACATTTGCTAAAACGCTCTTTAATTTTAGAAGTTTCTGAGACAAAGTACTGTTTTTATCTTATCCTTTTCTGTATCTTAATGCTGCTGATTTTGCTCATCCTATTTCATCCACTTACTGTTATTTATATACTTGCTCTAGCATTAGTTCTCTATCATTGCTTTGGTCTTGCTTCCTGATAGTGACAATATTGGACCATGCCTACATATGTACAACGTGTCAGCATAGTCGCTTATAGTTAGTACCAGGGTTGAGTGTGAACACAATTCTAAGTTGCCTGAACAAGGACCAGCAGGATAGCCATGTGCTATTTTAATGAAAGCTGCAGATTTTAAAAGTCACAATAATATATTAAATCTTATTTGAGGTTTTAGTGATTGTGTTTAGTTTCTTAATCTTTTTTAAATAGCTTTTATATTATATAAATCTAGGATAAAGCCTATTGTTCTATATTAACTACAATTACAGTCTGAAGATGCACTATATTACACCTGCCTTTACATGCACATGAACTTTAATGGCATCCCAGTCTTATGCCGCGTACACACAATCAGAATTTCCGACAAGAAAACCATGGATGTTGGCTCAAACTTGTGTTGCATACACACGGTTACACAAATGTTGTCGGAAATTCCGAACGTCAAGAAAAAAGGTGACGTACAACACTATGACTACGAAAAAAATTAAGTTCAATGATTCAATGACATCCTATGAATGCGTAGGATTTTTGTGTGTTAGAATTGCATACAGAACTTTTCCTGTCTAAAAATTTGAGAACTAGCTTCCGACAGAAAATGTCCGATGGGGCCTACACACGATCGGAATTTCCGACCAAAAGCTCACATTGAACTTTTCTTGTCAGAAATTCTGATTGTGTGTACGCGGGCATGAGTCTGTAGGGTTCAATATTGAGTTGGCCCACCCTTTGCAGCTATAAGAGCTTTAACTCTTCTGGGAAGACTGTCCACAAGGTTTAGGAGTGTCTATGGGAATGTTTGACCATTTTTCCAGAAGTGCATTTGTGAGGTCAGGCACTGATGTTGGACAAGAAATCCTGGCTCACAGTCTCAGCTCTAATTCATCCCAAAGGTGTTCTACCGGGTTGGGGTCAGGATTGAGAATTCTTTTCAAAGTGAAGCTTTCCCTAAGTCCTTGAGCAACTGCACTTGCAGAATGGAACTGCACTTTGCAAAGTGCACAGTCTATTTTCCTTTAGTAAATCAACCCCTTTGTGTCAAGTGATCAGCAGTACAGGATGTAAGGGTAAGGCCGCGTACACGCGATCGAACATGTCCGCTGAAACCGGTCCGCAGACCGGTTTTCCATCAGACCAAAGTTTTAAAACATGCTTTAAAACCTGTCCGATGGAAACCTGTCTGTCGGACAGGTTCGATGTTTAGTACACAAAAGCATCGGACCAAAAACCTGCACATGCTCAGAATCAAGTTGACGCATGCTTGGAAGCATTGAACTTTGTTTTTTCATCACGTCTTTGTGTTCTACGTCACCGCGTTCTGGTCTGATCGGATTTTGGTCCGATGGTGTGTACGCACATCAGACCATCAGACAAGTTCAGAGTTGTCTGATGAAAACGGTCCATCGGACAAGTCTCATCAGACATGTCTGATCGTGTGTACAGGGCCTTAGACTTTTCAGTGGGGAGATCAGGGAATGGCTAAAACCTTTGTTAGGTTAAGTTGACCTTTCTGTTTCCAAAAATTTGGTCAGGTGGTCAAGAAGTAAAATGAAATTTCCCTTATAAGCTCAGATGTGCCAGCATGTATAGATAAGAAAAAATAAAGGAAATACCATTTCTACCCCCAAAAAAGTTTACTAAAGTCCATTTGTCTTCTGAAGGGTCAGTCCACCTTAAGATTATATTTATTTATAGGAGTCTGCCGGGATGAGTCAGTCCCTGGCTCCTTGTCTGCTGTCATATGCCAAAAGTGAGATCTCCTTGCAATAATTCCTAAATATGTTCCTGTCCTCTGGGAGTTTTGGCCGTTCCCATTGATCTTGGTGTACAAGCTCTTCCTGTTACATTTATCATAATATAAAATACATTTAACATTCAACAGGGAAAGTGAAAGCTTCTTATACCATGCACAGTCCTGGCACAATAGAGCAGAAATCGTACCAAGAGAGTTTTGCTAAGATAATTAAGAAACTCTCAGTCCTCGTACACACGATCGTTTTCCTCGACAGAATCCATGAATAAACTTGGTGGCAGAGCTTTTTTGCCGAGGAAAACGGTCGTGTGTATGCTTTTCCTCTTCGGGAGTCTCAATTTCCTCGTCGTGTTTCTCGTCGGGCTGGTTTTCGACGAGTAACACGTTCGTGTGTATGCTTAGAAACCCGCGCAGGGAGCGCACCTTCGGTAAAAGTAGCACATTTGTCATGCTGTAACAGACTGAAAAGTGCAAATTGTCTCTTACCAAACTTTTTCTTAACACGCAGTAACATGAGATTAGCAAAAGCAACCCCAAGGGTTGTGCCAGTGGAATCGAACTTCCCCTGCCGTCGTACGCGTTGAACGTCACCGTGTTTGAGAAGAGGAGATTTGGTCTTGACAGTGTGTATGCAAAGACAGCTTGTTAAGTTTCTCGACAAGCCTAACAAGGAAGTCATCGAGGAAAACCATGTGTCTTTTCCGACGAGTTCCTCGGTCGTGTGTACGAGGCCTCAGATGTTTTAATTCTCCATCCTCTAGCAAAACCTGAAATATCTGTTTTGGGCACACTAACCTTTAAATTTACTAACATTTTGTTGATGCTTTTTCATTTCAACCTTTTCACAGGGCTTCTTCATTTTGCTGACTTGCATCACAGAAAAAAAGGTAAGCTTGACCTATACGTTATTTATGTGTACATATAATGTACCAGATATTTGGAAATGCTGTTTTTCCATTTTACTGTTATCCCACTGTAACATTCCCCATGAATCAGGTGACTTACTGTGTGTATATATATATATATATATTAGGGCTGTTACTGATCAAAATTTTTGTGTTCGATTAATCGTTTTTTATTTTAATCGATTAATCGACTAATTTTGATTAATTATAACGCACATACAGATCCAACTACTTTTAGTTGATCTCCTTGCAGGCTGATTTCCAGTGCAGCTACCAACAGCAGGATACAAAATCACACAAAGGCAGTGCTTGATAGGAATAGCATTAAAACTTTTATAATCTTCAAGTAGGTAACAAAATAAATATTGCACTGGAGATAAAATCGATGTAGCTACATAAACTGTAAAAATAGTGCGAGTAATACCAAATGGTACCAAAAGCAGTCATAAAAATATGTAGCCAAGTATGATACTGGTATAAAATGTGTACAACGATACCACTGCTGAATCCAGATGAGGAGAGGTTACCATCAGTCTGTCGGCATGTAGATGTCCCATGAAGGGAACCATCACAACTCCCAGTGGATGGTTGTAAAATCCCAGGTTAATAAAAGGAAGTGATAGAAGGAAGTGTAACAGCTACTATGTGGCAGATAGTAATGTAGATGCAGATATAAAGGCACAGCAAAGGAGCCCTTCAGATGGATACGGCAAGCTCCGCCGGTGTCGGTGACGTTACTGGATCTCCGACGGAACTCCCTGAAGGCCCAGAAGCCGGCAGAGAGGCAAGTACCAATCAAAATAATTTTAATCGATCAAAAATATTTTGATCGATCAAAAAAATTAAAGATTAATTGATTAATTAAAAGTTAATTTGCACAGCCCTAATATATATATAGGATTGCAGGTTGGGAATGTAAGTCTACAGGAACAGGCTAACTCAGATCTCTGATGTTGGTACTATTTGAATGAATACCCAATGTCAGTGGCAGGGCTGTCTTTAATGTTGATTAATCCCTGGGTAAAAAAAATCTTGGTTACTAAAGAGATATCAGGAGACAGCACAGGACTAAAACTTCAAGGGAATTTAAACTGGGATAGTTGGCAAGTATGAGGCAGCTGCTTTGGGCCTCACAACAATGACAGGGCCCTGCCTTAAAGATGGACCTGGTCAGTGGAGCACTAGAGGGTATTTTTTGTTTTAACACAAACTCATAATTTGAAGCTTTCCAAGGTCAGAGGTGCATCTCACCTAAAATCCAATCAGCCTTTATTGCTTTGGCTGTCTACTCTAAGGCCCCTTTCACATGGAGGAGTTTTTCAGGCGGTACAGCGCTAAAAATAGCGCTACTATACCGCCTGAAAGACTCCTTCACTGCATCCTTAATGTGAAAGCACAAGGGCTTTCACACTGAGGCGATGCGCTGGCTGGAGATAAAAAAAATCTCCTGTCAGCAGCATCTTTGGAGCGGTGAGAGGATCGGCATTTATACCGCTCCTTCACCGCTCCTTCCCATTGAAAACAATGGGAAACCGTGGCAATACTGCCCGCAATGCGCCTCTATAGAGGCGCATTGCGGGCGGTATTAACCCTTTCACTGCCGCTAGCGGGGGTTAATACCGCACCGCTAGTGGCCGCAACTCGCGGGCAAATCCGACGGTATAGCGCCGCTATTTTTAGCGGCGCTATATCCCGCCAGCGCGGCTCCCGTTGCAATGTAAAGGGGCCTCAACATGCTTGAAATTACTAAACAGGTGTAAGGGACTCAACCTGATAGAAAAGTGTAAATTCTTAAATGTTCTTGACAATTTTAAAACAATAATTTAACAAAATCCTGGGAATGTTTCTTTGCGCATATCTTGTTTGCTTTGTAATATTGGTTGTCTTCTTATCATTAAACATCAGTGAGTCACAATTAGTATTATTACTGCAATGTAACTGTTGTTCTATCTACATTTAGGTGCGGGAAGCGCTCTTCAACAAGGGGTCCTCAGCTGTAAGTTTAATTTATGGTGTTTAATTCAAGAATATTGGATTTGGGGTAATTCATTGTATTGGCTAACTAAAAATAAAGTAGTGAAATCTTTCAAGGCATGTTGGAATCTTCTTCAGGTCAGAAGATGCCTGAAGAATGGGCCACTATGCCTTAAAGACTTGCACTGCAATGTGTTTGGTTAGCCAATATATATAGTAATTACCCTAAATTTAAATTTCTACTTTTGTCAAAGCTAACACCGTACAACATTCTGCTGCTAAAGTCCTACATGAAATAAGAATATGTTTTTGAAAGACAGTGCTAGTAGTGTTGCAGCACTGATGACAAGGGCTAATACGTTGAAGGTTCAAAGACTGGACACTGGCACTTAAGGGCCACACACACGATTGGACTTTTCGACAACAACGGTTTGAACAGATGTGTTTTATTGGACAATCCGACCGTCTGTATGTTCCATCAGACAATTGTTTTCGGTTTTTCAACAGACAAATGTTCGCTGTGCATGCTCTCAAACTTTCCAGCAACAAATATCCAATGGAGGATTATCCGATAGTGTGTACACAAGTCCATCAAACTAAAATCCAAAGTACAAACACGCATGCTCAGAACCAATACTAAACAATAGACAACAATAGCAGAAGTTGCCCAAAGGGTCGCAGTAAAGAGCTGAAAAAACACGTGATTTGGTGAATGTTGTCTGAAAATGTTCTGCCGTGTGTATGCGTACCAAGTTCATGGCCAACGCCCCTTTGGACCAAAATCCATGGAAAATTCTGATGGAAGTCCGATCGTGTGTATGAGGCTTTAGATTGTCTTTGCGCTCTTACTCCATCATATTCCCCTGAAGTTTCCAGGAGACATGAGCCCACTATGAATAAATATATGCCTTTCTCTGATTGCCATAACAAAGCTGCACATAGCATCTCACAACAGAACCGAATAAATGTCACCTCCATGCTGTTTTTGCTGTACCTGCTTGGAGGATTGTGAAAGACGTGGCACACTCAGGCATTGACTGGTCACTATAATAGAATATAGCAGTGCTCTCCAAACTGTGCCCTGGGGGCCAGATGCGGCCTTTGCTTGCCTTCATACGGTCCTTGGGGCACAATTCCTCCTAGTGATACTAGACAGTATTCTACCCACTGACACTAACAAGGAGGCACTATTATTTCTCCTAATACCAAAGATGGGACAGAATTGACTCCCACTGATGCATGAAAAAAAAAAATATTCCTGCTGGCCACAGTCCGGCCCCCCTAAAGTATGAAGGACAGTAATCTGGCCCTTTATTTTGAGAGGTTGGAGACCCCTGGTTTATAGTATAATAGCTGAATACAACAGCTGGCAGAGGGGATTCTTCCATCAATTCTTTACGAGGAGTCTGTTAGATTTCTCTTCTTCATTCTGTGGCCAACATATCACTCACAACTTCCTCCTGACGCAGCATATATCACATATAACCAAATACATGTTAAATGTCAATGATACATAAAACTGGTTGGTACTTATATCATGCTAATATAAAACAATAGAATAACTAATAGACATTTTGTTATTTTTCCCAGAAAACCTCCACAGCCACAACAATGTCCACTTCTGAGGCTTCCAGTGACCACATAAAGAAGAAGTGAGGACCCAGAGTACTGTGATCTCATTTAATGTATTTTGCTACATTCATCAAGACTAAAGGGAAGTTGATGCATTGCCTATATATGTTGATTAGATTATCTTTCCCCTGTATGTTAAAAAAAATAAAATATCTGGTGTATATATGTTTGTGTGATCATATACAGTATGTACCTGTAAACTGAAAGGGAATGAAATGCCTTTTGATTCATGATGTATATCTAAAATTGATCAGCTTGATGGAAATAATTTGATCAATGTGTGTTAATGTCTACAAAAAAACAAATTCCTATATTTAACGTGTATATCTGGATGTACGTGGCGACAAGCATATTTGCTTATTAATAAATATTAGATCTCTGAACTTGGGTAATATTACATATTACTTTCAATATTACTTCATGGATGAAAGTGAAAAAACTTCTGTGTGCAGCTCACTCTAATACTTACTTACCTGAGCCCCATCGTGATCCAGTGATGTGCGCGAGAGCCTCGGCACTTCGAGGACTCTCCCTCCTCATTGACAGCAGCAGGAGTCATTGGCTCTGGATGTACATGGCGGCAAGCATATTTGCTTATTAATAAATATTAGATCTCTGAACTCAGGTAATATTACTTAAGCTCCCTTCCTTAAAGTGGATGTAAAGGCTCAAGGTTTTTTGCCTTCATGCATGAAAGTGAAAAACCTTCTGTGTGCAGCTCCCTCTAATACTTACCTAAGCCCTATTGCGATCCAGTAATGTGCATGAAAGTGAAATACCTTCTGTGTGTAGCTCCCTCTAATGCCGCGTACACACGGTCGTTTTTTGCAATGAAAAAAAACTACGTTTTTTGTGAAGTAAAAAACAACGTTTTTGAAACGTCACTTTCAAAGACGATGTTGCATACACACCATCGTTTTTTTCACAAAAAGCGAGGTTACGTTCACCACACTTTTCCATTGAAGCTCGCTTCATAACTAGCTTCTGGGCATGCGCGGGTTGAAAAACGTCGTTTTAAACGACGTTTTTGCTACACACGGTGACTTTTTGTGAAACAAAAAACGACGTTTTGAAAAACGACACAAAAAATTCAAGCATGTTGGAATTTTTTTTGGGTCGTTTTTTTTAAGACAAAAAACGACGTTTTGCCCACACACGATCAATTTAAATGACGTTTTAAAAAACGACGTTTTTTTTCATCGCAAAAAACGACCGTGTGTACGCGGCATAATACTTACCTGAGCCCCATTGCGATCCAGTAATGTGCATTAAAGTGAAATACCCTCTGGCCCAGATTCACGTACATCTGCGCATTATTGGACCGGCGTAGCGCACCGCCTTTACGTTAGACTTGCGCAATTTTGCCACGTAATCACCCTATTCTCGTAGCTTTTGCGCAGGAAATTGCGCATACGTAACATTTTTCCAGAGGCGTAAGGAGGAGTAATACAAATTGGGAAGGACGTGGGCGTGTTACATTGAAATGAGCCGTGACCCCATGCAAATGAAGGGCCGGCCGGCTCGCGCATGTGCGCTT
The DNA here is from genome assembly GCA_029574335.1 of Rana kukunoris. Classification (NCBI taxonomy): domain Eukaryota; kingdom Metazoa; phylum Chordata; class Amphibia; order Anura; family Ranidae; genus Rana; species Rana kukunoris. The sequence continues at coordinate 62,713,235 of CM056052.1, read as the reverse complement.
GAACGAGACCATGTCAGCTCCGATGTGCGCATGCTCACAACTCGGGAGCGGCGCAATCAGTGAAATTGGAAATGGACTAGGGCAACGTTGTGAACTAGACAGACACAAACGCACTTCCTTTGCAAAAGTACATCCCTTTGTCCCTTCCCATTTAACCAAGTGCTTTTGTTCTTGTTGTTCGTTGCTGTGTGTTTTGTAGTTGTCAGATTAGTGTTCTGTGTGATCAAGTGGTTGTTAGTAGATTTTTGAAAGTGGTTTTTGATAAGTGTTTGAGAGACTGTTTGTTTGATTGATATATTTCTTTTTGTTTCTTTTTCTGCTGTATTTTTGTTTTGTTTTTTGGGGACTGTTTCTTGCTGAGTCGTTTTCTCTCTGTGTGTGTTTTTTTTGTGATTGGTTGGGCTTGTTTGTGTGCGTGAATTTTGTTGACTGGGACTGTTTTTTTTTTGGAAGGATGAGTGAGAGAAAACGCAAGCTGAATTTTACAGTTGTGGAAAAACAGATTCTTGCCCGGGCCATTAGCGAGTATGGGCGTTACCTCCACGGCCCAGAGAGTGCCAACACCACCCCGGCCAGGAGGAGGGAGATATTGGATAGGATCACTGACCAGGTGAATTCAGCGGGGCAGGGGGAGACAGGGACCAGGTCTGGGATTGACAAAAAAATCAATGACCTCCGGCGTCTGGTCAAAAAGAAGTTGGCCAGAATGCATGCCCATGCCAGGGGCACAGGAGGGGGCCCACCATGCCGTATTAGCCTGACAGCGGAGGAGCGTGCGGTGGCCCTGACCTTTCATCGGCATGAAGTTGAGGGCCTGCCCGGCTTTGACTCAAGTCCGGAGCCCATGGTGCCAGGTAAGATTTTTAATATCAGGTGTGTAGCATGTGTGGGGGAGGGGGTGAAAGGGAATATGTGGCAAGTGTGTGGATCCTCCAACCTGTGAATGTTTTGTGTCATCCACAGATGTGCAGGAGGGTGCAGGGCCATCTGGCCTGACCGCACCAACCCCAGGACAGCAGCCTAATGAGGCCCCCCAACAAGGCCGGAGTCCGCGGAGGAGGTTCAACAGGAGCAGGACAATCATGAGGAGCAGGACAATCATGAGGAGGAGGAGAATCATGAGGAGGAGGAGTCCATGTCCGGCACTGGACGTTTGGGTTTTGAGGACTCCTCCCCTCTGGCTGCCAGCAGGCAGGCCTCCCTAAGGGGGAGCCCCCCCCCTCCTCCCCCAACATGGCTCCCCTCACAAGGGCCTCCCCTTCTCCCCGGCCACAAGCATCAGCTGGAGGCAGGATGTCATCCCAGACCACCAGGGGGTTGGCCGATCTCCTGCCCGCCACCCTGAGAAGGGACCAGTTCCTCCAGACCCGCCATCTGGGACAGGTCAGCCAGACATTGGTGCGGATGGAGGAGAGCCTGTCCTCCATCAAGGATACGCTGGGGAACCTGGACTCCCACTCCCGGGCTTTCACAACCTGCCTAAACGAACTGCAGACGACATCAGCAGGCGTTGGGCAGGATGTGAGGGCCCTTACCCTGGCTATCCAGGCCAACACGGCAACAGTTGGTGCTGCCCTGGACAGAATTGCCGTGGCCTTGGAGGGCAGGCCACCAGGTGGGCAGAGATCAGGGGCTGATCCTCCTTCCCCGGTTTTACCCCTCCCCCATGAGTCTCCCCTGAGAAGCCGGGGCCGTGGCCGGGGGCGCCCCAGGCGTGGCTCACGCAGAGGGCAGTCATTTGTTTTTCCCCCAATTTTTTTTTTTTTCAAATATTTTTTTTTTTTTTTTGTCATTTTTTTTTTTTTTTTTTGCTGGACATTTTTTGATTTTGCAGGTCATTTTTTTTTTGGGGTTGTGAATGCTGTGTGAATGTGGGGGTGACATTCCTGCCGGAAAAGGGGTGTCACCCTCTATTTTGGTGGAGAAGGGTTCCCCAGGACCAGGGAGAAGTGATCCTCAGGTCCGTGTGATTGGTGTATGAATGTTCAGTGACATAATTGGAGCCTTGGCGTGGCGTTGCTGCTCACAAGTCCTGCATGGTGGACTGGTGCCAATCCAATTTGATGAGGATGTGGGGTGTGTGTGCTAGGGACCACAGTGTTGTGCATGCATGCATTCTCATTGTGCCATGATTAATGTGTATGTTTAACGTGCAAAGATGCCCAATGTGAGCTGTCTCCTGGCTGCTCTTCCCTCAGAAGACGGGATAACCTCGGTTAGGGGGGGATTGTCTGGTTCAGGGGTCAGGTCATCACGTAGGTCAATCTGCAGACCCTTTCTTTCTGCAAAGTTGTGCAGCATGCAACATGCACCGATGATCTGGCACACAAAGTTTGGGGAGTACAAGAGGGTACCCCCAGACTTATCCAGGCATCGGAAACGTGACTTTAGGATGCCAAAGGTGCGCTCCACCACTGCTCGTGTTTGGGCATGTGCTTGATTGTATCTTTCCTCTCCTGGGGTTTGGGGGTTCCGGATAGGAGTCATGAGATGGGGTCCCAGTGGATATGCAGAGTCACCTGTAAGGGAAAAGACAGGAGGATGTTAGTCATGCATGTGCCCCTTGTGAGGTGTGCATCATGGGAGGGGATAGTCATGCCTGCCACCCATGTCACTCACCAACCAGCCAGGTGTCCCCATACACGTTCTGATCGAATTCCAATCGGATGTGGCATTGATTGTATATGTAGCTGTCATGGCTGGACCCTGGGTGTTTGGCACGGACGTGCCATATGAGGCCTTGGGCATCGACTATCACCTGTACATTGATGGAATGCCAATGCTTCCGATTGCGGTACATGTGCTCTGTCTCCTGGGGGGGCTGGAGTGCCACATGTGTGCAATCAATGGCCCCCACAGTGCGTGGGAATCTGGCAATTCTGTAGAAATCTGTCATTGCCTTCAGTCGCAGCTCCTCAGTGGTGGGTTTGATGATTTGGTTGGCCATGCGTCTGAGTATTGCAGGGACAACCTGGTGCACACATCTGCTCATGGAGGATTGTGACATCCCAGCCACCACTCCACTTGTTCTTTGAAAAGAGCCACTGGCAAGGAAATGGAGTGTTGCCAGGACCTTGACCAGTGGCTGCACTGCATGTGAGCGTTGTGTTGGGCTGGTGATGTCCTCCTGCAGGGTTGTGGTTAATTCCAGGATGACATGAGGGGTGAATCTGAAGATGCGATACACCTCAGAATCACTCATGCCAAACAGGTCTATGCGGGTACGGTATATCCTCTCCCGTGCCATCCTCCGTGCCCTCCTCCGTGCCCTCCTCCTTCTTTGTTCATCTAAAGTCAGTAGTATAGCTATGCGCGACGATGCCCCTGGCATGTTGGCATACAGATTGTTGTGCAACACGTGTGACTGCTGAGCTGCTCACTAACAGTGTTGCTTTATCTAACAAGTAGACTTTTTTTCATTTTTTAGACCAGCTTTTATCAGCTCTAATTTTAGACAGGACATTTTGCTGTTGCGCACACTGCGTCGCCTGCGCTGCCCCAACGTTGTTTTGTGGATCCCCGTAAGTCCCTCATTAGCATATTTGACTAGCAAATCAATGGTGTGTCTATCGCACTTTTGCGCGGACGGATGCGCCAGTCTAACAAAATTACGCGGGACTCGTTTTTGCGTATCTCGTTCTGGGGATGCCGCGCAACGAAACGCACGCGCACATTTAGACTTACGCACGCGCATCTCCTGTTGCGCAGGCGTAATCGCTCTGTGAATCTGGGCCTCTGTGTGCAGCTCGCTCTAATACTTACTAACCTGAGCCCCATCGCGATCCAATGATGTGCACAAGAGCCTCAGCACTCCAAAGACTCTTCCTCCTCATTGGCTAAGACAGCAGTGGGAGCCATTATGTCCCGCTGCTGTCAATCACAGCCAGTGAGCGATTGGGGAGAGAGAGAGGACAAAGCCCTCTCTGTGTGTGAATGGACAAGCAGAGCAGTGGCTCTGGCGCGAGCCTGCTTGGGTGCCCCTATAGTGAGCTGCTTGCAGGAGCGAGGGGCACTGGCGGGGGACCCAAAAAGAGGAGGACCAGGGCTGCTCTGTGCAAAATCACTGCACAGAGCAGGTAAGTATAACATGTATGTTATTTAAAAACAAAACAAAAACTTTAATATCACTTTAAGCTGCTACACACCACCTATAAATCTGAAGAGAAATAGTGTTACTAATTACGCATAAATATGGTGCAGCGCTATATCAAAATGTGTCCATTGTGACTCAAATCTCCAATAGGTTTTAACAATAAAGTGCTATAAACCACATGGTACATAGGCAGGTACGATATACTGTAGGTAGTGCATAGTTTTCAATTATTTTGCTGATTCACAGGCTTGCGTTGTACAGAGGAGCAATAGAAATTATACTATTGTGTATCTCTGCAAAGCATGAAGTGCATAAGTAATGAGCAAATATAGTACATTCACTATGCTGTGCAAACAATGTTACACATATCAAAGCCCAAATCCAATAAACCCTAATCAACAATAAAATTATAGTCCTTTCAATCCCAAATACACACAAAGTGCCAGTGCTGTCTGCACTAAGTGCAAATATTTCAATTGGCAGAAGTGAAAAGATACTAGAAGGTAGTTGCTAATTTCAGTATCAATTGGCTGGCATCTCTAAAGCCGCGTACACACAACCTTTTTTAATATCCTAGAAAAAAACGACGTTTTTTTCAACGTGATTCTTGTCAAGCCTGCCTTGCATACACACGATCGTAAAAAAAATGCTCGAGCAAAGCGCGGTGACGTACAACACGTACGACGGCACTATAAAGGGGAAGTTCCATTTGGATGGCGCCACCCTTTGGGCTGCTTTTGCTGATTTTGTGTTAGTAAAAGTTTGATGAGAGACGATTCGCGCTTTTCAGTCTTCGTGCTTTTAAGTCTGTTACAGCGTGACGAATGTGCTATCTCCATTACAAGCGCTAGTTTTACCAGAACAAGTGCTCCCGTCTCATAACTTGCTTCTGAGTATGCGCGTTTTTTTCCCATCATTAGAGCTTACACACAACCGTTTTTCACGGCGTGAAAAACGACACGAAAAATTAGAGCAAAATGCTCTGGAACCTACACACGATCGTTTTTAATGACCAATTTAACCACTACCCGACGGCCGAATGACTTTGTACGGCCGCAGGGTGGTTCTACTTCTCTGGGAGGCCGTGTTTTTACGGCCTCCGCTCCTCCGGGCCACTAGGGGGCGCGCGCGCGCCCGCTGGATCGCTGGGATGCCGATGCGCGTGCCTGGTGGCCGCGATGTCTGCCACGCACTCGGGGTCGGTGGCTACAGGGACGTCCTGTTCTGTCAGGGGAGAGAGGAGACCGACCTGTGTCCCTTGTACATAGGGACATAGATCTGTCACCTCCCCCAGTCACCCCCTCCCCCCACAGTTAGAACACAATTTAGGGTACACGTTTTAACCCCTTCCTCACCCCCTAGTGTTAACCCCTTCAATGCCAGTCACATTTATACAGTAATTAGTGCATATTTATAGCACTGATCGCTGTATAAATGTGAATGGCGCCAAAAATGTGTCAAAAGTGGCAGATGTATCCGCCATAATGTCGCAGTCACGGAAAAAAAATGCTGATCGCCGCCATTAGTAGTAAAGAAAAAAAATGATAAAAGAATAATAATAATAATTCTGTCCCCTATTTTGTAAGCGCAACAACTTTTGCGCAAACCAGACGCTTATTGCGATTTTTTTTTTTTTTTTTAACAAAAATATGTAGAAGAATACGTATCGCCTAGACTGAGAAAAAAAAAACGGGGCTATCTATTATAGCAACAAGTAAAAAATATTGTTGTTTTTTTTCAAAATTGTTGCTCTATTTTTGTTTATAGCGCAAAAAATAAAAACCGCAGAGGTGATCAAATACCACCAAAAGAAAGCTCTATTTGTGGGGAAAAAAGGACGTCAATTTTGTTTGGGAGCCACGTCGCACGACCGCGCAATTGTCAGTTAAAGCGACGCAGTGCCACAAGCTGAAATTTCACCTGGTCAGGAAGGGGGTATATGTGCCCAGTAAGGAAGTGGTTAAAAAATTGAATTTTTCATGACATGAAAAACGGTCGTGTGTACGCGGCTCCCGTTCTTTATTATAATGAGGAATAATCCAATATGGTGCCAACCAGTTTAAAGACGTTGTTTTGTGATTACTTTCATTTAATTGCAGTAGCCTGGTTAGCACATGGTGTGAACCTTCTATTTTATTTATTTTATTATTTATTGTTTAGCATAATATATTATAATATAGATAGATATAATAGATATATAGATCTATAAAATATTATAAATTAATTTCATTAAGAGGGGGCTAAGTAAGATCACCTTGTGACTGTGAGAGCTGCATCAAATGGAAGAAGCTGGGATCTCGGAGTTGCATTCCCTAACAATAGATGCTACTGGCTGCTCTCTCTACTTCACATCTTATTTCAATGCAGGATAAATACTGTTTGTCTTCATTTTATTCTAGATGACTGTCATTCTACCTTATGTTAGTCTATGAAAAATCACATTCCATCCCAGGCAGCCCTGCAAACATTTGTTATTTGATTCACTTTAAATATTTTTGCATACTGATAGGTGCCTGTGACATAACACTTGTGTTGGTTTTCATTAGCAATGTTGTTCCAGTAACAAAGATTCCTGAAGTACACTATATTGGGACACCGACCTTTACACACACATGAACTTTAATGGCATCCCAGTCTTAGGCCCCGTACACACGTCCGAGAACCTCGTCGGGCTAAACTCATCGTTCCGCCCGACGAGGTTCCCGATGAGCGGTCGCAAAACTCGTCGAGCCAAATTTCCTCATTGAACAACGAGGAAAAAGAGAGCAGGCTCAATATTTTGGCTCGAAACTGTACACACGACAGATTATCTCGGCAGAATATGTCTCCCAGCGAGCTTCTCGCTGGATTCTGCAGAGAAACTCTGTCGTGTGTACGCCGCCTTAGTCCATAGGGTTCAATATTAAGTTGGTCCATCGTTTGCCGCTATAAGAGCTTCAACTCTTCTGGGAAGGCTGTCCACAAGGTTTAGGAGTGTGTCTATGGGAATGTTTGATCATTATTACAGAAGCACATTTGTGAGGTCAGGCACTGATGTTGGATGAGAAGACCTGTCTCACAGTCTCCTCTCTAAATGATTCCAATGGTGTTATATTGGTTGAGGTCAGGAAAGTCAAGTTCCTCCACCCCAAACTCACTCATCCATGTCTTTATGGACCTTTCTTTGTGCACTGGTCCAAATCATTTGGTGGAGGGGGGATTATGGTGTGAGGTTGTTTTTCAGGGGTTGGGTTTGGCCCCTCAGTTCCAGTGAAGGGAACACTTAGGCCGCGTACACACGATCAGTCCAAACTGATGAAAACGGACTGAAGTCCAGTTTTATCGGTCCAAACCGACCCTGTGTATGGCCCATCAGTCTTTTGTCCTTCAGTCTGAAGTTTTAAAACTTGCTTTAAAATCGGACTGATGGATGCCTGACCATCGGTCAAAACTGATGGTTAGTACGCAAAAGCATCAGTTCAAAAACCTGCGCATGCTCAGAATCAAGTCGACGCATGCTTGGAAGCATTGAACTTCGTTTTTTCCAGCACGTCGTTGTGTTTTATGTCACCGCGTACTAACACGATCGGTTTTTGAACTGATGGTGTGTATGCACATCAGACCATCAGTCTGTGAACCGATGAAAATGAACTTTAGTCCGTTTTCATCAGTTTGGACTGATCGTGTGTACAGGGCCTTAAAGTGTCAGCATACCAAGACATTTTGGACAATTTCATGCTCCCAACTTTATAGGAACAGTTTGGGGATGGCCCCTTCCTGTTCCAACATGACTGCGCACCAGTACGCACCAGTACACACGATCAGATATTCCTACAACAATTGTCCGATAGGTGTGTTTTTTTGTGTTTTTTTGTTGCATTATCCAACCGCCTGTATGCTCACTCGGACAATTGTTGTGGGAATTGGCTAACAAATGTGTTCTGTCAGATTATCCGATCATGTGTACACAAATCCGTTGGACTAAAATCCAAAGTACAAACACGCATGCTCAGAACCAATGCTGAACATCAGACAACAATAGCAGAAGTTTCCCAAAGGCTGGTGGTAAAGAGCAGAAAACCCATGTGGTTTGGTTTATGTTAGCTGAAAATGTTCTGCCATCTGTATGCAGAAAACGTTCACGGACAACGTCCTTCGGACAAAAATCCACAGAATTGTCCGATCGTGTGTATGAGGCTTTATATACACACAGTGTGCAGTCTTAAGGCCTGTACACATGATCGGACATTCCAACAACAATTGTCCGATGAACGTGTTTTGGCGGATAATCCGACCGTCCGTATGATCCATCAGACAATTGTTGTCGAAATTTCCGACAACAAATGTTGGATGGTCATACTCTCAAATTGTCCGACAACAAATGTGTTCCGTCAGATTATATGATCGTGTGAACACAAGTCTGTCAGACTAAAATCCAAAGTACAAACACGCATGCTCCGAACCAATGCTAACCATAAGACAACATAAGCAGAAGTTGCCCAATGGGTGGTGCTAAAGAGCATAAAAACCATGTAGTTTTATGAAAGTTGGCTGAAAAAGTTCTAATGTATGTATGCAGAACACGTTCACGGCCAGCGCACTTTGGACAAAAATCCACAGATTTGTCGGATGGAAATCGGGTCGTGTGTATGAGGCTTTAGCTATGCAAATAGATATCTGTAACGCCACTGTAAAAAAAGGCAATGTTTCATTATTGGAAAAGTTTACACCTACATTGCTTTACTGGTCATGCCTGGGTTAATGTTTAGGTTTAGCATATACTGTACTGTAACTGTTTTAAACACCAGTGGAACATCAGACAACCATTTGTGTTATTCATATATTTTAATAATACAAGTGATGTTTCTGTAGGCAGATCGTACAGATTTTCATTTGATTGTATACAGTGAGCTTATTTTCTGCCCATCACAGAGAGAACAACAATAGTCATAGCAATGATTCCAGCCACTCCTCCAATCATCATTCCGAGGACATTCCCGTGAAGCTGCGCCGTCTCACAGAATTGACCCGTGTACATAAATGCCTGGCTTGATGCACATCTACAAAGATAGGTCAAAAAGTATATATTTGAACATCATGAAAGGGTTTCACATATATAGTGACAGTTTCTGATAGAGGCCTACATGAATTTCAGCAACAAAAATTATACCCAAACTAAGGGATAAATAGAAGACTATGGGCCAGATTCAGGTAGAGTTATCAGTGATACGCCGGCATAACTCTGACTTTGCGCCGGCGTATCTGTTTTCTGTATTCAGAAAACGTTTCCGTAAGGGGTTTCCAGGCGTAAAGATAAAGCACCAAAAAGATGGCGCATCCTATGTTAAGTACGGATGTCGTGACCGCGGGAGATTTAGAAAAATTTACGTCGTTTGCGTAACTCGTCCGTGAATGGGGATTTACGTAGATTACGTTTACGTAATCGAAAACACTGTCATAATTCGGAGCATGCGCACTGGGATTTTTCAATGGTCGACACATCCTAATTTAAATAGCATACGCCCCCTACCCGCCCAATTTGAATTAGGCCGCCCAATTTACGCTACGCCACCGCAACTTTACACGCAAGTGCTTTGTGAATACAGCACTTGCGGGTAAAGTTGCTGCGGCGTAACGTAAATCTGAAAAGTTATGCCACCGCAAAGAACCGCTCGCCATCCTGAATCTGGCCCTATTCATCTATTGATGGTCTGTACCAGTGGTCTCCAAACTATGGCCCTTTGCTTGCCTTTAGGGGCCTTGGGGCATTGTTCCTCTCACTGATCCCAGAAGGGCCAAGCGCCCTCCTGGAACACCGTGTTTCCTGATGGATGCCTGGATCAGTTCCTGAATACAGCAGTCAGCGATCAGGTGGGAAGCATAGGTTCAGCAATCCAGCAATTGGCCCGGAAGCTCCAAAGGTGAGTATAGGGGTAATCTACCAAGGTATCCAGTCATAAAAAAATAATAATGAAAGAGAGAGGCAAACCTCCTCATAGTGTAAAAATGTTTTTAATGTTCCAAAAACAAACTAAAAACAATAAATAAAATCCAAATGGCACATAAAACCACAGATGGTTTGAAGAGAAAGTCCAAAAAAAAGTTAAATTCAATCCTCATTGCACACATATAAGAAAGAAAAATTGAAGACTATAATAACCATATTAACGAATGCGCATAGGGTTGTGAAGAGCAAAGACCCGACCGGTTTTGTCTCATAAGACATCAACTGGGGTATATCTCGAGATATACCCCAGTTGATGTCTTATGAGACTAAACTTTTTTTTTGGACTTTCTCTTCAAACCATCTGTGGTTTTATGTGCCGTTTGGATTTTATTTATTGTTTTTAGTGTGTTTTTGGAACATTAAAAACATTTTTACACTATGAGGAGGTTTGCCTCTCTCTTTCATTATTATTTTTTATGACTGGATACCTTGGTAGATTACCCCTATACTCACCTTTGGAGCTTCCGGGCCAATTGCTGGATTGCTGAACCTATGCTTCCCACCCAGGGGCGGACTGACCATTCGGTCATTCGGGCACTGCCCGAGGGCCCCGTGGTGGGGGGGGCCCGGGCCGGCTCAGTCCGCTCCTGAAGGTGCCCGCAGCAGCACAGATGGATGGCTCATCAGAGCCGTGCGGGGATGTTTAGTGACAGGCGCTCCGGCCATATGTCACTGCCGTGGGTGGGGTGCAATCTGAAGAAGCTCAGACTGGCGCCGCGGCTCCCTCCTCCCCTTCCGGGATCCCCTCTGCTCCATGCGATGTGCGGGGAGAGTGGGGGAGGAGGGAGTGAGGCAGAGACAGCGTGGGTGCTCGGGTTCCGACCGTCCCCACACACACCTCCACACAGCGCGGGCGCGGCCACAACTACAGTCACCACCTTCTCTGAGGTATGCTGCAGGAGTACTGTATTGCAGAGGAGGGGACATAGTGGGGGGCATTTGCAGGTAACAATTATGCTGCCAGGAGTTATTTTAGGGGGGTTAGAGAATGGGTGCTAGGGGGTGCTCTTTGTTTTGGGTTAGAGAGGAGTCGTCGTACTAGAAGTAGGAGGGGGCAGATTTGAAGTTTGACCACCCCCCCACCAAAGCACCCCTAGAACATATCCTTTAATCCCCCCCCAAATCAAAGGTCCCATCCAGCTCCACCCACCCCCCAATCCTATACCCGCTCATCTATCCCCTGATCCCATCCCGACTCCATTCACCCCCCCTGATCCCATACCAGCTCCACCCATCCCCCTCATCCCATCCCTGCTCCATACAACCCCCTGATCCCATCCCACCTCTATCCATTCCCCCCAATCCCATCCCGCCTCAATCCATTCCTCCCGATCCCTTCCCAGCTCCACCCATCCCCCTGATCCCATCCCTGCTCCATACAACCCCCTGATCCCATCCCAGCTCTATCCATTCCCCCCAATCCCATCCCACCTCAATCCATTCCTCCCGATCCCTTCCCAGCTCCACAGAGGCCCCGATCCCATACCCACTCCCGCTATCCCTCTAATCACATCCCGGCTCTATTCATCCCCCCTGATCCCATTCCTGCTCCATACAACCCCCTGATCCCATCCCAGCTCTATCCATTCTCCCCAATCCCATCCCCACTCAATCCATTCCTCCCTATCCCTTCCCAGCTCCACCCATCCCCCTGATCCCATCCCTGCTCCATACAACCCCCTGATCCCATCCCAGCTCTATCCATTCTCCCCAATCCCATCCCCCCTCAATCCATTCCTCCCGATCCCTTCCCAGCTCCACCCATCCCCCTGATCCCATCCCTGCTCCATACAACCCCCTGATCCCATCCCAGCTCTATCCATTCTCCCCAATCCCATCCCCCCTCAATCCATTCCTCCCGATCCCTTCCCAGCTCCACCCATCCCCCTGATCCCATCCCTGCTCCATACAACCCCCTGATCCCATCCCAGCTCTATCCATTCCCCCCAATCCCATCCCACCTCAATCCATTCCTCCCGATCCCTTCCCAGCTACACCTAGCCCCCAATCCCATACCCACTCCCGCTATCCCTCTAATCACATCCCGGCTCTATTCATCCCCCCTGATCCCATATCCGCTCCATATATCCTCCCTGATCATATCCCCACTCCATCCATCCCCCTGATCATATCCCCACTCCATCCACCCCCCTGATCCCATCCCGGCTCTATTCATCCCCCCTAATCCTATCCCTGCGCCATCCACCCCCCCCTGATCCTATCCCTAAGCTATCCACCCCCCCCCCCTGATCCTATCCCCGCTCCATCCATCCCCCCGATCCTATCCCTTCTCCATCCATCCCCCCCGATCCTATTCCTTCTCCATCCATCCCCCCGATCCTATCCCTTCTCCATCCATCCCCCCCGATCCTATTCCTTCTCCATCCATCCCTCCTGATCCTATCCCTTCTCCATCCATCCCCCCTGATCCTAACCTCGCTCCATCGATCCCCCCTGATCCTATCCCTTCTCCATCCATCCTCCCTGATCCTAACCCCACTCCATCCATCCTCCCTGATCCTATCCCTTCAACATCCATCCCCCCCTGATCCTATCCATGCGCCATTCATCCCCCCCTGATCCTATCCCTGCTCCATCCATTCCTCGATCCCATCCCTACTCCATCCTTTCCCCTGATCCCATTCCCCCTGATCCCATCCATTGTGGTAGGTTAAGGGGCGGAGCCGCACCGACGCACTAGCCTGCTAAGTGCCAGGGGTGGGGGTGACACCAAGTATTACCGCACCAGGTAACACTAACCCTAGTGACGCCACTGAAGGAGCTGGAGGCAGAGAGCACTGCACATAGAAAGGAACAGACTGAGTCAGCTTGAAATTTCACAACGGCACCCACTCTGACCTGCCTTGTGTGCAGGGGCAGCAGGTCAGTGTGATAATGAAATCACCACAGTTACTGTATCTGTGTCTGTTATAAGAGCCATGCTGAGTGTTACTTTCTGGTTCCTTCCTTATTGCCCTGTGCTGTGCGCCTATATACCAGGTCAGGTGCTATTCACTAATGCACACTGATATCTGGTACACTGAATGCCACTCAATGCACACAGTGTATAGATATCAGTGTTATATATAGGGAATAGCACTTAGCTCTGGTTCACATTGGAGCAATTTGCCATGCGATTTGACATGTCAAATCGCATGGCAATGGCACTACCTGAATCAGTGCGATGCTCCATTTGTGGCGCTGTAACGATTCCCAAAAGTAGTTTCTGTACAACTTTTGCTGACTTTGGGGTGCAATTTCCATAGACACCTGTGCAGCAACCCGCACAGATGTCTCTGAAATTGCCCGCCAAACTCGCACTGACATGCAGGTATAAAATCGTGCGAGTTTAGCTGAACTTGCAGGATTTCATTCCCCTCGTCAGTGTGAACCTGGGCTAAGTAAGTGTTATTCTATATATATATATATATATATATATATATATATATATATATATATATATATATAATCATTGAAATGTATACACAAAGTGCTTTTCCCCCCAACTCCCCTTTCACACTCATACAAATAGCACCTGTAAAGCACCTGAAAAATGTCTCACCTGTAGTGTAAATGTGAAAGCCCGAGTACTTTCACACTGAGGCAATGTGCTGGCAGGGCGTTAAAAAATGTCCTGCAAGCAGCATCTTTGGAGTGGTGAAGGAGCAGTGTGTACACTGCTCCTGCCCATTGAAATGCAGCGGCGATTTGCGGGTGGTTTTATCCCTCTTTCAGACACTAGCAGGGGTTAAAAGCACCCCACTAGCGGCCGAATACCTCCTCAAAAATCACGGTAAAGCGCCGCTAAAAATAGCCGCCGCCACCGCAGTGTGAAAGCAGCTTAATACTGTCATCTGTACACTAAGAATGTGCCTTACATTGGTGATCAGTGGGAAGAATGTCCCTTACATTGGTGATCAGTGGGAAGAATGTCCCTTACATTGGTGATCAGTGAGAAGAATGTCCCTTACATTGGTGATCAGTGGGAGGAATGTTCCTTACATTGGTGATCAGTGAGAAGAATGTCCCTTACATTGGTGATCAGTGGGAAGAATGTCCCTTACATTGGTGATCAGTGAGAAGAATGTCCCTTACATTGGTGATCAGTGGGAGGAATGTTCCTTACATTGGTGATCAGTGAGAAGAATGTCCCTTACATTGGTGATCAGTGAGAAGAATGTCCCTTACATTGGTGATCAGTGAGAAGAATGTCCCTTACATTGGTGATCAGTGAGAAGAATGTCCCTTACATTGGTGATCAGTGGGAAGAATGTCCCTTACATTGGTGATCAGTGGGAAGGATGTCCCTTACATTGGTGATCAGTGAGAAGAATGTCCCTTACATTGGTGATCAGTGGGAAGAATGTCCCTTACATTGGTGATCAGTGGGAAGAATGTCCCTTACATTGGTGATCAGTGAGAAGAATGTCCCTTACATTGGTGATCAGTGAGAAGAATGTTCCTTACATTGGTGATCAGTGAGAAGAATGTTCCTTACATTGGTGATCAGTGGGAAGAATGTCCCTTACATTGGTGATCAGTGGGAAGAATGTCCCTTACGTTGGTGATCAGTGAGAAGAATTTAATTCCTACAATAAACATTTAATTTTGAACATTGTGTAGAGAAATTCTTTGAACGCATGCAATGTAGGCAGTGCAATATGTAGGTGGGAATTTGTGTGGATGTAGATTGAACGTGGGCGAGGACACAGGGGGCCCCATGATCTCCTTTTGCCCGGGGGCCCCATGAGCTGTCAGTCCGCCCCTGTTCCCACCTGATCGCTGACTGCTGTATTCAGGAACTGATCCAGGCATCCATCAGGAAACACAGTGTTCCAGGAGGGCGCTTGGCCCATCAAAGCCCATTGGACCCCCCACCGTAAGGTGAGCTGCGGGTCTACTCCATCTGGTAAGAAGTACCCATCTCAATTCGTTTTTCTCTTCAAGATTTGTCTGAATACATATATTTGAAGCATACAGTTTATATTATCACATATGGACTCACCTATTGGATATATTTGATAATTGGTTCACTGTTACACAGTGGTGTTTGCTTTAATGTACTCAATGCTTTAATGCACTTTATCTTCATTAATTTTTTAAGCTTAATATATATGGATATATTTTTGTGATACATATCATTTTTGGTTTCATTGTGGTGAATAGTTTTAATTCACTTTGTCTTATTTGGGTCGCTCCCGGCCTAATTGACACCATATTTGTCAGTCCCTTTTCTCAAGGGGTCTGTCTCACTGGCGCTACATTTTTTTCTCACACTTTTTATACATATCCACTGTTGTGTTGGCGGCCTTGCAATATTTGTTTATGGATTTTTTCACCAGTTTAGCGCAATATATTTACTTATTTTAATTATGCTCGTAAACCAGGGTTTTACTGTATATAACAGCCGTCTACACCTGATGGAGATCCCAGTGAAACAGCATATCATAGTTCTTGTCTCACTTCCTAGACACATTGCCAGCAGCAAAATAACTCAGGAGAGTCTTTCACTTACTTCTTAATTGCTGTTTCACTAGCCTTGAATGATAATTATCCCTCGCTAGCAAGGGAGAGTAAGACCCTTGTGAAGGCTGAGGCATATATGCAGACCTGAGAGATTAAAGGGTTTGTAAAGGTAAATGTTTTTTTCGCCTTAATGCCATCTATGCATTAGGGTGAAAAAACATCTGAGTATTAGCGCTCCCCCCCCCCCCCCCCCCCCGATTACTTACCTGACCCCTCGAAAGTCCTGCGCCGTGAATGAGCAGGCTTCTTGGCCGTCTTCCTGGCTCATTCATTGGTTGATCGAAAGCAGCGCAGCCATTGGCTTGTGCTGCTGTCAATCACATCCAATGACACGGCACAAGCCGAGTGATACAGTGAGCGGCTATGGCCGCCGGCTGTATCACGGGAGCGCGCCCGCAAGCACTCAACACCATGCAAGCTTGCATTAAGGTGTTGAGTCCTTGCTGGGGGGAGCCGAGACAGCCACCGAGGGACCCCAGAAGACCAGGTTTGGGGCCACTCTGTGCAAAACGAGCTGCACAGTGGAGGTAAGTATAACATGTTTGTTATTTAAAAAAAATTCTTTAGTGATCCTTTAAGCTTAGAGAGCTCTACTGAAAAACTGTGAAATTTGCTTTTGGCACCAAAGATTTGAACCCACTGTATCAGAACGGACAGCTTTGTTGGTTGCATGTGTTATTCACTGATTATACTCCAGTGCTTCATTTGTTAACCAAAGTCCTTGCCTGACGCTGGGTTAAAATATTTAGATAGTAAACACTACCAAACCATGAACCTCATCCCTAAGCCTATGTTTTAGGGTAACCATGCAAGTTACAATCTGACTGTACAATCACTTTAATATCTACCAACAAATGTAGAGTAGTGCCAATCAGATTTCATACAAATTGAATGATTGTTTTGACCAGAGGTCTCCAAACTGCAGCCCTTTGCTTGCCTTTATCAGGCCCTTGGAGCACTATTCCTCCCACTGATACAAGGCACTATTCCTCCCATTGATTTAAGGCATTATTCCTCCCACCGATTCCTCACACCGATTTGAAGCATTATTCCTCCCACCGATTCCTCACACTGATTTGAAGCATTATTCCTCCCACCAATTCCTCACACCGATTTGAAGCATTGTTCCTCCCACCCATTTGAAGCATTATTCCTCCCACCGATTCCTCACACTGATTTGAAGCATTATTCCTCCCACCGATTCCTCACACCGATTTGAAGCATTATTCCTCCCACCCATTTGAAGCATTATTCCTCCCACCCATTTGAAACATTATTCCCCCCACTGAAACCAACAAGACAGCAACAATTCCTGCACTGACATCAACAACGGGGCACTATTCTTCTCAATAATACCAATGATGGGGCACTATTCCTCCCACTGACACCAATGATGGGGCGCTATTCCTTCCACTTACAACATAATGGGGTGCTATTCCACCCACTGACACCAATGATGGGGCGCTATTCCACCCACTGATACCAACAAGGGGGATACCAATGATGGTGCACTATTCCTTCCACTCACACCAATGATGGGGCACTATTCTCCCCACTGATAACAATGATGGGGCACTATTCCTCCCACTCACACCAATAGTGGGGCACTATTGTTCCCACAGACACCACCGATGGGGCACTAATAATTCCCCTAATACCAAAGATGGGGCATTGTTTACTTCGAGAGATTGTTTGTGGAAAGAAAATGGACTTTGTAGGCATCGAATATAGAAAATTGAGAAAATAATTTTAATTAAATATAGATATAAAAATAGTATAAATAACTACAAGTCATCAGCACCACACATGTTGATGTAACATGTAGATCTAAAACAACATATTCTAATTTATACAGAAAAAAGGCAGTGTCAAGACAATAAATAACACAATAAGTTTGTACTGAGATAACCAATACAATGCAGATAAAAAAGGGGTTTTTTTGCCAAACCAAGAGAATAACTGCTGTGTGTAGCGGAAAAAGTGCCTGCTGATTGGTGTGATCATTTTGGCATATTGGGAGTAATATATGTGATCATATATTCGTTGTTTTAATTGACGAATAGTTTTTCCTACATAGAAGGCTTTACATTTGCATTGCATAAGATATATTACACCTTCTGTGTTACATGTGGCATGGAATTTTGGTTTGAAAGTTTCGCCGTTTGGGAGATGGAAGGAGGTACCCGATTGTATCCATGGGCAATAAGAACATTGCCCACAGATTTCCAATCCTCTACGGAAATCTCTTTCTTCGTCTGGTGGTTTATATTCACTTCTTGTGAGTTTATTGCCTATGGATGGGCATCTGCGAAATATGATCTCTGGAGTTTCCCTGACGTATTTCTTGAGTATTGGATCCTCCTTTAGGAGGTGCCAGTGTTTGGCGAGACAGTTTCGGAGTGTGTCATGTTGAGCTGCATATTTAGTGATGAATTTGGTGGTATTATTTCGGAGTTCTCTGTTAGTTTTGTTTTTCTTATTGTATATAAGAGACTCCCTATCTTGGTTTAGCGATTTGTTGTATGCTTTTCTTAGCAAACTTTTGCTATAACCTCTTTGTAGTAGCCTGGTTTTGAGTTCATAGGCTTGTTGTTTGAAATCTTCATCAAAGGTGCAGTTTCTCCGTAGTCTCAAGTACTGAGCATAGGGGATGCTGTGGACTAAGGAGAGGGGGTGGGCACTGCTAGCGTGGAGAAGCGTATTGCCTGCTGTGTTTTTACGAAATAGTTTGGTGCTGATATTATCATCTGAGTCTCTATATATTGTGACATCGAGGAAGGGCACTGAGTCTTGTTGCCAATTATATGTGAATTTCTGGGCTGTCCGCGCTACCCAGCCCGCTCGATCCTTACAGCAACGGTGCTCCTACATCAGGAGACATCCACGGCTCTCTATGGCCACTACCGGGTAGCCTCAATTCATATTTTCCCTGGTTCTTGATACATACCATTTAGATTTTCATTTTTTGGTAAGTCTACCAAGCACATTACTCTGTCCATCCAACGATGGAGGTATAATGCGCTTCTATATATATAATATATTATATGTTATTTTGTTTATTATAATTTGTGTTTTATTTATGCAGTTCTTCTTCCTCACGCTCCCGATGAAGTGGTCTATACCATGAAACATGTAGAGCTTTTTGAAAGGAAGCGTATGAATGTCAAGACTTGAAAAAAACATCTTTTTCCGCTACACACAGCAGTTATTCTCTTGGTTTGGCAAAAAAACCCCTTTTTTATCTGCATTGTATTGGTTATCTCAGTACAAACTTATTGTGTTATTTATTGTCTTGACACTGCCTTTTTTCTGTATAAATTAGAATATGTTGTTTTAGATCTACATGTTACATCAACATGTGTGGTGCTGATGACTTGTAGTTATTTATACTATTTTTATATCTATATTTAATTAAAATTATTTTCTCAATTTTCTATATTCGATGCCTACAAAGTCCATTTTCTTTCCACAAACAATCTCTCAAACTAGTAGGACGTGGCATTTATATTACTAAGGATGTTGATTGTCATCCAGGGACACAACAATCAATCTATAAAAACGCATTGTTTACTTCCACTGATGCTGTGACATTTTCTACTGCCACTGGCCATGGTCCAGCTCCCCTAAAATCTGAAGCACAGTAAACTGGCCCTTTATTTAGAAAGTTTGGAGACCCCTAGTTTAGGAAATCACACTACATAATTTTGACATACTTAAAGCGGTGATTCACCCTAAAACTACTCTGTCCCATCCCATCCAGCATACTGGCATCAGCGCCAGCATGCTGTTTTTTTTTTTTTTTTAATTGCTCAACTTACTGTTTAATGAATCATTTTCTTTTTTGTCCACCGCGGGTGAATGGCGCAGCTATGCGCGTCACGCCTTCCGAAAATAGCCGATTTAGGACTGGGCTATTCCCGGCGCTATACGGCGCCTGCGCACAGACCTAGGAGCTGACTGCGCAGGCGCCTTATATAGCCGAATCCTATTTCGGCTTTTTTCGGAGGGCGTGACGTGCCATAGCCATAGGACTCAGATATATACGGCGCCTGCGCAGTCAGCTCCTAGGTCTGTGCGCAGGCGCCGTATAGCGCCGGGAATAGCCGAGTCCTAAATCGGCTATTTTTGGAAGGCGTGACGTGCATAGCTGCGCCATTCACCCGCGGTGGACAAAAAAGAAAATTATTCATTAAACAGTAAGTTGAGCAGTTAAAAAAAAAACAGCATACTGGCGCTGACGCCAGTATGCTGGATGGGATGGGACAGAGTAGTTTTAGGGTGAACCACCACTTTGAAGGTAATTTCAAAATTACAATGTAAAGTATACGACTAACTTTAACCTGAGCATAGCCACTAAAAAACATAATCCTTTAAAGTCATCTCCTCTTTTCTCCACTATGTTCCTATACAAAAGTATAGCCCCCCCCCCCCCCCCCAAATTAAAGTGTGAATTTCACCAGGTAGCTACCATAGATTATCCCAAAGGTACCATGTACTGTACCTGCAGCTTGCTCTGCCATTCTCATTCACGCACGCTCCACCATTCAGGCAAGGATTGTCATCACACATTGCCATTGGTTGGGCATCATAATCTTTGGAATCTGCTGGGCTTTCCAGGGATCGCTTCTTCCTATCAAGCACTTGCTCTTCTTCATATACCTGAACAGCTGGCCGAATGGGAACTTCAGACTTTATTAGATGAGTCAAATCTAAAAAGGAACATAGTTTCACTTTATAAGGCTGGCTTTATAATTAAGGTTTGATGTATCGTGAGGTTAATGGGGAGCTCCAGAAAATATAATTAGAAAGGCAAGCCATAGCAGAGGCTTTGTGTAATGTTTGGATATGCTTTGGGTAATGTTCTGCTTTGAAACCTTGGGTCCTGACAATTATCTGGAGGTTATTTGACATGTTCCACATACATAAACACTGTTTCTGATCAAGTACAGTACTTCCCTTCATGGAAACAGTATTCCCTAATGGCAGTGGCCTCTTGCAGCAGGATAATGCGCCCTGCCACACTGCAAACATGGTTTAAGAATGGTTTAAGGCCACCTATTTCAACCAGGGTCTCCAGGGGTGCCTTGGCAAAATACCCAAAAATTGCCCAAAACCTGTATACTGTACAAGCCAGCAAGTGGATCAAGCCTGCCTATTAGTTACACAAAACCACAGTATTTCATTGCGCACCATTACAGTCTTCCAGCCGCCAGTGTAACAACCAATAATGTCATTGGTTGATAAGGAGGACATCGGGCACTTGTCCCTCTACTTCAGCAGCAGGGTCACATTAGTGGAGTAAGGGAGAGAAACCAAGGGTGAAGAGAAACATTGGAATACTAATCAGTACCAGTGTGCAAAGGTGTATTGGCTTTGGAAGAATAAATCACTGCTAATGTCCTATGAATGTGGATGTTGCTACATTATGCAAAACTATTAATTTAGTTTCTAAAATTTTAGAAAAGGGTGTCTAGAGATTGTGTGGAATTTTAAAGGGTGCTTTGACTGAATAAAGGTTGAGAAACACTGGTTTAAGGCATATAACAATGAGTTTGAGGTGTTGACTTTGCCTCCATAGTCTCGGGATCTCAGTGCAATCAAGCATCTGTTGGATGTGCTGGAAAAAAAACAATGAGGTCCATGAAGCACCCACCTTGCAACTTATGCCTAGTTCACACAACCGGGATTTCCGACGGGAAATGATCCTTCGGAAATCCTAGGGGGAAAACCGAGAACCTGCTCGGTAACTTTTCCCCTGTACACACGAGAGGTTTTCCCGTCAGGAAAACTCTGATGAGAGCTTTGGTCGGGAATCCAGACCGTGTGTATGCTCCATCGCAGTTTTTCCCATAGGAACACTGCCAAAAACTGCCGGGAAAAAGTCAGCTGGGCATCCTGGACGGAGAAAAAGACAGCAGGTTCTCTATTTTTTTGTCTGGCGGTTTTTGGGCAGTTTTCCCGTCGGAAAAACCTGCCTGTGTTTACGAGGCTTTACAGGACTTAAAGGATCTGCTACTGAAGGCTTGGGGCCAGATACCACAGCTTACTTTCAGAGGTCTAGTGGAGTCCATGCCTTGATGGACCAGGGCAGTTTTGGTAGCAAAAGGGGGACCTATTCAATATTAGGTGGGTGTTCATAAAATTATGACTAATCGGTGTAAATCTTATAGCCATTAAACTATGAGACTTGAAAGCATCTTACTTACCGACGAAGTCCGCAAACAGGATAAGATCATCGTTTTTCAGGAAGCTCCTGCGATGTAGACTGGAGTGAGTTATGAAGGTGTACCACCCAAAATCAGTAGTCCGATAGCAGTTACAAGAGGAGTCGAAGGTACCAATCTTAGAGGGTCTTTCCCAGCGAGATATATTCTGAGCTGTTAAAATACAAAACAAAAGTTATGTAATTGTAGTTAGTCCTGCTGCATTCCGGCACTGGGATCCTGGGTTCAGCTTTCACTAGGGACACAATCTGTACAGAATTTGTGTGTTGTCTCATGTGGTTTTCCTTTGGGTATGAATGTGAGAAACATCCACACAGTCAGAACAAACATTTGTTGTATTTTCTCTGAAAGGTGTAGTGCCTATACCAGGGATCCTAAAACTACGGCCCTCCAGCTGTTGTGGAACTACACATCCCATGAGGCATTGTAAAACTCTGACATTCACAGACATGACTAGGCATGATGGGAATTGTAGTTCCTGAACAACTGGAGGGCCGTAGTTTGAAGACCCATGGCCTATACCATCAGTGCCATGTAATGGCCATATTTCAGTTTTAACTCATCCAGGAAATAGAAACGTATTATGACCACTAGTGGACACTGATGATATAGGAGCAGTAGCTATTAGAGAATATACATCAAATTTTCATTCTGACTGTGAAGAAGATACATACAACAAACGTTATATACAATTTCTGTCTCTACCTATTAAGAGTTTGGCAAAAAAGCATACCTAACCTGATCTGTTCAGACAAATTATAATATATGAGACCCAGTCAGTGGCGGCAAACAGTATGCCACCTAACCCCCTCTCGCCAGTCGTTGCACTTACCCCATCACCCCTGCTCGGCGGCAGCCTACCGTTTTCTTGCTCTCCACGGGTCTTTGCGGTGGCTTCCATTTCATCCCTCCTCCTCCTTAGCCAATCAGGAGTCTTCTCTTTTCGGTCAATAAGAAAACTGGTCTCACACCTGCTTCTGATGGGCCGGATTGCAAATCAGTGTTTCAACTGTGAATATTTATTCACTGTTGTAACACACATGGGTGAAATTGTATTTTCTGAAAAGTTGGTCCAGCTATAGCCTTGCTTAAAGTGGATGTAAATCCAAAAAAATATATAATTCTTTTGATGTCACAATGTAGAGTATAAGATTTCCTATCATCTGTGCCCAGTCTTGCCACACAGAGTAAATCCAGATCTGAGAAATCCTCTTTTAATGTTCAGTGAAAATGAACAGCCTTCCAGATAAAAACCTGCCTAAATAAAAAGTCAGTTTCTCTCTTCTTGCTTTGAGTGACAGGTTATTTACATATCTAGCTTGGACATGTTTATTATATGTTATGTTATGCTTATCATAACATGAGGTATAAAAAGTGAGAAATCCACCCCTCCCCCACATAACACACCCTGGTAATATACAATGAACTTTGGATCACCTCATGTTATGATAAACATAACATATGATAAACATGTCCAAGCTAGATATGTAAATAACCTGTCACTGAAAGCAAGAGGAGAGAAACAGACTTTATAATTTGGGAAGTTTTTATCTGGAATTCTGTTAATTTGCACTGAACATTAAAAGAGGATTACTCAGTGCTGGATTAACTCTGTGTGGCAAGACTGTGCACAGATGATAGGAAATCTTATACTCTACATTGTGACATCAAAAAAAATAATTATTTTTTTGGTTTACATCCACTTTAATCATGCTGAATGCATGGTTATCCTTTTTAGAGGAAGCGACTGTGTTTATAAGACTGTCTTTTTGTTTCTTGAGAGAAAAACAAGACATGCTTGCCTACAGAGAAATACTATGTGATAGCAGCCCTGAAAGAGCAAATCGATTGCTTTTTGAAATTAGATACAAGGGGGAGATTTACTAAAACTGGAACACACAGAGTGTAGTGCACCTGTGCATAGTAACCAAAATTTTCTAGGTTCACATTGGAGGCGGGTTTGAAATGGTGCCAGTTCAGTTGAACTCACACGATTTCAAACCCGCATTTCATTGAGAGTTCGGGGGCGATTTGACAGGCATCTGTACGGGTTCATGCACAGATGTCTATTGAAATCACCCCTGAAGTTGCCAAAAGTAGTGCATAAACTACTTTTGGAAATCAATGCGGTGCCGCAAAGTCGGCGCTCCGATTCGGACGGTGCCATTTCCAGCAATAGACTGCGATTTGACATGCAATGTGAACGGGAGACTTATTGCCAAAGCCTAATTGAACAAGATAAAGTTAGAAGCTGATTGGTTACTATGCACATCTGCAGTAAATTCTGTGTGCATAAGTATTAATACATCCCCCCCCCATCCACGGTTTCCCAGTTAGAAAGGGAACTGTGTAGTAAGTGCCAGAGCAGGTAGGATATTTTTTTTGTGCTGAAAATGAAGGCCCCTTTCACACGAGCGGACGAATAAGGACCACTGTTCAGTTTTTCAGGTGGACACAATCGGACCCTCCATTCTCTTCTATGGAGCTGTGGGTGTAAATGGTCATGTGTCCATTTACACCCGCCAACATACAATCTGTTCATCTAAAACCAGACAGCTGGGGATTTGTTTCCCTTCTGTCTAATGGATTAGATGACAGTCGGGAGTAAACGGACAGGCAGTCTGTTTACATCCGATCGCCCATAAAAGTGAGCAGGTTGTGTCTGTGTCCTTTCTGCATAAGTGGAGCGCACATTAAGCAGCCATCTGCCTGCTCAGCAGAGATCGTCAGACAGATTCCCCGCTGAGCAAGCAGACTCGTAGCAGAGCCCACCCCATGTGGAAGAGGCCTAAAGCCGAACTAAATTTACTTTAGCAATTTAAAAAAAAATGCATGCATGGGGCATATTTAAAGCTGTAATCACAACCTTTTGAAAAACACTTACACCAGGAAGATTCACCTGCAGTGAATGTTTGGTGAATGTCAGATGCGTTGCTTTATATATATGTCCCTAAGTGTCTTGAGCATAGGTGTGCACAGCCTATTGCATGTGTGTAAATATATATAGAGCAGTAGGGCAATGGACAGTGTCAGAAGGGCAGAGGTTGGTGTCAGTAGAGCAGTGGATGATGTCAGTAGGGCAGAGGTTGGTGTCAGTAGGGCAGAGGTTGGTGTCAGTAAGATTTTTTTTTAAATGTTACAATAATATTTTAATTATTTTTTTCACAATTATTTTCTGAGCCCCATTGGGGGGCTTTGGTGAAATATCAGGAGTCTAAACAGACCCCTGATGTCTCACTTTGGAGAAAAAGAAAGGGACTGAGGATAGAGATTCCCCAGTCCCTTCCTCTGCAGTGTGATTTCTGTAAGTCCTGACTCCTGTCCTGTTTTCTCCCTTCTCATTTGACTGACAGTATCATAAATTACCTTTGTTTGTGCCAGTTATAGTACTTACGTGCAATAACCTGATCAGTGGATGTGGTATAGCTTCTGCTTGAAGACATCCTAAGACGAATGTCCGGATCCTGGTCAAATACTGTTATAATAAACTGATGGTTCAATACGGGCCAGTCCAATACAGCATCATCCTCCCCACTGCACAGGTGGAAAGATATACCAGTGTAACCAGTGTAAGTGGATCCATTTTGCCCATGAGGGTATAAACCCAAACCATAACCATAGCCTTCAGGGGAATAGAAACAAGGGCTGACAATACGTTCTCCTTTAACAGTACTAGCAAGGATCTGGCTAAAGTTGCGGATGGTCCAGACTCCATTGGGGCAGGGCAGTTCCGACAAAGTGATGTCATCAAGGACAATGCCACCGCTGGTTGTTGTGGTATCTCCCTGAATACCTTGGAAGACGTAACGGAACTTTTTATCAGCGTTCAGCGGCACATGGGTGAGTTTCCAGTTGTGGTCATTGTCAGCTGTGCAAAATACAAAGAGGCTTTGGATGAGGTTAAAGAAAAAGAAGTGTCTTTGTATACATCCTTTTTATTTTGTTAAAGGATAAGTTATTTTTAACCAGGCTAATATAACATATTGCTTATGACTGACTTTACCATAAAACAGTATCCAGCCAGCAGATGGAGCGGAAGACCCTGCTGGCTGCAAGTCTTTTTCAGTGCTTTACAACTTTGCTGTAAAGAGGGTGTAACGTGATCACCTGCTGATCAGGATGACAGCAGTGCACTCCATGTCTATATTTTATATGGCTACATGTGGAGTCTCAGAGTGAAAAGACTATATGAGGTGACTATACAGTATGTGGAGTCTCATAGAGAGAGACACCCTGCAAGACTTCTGCTCATTAGTAGGGATGAGCGAAATCGAGAGATTTTGTTTCCCCAAAATGACAGCGAAAATAGAGCTATAGTAGTGAAATTCATTATTTTGGCAAAATGCATTGTCATCAAAAGGAAATATGAATTTTAGGTGGTTTTTAAGAATGCAAAGGGCTATAAAAAAAACTCCTGAGCATTACATAAGTTCCTTCCAACTACCCAGGACCTGCAGTTGTACCAAAAAATTGCTCCATAATTAGCATTATTATTTTAATTTTTTTTCCCTGAGAAAAAAAATCTGTAAAAAATAAAAAAATGACAGTACACACATATGAATTAAACAATGATCCCACAAAAAAGACAAAGAATACTCTATGAAATAAACTAAATGACTCTATTAAATAAACAAAGCTACGCTCAAAAAGTCCACCCTCTAAATCTGTTGTCAGATAGTTCACAGCAGGAGGGGAGGGGGCAGATCAGACCTTGTAACTAGGGTAAGAAAGCACTTAGCATTATGGGATAAAGTACTACATGTACCATGGGGACATAGCTGTAACAAAATTATAATATTGGATCTTCTTTAAATTAAAAATTTAACAAAATTATAATATTAGATCTTCTTTAAAGTAAAAAAAAAAAAACACATTTTATATTTTCCATAATAATAACTTTTGCTGACCTAGGGGGTTGTTTTTGAAAAGCAAAGAGCAAGGCCTATTAACTTAGAGCAACCCAGCAAAAGCATTTAAAGCCTCGTACACACAACCGGTTTTCCCTCCGGGAAAACTGCTATGAGAGCTTTTGGCCAGGAAAACCGGCCGTGTGGATGCTCCATCTCAGTTTTCCCGACAGTAAAACTGCCAGGAAAAAAAAAAAAGAGAACCAGCTCTCTTTAAACCTGGCGTTTTCCTATGGGAAACACTATGATGGAGCGTACACACACGGCCAGGATTCCCGACCAAAGCTTTTTTGGCAGTTTTCCTGTCGGGAAACCCGGCCGTTTGTAGGTGGGAAAAAAGTTCCAGAGCAGGTTCTCGGTTTCCCCCTCGGGTTTCTCGGCAGTAAAAAGTCTGCCGGGAAACCCCGAACGTGTGTACGAGGCTTCACTGCTCACTCTACTGAAATGTTTATATGAAAACTGAAATGCATTATTGTTTTTAGCTAAACTTAACTAGCCTGATTGCAATGCCAACTTTAAAGTTAACATATTATTAACATTATTTTTTAAATAAATAAATACTTTCATCTTCCCATTAACAAAAAAATATATATATGTGCATCTGATCCACCTCAGCTACCTAGACAAGCTTCACGTATATGAACTGGCTACCAGGAACTTTGTGTTTCACATTATTAAAGATTATGGAACCTGAGAGTGATTCTAGTCTTTCTTAACTCTTCTTTTTTTTTTTTTACAAATCTCTTCATTAAATTTTTTTCATTTCCATACAAAAAAAAGGAAACAGTAAACATATATATATATATACCATATTCCTGCCATTCTAACATTTCTTCCATATCTTCATCCATCTAACACATTCCTCTTAAATTCCTTCCCTTCCTTTCTTGGTGCATTTACCCTTCCCCTGTGTCCTATTTACCATTAAGCTGTCATATGATTTTCTATCCAGCTTGCCCAAGCGCTCTCAAATTTTTCCCTCTGTCCTCTATTACTGTATATCTTCCTGTATAGTGGTAAGTAGGGATGAGCTTCGAGTTCGAAACGAACATATGTTCGACTCGAACATCGTCCGTTCGGTCGTTCGTCGAATTTCGAACAAAAACGATCGTTCGCGGCAAATTCGAGTGAAACGAAACGACCGTTTTTAAAACTTTTTTTTCCATTGATACTACTATCAATGGAATTTTTTTTTTTTAAACTGTCGTTTTTTCAGGAGTCCTGCTCCTGAGAAAACGACCGTTTTTAAGACTTTTTTCTATTGATACATGTTCCTTGGGACAAGACCCGGGTTCTGAAAGACGTTTTACAACAATAACTTAAAATGTTGTCTTTAAAATGATCGTTTTTGAATTTGAACGTTCGGGTCCCATAGACTTTAATGGGGTTCTAAATGTTCGTGCGAATGATCGGACTGTTCGACGGTTCTGGTGCGAACCGAACGCGGGGTGTTCGGCTCATCCCTAGTGGTAAGCAGTTATTGACTAGATTTTTCCAATGTGCCACCGAGGGGGCCTCTTCCTTTTTCCAATTTAGGACTATCGTCTTTCTAGCATAGTACATTAATAGTGCCACCTGTATTCTCCTTCCCATCAGGACAATCTTCTTCCTTACCATTCCCAATAGACATATCTCTGCCTCCTGTTCCAGAACAATTGATGTTACTATAGCAATTATTCTTAGAACATCCCTCCAGAATACCACAATCTTTGGACATTGCCAAAATATATGCATAAAATCTCCTGAAATGTCTGCACATCTCCAACAATTTGGAGGGTTAGACTGTGAGATCTTATTTAATTTATATGGTGTATAGTGACTCCTATATATTATCTTGTATTGTATTAGTTTATCTCGAAGTGAAACCAGTGTCTGTAGTGGGAACCCCCCACACTTCTTCCCAATTTTCCCCCTCCAAGTTTGGGACATCTCTTCTCCATTGTTCACTTAATTTATTTGTATCAAATTGTCATATATAGGATTGAGATTGTCCCTCTTCCATTTTTCACCATTTTTTCGAGACCTACTACCATTATTTGCGGGATTCCCCCTGAAAACTGGGCCGCTAGTGCATGGGTAAGTTGCCTATATCTAAAGATGTAACTCTGTGGGATATTCCATGACTCTCTCATCTCCTCAAATGTGGAGAATCTTTCTCCCTGTAATATTTGCGATATCTTTTTTACCCCAGATTTAGTCCATGCCCCTGGATCCTGTATGGAGTCCAGGTGCGGCAGTTCAGGGTTCCTCCATAATGGGGTATTTGGGGATAGATTAGTTTCTGACCATCCCTCTTTTACCATAGCAGCTTTCCATATTTTAACTGTTGTTTTCATTAGAGGAGTCAACTCTCGCCTAGATTTTAGCAATCTATACAATAGACCCTGCAGTGCCTCTACTGATTGAACCACTGCTGCTTCTAACATAGTTGCGGAATCGAACCCATCCGGGTTCAACCATCTCTTAACTCTTCTTAAAATGTTTTTTTTACTGCTGTCTGTGTTCCTGTTAGGGATATTTGGTATTTTTTGTCCCTTGACATAAGTTGCATATAGAGAAAGAATGGTTTTTCCATCAGAATATAAAAGGGTTATTTATACCAAGAGCTCTGGAATATCCTAATGCACGAGGTAGTGATAGCCAAACCAATAACACATCACCCTAAATATGTGGCTTTGTGTCCCCTTCCTAGATCCTCCTTTGCCCCTATTGGCTGAATATAATGCTAAATTTGAAAATAACGCAAAAAATTTGAAAATAACACTAAACAATATATACCATTAATTGACTTAATTTTCCTCATCCTTCTCACATTCCCAGTGCCATCATCAATGCGAACCCAGACGGTGAGTTTGTCCTTCGGGCTGCCATCCATCTTGTAGAAGAACTGCAGACACTGCTCTGTCCTTTTAGGATAGAGGATCCTGGACTCCAGCACGGCAGTTTTTCCAACACTTCCTCCATGGGTGTTAAAGGACATAAAATAACCAGCCTCTGCAGGAAGAAGATTGTATGATTACCCATTATTGAGTACTCAGGTATAACATCTGCTAATAGAAATTAGATTAAAAAAAGAAATATTTTTTTTTGTTCTAAAACAATATTCTAGTAGTGTTTGATTGCCATTCTAAAAACAGTTCTAAATAACTTTTTAAATTAGATGTTTAATAAATAGCTGTCAAAGAAATCTAAAATCGTCTTCTATCCTGGTCTTCCATCCCTAGTAATTACTTAATGCCCTTTACCTATCTAAATTTGCCATTACATGACTCCATGTGGTGCACCTTCCATTAGTGAAGACCAGTCACTTAGGCCCTTTTCACACTGGCGCGTTTTTCGAGCGTTATTACAGCGTTATTCGAGCGTTATTACAGCGTTATTACATCACTATTCAAGCAAATCCTCATCTGCAACCCCAATGTGTTGGTAAAGCACCGATAAGACCCTAAAGTTTTAGGGCGTTTTTGCAGTGCCGCAGTGTGAAAGGGTAAGGCGTTTTTACAGTGCTTTTCAATTCATTTCAATGGAGAGGGGCGTTTTTGGAGTGTTTTTTTAGCGCTCAAAAGCTGCTCCAAAGATGCTGCTTGCAGAACTCAGTGTGAAAAGGTCCATTGAGATGCATGGAGAGCGTTTTATAAGCGCTTTAAGAGCGCTATTTTTAACCACTTAAGGCCACGTAAACACGATCAGACCGGTCCGATGAGACTGGTCTGACGGACCGTTTTCATCGGACCACGCTGAAGTGGTCTGATGGTCTGATGTGCAGACA
Organism: Rana kukunoris; assembly: GCA_029574335.1. Classification (NCBI taxonomy): domain Eukaryota; kingdom Metazoa; phylum Chordata; class Amphibia; order Anura; family Ranidae; genus Rana; species Rana kukunoris. The sequence goes on along the minus strand of CM056052.1, from coordinate 62,682,730 downwards.
CACCATCAGTCAGGTGACGTAGAACACAACGACGTGCTGAAAAAACTAAGTTCAATGCTTCCAAGCATGCGTTGACTTGATTCTGAGCATGCGCAGGTTTTTGGTCCGATGCTTTTGTGTACTAACCATCGTTTTGGTACAAAAAAATGGCGTCCTTTTTTCCCCACAAATAGAGCTTTCTTTTGGTGGTATTTGATCACCTTTTTTATTTTTTGCGCTATAAACAAAAATAGAGCGAAAATTTTGAAAAAAATTCAATATTTTTTACTTTTTGCTATAATAAATATCCCCCAAAAATATATAAAAAAAAATTTCCTCAGTTTAGGCCGATACGTATTCTTCTACCTATTTTTGGTAAAGAAAAATCCCAATAACCGTTTATCGGTTAGTTTGCGCAAAATTTATAGCGTTTTCAAAATAGGGTATAGTTTTATTGCATTTTTATAAAAAAATATTTTTTTTACTACTAATGGTGGCGATCAGCGTTTTTTTTCGTGACTGCGACATTATGACGGACACTTCGGACAATTTTGACAAATTTTTTGGACAATTGTCATTTTCACAGCAACACATTTAAATTGCATTGTGTACTGTGGAAACGACAGTTTCAGTTTGGGAGATAACCACAGGGGGCGCTGAAGGGGTTATGTGTTCTCTAATGTGTGTTTACATGTAGGGGGGCGATCGATGCTGCCACCACAGTGAAGGACGGGGAAGCCGTGTTTACACACGGCTCTCCCCATTCTTCAGCTCCGGGGACCGATCGCCGCACTCTAGCGGCGATCGGGTCCGCGAGTCCCGCGGTGCCGGAGCTTCCGTGAACCACGGCTGGGTACTAGCACAGCACATATCTGTATGTGCATGTGCCCAGCCGTGGCATTCTGCCAACGTAAATGTGCAGGAGGCGGTCTTAAAGTGGTTAACGCTAAAACTCTGTAAAAACGCTTCAGTGTGAAAGGGGTTTAAGTGTTACAGTCTATTTTAATTCAAGTATATCCATTACTTGGCAATTCAATTTACACCTTATCTTACAAGTACTGTAGACAAAAAAGTTTGATGGAATCACAGTCAAATGCAGCAGGACATCAACTTTACTGGAACATCGGTGTGTGCAGCACAGTCAACACATTTCTGCCATAACAGTCTTACTCATGACTACAAGCACTATTCACCAAAAAACTCCTCTCCCCTCTTGAAACGGATTCGGGAAGATTTACACAAAACTATATCTGAAGCCAAAATCTTTCTTCTTTTTTTTAGAATAGAGTAGGCAATGGCTAAAACCCTTCCAGGTTTATATTCATCACCTTTGTCCCATCAGGGAGAGTTACTTTCAATTTTTGTCCCATAGACAGAACAGGTAGTGAATATATACCCTGATGGGTTTTACTTCCTCTTTATTTCCCTGCAAATGTAAAGCATATAGGGCTACTATGCATCGCATAGTAGCCCATTATGTGTCACTTACCTGAAACCGAAGCCTGCAATGTCACCGCTGTCCTGACTAGCAGCGAGCGTCCATATTCATCCCTCTTCTTTTCTGTGACTGGCCGGAGTCGCATGCACTCAGGAGTCGCAAGTCACGACGTGACCTCCTTACAAACGGCACGATCGCCGTTTCTAAAGTGCACCTGCGCCATAGCCATTGGCACACGGCTCTATTGTAAATATTTCCTAAACCATGGAGGTTTAGGAGATATTTTCAGTACCCACAGGTAAGCTTTAATCTAGGCTTACCTGTATGTAAAAGTGGTTGTACAGGGTGTACAACCACTTTAATGCACTGTTTAATTGAGCAACTAGGTAGCAAATGATGTTTAATGTTGATAAATGTAAAGTTATGCACTTGGGGGCTAAGAATATGCACGCATTATATATACTAGGGGGGAGTACAACTGGGGGAATCCATAGTGGAGAAGGATCTGGGGGTTTTGGTAGATCATAAGCTTAATAATAGCATGCAATGAAAGCTGTGGTTTTCAAAGCAAGCAGTCCTTTCTTGTATCAAGAGAGGTATGGACTCCAAAGAGAGAGATATAATTTTGCCCATGTACAAATCATTAGTAAGACCTCATCTGGAATATGCAGTCCAGTTTTGGGCCCCAGTTCTCAAAAGGGATATCGGGGAACTGGAGAAAGTGAAGAGAAGGGCAACCAAATTGATAAGAGGCATGGAGGAGCTCAGCTATGGGGAAAGATTAGAGGAACTGAATTTATTCTCTCATGAGAAGAGGAGAATAAGGGGGGGGGGATATGATCAACATTTACAATTCCATAAGGGGTCCATATCGTGAACTTGGTGTTGAGTTATTGATGTTAAGCTCATTGCAGAAGAAACTCTTTATGTCTAGAGAAAAAAACCATATAATCTTAAGTACCGAAAGGTTTCTTCACACTAATAGCTGTGAAAATGTGGAATAGACTACCTGCAGAGGTGGTTCTGGCCAGCTCTGTAGATTGCTTTTAAAATGGCCTGGATTATTTCCTAATGTACATAATATAACCGGATACTAAAATTTATAGGTAAAGTTGGTCCAGGGAAAAATCCGATTGCCTCTCTGGGGATCAGGAAGGAATTTTCTTCCCGGTTGTAGCAAATTGGATCATGCTTTGCTGGGGTTTTTCGCCTTCCTTTGAATAAACTGTGGGTATAGGATAGTGTATATGGGATAGTATGTTTTTTTTTTTCTTGTCTGTTTGTTTTTCTTTGTTTTATTGGCTGAGCTAGATGGACTTGTATCCATTTTTAGACTAACTATGTAACTATGTAATGATGTGTCAGTGAACAGAACTGCATTAATATGTCTATTCTATAGCTTGCATGAGTTTTAATTTTAACTTAAGTACACTTAAACACTTATCTCATTCTAGTAAATTATCTTGTGTTCAGTATCACAGGCAAGTTCATAGTTTACTTTCAAGTGACAGAAGTGTAAACAAACTTAGATCCAGTTTGGGGAAAATCATAGTACATTCTTTCTCCTAATTACATAACCGGAACAAACAAGGTAATTGACCCTTGTCAACAGCAATCAATGCAGAATCTGTGTTTATGCCTGCTGTTAAACCATAACACGTGGCCTTTGCACAAGGACCATGCTCTTGTGGGGCACACAAGGTAATGTCAGCAGTTTTCTACTTTATTACCTCTACAGCGTCCTACCAAGGTATGGTCCCCAGAAACCCCAGGAACACTGAGTTCATGGACCCAGTCTGCATCGTCCGTGATACCCTGGACCATTCCACAGATGTTGATGAATTCAAAGGAGCACTGATCAAGGAGAATGAGCGGGGCAGCTGTAAGGAAATAATACAAATTAATGGGAATCAATTCTGTGTTTGTGATACATTTCTCCAATACCTGCAACAGTGTAATTTATCAATATCAGGATTCACCCACTAAGACTTAGGACTTTTTTAATCTTTGCTGCCATTTTATCACATGATCATTTTGTGATGAAAATGGTCAGTTCACAAAAACAAATATCACTAATGTTTGCAATAAATTTTTACAATAAATAGCTTTAAAACCCCTAAATGCTCTTGTCCCCAGTACATTTAGGCCTAGCCTTGCTATTTAAAATGATCTTTCTGCTGGCCAATTTTACACTGCTGTATCATCTGCTGTCTGATAATTCATGAAGTAAAAATCTGCCTCTCTCTAATACGATGTGTCACTGCTAAAGTACCTCGGATAAAAGCTTTTCTTTTAAAACTGAAATGAAGCAGATTGAGGTGTTTATTGTAAGGGAGATCAATGCCAAATATGTGAGCCAGTGTATGATGTTAGTTAGACTAACCATGAAAAACAAACTGTTCTATAATACCACATACAACTTTAAGGCATACCCCAAGCTTGTTATTTGTTGAAGTGGAGTTCCAGTGCCCCAATTTTTTTTTCAAATACTCCACCGCAATTAGGTCCACTTTAAATACAACATTTAGATAATGATATTAATGCTGTCCTTTTAGTTAATGTTTAAATTGTTAAAAACTAACCTTATCTCAGAAGCAGGCAGGGTCCATATCTGCTGTGTGCATCTGATCCCGCGCCTGCGCAGTAATGACACTGCATGGCGCTCTTTCATTCTGACACGTTGCTATAGTAATGGAGGTGTTATCAGAAGTTCCCATCCCATTGCTATAGCAACCTGTCAATCAAAGAAAATAGTAGGCAAAAACCATGAGTGAAACTTGGAGATAATTACGTGATGGCTGGACGTGCAAAGGGACCACCACCGTGTGGGTAAAAAAATTTAACCACGTGAGGGGAAAAACACACGCATCCCACCATTTTTTTTCCTCATGCGGTTGACAAGTTTTTTACCCACACGGTGGTGGTCCCTTTGCACATCCCCCCCCCCCCCGTCACGTAATTATCTCCAAGTTTCACTGATGGTTTTGCCTACTACATTTAGTTGAATGAGTCCATCTCCAGCTTGTCCCCCTCGGTCGCCGCGGGAGACCTTCCCTCAGGCGAATATCCCTGACGTGATATTGGTCTTTTAGGTAAGCGGCACAATGCTTTTCCCCAAATTTATATAATGTTTACTGTTTTATTGAAAGGTTGCTTTTTGGTGCATCCATGCACATCCCATCTGTTATGATTAATGGATGTATATTGATTAATTCTAGAATTCTCCTGACGAAGCGGTCCAATCGGGAAACTAGTCGAGAAATCCTTCCCCATGTGATCCCTACTTTTCACCGTGACCCTCTCCGCTATCAGTGATCTGTATGGTTGATCCATGGTATCTTTTGTATTCGTGATGTATTGTTGTTTGTTCAATTTTTTTATATTTAATAATATTTTATATTTAATTTTTTTATATTTTGTATATCTTTGCCAATAAATTTATATATATTTTTTTAATATTGCTCTTATTGAGTTCACCTGTTCTATACTGTATCGCTATAGTCCTATGCCCCCCTTCTTTTTTGGTCTTTAGTGTCCTTGGGGACCTTTCAGTCCTACTTCTATTCCAACTGTTATTCAGGATGATGGTACTATATACGGTATCTGTCTTTACTCTCTGTACTAAGAGGCTAATAATTTATCCTTAAATATAGAGGAGGATGGACATTGGATTGATCCCAAGTTAAAAAAAAAAAAACTGGCGGAACTCCACTTTAAGCCTGTATTTAGACATCTTGATGCTCAAGGAAAACCTATATGATGTACATGACTAAAAAGGTAAAGTGATAAGGCATTGCTGCATGTTCTCTGCTATATGTGAAGTATCATTTAGCCTCATAGTCCATATAAAGAAAAAGGGGAGAATGAGAAGAGAATCTTTGACTCCTCATAGCAGACACCTTCACCTACTGTTTTTTTTTTTAATTAATTCCTTCACAAATACCCAGATGATGGAAACAATAGGAAAAAGGTAACTGGCTTGTGGTAATTTAGCTTGATGTCAATTTTTTTTTATATTATTGCTACGTACTGCAGTGGTACATGCGATTGAGGCGTTCCAGGTCTATCAGTGAGAAGTCCAGGCGTTGTCCTATAATGTTATTGAAGGCTGGGATTTTAGCAGTAATAGTCGGAACACTGGCATTTTTGTTGAACGAGAACGGACCGTAATGCATAACGGACTCATAGTCATATGGAGTGTTCAGGTCAGTGATGAATTTGTCGTCGTATGTGTTGAAGTTGTGTCCCATTCCTAAAAAAAGCCAATATTGGAATTAACAGAAAAATTAACAGAATGAAAGAAGAGACCAAATTGTGCAAAAGTTTATTGGCATGAGCCAATTAAATTGTAAAAAGGCATTGAGCCAGAAGCATGGGTAGTGATATCAATCTAGAGAGTGAGAGGTGTCCCGAGAGCCACGCATCAAGTCAATGCTTGCTGTGTGATAGTGAATGGCAATCTCAGCCTGGGCCCCCACCAGGCCATGCTCCCAACACGTTTCACTCTACCCAGAGCTTACACCTCTCGTGGGGGTCCAAGCTGAGACTGTCATTCACTATCACACATCAGGCGTTGTCTTAATGTGGGTGTCCTGGGACACCTATCACTCTCTACCATTGCATGGAGCATAGACAAGCTCCCTCCCCGGCCAACACTCACAGCAGCGGGCACAGTACTCCATTTCCATACAGTCTGATTGGCTCACACACAAATCTTGGTGACATCAATCTACCCTCTCTATTTTTTAGGTCGTCCCCCTGTCAGAACACAACAGCTGAGCGGGGGAGATTGCTGATCTAACCTTGCATGATTAGTACAGCGGCTCCAGCCAGAGCTGACAGTGTGTACCGGCTTTATTCAAGTCAACTGCTTAAAAACTTAAGATATCAGCCACAGAGGGAGAGCATTGATTTTAACAATAGACATTGTAGAAGGAACAAACATTTTGCAGCATTAAAAAATAGGAAGTCATTATCCTCATTGGGCAGTGCTGTGCTGGTATCAACATGGTCTCTGTGGCATGAAGTAAGAGAAAATCTTGAAAATGGGGACATAGATAGTAACAGAAACCTAACAAAGGTTGTAACATTTTCCTATCCTACCAATAAAAAGATGTCCATTCATGAAAATATTTGCTGCGTGAATGCCTCAGCAGTCACACAGCCGTTGTGAATAATCCCCGTAATGTGTCTAAAATGTGTATTTTCCATGATCGTCACCTCTATCTGATGGCTATAATGTGGTATTTTCCTGAAATACCTCAATCAGAAAAATTCCACATTATTGCCACTAAATTGAATTGGTGATCTTAGGAACGCATATAACAGACGCATTGTGGTAATTATTTGCAATGGATCTCTAAATGCTGAAGCAAATTTATTTTTATATAAATGTACCCCAAAGTGCTTTACCATTGTTATCCTGTTGGGAGATTTAACCCATATCTGCTGTCCTGTCTGACTATAAAAAAAAAAGTTTAGGGCATGAACCTGTGAGACAGAAATGTAGTTGTGAGTATTATAACGCCTTATAAAGCCTTTTTTCACATATTCTACTTAATAGAGGAGGATATAGTTTTCCTTTTTTGTAAACATCATAGAAAATTTAAACTGACCTTCAGTGATTTCATCCCACCAGATCTCTACATAATCATCTCGATCGGTTCTGGACTGCTCATGGTAGAATCCCAGTGCATGTAAGATCTCGTGTTCTATAATGGCCTTATGGTCACATCCACTTCCAATAGAAACGTTCTGACCTACTCCGAAGTCACCGACGTAGGACCAGCATCTAGGGGCGGAAATATAATTGACATGCTTGCCATAGGTGTGCGCAGCCTATTGCATTAGGGTGTGCATACCAAAGCACAAACACACATGCGTGTGAATATGTATGTATATATACACACTCACAAAAGTGAGTACACCCCTCACATTTTTGTAAATATTTTAATATATATTTTAATGTGACAATATTGAAGAAATTACACGTTTCTACAATGTAAAGAAGTAAGTGTACAGCTTTTATAACCGTGTACATTTGCTGTCACCTCAAAATAACTCAACACACAGCCATTAACGTCAAAACCGCTGGCAAAAAAAAGTGAGGACAACCCTAATGAGACGTTTTCTGTGAAGTAAAAAACGATGTTTTTGAAACGTCGCTTTTCAAAGTCGATGTTGCATACACACCATCGTTTTTTTCACAAAAAGCGAGGTTACGTTCACCACTCTTTTCCATTGAAGCTCGCTTCATAACTAGCTTCTGGGCATGCGCGGGTTGAAAAACGTCGTTTTAAACAACGTTTTTGCTACACACGGTGACTTTTTGTGAAACAAAAAACGACGTTTTGAAAAACGACACAAAAAATTCAAGCATGTTGGAATTTTTTTTTGGTCGTTTTTTTTTTAAGACAAAAAACAACGTTTTGCCCACACACGATCAATTTAAATGACGTTTTAAAAAACAACGTTTTTTTTCATCGCAAAAAACGACCGTGTGTACGCGGCATTAGTATAAGAAGTCCAAATTGGGTCCAAAGTGTCAATATTTTGTGTGGCCACCATTATTTTCCAGCACTGCCTTAACCCTCTTGGGTATGGCGTTCACCAGAGCTTCACAGGTTGCCACTGGAGTCCTTTTCCACTCCTCCATGATGACATCACGGAGCTGGTGGATGTTAGAGACCTTGTGCTCCTCCAACTTCCGTTTGAGGATGCCCCACAGATGCTCAAAAGGGTTTAGGTCAGGACACATGCTTGGCCAGTCCATTATCTTTACCCTCAGGTTCTTTAGAAAGGCAGTGGTTGTCTTGGGGTTGTTATCATGTTGGAATACTGCCTTGCGGGCCAGTCTCCGAAGGGAGGCGATCATGCTCTGCTTCAGTATGTCACAGTACATGATGGCATTCCTGGTTCCCTCAATGAACTGTATGCAGCCCCAGACCATGACACTCCCACCACCATGCTTGACAGTAGGCAAGACACATTTGTCTTTGTACTCCTCACCTGGTCGCCGCCACACACACTTGACACCATCTGAACCAAATAAGTTGTTCTTGGTCTCATCAGACTTAGTCTGCTTGTCTTCAGCAAACTGTTTGCGGGCTTACTTGCGCATTATCTTTAGAAGAGGCTTCCTTCTGGGATGACAGTCATGCAGACCAATTTGATGCAGTGTGCAGCATATGGTCTAAGTACTGACAGGCTGAATATGCAAATGAGCCTGATACGCCGATTCCAGAACGTATTTGCGTGCCGTCCTCGTAGTTTACGTCGTTTGCGTAAGCGTAAGGTTACCCCTGCTATATGAGGGGTAACCTTGCGTAGGTCCGGCGTACACCATGTTAAATTTGGACATTGGGACAGCGTTGTGTTTTTCTGTAGTTTACGTCGTTTACGTAACTCGTCGTGAATAGGGCTGTGCGTTAATTACGTTGAGGTCAAAACAATGTATTTGCGGTGTACTATGGAGCATGCGCAGTGGGCTACGTTTACGGCCGGCGCATGCGCATGCGCAGTTCGTTCGGCGCGGGGGCGCGCTTAATTTAAATACAAGCTGTCCCGTTTGAATTACGCGGGGATACGCCGGGCCATTTACACTATGCCGCCGCAAATTACGGAGCAAGTGCTTGGAGAATACGGCACTTGCGGCGGCGTAGTGTAAATAGCATACCCTACACTATGCCGCCAGAAATGAGAATCTGGCCCTATATGTGTATATATACTGCCTACTCTTGAAAACCTGCACGTGATTGTTCAATTTATTTCCCAAAGATTGAGAAAGACTGTCTTGGAATATACAGCAAATGAGGAAAAGAAAAAGAGCAAGACATAAATAAGTTCAGCATTACTTAGGGATTTGTACAGTGAAAGAGGAAATGGGTATTAAAAATAAAAAAGTGAATTACAAAAGTATAATTTACCCTCCAAATTTCTGGAAATGAAGAAATGTGTGTTCTCCTTCATAGGGTTTAAAATCTACACAAGACTTGAGACGGAACATTTCAAAAACCTTCAGAATAGCTCCCTTGGCATTTAGGTCTGAAATGAAAAATAAAGCATACATGAGATTCAATTCATGAAAGACAGTCTGAACTCTGAAAGCTGTGTTTAAAAAAGGCAGGCAGAGGGTGAAGGGCTAGTCACCAGTTTGGCAGTAGTCTCAGATCCTGCCACTGCCACCAGATCTGAGAGATTTTCTAGCTTGTGGGACAACAATCTAACCTCCAGCAAACTGAGAGTGATGGCCACTGGGGTGGGAAACCCCACAGTTAACTCTTGCACAACCACACAGTAGCCACCACCATATGTTTTGACAGAAACATGCAACGATCATTGCATTTGCTGTAGAAGTTCTGATCTGTATGAAATATCTGTGACACTCACTGCCACACACAGACAGGAATGAAACAGAGGTTAAATATAGAAAAATATGCAGGGATCATAAGGATGAATGTGAAAAGGAAAATCTGTGTAAATAAAAAGAAGGGATTTGTAATGTTATTATCATATTGATAAAACTTATAAGCTGCAATAGCATTAATCATAAGGTTATAGTGAGATCAGTGCTAAATCTGTGACAGGTGAGACAACAACTGAATGTCTATATATTGTGTACACTGTATTGATCTGGATTTGAGTTTGCAAAATTACAAACAGGACTTGCAGAACCATTGACGAATCAAGCCCAGGTACATTTTCTCATTCCAAAGCAGAATGGAAAAGTTCTGGACACAAGTAATATTTTTAGGATACTGATTAGATACAATTACCATTTTTTAAACATCCTTTACTTTTTGAGCTCAGGTCCACTTTAACATATAACGCATATGCTACATGCAATGACTGATTTAGTCATTTTATCATTGCTGAAAATAAGGGCCCAGATTCACATACACTTAATATTGCGCTGCGTAATCAAAATACTCTACGTTGCCGTATTTTACCAGGCTCTACACCGAATCCTGGTAGATTTTTGCCCGTACGCTACGGCGGCGTAGTCTATTTCTCGCCGCGTAATCGAAATACGCGATTAGGGGGCGTGAAGTATTTAAATTAAGCGCGTCCCCGCGGCGATCGAACTGCTCATGCTCCGTTCAGAAATTTCCCGCCGTGCATTGCGCGAAATCACGTCGTTACGTCATTCGTTGTTTGAGTAGCGGCGTTTACGACATTCCTATTCCCAGACGACTTACGTTAAAAATAATAAAAGACGTCGGAAAACGTAGAAATTCGACGCGGGAACGACGGCCATACTTAACATGGGCTGTCTAATATTAGAGCAGCAAAAAGCTGGTATAGTGTTACGCAAATAAAAGATGACTAAAGGTGCCGTAAGAGATTGCGATTGAAGATCGTAATTTCGGGGATCGTCGGCAAAAGCTCATTTGGATACCCGGACGCTGAAAACAACGGGAAGTCCACCCAGTGGCCGCAATTTTATTGCAGCGTAGATCCGAAGGCGTATGAACACGTAATCAAGTCGAATTGAAGCCCGCAGCCGTCTATTCATGGTTTGAGGTTTCCGACTAGCTAAAAAACGCGCGTAATTTGAAATTACTCCAGTCTAACACCAGTTAGACAGGCGTAATGGCTCTCTGAATCTGGCCCAAGGTGTCTATGTATATTAACAATTTATATAGTTTAGGAATTGTGTCTTTGGGATCTACCGTAAATATTTCTTAAGAGAATAAATAGAGAGATAGGAAAGACAGATTATTATTATTATTATTATTATTATTATTATTATACAGGATTTATATAATGCTAACAGTTTGCATAGCGCTTTACAATGTAGAGTACAGTTCAATACAGAAGGGACAGAAGGGCTAAGCCCTCATTCACACTGGCGAACACTGGCCCATTGCGAGGGCTGTATTTGCCAAGGTGGATTTAAAGGTGTTCTGTGCATCTGCGTGCAATCAGTCCCATTCATGCCTATTGGGACGCGGTGGCTACATGGACACAGCCGCTGTTCCCAATTTGACATCTCTTTGGGTCCCCGAATACAGACAGTGTGAGTTTCAGGCCATGCACCTGCACAGATGTCATATCCGGACCAGCGGATGTGTCTGTGTAGTCGCTGTGTCCAAATAGACATAAATGGGACTGCTAGCGCAGGAATACCCGGCAGAACGCTGCATACCGTGCAAGTAAACATAAATGTATAAATGTACAAATGTTAGTACATCTGTGCGAAGGAGGTCTATAGAGAGATTAGCAACATAGACAAGAAAGAAACATAAACTAACAGATTACCCAGATTATCGGCCAATATGTATGGAATAGGGAACTTCCACCGATAGGATTCATTCCGCAGCGCATTCCTATCATTCTGGAAGAAAAAAAAAGCTTTAAGATGATTCATGCACTATTGCCTAGGCCACTGTCCAACCTCACAGGTAGCCTTAGAGCCCTTTCACACTGGGGTTGCCAGTAAAGCACGGCTAGTTTTAACAGCGCTTTATCGCTGTTTAAGCAGAGCTTTTCAGTTGCTAGCAGGGTACTTTTAACCCCAAAGAAGGGGTTAAAAACTCCTGTGTTGAGGCGTTTCCGAATCGCTTTTGAGGTTTCAGTGCTTCATTGCAATGGGCAGAGGCATTTTAAGAGCGCTCCCAAACCATCCCAAAGATGTTGCTTGCAGGGCGTTTTCTAACGTCCCGCAAGCGCAACGCCCCAGTGTGAAAGCACTCGGACTTTCACACTCCGGCGGCATGGGAGGCAGATTTCAGGCACTTTACAGGTACTATATCTAGCGCTAAAACGCCTGAAAACTACCGCAGTGTGAAAGGGGTCTTTGACAAAACATAGGAAGATAGGACAAGGTACTACATGTACTATGTGTCCCTTGGGTAAGAGAACACATTAAAAAAATCAAGACTTCTTCTGTTACACAGTGCACCGTAATGTACAAAAACACATCGCAGTAATGCAATGCAGGGTGTGAGTCTGGTCTATACATTGTGATAATACTCAGTAAAATACTCTATTAACTATGTTTATGTAATGTGCAGCACTTTGTGTGCTGTGATGTCATTAATTTAGAATGCAGAGTAGGTTCCAACAGACCCATGCTGCAATACAATAAAAGGAACTATGATGCAATGCATTTAAAACTTGTTGTTTGGGCTACATTGACACAATGCATTTCAACGCATGGCATACTTCACATTAACGTTTGTACAACAACCCACAACGGACAGAAGGTGCGCTAAAACGTATATCTTTTATTTTTTTGGGCAGATGACTACAATTTTCTTCTCATGATATTATGTGGATGGAGGATTTTTTACTGCTGAATTAACACAATGCAGGTTCTAATATTCTCGAGATGTCTTCTTCTTTTGTAGGGAGTGATTTGTATCTGTATAAAAGGGTGCGGTATCTTTATAGTGCAGTGCAAAGTAAAGTTCTCAGCTGCATAAGAGCTGGGGGGAGGAGAAGCAACAGCACACTGATCTTCCCAGTGAATGGTCGTGCATAGATGGGGTCAGGGGGGTATGAGGACAAGTCTGATCATTGGAGGGAAGCAGGCTGAGTTCCCAGCATAGCGAGTGAACTGATTATGGTGTGATCTCTTGCTTAGTGTGGTCAGTTTTTAATAGGAAAGTACTGTCAGAAACACCAGGGATTTCACATAAAGGAAGCAATACAAAGAGAACAGGAGATTTGTTTCATACACGTACATGGTACATCAGGCACATATCAGGAATATGAAATGTTTGGCTTACATACTCTTTAACCTCTTGACGCCAGCTGCACACATATGGTTGGTTTTACGCCGAGTGGCCACATACATGCGGCCCTGTTAAACAACTTACTGTGCTGAGAGTATGCTCCCTGCATGGAAGTCGTCAGGAATTGGTAAACTCCCAATGTATACTTTTCGATCAGGAGCTTTCGGATCATGTAACCATTGTGACAGCTAATTACAACAGTCACATGACCCGAAAGCTCGCCTCCACCTTCTAGCTTTTAGAACTCTTAAAGGGCTGGTAGGTGGTCGGTGCAAAGGGGTTAAGGACCCCTACCAACCTCCTCCAGCAGGGCTGAGGACTGTTTTCTGCCTCCATGTGACAGCACTGAGTCAATCACCAAACATCCATGATGTCAATGGAGTGAGACATGTGCTTCTTCATAATCCAAAGTATGGGGTATGTTCTATATTATGAATAGCAGAATAGAACTGTTGCTATATACCACCGGGAAGGGAAATATCAAACCAAATCTGTTTCTTTGCTCTAATTGGGCAAATACAGGTTTGCACTAAAGTCTCCCTACTGGCACACAAAGTGATATTTCAAAACGGTGAAGGTTTTCCTTGTGTAATCATTTCCCTTTAGTAGTCCAGCCTGGTAACCACCATTTACAACCATTAACAATGAATCTAGGTTCTACCATTCATAAAGTGAATACTCAGCGAAAGCATGATATCACCTTGGAAGAGTCTCTGACCTGGAAATCAAAATAGAATACAAAGGACAGTCACTAAGATAGCAATGGGCTTCAGAATGTACCATATAAGTATTGTGCTATAAATGTGTGTTGTCATACTAGCATTAGATTACTGTATGTAATGTGTTACGATATAGAATAAAATGTATCACCCTGCTAGCGTAGGATGCTAAGCAAATTTAGTTTTTGGCTTCTTTTGTAGTCAAGGGAACAGTTATTGTTTAATTTGGTATGTTCAAAGTTTCACAGACTGGCAGTTTGACTGCTTCTCCCTGCCCCTGGAAGAAGTTTCCACAATATAGGGCTGGGGGAGACAAATGACCAACCTGAAAATGTATCATGCACTAGCCAATCCCTGGAGAGGAGTGTACAGAATGTGGCTGGGAAGGTGATAAATAGCTTGAAGCCCTGGATATGGGGTTCTTTCCTCATCAGGGAGAAGTACAAAGCCTCTGGGGCTGCTGACCCTTGAAGCAGCCTGTAGACCGTGTAGCTATAATTTGAGGTTTTAGCGGTGGCAACACTGAGAACATGAAGCAATCTATCTGAGAAGCTGACCTCACCCTCGTTGAGATATGTCTGGTGGAAGCTGGAAGGTGTGCAGCTGTCCTGGGACTTATGGATACTGACACTGTGATTCCTGGTGACTGTGTGATTTGGGACTTAAAGCGGAGTTCCACCCAAAAATGGAACTTCAGCTTATCCCACTCCTCACCCCCTTACATGCCACATTTCGCATGTCATTTTTTTGGGGGGAGTGGGGGCTTCCTGTCCCACTTCCTCCTTCCGCCGAGGGGCTGGTAAGGCGATTAAGCTTAATCACCTTATTGCAGCCCCTCCCTGTAGGCGATGGCCTAGGACACTGACAGGTCCTAGGCGATCGCCTGTCCAATAGGACGGCGCAGCGCCGGGCCGCGCGGCGCGCGCATGCGCAGTGCCGATCGCGCATTGTCAAAAGGTGGAAATGAGGACGCCGGTCGGGGAGGGGGAGCGGAGCAGGGCCCCGGCCGGCGCGTCGCTGGAACGCTGGAGCAGGTAAGTGTATGTTTATTAAAAGCCAGCAGCTACACTTTTTGTAGCTGCTGACTTTTAATAAACATAAAATTTGTCTGGAACACCCCTTTAAGTAGCAGTGATAGCTATGGCCTGAGATGGCTCTCATAGGATCTCAGAGTACTGGCCATTCTCCTGTGTACCCAGGAGATAGCCTGTAATTAGCTGTGGGAGCCAGCAACCTCCAATGCCTCTATCGGCTAATCACTGGAACCCCCGCTGGATTTCTTGCATCCAATCGCACTGTGGGTGCATTCGCAAGTGTGAATACACCCAACAAGTGCACAGGAAAAAGTGACAGAGAGAGGAGTATATTAGATTGCCGTCTCCTTTTACTGTCAAGGCACAGGGTAGGGTGTGGAGAAGATCTGTTCATGAAAGTAAACTTGCAGCAGAGAAAGTTTAGGTTCCTTTCACTGCCAGACAGGGCTGTGCTGTGTGGCAGAGCTATGTAAATCTTGGATGGACAGAAATACAAATCTTTTAGGCTGTGTTCAGACTGTGCGAGGACACGGCTCACAGCAGGGGGCCTGGGCATCCTTGTTCTCTGTTTCAGGAACAAATCAGGCCCAAGTTTTTGCCTGAATTCGAACCTGAAACTGAGCCAAAGATGCACAGAACTCCTGTCCAATGTGCTCTGTGGCCGCCCCGGAGAAATGTGAACCAGCTCCATTGAGAGCCGGTCATACTCTCCTGTCATGCAAATTGGATGCAGGGAACCCCTCATCCAATTTGCATAAGTGTGAACCCAGCCTGAATAAACAGCTCTTTATATATCGCATTTGTGTATTTAGCATTCTATTTCCTGGAGTTCAGATTTATCTTTTTTGCAATACCAGAATGATTACTTACCCACATTTAATTCAGGGATGTCTTTGAATTCTTCCGCTTCATCATTTTCTGTAAAAAAGGTAATTTACAACAAATGTAATTTCAAAGGTAAAATACAAAAAATACAAAAAGTGCTATACAAGTCAATCTGTGTTTTTTTTTTTTTTTTCTATAATCTTTATTTAATTATGCAAGACAAAATAAACAGTTTATAAAGACAAATTCAAGGTACCCAAATTTTCTTATCACGATAATGGAGGTAGACTCTCCAACAATGGGTTTGGTAATACCTTTATTGATTTCTTCAGAACAGCAACAGGAAAGAATTTGCAATACATTTTGGTATAATCATATTTAGAGTCAAAACTTTTTAATTTCAGATAGAGTGGAGAAGGGTTATAACCTTTGTCAACTGTTTATCAATGTCTTGTCTCAACTGGGGAGAGTTGTCTCTTTTTTTGTCCTGCTTACACTGGCATAGAACGTAAGGGGTGTTATCAGGAGTACAGGAGATGAGGGGAAATCTATCTTTGGGGAGATTTCCTCTCTGTAAGACATCAGGTGAAGGGACATTTCCCCAGCAGTAGAGCAATAAACATACCCAGATATTTTCAACCTTCCACTACACTATCCAACAAAATTCACTTTACATAGATTCTAGCAGAACTTATGTTTTCCAATTTAGGACCCTCTTAAGAAGGTCTGTTGTGGTTCAACGTAATGGCAAAAAAAAAAACCCCACTTGAACCTTTTTTGTAAAGCAGCTCACCCCAATTCATAGCATGTGTTTTCTGTTGAGCTGCAATGTGGGTGCATTGCTTTCTACTATACTTGTGTGTCATGGTGCCATTCTAAATAAATGCTTTACCATAAGACAAAGGTGTGAAGCAATGAACTTTACCCCACAATCCACAGTGTGTCGCATTGCAACGCTTTTTGACAGTGCAAATCAACAAACATCTTTTTCAACCAACCATAAGGCAAAAATGGGAATCATCCGTACATTGAGTTGTGTTCAATTGGCAAACAAGGATCCAATTTTGGTGCATCATAGTTACATTGGCAGCCTTTTCAAAATGAATGGGCTATCTTACTGTAGTGCACGATAACATGCTTACGGTATTACAACACAACTCATCAGGTAAATGTGAAAGGGATTTAAATGCCACCTATCTTATATTGTTACAAGATACCACTAAATCAATAGGGGCCGTTAAGACAAATTAATCCCTTATTGTAGGTAGAATATTTAAGTATATGTGGAACAGAAATGAAGCAATTCAAAATCTTCCAGATTTTTGCTCTTACCCAGGTTGGTTTGGTGATTTATCTGAAAAACAAAATGGCATTAAAATAATTATTAAATGCAATGGAAACCACTTGTAGAACAATGTTTCCCTAACTGGTAGTCTGCTGAGGGGATCTGAGGTCACGTGTAGTCTAGTATCCACAATCCATGTAACAATCGAGCATAATCATGCAGTACAAGGGTTAACAACTGATAGCGAGCATCAGATGTGATTGTTATTGCTCATAAGGCATAGGACATTTTTAGGATTGTTCTTTTCCTTCTTCAATAGGCGTATTCAATAAACAGTGCAAAGAGAGCTAAACAGTAACCAATCAGATTACAGTATACTGCGATCTGTTGCTGGTTGGTAAAAGATACTGCACTCTGCCACTCACCACTTCCTATTAAATTGAAGATAATATGTATTGAAATATTGAACTGCATTCTGCATGTGAGCCAGAGTATAACATTATCTGAAGTTGGGGAACAGGTTCAGAAACTAACTACGTCTTTCAACCACAGGAAAATCCATGCCATGAATGGTCTTAAATGCACCTTCGTAACAGCTCAGAGTGAGCAAGTCTTAAAAAGAAAAGTCATAGAGGGTAGAACAATTTTGAGTATGTCTCAAAGATTCTATACAATTGTTAAAGTGGAACCTATAGCAACTTAATAAAAATAATGTTCTGTAGCAAGAAACATTCATTAGGTGTTAATAATTATGCTACCAAAATTTGTGTATGATGTAAATTGCCTCCAACATTGCTCATATTTCTTGTTGCTGGAGGCTGCCATTTTGCTGAAGCCCAGCGCCCCTGAGCACCTACATTTTAATGTTGTACATAGCTATACCTGCAAAAGTTAGCCTGACTATATGGGTAGCCTTGGCTAACTATAAACAAAGGCATTTTTTAATCTTGGCTTGAAAAAAAAAATGTTTAGGTCTCTTTGGGAGGAGCAACCTGATTATGGGGGGGGGGGTGTAAAAACAGTTTTTCCACCCTCTGGCTGACCATCTGCATTGTAGCAATCCAGCTGGACAGGCCTGTACACATAATCTGATCCACCATCCATGGAGTGCTTTTCAGAGGGTGGTAAGCAGTACCACAAGTCTGAAAGAAGCCTTACCAACTTCAGATTCAAGAAGCATCAGCAGGCATGCATAGGGGCATATTATAAGCTTAGTTTGTTCTGAATAGCATCCCAATGCACCTTCTCAGCGCGTCTACATGTATTGTGCGCACTGCAAATAGCGCTGCATAAAAGATATTTGGTTTGTCATGGTGTTTTGGGCAGCCCAATAAAACGAACCAACGTGCTAAAGTGAACTGGCCCTTAAAGCTTGCTAAGACCGGTCCTCAGAGCTTCTTCTCCCCCACTCTAGCAGTCTAAGGTCTTTATGCCATCAAGACCAAATCAGGTTCCATAGCCACACTGCAATGAATTCTTTTTTAGTTGCCCAGAGATGGGCTTGATCTGTGGTCACCATTCCCAACTTAAAGCCAAATGATGCTTAAAGGCTCAGTAAAAGCTCAAATGAAGGCTCCAAGAAAGAGCAAATGCTTTGTGAATGCTAGAGGTATGCTGTGCTACCATGAAAGTTGAACCCCATGTGAACAAGGCCTCCTGGCTAAGCACAAAGCTATACAGTCTGACTTTTAGATTTTTTTTCCAGAAAATCATACATATTCTCAATTCCACATTTATATTGCATCCTAAAAATGTTATGCATTCTGTTGCTACTTAACTTACTATAACTCCTCTTTCCCTTACTTCCCCATCCAGCCCACCCAACGACAAAAAAGGAGAGCCCCCATCCTCTAGCCATGCCCTAATCCCCTCATGACTTTTAGATTCTTAACAAATGCCCATTGAAGTAATTTTGCACAAAACCTGCTTTGATCCCTGCTGGCTGTTCTCATCACAAATGATAATTTGTCATAAACTTTATTCAATGTGATTATTTTTAGTTAGAGAAAATTGGTTCACATATGAAAAACAAGGTGTGATTTTAAAACTCTTGCATTAAAATAGAATTAGTAAAAAAAAACATAATTGTAATTTAAACTGATTTAACCAAACTCCTTCACTAAATTAATTGATTATTTTTAATAAATCATCTGTTGAAGCCTTACTTACCGCGAAAGGTGCCACATTCACAAAGACAAGTGTGAGGCAGCAGAGGACGAGGAGTGCCCGGGCCACCATGTTGCTCAGTGGTGGAAAGTCACTGACGGTGCCCTCCTGGTCTCCCCAAACTTATATTGGTAATATGGACTTTGCACGACTTATCAAGTTCATGTCAACCAGTCTTTACTGTTATCTGAAGAATTATAATAGCTGCTAAGAGTACGGGATGATACCTTTATCTTAAGCCAGTTAATTACAGTAGTCATAAACTGATCATTGACACTTCTTTACCTGCTGGGGGATTAACTTTTATTTCTGTGATGACTGACAATTTAACACATATCTCTACATATTAACTTAGAATTCTGCAATAGAATTACAGTCAAACATGAAGATTGTTCATTAAAAGGAACCTATGCTTTGTTCACTCAGGGCAAAACAACAGGTTGACAACTGAATAATACAAAAAAGTGTAGCACTACCTACATTTTTGGTAGGGAGGTGGAAACCTCCT
Organism: Rana kukunoris; assembly: GCA_029574335.1. Taxonomy (NCBI): domain Eukaryota; kingdom Metazoa; phylum Chordata; class Amphibia; order Anura; family Ranidae; genus Rana; species Rana kukunoris. Next base: position 62,663,038 of record CM056052.1, on the reverse strand, counting down.
GATTGTGAATAACTCCGTACATGAATAATGTTGGAAACCTCCTAAATAAAATATCAGATTACCTGTACAAGAGCAAATTGCACTGAAAGTGCACTTGGAAGTGCAGTCGCTGTAAATCTGAGGGATAGATCTAAAATGAGGGGAAACTGGCCACCCTACGCCGACTTATCTTACTTACCCTGGCGTAACGTGGGCAGCATGTTGCTGCTCCCATTGATTAGCCATTCAAATATGTAAATGAGGGAAATACACCGATTCACAAATGTACGTGCGCCCGGCGCAGGCTCTACGCAACACGCGTAAGTTTTCCGTCCGGCGTAAAGTTATTCCCCATAAAGGAGGTTTAAGTCAGCACCAGACATGCAAAGGTCTGCAACAGGAAACTCAAGCCTAAGTATTTTACGTAGGATGTCGGTCTGGCTGGGCGTAGGTTACGCTAACGGTGTACACAGTGATCCGGTGTATCTTAGGCAGTTGTTCCGACGTGGTTGTGAGCATGCGCACGGGGATACGTCCACGTCTCGACGCATGCGCAGTTCGTTTTAAGTATTTGTTTGGCGCCGGCCCATCATTTGCATGGGGTCATGCTTCATTAGCATTGATCACGCCCACTTCCACCTACTTCCACTTACGCCAGCCTGCGCGTTTTCGAAATGTACGCTACGCCGGCGCAGAGTTGGGAGCAATAGCTTGCTGAATTCAGTGCATGCCTCTCCGCGCTGCGTCGGCTTGGCGTACTATGTGTGCGGTGGTACTTATACATATATACCGTATTTATCGGGGTATTGCACGGTCCTGGGTATAGTGCGCACCCCTAATGTGGACCCGAAAATTCCTGTAAAAAAAAACATTTTAGTACTTACAGTTTTGGTGTCTTGCGCGGCGTCCATCGGCGGCCATGTCCGGTCCGGCGTCCGTCTGCGGCTTCAGTGGTGTCCTCCCGGCTTCTCCCGCGCTGTCTCCGAGTCGAATCCCATCTTCCCGTGCTCAGTTTGAATACCTCCGCCGACATATACCGAGTGCAGTACACTCGGGTACATTCGGCCAGGCTCGGCTTCGCTCGTGCTCACGCTCTGTGACGTTTATGCGTGAGCACGAACAAAGCCGAGCCTGGCCGAATGTACCCGAGTGTACTGCACTCGGAATATGTCGGCGGAGGCGTTCAAACTGAGCGCGGGAAGCGGGTATCGGCATATATCGTGCACCCACGATTTTCCCCTTATTTTAGGGGAAAAAAGTGCGCGGTATACGCCAATAAATATGGTAGGTTGATTTAACTATTAACTCTCCCGGAGCATGGGAGGCAGGAGAAACGAGAACATAATTGTGTAGGAAGAGGCCACAGTCCTATATTAAATCTTTTTCAAAACTGAACTTTTAGAAATTTATTGATATTCTTTTTGGTTCTAGTATTCACATGGCACTGGCATTGCCCAACGCTTTCAGAGTTCATAGAGCCTGGAGTCCCTGTGGCTCCAAAGGAACTCACAATCAAATATCTCTACCACACTCTTAGGCCGCGTACACACGACCAAGAACCTCGTCGGGCTAAACTCATCGTTCCGCCCGACGAGATTCTCGGCCGGCCATCGAGTTCGTCGACCAGGCTGTCGAAAAAGGCGTTGAGCCATTAGTCCCGATGGCCCGTCGAGCAAATAGAGAACCTGCTCTCTATTTTGGCTCGACGAGCTTCCCGACGAGACGCTCGACGAAAGTGTACACACGATAGAGCTTCTCGGCAGAATAGGGATCCCAGCGAGCTTCTCGCTGGATTCTGCCGAGAAACTCGGTCGTGTGTACACATTAGGGCCAGCAATGGAAAAGCCAATTAGCCAATCACCGGGCTACTCTTTGAGCTCATGACCAATGCAGGGGGGGAGTTTGGAATGTTGAATGGCACTCAGGTTTGTGGGGAGTGGAGGAGAACAGGGCCAGCTCTGAGAATGAACCCAGACGTGCTTAGCTCTTAGCAATTCCAGGTTCAGAGTTGTCAGATCCTAGTTGGTACTGGCTAGGTAAGCAGCAGATTAGAGATCTGGGTAAGCAGTAGATCAGTAGATCGGCGTTGTGAAGATGTATTTGAGTTTGTGCATTCATTGGAAGATATTGTTCTCTAGATGTTGATCTGAATGTAATGTTTTTCCTTTTATTTCTCTTTATTTTCAACTGGTAATCCTGTGAATAACACACTTCCTGTATTAGGGTGGCTACCCTCCTTCCTACACTGAATCTATTGAGAGCCATGGTTGCCACCCAGATTGTACTTATGTAACAGAGCCTTGTAGATAGCACCTCTAAAAATAAGTCTACAATGGCAATGTGCATGTTTCCACCCTGACAGGTTGATTTTATGCAAGCCCAGATTTGTTTGGGTCCATTAGTATTCATGGCACACAATTTTGTCTCTAGATGATAGATTAAATGTGGTCATAAAAACACGACATTGTAGTCAAAATGTAAACATTTTTTTTTTTTTAAATATAGTATATGATTTGTAGTTGTAGAATGTAGAATCAGGGCATTTTTTCAGATGGAACTTGGTGGAGCTCAGAGATCTCTGATGAATCTGCGTGACGCAGCGTAACATGTAAGACCTGAACCCGGAAACAGGAAGTTAAACGCGGAACTCGTTTGTACTCTTTTGTTTTCACCTGAATGTAAGTCTCTTATTATTTTATTAAAACGTACATACGTACTTCACTATGGTACCATTCCTCTTTATTTGAGTGACACTGGAAACCCCCCCCCCCCCCCCTCGTCCAACCTTGGAACACAGGATCTGTACTAAATCACTACACCATCTTACTGAAAGGATGGAGTGACACCTACTGGGGAGCCAGAGCAACACACATTGAAAGACTATATTTTTGCCTTATAAAGGTAAGCGCAATGTGAGCACATTTCCTGAAGAAAAGTCACCCATATCATAGGATCTGCTACACCACCACGGATGGGACATTTTATTTCATGCATTTGCACTTTTTTTGCAAAGATTGTGATTCACCATACAGACTTTTTGGTGTTGTATTATTCATGCGCTGAGACAGCAATTTTTATGCATTTGCACTTTTTTGCACAGATTACTATTTATTTATTATTTAGATTCTCAGTGTTGAACGAATTATGCGCTAATCATTTTTATTCTGTTCACTAGTGTGCTTCTGCTGCTTTACTATGAAATTGGTAAGTTGGGGAGCAGGGGAGGGGTGGGCCGGGGGGCAGGGTGACAATTGCCTCCTAGGTCGCCCTAACTTATATTTAAAATGCCCGCTACCATTTTAATTTTTATCCTGGTCCTGGAAGTCGGACCGACCACTAGTTGTTGCATTCCAGGAGTTGTAGTCCACGCTTAAAGCTCCCGGTGGGTGGAAAACAGAGCAGCGCAGAGGAAACTGCAACTCCCTGCCATTGGATTCTTGGAAGCAGGCAGGGCATGCCAGGGAGTCGGGACGCAGGGCTGCAGGGCTGGGCGCTGTATGCAACTTGACCCCAGGACCAGGAGCATTACCCCCCCCCCCCCAGGAGGCCGTGGCATGCAAGGACCTACTGAGCTGAGATCACTGAGTTGAGAGACCCTGACACCCCTAGCTGACCCCCATCTCCCCCCTCCATACAACCTATGTACCCTGCCCCAGTGATTAGGCTGCATTGATGGGCACTGGAGTTGGCTGCACTGATGGGCATTGCTGAGGCTGCATTGAAAAACATACATAAGTATATAGGATAAGGCAGTAAAAATATTAAGTATGACACTTTAACGCCAAAAAAGATACACAGACCTAGACCTCTGATGTTGTCAGTTCAAAATAAGCGATCACATCCTGATTTTCAAAGTGTGCTAACATATGAGGGTCAAAGATAAACTCAGTTTAACTCGAACAATAGACCAAAGTACTCAACTATGTATTTTATTGCTTGCCCCAAGTCTACTTTAAAATTGAAGTCCATGTTCTGAGAAAGCTGTATATGTTTATTTTAAATGATATGTGCACTTTATTGTACCTGTTTGCACTATGATCTGTATGCATGAGTTCACATAGTTGTAATATATCACAGGATTTGAAGAATGGAATGCAGAGTAGGGGAGGGAAAATGGGTATACATAAACTATAGGAAAACAGTGGGCCAGATTCTCATATAATTTCGCTGGCGTAGCGTAAGCCATTTACACTACGCCGCCGCCGCAACGTAACAGAGCAAGTGCCGTATTCTCCATGCACTTGCTCTGTAGTTTGCGGATGCGTAGAGTAAATGGCCCAGCGTAAGGCCGCGTAATTGAAAGGGGGCGGCTTGTATTTAAATTAAGCGCGCCCCCGCGTCGATCTAACTGCGCATGCGCCGGCCGGGGGAAAAGCCCAGTGCGCATGCTCCAGCTCACTTCGGAAAGCGTAGTTGAAACCGACGTCAAAACGACGTGATCGTCACTACGCAATGCCCTATTCGCGAACGAGTTAGTAAAACGACGTAAGCGACGTAAAAAGCCGACGCTGACCCGACGCCATACTTAACATGGCATCCAACGGCACCCGACGGCATCAGACAGTACTGCGTAAGGTTACCCCTGCTAATACCCCTGCTTACGCGGACGAAAACGACGTACGCGACGACGGGGCGGCGTAAAAGCGTTCGGCAATCTGCGTAGTAGCCTCATTTGCATAGGCAAATGAGAAAACAACGTAAAGGCCACCTAGTGGCCGGAGTTGTCATTACAACTACGATTCGCAAGTGTAATGGTATTACACTTGTCGGATGTTCAGGCGTATCTATGCCAAAGTGATTCAAGGAATCACTCGCATAGATACCCGGCAAAAAAAACGGCGATACGACGGGGTATCTGAGATACTCCGTCGTAGCGCCTCTGAGAATCTGGCCCTGTCACTTTATAGCTGGTCCTATAATCGAAAATCAGTGGGACTGTGGTAAAAAATAAAAATAATTACTTAACGATAAACTGCATGCAGGTTATATACAAATATTCCGTATGTCATAAAAAAAAACGTGTGTAAATGCACCTCATACCTGACTTGCATAATAGGAGGGTATTGCTTAAAAACATAGGGCTAGATTCAGGTAGGCTTACGACGAGTGTATCAGTAGATACGCCGTCGTAAGTCCTACTCTGAGTCATCGCACATTTAAGTGTATGCTCATATTGAGATACGCTTAAATGTTGCTAAGATACGAGCGGCGTAAAGGCACTTACGCCGTCGTATCTTAGATGCATATTTACGCTGGCCGCTAGGTGGCTTTCCCATGTAAAATATGCAAATGAGCGTAATACGCCAATTCCCGAACGTACCCCCGGCCTGCGCATTTGTTTTACGTCATTTGCGTTAGCGTAGGTCCGGCGGTATGAGGCGCAAACAATGTTATGTATGGACGGCGTGTCGGCGTAATTTTTCCCGTCGATTACGTAAAACGTTCGAGAATAGGGCTTTGCGTAAGTGACGTTCACGTCATTTTCATTGACTATTTCTGACATGATTTGGAGCATGCGCACTGGGCTACGTTCTGGCCTGGCACATGCGCAGTTTGTTCGGCGCGGGGAGGCGCTTCATTTAAATGATACACGCCCCCTACCCGCCGAATTTGAATTAGGCCGGGCCATTTACGCTACGCCGCCGCAACTTTACAGGCAAGTGCTTTGTGAATACAGCACTTGCCCGTAAAAGTTGCGGAGGCGTAGCGTAAATGGGATACGCTATGCCCGCACATTTTTACGCGTCCGTACCTGAATCTAGCCCATAGTTTACCTTTGCCCCAAAAAAACGCATTTCTAGGTAGGGGGCACCTGTAAACAAACTATGGAGCTTTGACCAAAATGTAATAATGCCCTTGCTATATATGTAGGTCATTTACATACCTTCTGAAGCCTAATGCTGAGAGACTCCTAGCCAGCGGCGGTGCATCCAGAGAGGGCGCAGGAGCGCCGCCCCCTCTCTCCTGCACCCGTCAATCAACAATAGATAGATTCATGCATTGCATGAATCTATCTATTGTTGCCACTGCCGCCACCTCTTTTCAGGTGTCCCAATTGATGGGCAGAGTAGCTGCATTTGACGGGCACAGTGAGGCTGCAATTGATGTTTTTTTTTTCACTTTGTTTGCACTCCCCCAAAAATTTTGAGCACCAGCCGCCACTGCTCCTAGCTCTTACTGTTCACCTTCACCATCACTGGAGCGAGCCCTTTCTCAGGCCTCGTACACACGACCGAGAAGAAACATTGTTTTCCTTGACAAGTTTTTTGTCAGGCTTGTCAAGAATCTTATCAAGCTTTCTTTGCATACACACTGTCAAGACAAAATCTCGTTGTTCTAAAACGCGGTGACGTACAACATGTACGACGGCACTATAAAGGGGAAGTTTGATTCCACTGGCGCCACCCTTGGGGCTGCTTTTACTAATCTCATGTTACTGCGTGTAAAGTAAAAGTTTGGTGAGAGACGATTCGCGCTTTTCAGTCTGTTACAGCGTGACGAATGTGCTATCTCCATTACAAACGCTACTTTTACCAAAGGTGCGCTCCCACCTCATACTTTATTCTGAGCATGCGCAGGTTTCAAAGCATACACATGAACGTGTTTCTCGTCGTAAACCAGCCCGACGAGAAACACATCGATGACATTCACAGATGTGACTAGGAATAATGGGAATTGTAGTCCCTGAAAAACTGGAGGGCCGTAGTTTGAAGACCCCTGTCTTAGAGCCTATGACCTCTTTCCTTAACAAGGTGATTTCCTCCTTCTATCTTAAGCAGGACTTTATTATTATTATTATCCAGGATTAATATAGTGCTAACAGTTTGCGCAGCAATTTACAATATGAGGGCAGACAGTCCAGTTTAATGCAGGAGGAATCAGAGGGCCCTCCTCCCTAGAGCTTACAATCTAGGATGGATGGTCAAGTGATACAAAAGCTGACGAGAAGGGTTTTCAAAGATCGTCTAAAAGCAGAGTAGGAGATAGTTAGACAGATTGGAGTAGGGCGTTCCATAGGATGGGAGAGGCTCAGCAAAAGTCCCATATGCGAGCATTGGAGGAGGTGACAACAGAGAGTTAGAGAGCAGGAGGTCTTGGGGGGAGGAACAAAGAGAACGATTAGGTTGGTCTTTTGAGACTAGGTTAGTGATGTAACTGGGGGGCCAAATTGTGAATGGCTTTGTTAGTTGTTCTTAGTATTTTGAAATTGTTTGGTGAGTAGAAGCCAGTGGAGAGATTTACAGAGAGGGGTAGCAGACACTCAGTGGTTAGTAAGGTGGATGAGTCTGCCAGAAGAATCCACAATGGACTGAAGGGAGGATAGCCTATGTAAAGGTAATCCATTGAGGAGGGAGTGGAAGTAATCGAGGCGAGAGATGACAGGGAGTGAACTAGGACATTGTGCTTCCTTACTTTTTTTCTACACTGAAGCGTTACAAGGAGATTTCTCTCCATTGTCTGGATGAGGTCCATGCTGTGTTAGTCTATGGACTCTTTGAGACAATCGGATTCTCTCTTTGTCACACCTGGGAGTGCAAAGGACATCCTGCCTCTTGTTCCACAATTGCCAGGTAGATTACACAAGTCATTACCCGAGCTTACATTCTGAAAGATAAGGTTCTTACCTTTCCTGTTATGGAAAACTCTACTAGATCTGTTAGTACTTCATAGGCTTTCAGCATCAGGCATCCATTTCCCAAATTTACAAATTTTAATAGTTATTGCTATGTCCTTGCATAGAGCCTGCATTGAGCAACTCAAGTCAACGAAGCCCAAAGCATTAGATATGAACAAGTATTAAAGTGATTGTAAAGATAGAAGGTTTTGTTTACCTTGCATTCTATGCTTTCTGTGTAAAGCAGACCCCCTCAGCTCCCCTAATACTTCCCTGAGCCCCATCTCTATCCAGCGATGTCCAGGAGTCCCTCGGCCATCCCTGGACTCTCCTTCCTGATTGGCTAAGACACATCAGCGGCACCATTGGCTTCTGCTGCTGTCAATCAAACCCGGTTAGCCAATAAGGAAACAGAGGGGGCGGGGCTAAACCGAAGCTCTTTGGATGTGGCTTGGGTGCCTCCACAGCAATCTACTTGCTGTGGGGGCACTCAACAGGAGGGTGGGGCCAGGAATTCCAGCCAGGGACCTAAGAAGAGGAGGATCCAGGCTGCTCTGTACAAAACCAACTGCACCAAGCAGGTAAGTATAACATGTTTGTTATTATAATAGAGGAAAAAAAATGTGACTTGAAATTGTAAAGCCAGGATGTAGATGATCTAGAACCTGCACCTCTAAAGCTATGGTGGCGTTTATGTTTCTATCCTGGCCAATTTCCATTAAGCTAAACCTTAAAGCTGTAGTTTAGCTCCCTAGCTTCAGTTACCTTACTCACCTGTAATGAAGGATGAAGGATCCCACAATATGCATGTTACTGAATCCTGTAAAAATCCTCAGTGCATGGCTTTCCTGTCCTCTTCCTGTTGCTGAACTTCCAGTGCTATGAGGGTTAATAGTGTTGGGTTTCCAGGCTCAGCTACACTAAAAATGATCAAACGGGGGCATCCCCCTCCTGCCATCTTCTCCATTGAGAAAAGTTATTTAATTGATTATACTGCCTATATGATCTGTGAATGGGAGAGCCTTTTATCAGTCAGGCGCCGTACACACGGCCGAGGTTCTCGCTGAAAATCAGCGAGAACCTCGCTGGAATGCACATTCCAGCGAGGACCTCGGCCGTGTGTACGGTCTCAGCGAGCTTCCCGTCGGGAAGCCCGTCGAGCCGAAATAGAGAGCACGCTCTCTATTTCCTCGACGGCCCGCCTGGAAGAATGGCTGGTTGCCATTCCCGACGGGCGGGTCGCCGAATTCGACGGCCGGGAGAGAACCTCGACGGGCGGAACGATGTGTTCTGCCCGTCGAGGTTCTCGGACGTGTGTACGCGGCCTCACAGAGTTCTCTCCCCTATTCAGACATAGTGTTATAATTCATTGACCCACAGAGCTCTGTGTGTGAATTACGCGGCTGTGTGGTACTAGCTGTTACTTTGTGAAAGTAGCATGGCCACGCTACCCTTCCACCCTAAAGGCCAGTTTACAACACATGTGGTCCAGTGCGTTTCTTTTCTGCATCAAAATGCTTGGAAAGTAGGTTATATGGTTTCCAATGACATAGTTCACATCAGTGCAGTCAGTTTCAGGGCTTTCCAGTTCCAAAAAAAAAAAGTAGAACATGCTGCATTTTTCCTGCATTGGACTGTACGGGAACACAGTAAAACGCATTATAAACACGCTGGAACGCATCGAAAACACATAAAAAATGAACCAGACCCCAGTAAAGTAGGAAAAAAACAGGAAAAAATAAGAAAAAAAGCATCTAGAAAGTATCCGTAAACAAGTTAAAAACGTGCATGCGGAAACGCATCCAGAACAGATCTGGAGTGCGTTTTTGTGGGAACAAGGCCTTAAATGGGGTGGAACATGTAACATGTTAACAAGGGGAGCTTATCCTTGAGGCCGGAATCACACCTGTGCGGTGCAGATAGATAAGGGAAGTGTTCAGCAGATTAGCAACGTTTTAGCTGCGAACTTGGAGACCTGGGAGAAGTTCCGGGTGAGAGGAGAGTGGGGGAGAAGTGTATTGAGCTGAATGAGGGAAAATCCTGAAGAGAACTGAACACATCTGCGAATCAGCTGCGTACCCAACGAAGATAATGGGACTGAATTCGCACCTGAGCCGGACCGCAAGGCATAAAATCCGCACACGTTTTTTCTGCAATGCGCAGTGCGAATGCATCGCACATATGTGAACCAGTCTCATTGAAAACAATGTATTTAGAAATGTTCTGCGTATTAGATGCGGTTTAAGCCGCAACCAATTCGCATAGGTGTGAATCCGGCCTTAAAGTGTTACTAAACTCACAACAGTAAAACCAATCTGTATATGCAGTAAAGCAGTGGTTCTCAACCTGAGTCCTCAAGTACCCCAACGGGCCAGGTTTTGGGAACTTCCCTTAGATAAAATAGCTCTTATCAATACTATGTCATTGATATTGATTTAAAGCGGCTGTGCAAAGTAAAGGAAAACCTGAAAACATGGCCCATTGGGGGTACTTGAGGACTGAGGTTGAGAACCACTGCAGTAAAGCATGCTTGTTATATTCACTGTGGAACCTAAGAGGCTTATCCTCCGTATTGTATAAAAAGGCTGTTTGATCCCGACTTCTCTGATCCTCCTCTCCTCTCACTGTCCCCCGATAATTTACAGATAACATAGAACTTATGGAGTCAGGCTGCACATGCTCAGTTTGGTGTGTATTGCTAGAGAGGTTTTTTTTTTTCTTGGGAGAGTGCATGTGATCAGCACAGCGCCAATCAGCACTGTCCGGACAGAGGGTCAGGGGTCCTGTTGTTTCATAGGACAGTCAGAGGAGAATGCATTTTGTAACACTTTAAGCCAACCAGCATACTCAACCCTGAACCTCAAAATCAGTTACTTATCCCAGCAATAATTCTAGCTTCACATTCATAATTCTAATTCCGCGTACACACGACCGTTTTTAATGTAATGGAAAAAACGTTGTTTTTCTCTACGTGATTCTTGTCAAGCCTGCCCTGCATACACACGATCGTGAAAAAAAATGCTTGAGCAAAGCGTGGTGACGTACAACATGTACGACGGCACTATTAAGGGGAAGTTCCATTCGATTGGCGACACCAATTATTCAAATTTCCCTACTCAAAATCTGCTTCTGAGCATGCACGTTTTTTTCCCCGTTGTTAAAGCCTACACACGACGTGAAAAGCGACTAGAAAAAATAGAGCATGTTTTAAAATTTTAATGCCAATTTTTCACGTTGAGAAAAATGTTCTGGAGCACGACCAATTTAAAAAATTGAATTTTTCTCGTCATGAAAAACGGTCATGTGTATGTGGCATTAAACATTTACAATCTATCATTACAAAACGACCAATATTTTACTTCAGGTTATTATTTTACAAGATTTATATGGTGCCAACAATTTAAGCAACACTTGTAAAAGAATAAAGGGATACAAGACAGATACAATTCAATACAGCAGGGTTCAAAGGGCCTGGCTTGTGGGGAGCTTACAGCCATTAAGCGATAAGAATCATAAAAGTTTTAAACACATGAAGCCACCATTTGGTATTGATGTGTATATGCCCACTAAATCTGTATGTAAACATTACAATTATTACTGTTACAATCATGGAGTGAAGAGTAAGGGCCCCTTTCACACAGACGTGTCCGTGTACGGGTTCCGCTTTTCTCAGCGGGGATCGCTCGGTCGATCCCCGCTGAGCAGGCAGATGACAGGTTGGTCCCTGCACACTGTGCAGGGACCGACCTGTCAGAGCGCCGCTCTCCCCCTTGGATGACAACGGATCGTAGAGTCAGTTTTCATCCGATCCGATCCACCAAAAGGATGGAAAATAGGGTTTCGATCCGTTACACTTTGGCGGATCGGAGCGGGTCGGATGTCAGCAGACATGTCACCACTGACATCCGTCGCTCCATAGAGGTGCACGGAGCATCCGTTCAGGTCCACCTAAAAAACTGACAGGTGGCCCTGAATGGTCTGCCTGAGTGAAAGGGCCCTAAAGCCTCGTACACAAGCTTAGATTTTCGGATGACTGCACGTCCGTTTTTTGTGGCATGCTTGACTCATGTCGAAAGTGAAGAGGTTACTCACAATACGAAAATTTCCTTATGACAGAATACAATGTCAGAAGTGATGTAATAGTTTTGTATGTATTCTTTCGTTTCTGAGCATGCGTAGTCTAGCTCTTACGATTTTTTTTTTAAACGAAAATAGGAGGTTGACCCAACAACAAATTTATAGTCTTCACATGCAGCTTTTGTGTGACGAAAAAGCAAAATCGACTGTCGAAAGCACCGTACTAACAATCCTAAAAACGGCAGACAGCTCGACGCACAGATTTTTCGATCTGATTTTCATATCGTGTGTATGGGCCTTAAAACAAACATTATATTAACCACTTGATACCCGCCCGCCGTCAAATGACGGTGGGCGGGATAGCCTATGTTCCTGACAGGACGTCATATGTAGTCCTGTCACTTTAAGCAGCTAGGGGCGCACGCGCACCGCCGGCGGCGCGCGCGCACCCGTCGCGTCACTTAGAACACTGTGCGTGTGCCCGTGTAAACACAGAGCTCCACGTCCCTGTCAGGGAGAAAGGAGACCGATTGTGTCCCTTGTAAATAGGGACACAATCGGTCACCCCCCCCCTCCCCCTACAGTTAGAACACACCTAGGATACACATTTAACCCCTTCCCCGCTCCCTAGTGGTTAACCCCTTCCCTGACAGTTACATTTATACAGTTATCAATGCATATTTATAGCATTGTTCACTGTATAAATGTAAATGGTCCCATAAATTTGTCAAAAGTGTCCGCTATAATGTCCCAGACCCCCAAAAAAATTTGTAGGCAATATAACTTTTGCGCAAACCAGTCACTATACGGTTATTGCGTTTTTTTTTTTAACAAAAATATGTAGAAGAATACGTATCGGCCTTAACTGAGATAAAACATGTTTTTTTTTCTTTTTTCAATGCGATATTTATTATGGCAAAAAACAAAAAATATTGGCCCAGATTCAGAAAGCAATTACGCCTGTCTAACTGGTGTTAGACAGGAGTAATTTCAAATTTCGCGCGCCGTATCACTAGTTTTAATCCTCAAACCATGATACGGCGGCTTCGGGCTTCGATCCGAGAGGCTTACGTCTTCGTAAGCCTTCGGGACTACGCTGCCATCTATTTGCGGCCGCTGGGAGGAGTTCGCGTCGTTTTGATGCGTCGGGATATGCAAATGTTTTTTTACGGCGATTCCCGAAGATACGAGTGGTCGTCGCAATCACTTTCGTCTATTTTTTTGTACGTAATGTTAGAGCAGCTTTTTGCTGGTCTAACGGTACGTAGCCCATGTTAAGTATGGCCGTCGTTCCCGCTTCGAATTTATTTAATTTTTTTTTTTGTTTACGTAACTCGTTCGGGACTAGGATCGCCCGTAAACGACGCTACCTAAACAACGAATGACGTCACGACGTGATTTCGCGCAATGCACGGCGGGAAATTTGGGAACGGAGCATGCGCAGATCGATCGCCGCGGGAACGTGCCTAATTTAAATGATTCACGCCCCCTACTCGTCTATATGGATTGCGACAGGAGAAATACACTACGCCGCCGTCGTTTAATGGACAAAATCTACTTGAATTCCACGTAGAGCCAGGTAAAATACGGCGGCGTAGTGTATTTCTGATACGCTACGATAATCCATTTCTGTGTGAATCTGCCCCATTGTGTCTTTTCTCAAAATTGTCGCTCTTTGTTTGTTTATAGCGCAAAAAATAAAAACCGCACCGATCAAATACCACCAAAAGAAAGCTCTATTTGTGGGGGAAAAAGGGACATCAATTTTGTTTGGGAGCCACGTCGCACGACCGCGCAATTGTCAGTTAAAGCGACGCAGTGCCGGAAGCTAAAATTTTGTCTGGGCAGGACGGGGGTGTAGGTGCACAGTAGGCAAGTGGCTAAGCAAAGAATTAGAAAGCATTACAGCTCCACCTTGTGGAAAAGAGCAGAGTTACATGGTACTCTGTGTAATAGAAATGTCATGTTATTTAGTATTTCTTTGATCACGTGGTCGTGATTGTGTATAAGTTATTGTTTTTCTGATCTGTGCTTGGCAGGACTTTTGAACAAAGATAGGCCGATTGGAAAATTTCTCTGACTTGGTTGTGCGATTCTTCATCGTTTTGCTGGGTGAAGTGAAAAGTTCAGGTTTCTTCGCCTCCCAGTCCTCATCCACTTCGTCCAAGGGACTTCCTTCCAGCTCTGCAGCCAAGCGGTAATCCCTGCATTCCGTCTCTGCTCTGAAAGTAGAAATATTACATGAATGTATTATTAAAGTGGGATTAAATCATAAACATTTTCGGGTCCATGGACACTGATTTAAAAAAAAACACGCCGCTCCTAGGAGGAGTTTAGCGTTTTGTCTGTAGAAGCAACTAATGTTACCCTATGTGTCCATGCACATTAGGTCATTTAGAGGCATATTTTAAGCTCAATATTTAGAGGCAGAAAAAAAAACTTTTGTTTTGTGTTTTTGAGAGAAGTTTTTTGACAGAAAAAAATGCTAAAGTTTATTCTTTATCTAGGAACTTAATACATACTGCTGCTTCATTCCTTTAAAATGTTCTTAAACTGCGCCCTTAATAAGATATTCTTGTTGGCTCTGGCCAATAACAGCACTCATGCATGAGCAGTTAACTTTGCATTCATGGCACACTGCTTGTGCCATGACTCAAGAAAGTGGCAAATTTTGACTCCTTTCCGCATACGAGTGACGTTGTCGCAGTCCAGCCAATAAAACATTTAGAAAGCGCAAACTCAGATAGAAGGATCAGGATAGAAGCATCAGGAGCGGTGACAGCTCAGCACTGGAGGGCTTTGTTTCACTGGTAAATCTGTCACAATGTGCTTGTATGTGGTTTATACTAGCACATTATGACATTGGCTAACCTGGGGGCATAGGTGTGCGCAGCCTATTGCATTAGGGTGTGCACCCCAAAGCACACTAGCGTTTATATTTATATATATATATATATATATATATATATATACACATATATATTATATATTTATCAGCAGGGCAATGGACAGTGTCGGTAGAGCAGTGGATGGTGCCAGTAGGACAGATATTGGTGTCAGTAGTTTACTTTTTTTTTTTTTTTTTACAATTACATTTTTTTATTATTAAAAAATATATATATATATATATATATATATATATATATATATATATATATATATATATTATTATTATTATTTTTTAAACAAATTTTAAAGAGCCCCACTGGGGGGCTTTGGTGAAATTTTAGGGGTCTAAACAGACCCCTGATGTCTCACATTTGTGAAAGTGAAAGGAACTGAGGACAGAGATTCCCCAGTCTCTTTCTCTGCTACAGCAAAGCAGCAGGGGGAATCTGTGCAGCACAGGGTGATTAGGGTGTGCCCAGGCACACCCGGCACACCCTGAGCGCACACCTATGCCTGGGGCCCATTTAAAAAAAAAAAAAAAAGCAAGTTCGAGTTTAAAGGGGTTGTAAAGACAAAAATATTTTCCTCTTAAATTAAAGTCTGACAGTAGCTGATAAAGTAAAAAGTAATGTTTTGCATTATAACTAGTTTGATACCTGTTGAAATCGAGCTGTTTTATTCACCTCCGTCACTCCTGAATCGTTATTCTCACTGACTTCCTGGTTTGCGGTGCGCATTCATTCTCGCTACATCACGGCCTAATGGGAACTACAGTTCCCATTAGGCTTAGCCTCCATGCCTGTGAGGGTTAAGAGAGCATCTTCACGCAGGGCTGTAGTCATAGGGAGGGGGTGAGCACACTCTGCTTTCCACCATGCAGGTGCTGGTGGAAAGCAAGAAGAGGAGAGACAGGAAATGGCATTTTCAAACCTGGATTACTGTATTTTGGAAGTCAAAAGGAAAAACAAGGTAATTGATATTTAAATGCTCTAGCTTACAGCAATCAATTGATCTGTTAAAAAACGAACCTTTAGTGTTCCTTTAATACTCCTTTAATAAACATATACTGGTGGGACAAACCTTTATCCAGCAGAGGTCAGTATTGAGCCTGAAAATGTATCTTTCTTTTGTAGACATTCCCAAAGATGTAGCTTGTTAGGACCCAAATATGTCCAGTTTCTGCTACACACGGCCAGGTTTTCTGACCGGAAAAAGTTTGTTGGAAACCCAGCAGGAAAAAAGAGAGCTGGTTCTTTTTTTTTTGTCCGGTGGGTTTGGCAGTTTTCTCATGGTAAAAAACGCAAGGGAGCATACACACGGCCGGGATTCCTGACCAAAAGCTCTCCTCGCAGTTTTCCCACCGGAAAACCGGTCGTCTGTACGGGGCATTAGGACTCAAAGCAAATTGTCTGTGTGTTGGGACTGCAAGGCTGTCTAGCACAACCCAATTTGCATTGGCATAAATGGGCTCTAGGGTGTATTGTGTGGGTACAAGGACAGCTGGGAAGTATCCTGTTATGATAGAAAAAGCAACTTTTTGGCAGTATTCCTGTGGAGAAGAACTCAGATGGAGCATAAACACGGTCGGGATTCCCAAGGAAAAGCTCTCAGGGAAACCAATCGTCTATACAGGGGAAAAGTAGAAAGCAGGTTCTCGGTTTTCCTCTCGGGATTTCCGACGGTCCTTTTCCCATCGGGAATCCCGGTCGTGTGTACTAGGCATCAGAGTTCAGTTCCCACCCCTGCCTGCAGTGGTGTGCACTAAGTGTGACTAAGGTCACACAGGCTGTCTGATCAGGTCCACCTGTCAGTTTTTGAAACGGACCTGATCGGACCCTCCAGTCTCCGCTATGGAGCGGCAGATTTCAGCCGTGACATCTCCGCTGACATCTGCCACTACCCAATCCAGTTCACTAAATCCAGATGGATAGTGGTCCTATTTTCCATCCATCTGGCAGATTGAATATGATCGGATGAAAATGGACAGGCGGTCCGTTTTCACCCAATTTCCTCATAGAGGAGAGCGGGACTGTGTCTGCTCTGCACAGTGAGCGGAGATGGACCCCTCATCCGCCTGCTCAGTGGGTATCAGCAGAATGATCCCCCAGCTGTGCAAGCAGATTCAGTCCTATGCAGGCGCCCATGTGAAAGGGGCCTTAAGATAAGCCCAGTCTGAAACTCCCTGAGCTATCCCCCTGGGAAGCTGTCAAAGCAGACAGTCAATCATAGGTGGCAGAGGCATTCCCTGACTTGCAGCCGCATGTATGCAAGGGACAGGTATATGTGTGGTGGCAGGGTAGGAAATGCTTCTCAAATTAATAGCTCAGGGAGGTTCTCCTCTCCCTCTGCCTCCCTGCCTGTCAGGAATCCCCAGTGTTAACCAAGTTAAAATGCTTGTAAAATCCTATAATCCACTCTATTTCAGTAGTATATAATGTACAATGTATGTGTTTCTGTAATATAAGTTTGCCAAATACTTTTGTTACAGTACCACTCAGTGTTTCGTTGACCCTCCAGAGCTCTCTTCCCCGCTCTTTGTACTGCAAAGGAGGGGCTGAGATCCCCCACTTACAGCTGGGAGAAGAGGAGTAGAGCAGCAGGAGGTCAGCTGAGCGCCAAACGGTGCTGTATCAAAGGTATTTGGCACAATTATATTACAGAAACACACACACATTGTACATTATATACTACGGTGATAGGGTGGATTAAAGGATTTTACAAGCATTTTAAACTAGAGATTATTTTCGGGGTAGAGATTATGGCCCAGATTCACGTACATCGGCGCATTATCGGTCCGGCGTAGCGCACCGCCATTACGTTAGACTTGCGCCATCTAGCCGCGTAATCCCCCGATTCACGTAGCTTTTGCGCAGGAAATTGCGCAAGCGTAAGGTTTTTTCCAGAGGCGTAAGGAGGAGTAATACAAATTGGGAGGGACGTGGGCGTGTTACATTGAAATGAGCCGTGACCCCATGCAAATGAAGGGCCGGCCGGCTCGCGCATGCGCGCTTGAACGAGACCATGTCAGCTCCGCTGTGCGCATGCTCACAACTCGGGAGCGGCGCAATTAGTGAAATTGGAAACTAGGGCAACGTTGTGAACTACGCAGACAGCATAAATAGACACACACAAACGCACTTGCATTGCAAAAGTACATCCCTTTGTGTCCCTTCCCATTTAACCAAGTGCTTTTGTTCCTGTTGTTCGTTGCAGTGTGTCTTGTAGTTGTCAGATTAGTGTTCTGTGTGATCAAGTGCTTGTTGGTATATTTGTGAAAGTGTATTTGATAAGTGTTTGAGAGACTGATTGTTTGATTGATATATTTTTGTTCGTTTGTTTTCTTGCTTTTTTTTTTTGGGTGACTGTTTCTTGCTGAGTGCTAGTGTGATTTTTGGGTGTTCTTTTTCTCTTTGTGTGTGTTCTTGCCTGATTGGTTGTGCTTGTATTTGTGAAGGATTTTTGGAGACTGGTAGTGAGTTTGTTTGGAAGTATGACTGAGAGAAAAAGAAAGCTCAATTTTACTGTGGGGGAAAAAAGAATCCTTGCCCGGGCCATTAGCGAGTATGGGCGTTTTCTCCACGGCCCACAGAGTGCCACCACCACCCCGGCCAGGAGGAGGGAGATATTGGATAGGATCACGGAGCAGGTGAATTCCTCGGGGGAGGGGGAGACACGGACCCGGTCTGGGATCGACAAAAAAATAAATGATCTCCGGCGTCAGGTGAAAAAGAAACTGGCCGCAATGCATGCCCATGCCAGGGGCACAGGAGGGGGCCCACCATGCCGTATTAGGCTTACAGCGACGGAGCATGTGGTGGCCCTGACCCTTCACCGGCATGAAGTGGAGGGCCTGCCAGGCTTTGACACAAGTCCGGTCCCCGCGGTGCCAGGTAAGGTTTTTTTTTCTATCAGGTGTGTAGCATGTGTGGGGGAGGGGGTGAAAGGGAATATGTGGCAAGTGTGTGGATCCTCCAACCTGTGAATGGTTTGTGTCATCCACAGATGTGCAGGAGGGTGCAGGGCCATCTGGACTGACCGCTCCAACACCAGGACAGCAGCCTAATGAGGCCCCCCCAACAAGGCCACAGTCCGCGGAGGAGGTTCGAGAGGAGGAGGACGACCATGAGGAGGAGGACGATCATGAGGAGGAGGGGAATCATGAGGAGGAGGACGATCAGGAGGAGGAGGAGTCAGGCACTGGACGAGTGGTTTGTGCGGACTCTTCCCCTCTGGCTGGCAGAAGCCTGCCCTCCCTAAGGGGGAGCCCCCCCCCTCCTCCCCCAACATGGCTCCCCTCACAAGGGCCTCCCCTTCTCCCCGCCCACAACCATCAGCTGGAGGCAGGATGTCATCCCAGCGCACCAGGGGGGCGCCCAATCTCCTGCCCGCCAGTCTGCGAAGGGACCAGGCCCTCCAGACCCGCCATCTGGGACAGCTCTGCCAGACTTTTGGGCGGGTGGAGGAGAGCCTGTCCTCCATGAAGGATACGCTGGGTAACCTGGACTCCCACTCCCGGGCTTTCACAACCTGCCTAAATGAACTGCAGACTACCGCAGCAGGCGTTGGGCAGGATGTGAGGGCCCTTACCCAGGCTATCCAGGCCAACACGGCAACAATTGGTGCTTCCCTGGACAGAATTGCCGTGGCCTTGGAGGGCAGGCCGCCAGGTGGGCAGATATCAGGGGCTGCTCCTCCTTCCCCGTGTTTGCCCCTCCCCCATGAGTCTCCCCTGAGGGGCCGGGGCCGTGGCCGGGGGCGCCCCAGGCGTGGCTCACGCAGAGGGCAATAATTTTTTTTTCCCCCATTTTTTATTTTTTGCTGACATTTTTTGTTTTTTGCTGACATTTTTTTTTTTTTTTTTGCTGAAATTTTTTTTAAATTTTGGGTTGTGCATGGTGTTTGAATGTGGGGGTGACATTCCTGCTGGAAAAGGGGTGTCATCCTCAATTTTGGTGGAGAAGGGTTCCCCAGGACCAGGGAGAAGTGATTCCCAGGTCCGTGTGAATGGTGTATGAATGTACAGTGACATAATTGGAGCCTTGACGTGGCGTTACTGCTCACCAGTCCTGCATGGTGGACTGGTGCCAATCCAATTTGATGAGGATGTGGGGTGTGTGTGCTAGGGACCATAGTGGTGTGCATGCATGCATTCTCATTGTGCCATGATTAATGTGTGTGTTTAACGTGCAAAGATGCCCAATGTGAGCTGTCTCCTGGCTGCTCTTCCCTCAGAAGACGGGGTATCCTCGGTTAGGGGTTGATTGTCTGGTTGGGGGGTCAGGTCATCACGTAGCTCAACCTGCAGGCCCTTCCTCACTGCGAGATTGTGCAGCATGCAACATGCAACGATGATATGGCACACAAAGTTTGGGGAATACAACAGTGTACCCCCAGACTTATCCAGGCATCGGAAACGTGACTTCAGGAGGCCAAAGGTGCGCTCCACCACTGCTCGGGTTTTGATGTGTGCTTGATTGTATCTTTCCTCCCCTGGGGTTTGGGGGTTCCGGATAGGAGTCATGAGATGGGGTCCCAGTGCATATGCAGAGTCACCTGGAAGGGAAAAGACAGGAGAATGTTAGTCATGCATGTGCCACTTGTGAGGTGTGCATCATGGGAGGGGATAGTCATGCCTGACTCCCATGTCACTCACCAACCAGCCAGGTGTTCCCATACACGTTCTGATCGAATTCCATTCGGATGTGGCATTGATTGTAGATGTAGCTGTCATGGGTGGATCCGGGGTGTTTGGCACGGACGTGCCATATGAGGCCTTGGGCATCAACTATCACCTGTACGTTGATGGAGTGCCAATTCTTCCGATTGCGGTACATGTGCTCTGTCTCCAGGGGGGGCTGGAGTGCCACATGTGTGCAATCAATGGCCCCGATGGTGCGTGGGAATCTGGCAATTCTGTAGAAATCTGTCATTGCCTTCAGCCGCAGGTCCTCAGTGGTGGGTTTGATGATTTGGTTGGCCAAGCGTGTGAGGATTGCAGGGACAACCTGGTGCACACATCTGCTCATGGAGGATTGTGACATCCCAGCCACCACTCCACTTGTACGCTGAAAAGAGCCACTGGCAAGGACATGGAGTGTTGCCAGTACCTTGACCAGTGGCTGCACTGCTTGTGAGCGTTGTGTTGGGCTGGTGATGTCCTCCTGCAAGGTTGTGGTTAATTCCAGGATGGCATGAGGGGGGAATCTGAAGATGCGATACACCTCAGAATCACTCATGCCAAACAGGTCTATGCGTGTGCGGTATACCCTCTCCCGTGCCCTCTCCCGTGCCATCCTCCGTGCCCTCCTCCTTCTTTGGTCATCTAAATTCACTAGTGCAGCTATGAGCGACGATGCCCCTGGCATGTTGGCAGTCAAATTGTAGTGCAACACGTGTGTGTGGTCTGCTCCTCAGTAACGGTGTTGCTTTCTGTGAGATGTAGACGTTTTTTCAAAATTTAGACCAGCTTTTAGGTGCTCTAACTTTAGACAGGACATTTTGCTGTTGCGCACATCGCGTAGCCTGCGCAGCAACTGCGTTTTTTTGTGGATCCCCGCAACTCCCTCATTAGCATATTTGACTAGCAAATCAATGGTGTGTCTAGCGCATTTTTGCGCGGACGGATGCGTCTGTCTAACGAAATTACGCCGGAAAAAAAAAAGTTGATTTCTGGCGTAAATCGTTTTCTGAATCGCGCGCATCTAAACGCACGCGCACATTTAGACTTACGCACGCGCAACACCAGTTGCGCAGGCGTAATCGCTCTGTGAATCTGGGCCTATATTGCAGCACTCCTGGAAAAAAACAGTGGGTCTTATTTTCCGGATAGGTCTTATTTTTGGGGGAAACACAGTAGTGTTAACAAGCTCTTAATTGCTTTGCCACCAATGCCAGTCATACAGCCACACATTCATCACAGTACAAAGGATCTTTTTTTTTTTTTTTTTGTTAAGTTTTGCCTTTAGTTACACTTTAAAGTGGGGGTAAACTCCCATGCATGATTTTTACCTATAGGTAAGCCTATAATAATTCTTACCTATAGGTATTGTAAATATCTCCTAAAGTTTAAGAGATACTTACTGTACATGCAGCCGGTAATGTCACTAGCGCATGAGCTCTGATGGAACAGCATACCCAGGCTATTAATTCAGAGTCCTGTGCCAAAAATGGTGACGTCATCTTGCCTCCAGCTAATCACACAGCCATAGTCCGTGAACTATAGGAAAACCGGGTGAAGTGCACCGATGGAGGGCTTCGCTTTAAGGTAGGTTTCACACAATATGCTAGCATGTGATGCATACTAGCACATTATGAAATTGCCCTGCGGAATTTAAAGAAAAAAGCAAAATGTTTACTACGCTTTAAGGATCCAACCTTATTTTATTATCCAATACAGTCCCATAATTCACCTACATATAATAAGCATGGATATAGCACATCAAACTTACGTCTCAAGGAACTTCACACAGTCTCTATGACCGTATATCTCCGCAATTCTACGAGGGGTGTCACCATGTGTGTCTGTAGTGTCAATGGGAGCGTGTAGTGAATGGAGAGTACGGAGAACGTTCAGCTTTCCCGATTCTGCTGCAAAGTGTGCTGGAGTCCAACCAATGTCGGTCCTGAGACAAGCCCGGGCACCATAATCTATCAATAGCTTCACCGTATCAGACTGGCCTGGTGGATGCAAAAATAATGTTTTCTGAAATAAGCAAACAGTGATAATAGATCTCCTGTCTACCCTGAGACACAATATTGTTTAGAGCATATTAAAATTAGTAATAGTGATTAATAGGCAGCCAAGGTTTGGACAACCTAATACTTTATATCAATACCCACTTTTACAGTATGATTACCGTATATACCTTTTTTATTTTTTGGGCCATGGAAAGTTTTGGAAGAATTTACCAGGCCTTGGTCCTCATAAAGTTGAGAATCTCTAATACAGTATATACTGTATTAGAGATTCTCAGCCTTATTAGGACCAAGGCCTGGTAAATTCTTACAAAACGTTCCATGGCCCAAAAAATGAAAAAGGTATATACGGTAATCATACTGTAAAAGTATAGGAATTCAAAATATGTATTAAAACAAGCAATGTCAAGATAAATGTCCAGTACCTTTAGCCGCAGCCCAGTGCAACGCGGTTCGGTCATTCCAGTCAATGTCCTTATAATTGGGATCATACAGATCCTTCTTCAGGATATCAGACACCAAGTCATAATCCCCAAGAGCTGCTGCTTGATGGAGTTCAGTCACATCAGCCATCTTGACGTTTTCTGTCAAAATAGAGGTTTAAAGATGTTTTCTTACTATTTTTGGATAACTGATTATATATATATATATATATATATATATATATATATATATATATATATATATATATATATATATATATATATATAAAATACACACACATACTGTATATCAAACTCCTAAAGCTTGCACATTGCCCAATCACGGAAAACCAACAGATTTGCTGTATTCTCCCCATTAGATCCACAGCATATATCTTTCTATCATTTTCACATCAGTCTGCTCAACGCTGGGGGGGGGGGGGGTAAAATAATAGCCAGTACTTTGGAGTATGAAAGAGCATGTAACTCACTTCATTGGACAATGCTGGATCCATCAGTACTGTGACAAGGAGGGTCCATATTTTGGTGTAATATATAGCTTGATAACCCCTCTTGGTGGCTAAGTATGGCAGTAGAGGAGCGAAATAAAATAATCCTGAAGAGGAAAAGTTAAAGCAAAACTTTTTTTTTTTAGTTTTTTTTTTTTTTTTTTTTTTATAGGACAGATAGCCTGGAAATGTGAAAATATATTGAGAGCCCCATCTGCTGACTACATATGAAAATACAGAATCTTTATATGCAATATGTAATTTTTCTTTACTAAAAAAAAAAGATATTCTTTAAAAAATTATAAAAAAAATTGTGAGGATTTTTACAAGTGTAGCAACTTCAGGAAAACCATCTACAGGAGATATCAGGATTACATTTCAACGTGTCAGCAAGTAAACTTTGTCCCCCAAGTCAGTTTAAATACAACTGTAGCACGATTTGTACTGATCTTCAATAACTACACGTGAATATTGATCTTCGGCTCCCAAGCAGAAACATTACTAAATGTCCTTGCTGCTCTTGATTACAGTAAAGCCCCATAGGCAGGGCCTCCTGACTCCAATTGTATTAAATTGTATTGTAACTGTAATGTCTGCCTTAATTTTGTAAAGCATTGTGCAAATTGTTGGTGCTATATAAATCCTGTATAATAATAATAATAATGTAGCCAGGGGCGGACTAACAACTCATGGGGCCCCCCGGGCAATAGAAGATTATGGGGCCCCTGGGCTTACAGATTGTCACCATGCCAGGAGGTAGTGCAGAGTCGGGGCAGCTAAAATCTCAGGATTTTCACATCAAAAGCATGTCGGTAAGGGACATATCAGAGACAAATGTAAAAAAAACACAGATTTTGACATACTGTCCCTGGTTTTACTGAGCCTGGCAACCCTGATGGGGCCCCTAAGTGGTACGGGGCCCTCGGGCAGTGCCCAAGTGCCTCAATGGTCAGTCCGCTCCTGAATGTAGCACCCTCTTAGCTAGGATACTACCGTTGAGGTAAATTACGTTTTTTGCTACCATGTGGCAGAGGAGAAGAGTTCAATTGCTTTTGTCTTTCCTGGGATCTACCAGTTGCAGGTTTTGCTGTTTTCCAGATTCCAGAATTTAGTGAGTGGAGGAGGCAGACCCTCACCTGCATATTCATGCAGCCTCAGCCAATTCCTGACAGGAAGAATAGCCAGTAGGGGCTGAGGTGGGCATAAAAAGGCTAGGGCCTGAAACAGCAGGGTCCTTGTCCTGGGGGAGAAGACCCAACCACGGGGGTCTTGCTCCCTGGGGCACAGCTGCAGTTGAGAACAATGCCACCTGGATTCCAGCTCCAATTAGAGCTATGGGACTCATGTCCAGTGCTCCTGAAAGCATTTACTGGAAGTCCTCAGAGAATCCGGCCTAGAGGCACCCTGTACAAAAGCTGGCTAGTACTGCAGAAAAGCATTCAAGTACCCAGGGCACAGTGAGTACAAGCCTGAAAATACAAAAGAGACAGTCTCAAGACATGTCAACCTTTGGGAAAGCTCATTCAAATTATTGTCTCGGGCTATACCTTTTTGCAATGGAGTGCCCTGAGCTGTAGTTCACTAATTACTAAATTCAAGAGGGTGTTTGGCCACCATGTTGCAGCTCAGTCTCAGGGTCTTGGCAATCTTCTTATAGCCTAGGCCAGTGATGGCGAACCTTGGCACCCCAGATGTTTTGAAACTACATTTCCCATGATCCTCTGGCACTCTGTAGTATAGTGGAGCATCATGGGAAATGTAGTTCCAAAACATCTGGGGTGCCAAGGTTCGCCATCACTGGCCTATGCCATCTTTATGTAGAGCAACAATTATTTTTTTCAGATCCTCAGAGAGTTCTTTGCCAAGAGATGCCATGTTGATCTTCCAGTGACCAATATGAGAGAGTGAGATTGATAACACTAAATTTAACACACCTTCTCCCCATTCACACCTGAGACCTTGTAACACTAACGAGTCACATGATACTGGGGAGGGAAAATGGCTAATTGGACCCAATTTGGACATTTTCCCTGAGCCCCGGTTCACACTGGGCTGCGGGAGTGAAGCCCTGCGAGTTCAGCTGAACTCGCACAATTTCACTCCCGCTGGCAGTCCCGATTTCAGCTGCGATTTAAAAGACATCTGTGCAGGTTTCTGCACAGATGTCAATGTAAATCGCGTCCTGAAATTGCAAAAAGTAGTACAGGAACTACCTTTTGAAATCGGTGCAGCGCCGCAGATGGTGTCATTGCCGGAAATTGCCGGCAAATGCCGCCAATTTGAGATGCGATTTCACATGTGAAATCGCATCTCAAATCGAACTAAATCGTACCCAGTGTGAACCTGGGCTTAGAGGTGTACTCACTTTTGTTGTCAGCAGTTTAGACATTAATGGCTGCGTGTTGAGTTATTTTGAGAGGACAGTAAATGTACACTGTTATACAAGCTGTACACAAGCTGTACACTCACTACATTACATTGTAGCAAAGTGTCAAGTTGTCACATGAAAAAATATATTAAAATATTTACAAAAATGTGAGGGGGTGTACTCACTTTTGTGAGATACTGTATACCTGCAGCTGAAAACCAACATCACTCAGTGAATGCATTGGATGACATTCATTGAAAAATGTGTACATATAGTGAAACAGAATAGCTAATATGGCAGGCCTCGTGGAATCACAATTCATGTAGGAAAATGCTGAAATGGTAACTATTCTAGAAAGTAACAAAAAAATTTAAGTGTTAGGTAAGTCAGGTTTTTCTAAATAAAAGCTTTGAAAAAAATGCAGGGCATTAGCGCTTAGCTGCTGGTGACCTATGATGGTTTGACCCCTGAACTGTTAGGCTGATCATATCCATAGAATATTCTGGGTCACTGATCACAAATAAATAGCTCAGAAACCAATGGAAGTTGAACAAAAAACTCTGCAATTTCCTAAAGTGCTGATGTATCATCTGAACTGGACTATTTTAGGATGGTGCCGGAAGTACCTGTGCAGTAAGATAGCCTAACCTTCCCAGTGGAGCAACGACCTTGGTGGAGCGTAGTTTACCACCCCCTGTTACATCCCCCTATGCCCAAGTCAATTTCCTCAAACCTACACTTTGTACAGGTTTATCATCATTAATAAGAACTAATGAGGTGTCTACAGCAATAGAGTAAGTTAAAATTACCTGAAAGCAAAAAGGATTTTTGTGGTGGGGAATGGACGAATGGCATTTCAATTATGTAGCTTGGAGTGATGATGCTTGAACTATGGTGGGAGGGGGGTTATCTCAAGCTTGTGATCCAGCAATTCATTGTCACTTCCTTAAGCTGTCCATAGATGGGTTGTTCTATTTTTGATCGGCCAGTAAGCTGATAAAAAAAAAAATACACATTCCCCCATCCAGCCAAGCTGTTATCTGCAATTAGCCATTTACTAACCACTGAAGTAGTACAAAATGGCAAAGCCGCGCTCATCAGAATAAAAAAAGTATATATATGAATGAGGACTGCTGAGCAGTAATCTCCTGTGTTGGTAGCCAATGGTGTAGCTTAAAACATCACATAGTAGTATATATTAGTATACAGGTTTACATAGAAATAAAACCTCAAAAACGAAAAAAGGAAAATGCATAAAAAACACGGGTCCTGAATAACATAAATGTTCATAAAGTCCTTGTTATAGGAATAAAACTTGAAGAACCGAGTGTCAGGAGGCAAAACAACAACAGATCATAATGGTTCACTCCACCACAGTGACAAGATGTTAACGATAAAGTGATCCCTTCACCAGAATAAGGGGGGGCTGCTTACCAGAGGGCAAGCTCAATGAAGCAATTGGCTTTAGCCCAGCCGCGGCCTTTAATCTTGTATGGTTCCTGGGTACAACTTCCAGCAAATACCAAGGTATAGCGGTGCTCACGGAATGTGGGTGGAGAGAGAAGGAGGGACCAATAGTGTAATTCCGTTTACCAAAAAGGTTTAATAAAACATAAAAATGATACTCACATTTAATCAAAGCATCACAAGCATTTAAAACAAATCGCCGGCCGGCAAACAAAACGGAGCCCTTCCTCCGTGCGTGCGTGGTGACGTCACTGCGTGCCTTTCCAGACGCGTTTCGTCATCAAGGGGACGTTCTCAATGGGTAGGGCTAACACAGTATAGTCACCAGTTAAATACGCGATCCTCAATGTGAAGTGCCTAACAACCGTGGCCACGGCCGCCATCTTAAGTGTGGTATAGCTGCCCATACCTCGCGCTTGGAAGAATATCACCACCAGCTGAGGCAGATATTCAACTTACGCTGAAGACACAAACAAAGATCTAGATATATAAAGAAAAAACAAACCTTCATCCAAATACTAAAGTGATTAAGCCCTAGTCAGGATGGAAAAACAGGTCTAATTGTATAGCATGAAAAATATATTATGATTTATGGGAAAATATATCTAGCTATCAGTCCATAGTGAACTGTTGTACTTAGATAAATATATTGGTACCTGCACCTGCTATAAAGTCTGGCGCCCTCCATAGGAACAGAGGAGGAAAACCACCCTGGCTTTTAAAGCAGGTCAGATCTATATTGGAGCTTGTTGGCGCGGAATTTACCAGGGATATATGGATTTACTCTTAACCCCTCGCATCCCGCCTAGAGAATAGTACACTCTTTTTCTACCTTAACCTTTATGTGCACTCAAAATTAATAGAGTGAAAATAAATAAGTGAAAAAATTGTGTTTAAGGTTCTCTAACATAAAATTAGATGCATAAACATCAGTGCATAAACAATTATTTAATTAAGTGAAAAATAGAAAAATAAAAATATATGAGGTGTATAATAAATAAATAAATATTATGATTTATTTAAATAAAAGGGAGAATATATATGTACCCTACCAACTCAGAATAATCCCTGGTCAGCAGGTCTACAGCCATATTTACTCCTGTTAACCATACTAAGTTAATAAGGCCTAGTTAGTTTACTAAGCTAGTCATGCCCTATACGGCTAACATAGTTAATGCTAATACATAAAAAGTGGGCCTTTCTTCAAGGGCCATGTTCCTATTTCCAAAGTGTTGTTTACAAGCTAGAAAGTAATAATGGTGAAAAATATATAATAAATTTAGTGATAAGGCGATCCCATACTGGGGTTACTTCTAACCTTAACAAATTGTGTTGAGCCTATTTTTAATTAGTAACTTATACACCTTTAAAGTGCTAGTAGTTATGGACAAGAGGAGAAAAAGAGTTAAACACTGAAAAAACATAAAAAGAAGACGGTTCCAAAAAAACGCCTCTGTTGGTGCACTTCACAGTGAGTTTACAGAAATATAGTGGGATATTATGCATTATTGATGAATGCGTTGGTATCAGTCTCTACATTCAACCCATAGGGGGTATAGGTCTTAAGTCTATATATCCACCCCATTTCCATCCTAGAAATTTCCCTAACTAAGTGGCTCCCCCTCCAATGGGGCTTGAATTTGTCTATTCCCAAGAAGAGGGTGTTGGATGGGTCTCGATTGTGTTTGAGTTTATAATGCTTGGAGACAGAGTGATCTTTGAAGCCCGACAAGATGTTTGTAATATGCTCATTCACTCGAACTTGAAAGGCCCTTTTGGTGCGGCCCACATATTGTAGACCGCATGGGCATTGTAGAAGATATACCACACCTGTGGATGCACAAGTGATGCATGGCCTAATCTTATGTTCTCTACCTGTGGCGTAGTAGGTCGGGGCATTTTTAATTTAAGTTCCAAGTCCTTGTCAAACTCCGAAAAAGCTCTTCTTGACAAGGGTTTGAAATTTGCACCACCGAGGGGTTTGAACAAATTTGAAACCTACATGGACATACATAGATTTATTAGGAAACTTAGCATTAAACGTTATATGATTGGGAACTCATATGTTAATACTACACCTACCAATGGATACCTACATTCAGGTTTGAAGAATGCATCTCTTTTTAACCCTCCAGGGGGTCTGGCTCCATCGCTGAAAGTTTTTCGGGATGTGCTGGTCAGGGACCTGGAGGCTATCGAAATCAAGAAAGCCAAACTTAATAAAACCCTCCAGGAAGGTCTAGACTCCCTTTGTACAAATAAAGAATTGGTGATTAGGCCAGCCGATAAAGGGGGGGGGATTGTTATTTTGGACAGAGTGGATTACCTCAGAGAAATGCACAAAATAGTGGACGACACAGACACCTACACTGTCTTACCAAGTGACCCTAGAGGAAGGTTTAGAAAGGATTTGGAGGTTCTTTTGTGGAGGGGGTATTATGAGGGCATTTTGTCCCTCAATGAGAAATTATACCTTTTGCCTAAAGCCCCCCGCACACCAACCATTTATTATTTACCGAAGCTGCATAAGGACCCAATCTGCCCCCCGGGTCGTCCTATAGTAAGTGGGATCGATTCCATTACGTCCCGGGTGGGCAGATATGTGGATTTTTACCTTCAGCCTTTGGTGAAAAAGGTTCCTTCATATGTCAGGGATTCCAGACACATTATCAACATTCTGTCTGGATGTGTCCCGACCCCTGACATGTGGATGGTAACCATAGATGTAGCTTCCTTATATACAATAATTCCTCACCAACTGGGATTTGAAGCCGTACAGTGCTTCCTAACGAGAGATTCAGGATTGGAGACAAAACAGATTGAGTTTGTAATGTCCCTACTCAAATTTGCAGCCGCCTCAAATTATTTCTGGTTTGACCATAATTTTTATAAACAAGATACGGGGGTTGCCATGGGGGCCAAATATGCCCCCAGTTTGGCCAATTTGTTTATGGCCAAATGGGAGGAGGATGTCATCTACTCAGGCGACCTACCCCAGGTGGCCCTGTGGGCTAGGTATATAGATGACATCCTCCTCCTATGGGCAGGGACTCAGCATGACCTGGCCATGTTTATTGAGTCCCTCAATAATAACCAAAGGGGAATACAGTTAAAATTTGAGGCTAGTCAGACTGAAGTACACTACTTGGATCTTAAGATTGAGGCCAAAGAGGGAAAATTTATTACATCTACCTTCTTTAAAGAGACGGATAGGAATTCCTTTATTCCAAAAGATAGTTGTCATCATGAACCATGGCTTAGAGCTGTCCCCAAAAGCCAGTACCTCAGACTGAGGAGAAACTGTTCTGATCTTAGACAGTTTGATAACCAAGCCTCTGTCTTGACTAGCCGCTTCTTAGAGAAAGGTTACTCTCAGGATGAACTACGAAGGACATT
The DNA here is from genome assembly GCA_029574335.1 of Rana kukunoris. NCBI lineage: Eukaryota > Metazoa > Chordata > Amphibia > Anura > Ranidae > Rana > Rana kukunoris. Next base: position 62,632,621 of record CM056052.1, on the reverse strand, counting down.
ATCCGATGTCCGTGGCACCCTGAGGGAGGACCTTTTATGTGATAGGGTGACTGAAGAAGGGGTAAAATTCCCGGAAGGGGTACCATTTATCACTACTTACTCTGTACAACATAGGGCTGTTTCTCATTTAATAAATAAACATTGGCATATAGCCACTAATGACCCCTTGCTGAAGGGCATTCTACCCCCCAAACCCTGTGTTGTGTTTAGAGGGACTCAACCCATAAGAAACATGGTTGCACAAAATGTGATCGATCCTCCTAATAGGGGGATTGGATTTTTCAACCAATTACAGGGGTACTATAAGTGCAGAAGGTGCAGAGTCTGCAGTCTGAGTTCAAACCTACATAGGTGTGTGACCGTTTTTTCCTCTACAGCCACAGGTAGAGAACATAAGATTAGGCCATGCATCACTTGTGCATCCACAGGTGTGGTATATCTTCTACAATGCCCATGCGGTCTACAATATGTGGGCCGCACCAAAAGGGCCTTTCAAGTTCGAGTGAATGAGCATATTACAAACATCTTGTCGGGCTTCAAAGATCACTCTGTCTCCAAGCATTATAAACTCAAACACAATCGAGACCCATCCAACACCCTCTTCTTGGGAATAGACAAATTCAAGCCCCATTGGAGGGGGAGCCACTTAGTTAGGGAAATTTCTAGGATGGAAATGGGGTGGATATATAGACTTAAGACCTATACCCCCTATGGGTTGAATGTAGAGACTGATACCAACGCATTCATCAATAATGCATAATATCCCACTATATTTCTGTAAACTCACTGTGAAGTGCACCAACAGAGGCGTTTTTTTGGAACCGTCTTCTTTTTATGTTTTTTCAGTGTTTAACTCTTTTTCTCCTCTTGTCCATAACTACTAGCACTTTAAAGGTGTATAAGTTACTAATTAAAAATAGGCTCAACACAATTTGTTAAGGTTAGAAGTAACCCCAGTATGGGATCGCCTTATCACTAAATTTATTATATATTTTTCACCATTATTACTTTCTAGCTTGTAAACAACACTTTGGAAATAGGAACATGGCCCTTGAAGAAAGGCCCACTTTTTATGTATTAGCATTAACTATGTTAGCCGTATAGGGCATGACTAGCTTAGTAAACTAACTAGGCCTTATTAACTTAGTATGGTTAACAGGAGTAAATATGGCTGTAGACCTGCTGACCAGGGATTATTCTGAGTTGGTAGGGTACATATATATTCTCCCTTTTATTTAAATAAATCATAATATTTATTTATTTATTATACACCTCATATATTTTTATTTTTCTATTTTTCACTTAATTAAATAATTGTTTATGCACTGATGTTTATGCATCTAATTTTATGTTAGAGAACCTTAAACACAATTTTTTCACTTATTTATTTTCACTCTATTAATTTTGAGTGCACATAAAGGTTAAGGTAGAAAAAGAGTGTACTATTCTCTAGGCGGGATGCGAGGGGTTAAGAGTAAATCCATATATCCCTGGTAAATTCCGCGCCAACAAGCTCCAATATAGATCTGACCTGCTTTAAAAGCCAGGGTGGTTTTCCTCCTCTGTTCCTATGGAGGGCGCCAGACTTTATAGCAGGTGCAGGTACCAATATATTTATCTAAGTACAACAGTTCACTATGGACTGATAGCTAGATATATTTTCCCATAAATCATAATATATTTTTCATGCTATACAATTAGACCTGTTTTTCCATCCTGACTAGGGCTTAATCACTTTAGTATTTGGATGAAGGTTTGTTTTTTCTTTATATATCTAGATCTTTGTTTGTGTCTTCAGCGTAAGTTGAATATCTGCCTCAGCTGGTGGTGATATTCTTCCAAGCGCGAGGTATGGGCAGCTATACCACACTTAAGATGGCGGCCGTGGCCACGGTTGTTAGGCACTTCACATTGAGGATCGCGTATTTAACTGGTGACTATACTGCATTAGCCCTACCCATTGAGAACGTCCCCTTGATGACGAAACGCGTCTGGGAAAGACACGCAGTGACGTCACCACGCACGCACGGAGGAAGGGCTCCGTTTTGTTTGCCGGCCGGCGATTTGTTTTAAATGCTTGTGATGCTTTGATTAAATGTGAGTATCATTTTTATGTTTTATTAAACCTTTTTGGTAAATGGAATTACACTATTGGTCCCTCCTTCTCTCTCCACCCACATTCCGTGAGCACCGCTATACCTTGGTATCTGCTGGAAGTTGTACCCAGGAACCATACAAGATTAAAGGCCGCGGCTGGGCTAAAGCCAATTGCTTCATTGAGCTTGCCCTCTGGTAAGCAGCCCCCCCTTATTCTGGTGAAGGGATCACTTTATCGTTAACATCTTGTCACTGTGGTGGAGTGAACCATTATGATCTGTTGTTGTTTTGCCTCCTGACACTCGGTTCTTCAAGTTTTATTCCTATAACAAGGACTTTATGAACATTTATGTTATTCAGGACCCGTGTTTTTTATGCATTTTCCTTTTTTCGTTTTTGAGGTTTTATTTCTATGTAAACCTGTATACTAATATATACTACTATGTGATGTTTTAAGCTACACCATTGGCTACCAACACAGGAGATTACTGCTCAGCAGTCCTCATTCATATATATACTTTTTTTATTCTGATGAGCGCGGCTTTGCCATTTTGTACTACTTTGTGTTTCTACACGATTGCCGCAGCTTTCTATTTTAATTTAATTTAATTTTTGGTTTAGCGCAGTTTTCTGTTTTCTTTGTTTACTAACCACTGAAGACAGCAGCCTATTCATCACACACACCAGAATTATTACAAATCATCACACCACTTTACACCTAAAGGACTTAGGTTACCCATGCATTATCTTTTAATTACTTGAAAATTAAGTTAATTCATATCATTTTGGCTTAGGCATGGTAACTTTCCTCATGTGGGCTCCTCTTTAGGGGATGATGGGCTCAAAGCCAAGGAGCAACGGACCCACCAACCTCAACACCACCTCTCTAACCACTTAAAGTGGAGTTCCACCCATTTTTTTATGTTTGTCTGTGCTGCATGCCCTAATCTCATAGGGCCAGATTCAGAGAGCCATTACGCCTGTCTAACTGGTGTTAGACAGGAGTAATTTCAAATTTTGCGCGCCGTATCACTAGTTTGAATCCTCAAACCATGATACGGCGGCGTTGGGCTTCGATCTGACAGGCTTACTTCTTCGTACGCCTTCGGATCTACGCTGCGATCTTTTTGCGGCCGCTGGGTGGAGTTCGCGTCGTTTTCAGCCTCGGGGTATGCAAATGAGCTTTTTCCGGCGATCCACGAAGTTACGAGCGTCGTTCGCAATCGCGTACGTCATTTTTTCGCTACGTAAAGTTAAACCAGCTATTAGCTGGTCTAACGTTACGCGGCCCATATTAAGTATGGCCGTCGTTCCCGCGTCGACTTTCAATTTTTTTTTTTTTTGCGTAAGTCGTCCGGGAATAGGAATGTCCGTAAACGACGCTACTCAAAAAAAAATACGTAACGACGTGATTTCGCGCAATGCACGGCGGGAAATTTCTGAACGGAGCATGCGCAGTTCGATCGCCGCGGGGACGCACTTAATTTAAATGCCTCACGCCCCCTATTCACGTAGTTTGATTCCGCCGGGAGAAATACACTATGCCGCCGTACCTTACGGGCCAAAATCTCTCTGAATTCCTCCTAGAGCCAGGTAAAGTACGGCGGCGTAGAGTATCTCTGATACTCTGCGGGAATCTAATTCTTTCTGAATCTGGCCCACAGTGTTCAGAATGGACAATTTTTATTTATTTTGTTGCTTGTAAATACCTTTATTTTGTAGTCCTTCATTACTTCCTCCTCCTTATTAGCCTAGGCTATTAAGTCACAAGGCTATTTGCAAGTGTTTCTGGGATAGGCATCATGTTTCCCAGTAGTCCTTGCAAACCTGACTGAAACCTGACTAAAACCTATTACATTGCTTGTGTAGCACTGAGCATGTGCGAGATATGCAAAGCTGAAATCCAGGAAGTCATACAGTCTGGCTTCATGATGCCCACACTTAAGATGTCCACGGTCTATTTCTAGATTATAAACGATCTAAATGCTGTAACAACCTAACAAAACGGACCTTAGTTTACAGACTAACTTTACTAGAATACATTAAGCTTGTGTATTACAGGGGTATTTATATTTAAAAAGTGAAATTGTGGGTGGAACTCCTCTTTAAGACCCGGACCTTAGGCAGCTAAAGGACCTGGCCATTTTTTGCGATTCGGCACTGCGTCGCTTTAACTGACAATTGCGCGGTCGTGCGACATGGCTCCCGAACAAAATTTGCGTCCTTTTTTTCCCACAAATAGAGCTTTCTTTTGGTGGTATTTGATCACCTCTGCAGTTTTTATTTTTTGCGCTATAAACAAAAATATAGCGTCAATTAAAAAAAAAGGCAATGATGGTGTTAATCGAATATTCTGAAGAACAAACTTCACGTGAATATTTGCAGAAAACCAAAGGAGAGGGATGGAAAAATGTTTGTGTTGTTTAACTGCCAGAATGTAATTCTAATCGTGAATCTAACCTTTGTTCGAGATTACATTTACTTCCACCTATTCTGAAATTGAATGTTAATATTTGTAACATTGTCACGACAATTGATTGACATTTATTTTTTCATACAAACTTTATATAGTTTCTGATAGTGTTAATCGAATGTTCTGAAGAACGAACATCACGTCAATATTTGCACAAACATCTAACAGTGTATGGACAGAATAAAACACCACAGCACTCTTGGGTTAAAACATTAAATTTTCTGCATTGATAGATGGAATGTCATACCTTTGTCATTGTCTGGGAGGAGTAGAGAGGCATTGTTTACTGTGAAAATGACAATTGGAGTTTGGGAGTTAACCACAAGGGGCGTTGAAGGGGATAAGTGTGACCTCATCTGTGTTTCTAACTGTAGGGGGGTGTGGCTGAAGGTGTGACGTCATTGACTGTGTTTCCCTATATTAGAGAACACACGATCAATGACGGCGCCACAGTGAAGAACGGGGAAGCTGTGTTTACACACAGCTCTCCCCGTTCTTCAGCTCCGGGGACAAAACGCGGGACTCCAGCGGGTCCCGCAGACATGGTCACGGGGCTTCGGACCGGGTCGCATGCGCGCGCCCCCACGGCTGGGCTTAAAGGGCTATGTACAGGTATGTGGATGTGCCCAGCCATGCCATTCTGCCGACATATATCGGCGTGAAGGGGTCCTTAACCACTTGTCCTCCGCCCACCGTCAAATGACGGCGGGTGGAGGACTCCATTGTCCTGACATCACGTCATATGACGTGATGTCCTTTTAAAGCCGCGGGCGGGCGCGCGCCCACCGCCGGCGGCTCGCGCAGGCACCCGCCGCTCTGCTGGGATCCCGGTGCGAGTGCCCGGTGGCAACGATTGCCGCCGGGCACACGCGATTGCCCAGTAACTGAGCGGGGACATGGAGCTCTGTATGTAAACACAGAGCTCCACGTCCTGTCAGGGAGAGAGGAGACCGTACAAGGGACACAATCGGTCACCTCCCCCAGTCACCCCCCCTCCCCCTACAGTTAGAACACTCATAGGACACACATTTAACCCCTTCCCCGCCCCCTAGTGGTTAACCCCTTCACTGCCAGTCACATTTATACAGTAATCAATGCTTATTTATAGCATTGTTCACTGTATAAATGTAAATGGTCCCAAAAATCTCAGAAAAGTGTCCGAAGTGTCCGCCATGACGTCGCAGTCCCAATAAAAAAATCGCAGATCGCCGCCATTAATAGTAAAAAATAAAATAAAAATGCCATAAACTATCCCCTATTTTGTAAACACTATAAATTTTGCGCAAACCAACCGATAAACGCTTATTGCATTTTTTTTTTACCAAAAATATGTAGAAGAATACGTATCGGCCTAAACTGAGGAAAAAAATATTTTTTTATATATTTTTGGGGTTATTTATTATAGGAAAAAGTAAAAAATATTGATTTTTTTTCAAAATTGACGCTCTATTTTTGTTTATAGCGCAAAAAATAAAAACCGCAGAGGTGATCAAATACCACCAAAAGAAAGCTCTATTTGTGGGAAAAAAAGGATGCCAATTTTGTTTGGGAGCCACGTCGCACGACCGCGCAATTGTCAGTTAAAGTGACGCAGTGCCAGAAGCTTAAATTTTGTCTGGGCAGGAAGGGGGTGTAGGTGCACAGTAGGCAAGTGGTTAAAGTGGAGTTCCACCCATTTTTTTATGTATGTCTGTGCTGCATGCCCTAATCTCATAGTGTTCAGAATGGACAATTTTTATTTATTTTGTTGCTTGTAAATACCTTTATTTTGTAGTCTTTCATTACTTCCTCCTCCTTATTAGCCTAGGCTATTAGGTCACAAGGCTATTTGCAAGGGTTTCTGGGATAGGCATCATGTTTCCCAGTAGTCCTTGCAAACCTGACTGAAACCTATTACATTGCTTGTGCAGCACTGAGCATGTGCAAGATATGCAAAGCTGAAATCCAGGAAGTCATACAGTCTGGCTTCATGATGCCCACACTTAAGATGGCCACGGTCTATTTCTAAACTATCTAAATGCTGAAACAACCTAACAAGACGGACCTTAGTTTACAGACTAAGTTTACTAGAATACATTAAGCTTGTGTATTACAGGGGTATTTATATTTAAAAAGTGAAATTGTGGGTGGAACTCCCCTTTAAGTGGCTAAAATAACATTGGTGGGGCTGTTCAATATCATCATTGCTCTGTGCCCTTGTTTGGTTTTTACTATTGTGACTGAGGGTAAAGAAAACCTCTTATGTCGCGTACACACGGTCGGAATTTCCGACAGCAAATGTTCAATATGAGCTTGTTGTCTGTGTGCTCCATTGGACATTTGCTGTCAGAATTGCCGACAACAAAAATTTGAGAGCTGGTTCTCAAATTTTCCGACAACAAAAGTTGTTGCCAGAAATTCTGACCGTGTGTACACAATTCAATGCACAAAAATTCTATGCATGCTCGCAAATAATTCTACGCATGCTCGGAATCAATGAAATACATTTTTCTCGGGTCGTCATAGTGTTGTACATCACTGCGTTATTGACGTTCGGAATTTCCAACAAATTCTCTTTCTTTTACCGGCAGTTTTCCTGTCGGGAAAACTGCGATGGAGCATTCACACATCCGGTTTTCCCTTTGTTTTGCCTTTTATTTCTATTTTAAACTGAATGTTTTTTTTTACAAGGTGATTGTTTGCAATCACTTTAACCACCTCCCGCCCACCATATAGACAAATGCCGGGGGGCCCTCTTGTTCTGGGATGACATCATATAATGTCGCCACAGTCTCCCCCTGCTTGAGGACCCATGCTGTGTCCCTGGGACACGGAGCAACCCTGATCTTGCTGAAGAGCCAATGGCTCTTTACCTATGTGATCAGCTGTGTCCAATCACAGCTGATCACATGTAAACAAAGAAATGACAGTTATCAGTTCTCCTCGCCTCACACTGATAGAGTGTGAGGAGAGCAGAGCCATTCAGTGGCATCTCCTTACAGGGGAAACCAGTACAGATAATCAGGGCACTGATCATCAGTGCCCTGATAATCAGTGTAGCCCCATCAGTGATGCCAGTTTGTGCCTATCAGTCAAGTCAATCTGTGCTCATCAGTGATGCCAATCAGTGCTGCCATTCGGTGCTCATCAGTGCCTTGCCATCAGTGCCACCCATCAGTGCCGCCTATCCGTGCTGCTTATCATTGCCAATAAGTGCCACATATCAGGGCCCATCAGTGCTACCTATCAGTGCTCATCAGTGCTACTTATCATTGATGCCTCTAAGTGCCCATCAGTGCTGCATATTAGTGCCTTCTGATCAGTGCCACCTTATTATTGCACATCAGTGCAGCCTATCAGTGCCCATCAGTGCCGCTTCATGAGTGCAGCCTATCAGTGCCCATCAGTACTACCTATCAGTGCTCATCAGTGCTACTTATCATTGATGCCTCTAAGTGCCCATCAGTCATGCATATTAGTGCCTCCTGATCAGTGCCACCTCATCACTGCGCTTCAGTGCCATCTTACCAGTGCCCATCAGTGCCGCTTCATCAGTGCAGCCTATCACCACCTCCGGCTCAGACCCTTTGGTGCCTGCTCACCACAATCACTTGTAAACACAGAAGTCTGGTTTCTGTGTTTACAAGTGACAGCTCTACACCATGGCCCATATTCACATACATCGGCGCATATATATGCCGTCGTAGCGTATGTCTTTTACGCTACGCTGGTGCAGCGCGGAGAGGGAAGCATGGAATTCACAAAGCGTATGCTCCCAACGTTGCAATGGCGTAACCTAAATTCGTCGGCGTAAGCCGGCCTAAGTAAAAGTAGGTGGAAGTGGGCTGGAAGTGGGCGTGATACATTTAAATAAAGCGTGACCCCATGCAAATGATGGGCCAAGCTTCAGACAAGTACTTAAAACGAACTGCACATGCGTCGTGCCTTGGATGCATCCCAGTGTGCATGCTCACAATCACGTCGAAACAACTGCCTAAGATACGTCAAATCACTGCCTATGACGTGAACGTAGCTTACGCCCAGCCCTATTCACGTACATTGTAATCTACCTAAAATTCAACAGTGTTCGTTCCCTGGTCCCTACCTTTGCATGAGTTGCGCCTCCAATATGGGGAATAACTTTACGCCGAACGTAAACCTTACGAAAATCGCTAAAATCATGCGCCGGGCGCAAGTAGGTTCGTAAATCGGCGTATCTCACTCATTTGCATATTTGAATATAAAGACCATGGGAAAGCCACATGCATCCAGCGTAACTATGCGCCCACGATAAACCGGCGTAGGCAAGTTACGTCGGTGGACTGAAGCCTGTTTTTAGTTCTGTGGGCACGGCGCATATTTACACTTACGCGGCGTGTCTCGAGATACATCGGCGTAAGTGCTTTGTGAATCCGGGCCTCTTTGTGTAATCCCCTGAACTCTGCACTCTGTATGTAATGCAATCCTGGTATTTAATGCCCCTTTAAGACCCTTCTACCTTTTTTGAAATCTGAACGGGGTCTTGGTTGAGTTCCTGCACCTATTTTCTGACAAAAAAAGCTCTGTTAAAAACTATAAATTTGTAAACATTATTTTTTCTACTGGTTAGTGTGGTCAAACTGACAATTTTATTTGACTGCAGTGATGAGAAAACCAAAGGAGAGGGATGGAAAATTGTTTGTGTTGTTTAACTGCCAGAATTTAATTCTAATCGTGAATCTAACCTTTGTTCAAGATTACATTTACTTCCATCTATTCTGAAGTTGAATGTTAATATTTGTAACATTGTCACGACAATTGATTGACATTTATTTTTTCATACAAACTTTATATATTTACTGATGGTGTTAATCGAATGTTCTGAAGAACGAACTTCACGTGAATATTTACACAAACCTCTAAGGCCCCGTACACACGAGCAAATACATCTGTTCAAATCCGTCGGACAGACCGATTTGAACAGATCTGTCTGCTGGGATGTATTGGTTTGATCGTGTACACACGATCAAACCAAAATCCCTGCCGGCAGACAGCGCGCTGATGTGGCGGTGACGTGGCGGTGACGTTGACGCCGCCACGTCACCGCACCAGGAAGTAAAACACTTCCGCTCATGCGTCGAATCCATTCGACGCATGTGCGAGCAGATATGTCTGCTGGTTAGTGTACTAACCAGCAGACATGTCAGACGGACGTATTCCCAGCAGACAGATTTTAAAGCATGCTTTAAAATCTGTCGGCTGGCCAAATCTGTCTGGCAGACCATTTCCAGCAGACAGATTTGATCGTGTGTACGCGGCCTTACAGTGTATGGACAGAATAAAACACCACAGCACTCTTGGGATAAAACATTACATTTTCTGCATTGATAGATGGAATGTCGTACCTTTGTCATTGTCTGGGAGGAGTAGAAAGCCTGCAGGGCTTCCAGTCTTCACAAGAGGAACAGAACGCTGAGCAAAGACATTAGCAGGAATGGAGGTGTTCTGTTGTCACAGGCTGCTATGGAGACCAGTCCCTCCTATCTGTTTGTATTGCGTCACTGGGCATGTCAGTCTTTTGTCCATCACTTGCAGAAATCTCCAGACATTCAATACAACACATGTAGAACGCCTACTCACTCTCTAAGAATCTAAACATGATAATAGCTAGAAATACTTTCAGTGGTAAAGGAAATTAAAGGGAATGTACAGTGGTGTTCTTTAATGCACGTAGACATGCATTTCTGATGAAGGCTGGCGTTTGCATTTGAATGCTGTGCTACTGTCGGAGGATGTGAACATGGCTTCAGTCAGGTTATGGGCCGGAAGTGGTTCTGATCTTACTCTCCTCAGTTCCTTCTCTCCTCCCCCTTACATAGAAACAAACAGAAATATGTGTAAGGCCTCGTACACACAATCAAATCTGTCTGCTGGAAACGGTCGGCCCGACCGTCCCAGCAAACAGATTTGATCGTGTGTACGGGCGAGCCGACGGATTTGGCCACCCGACAGATTTCAAAGCATGCTTTGAAATCTATCGGGTGGGAATCCGTCCGCCCGACATGTCTGCTGGTTAGTACACTTACCAGCAGACATGTCGCCTCGCACCGTCGCCGAATGGATTCGGCGCATGCGCGGAAGTGTTTTACTTCCTGGTGCGGTGACGTGGCGGCGTCAACGTCACCGCCACGTCACCGACACGTCAGCGCGCCATCTGCTGGCAGGGATTTTGGTTTGCTCGTGTGTACACGCGAGCAAACCAAAATCCAAACAGAGAGATTTATTCAAATCGGTCGGACAGACCGTTTTGAACAAATCTATTGCCTCGTGTGTACGAGGCCTAAGAGGTGCCTATTGCTAATAGCAGTCATTCTCAATCAGGATTCTGTGTGTAGCACCCCTCTGATACCCCAAAGGCAGGATAGCACCTCCAAAGACCAGTGGTAGGCATGCATTTCACCCCAGGGCATAGTCCATCCTGACCATGGCTAAAATGGGGGGGAAAAGAGAGGATATTGGGCGATAGTCACTTTAGTCTTTTTAAAGTTTTATTGGAAATGGTTAAGGAGGTGAGGGTTAGGGGTCCCAGATACAGTAGCAGATCGCTTACAGACTCTCCAGATCCAGATCAATGTCCAGCCTCACAGTGTCAGAACCTGAAAACACTGTAGGGAATTTCCCAAATTTCAGTGTGTCCACTAAGGCTGTATACACGCGATCAGACCGGTCCGATAAAACTGGTCTTAAGACCAGTTTCATTGGACCAAATCGATGGTGTGTACGGCCTATCGGACCGTTGTCCATCGGACCAAAGTTTTAAAACTTGCTTTAAAACCTGTCCGACGGACACCTGTCCGTCGGACCAAAACGATGGTTAGTACACAAAAGCATCGGACCTAAAACCCACGCATGCTCAGAATCAAGTCGACGCATGCTTGGAAGCATTGAACTTCATTTTTTCAGCACGTCATTGTGTTCTACGTCACCGCGTTCTGGCCTGATCGGATTTTTGGCCCGATGGTGTGTACGCACATCAGACCATCATTTTTAGCTATCAGTTGTGGTGGCATTCTGACCACAACTTTAAGGAGGTGTTCTTCCCTGACCACTAATATAAGAATCATTCTTCCCACTGACCCCTGATGTTTTTTTTTTTTGAATAGGGGTTCCTTGGAACCTGAAATTTGTTTCAAGGGTTTCTTTGGGGAAAAAAGGTTAAAAAATGGCTAGTTTATGGTGTTAGGCTTGGGATGTGCAAGAGTATCATGTACTCCTGAATTATTTTGGAAAATCACAGAAGTTTGGAGGTCTTGAAGATTACACACATGGTTTTGGCCAGCATTAGCTACTTCAGCTCAAGTCTGAATGGTCCTTTTACACGGGTGCGCCCTGCTTCATTTAAGGGGATCCATGAAAAGATTTAGAGCTGAATCGGAGCACAAAAGGATGGATGTCACTTTTATGACATTCGTGCCTGTTCAGATTTTTGTCAGCATTATGACAGCAGACTGTGGCGGACCCCTGATGGACCAATGGAGCTGTTGGATGTAAATGGACTTGGTGTTGGCCTATATCAGACTAAATCCTGTTAATTAAGTTTAAATCCGCAAGAACGTAAAAGGACGCAGTCTTTTTCCCTTTGTTTTTCCAGACTTGGATCGACACGGATGTAGGAACATGTAAATTAACATAAATCCTTTTACATCCACCTTCCCATAGAACTGGGTGGAGCTTCCAGTCAGTTCCACTTAAAAAACTAACAAGTGGACCTGATTGGAAAGCCCATGTGAAGAGGGCCAATGAGTTTAAAACAAGCTCAGTAGCAACTGTGAACTTGTTTATGTTTTCTTCAGCTGGTACCTGACTTTAATGGAAATTTGATCTGGGTGGCTGTAGAGATCAGTTCTCCAATCTCCTCTGCCATGTATGAAGCCAAAAATGGCACTTCAGGGCAGGCACGAAATGAGCAAAGCAAACAGGTACTTGCGGTTGGTCTTATACACAATGCTACAGTGCCTGGCCACCATGCAATGGCAGACACAAACTGAGCAAAGCAAACAGGTACTTGCGGTTGGTCTTATACACAATGCTACAGTGCCTGGCCACCATGCCATGGCAGACACAAACTGAGCAAAGCAAACAGGTATTTGCGGTTGGCGGACAGGCAAAGTGGTTCTATGACAGTCCAGGTAAAAGGCAGGCTGAGTTCAGGGAATAGTCCAAAATCTGGTCCAAGGTCATACACAGGGAAATCCAATCTAGCAGACAAGGCAGACTGCCAGGGGGCTTGCTCAGGAATTACACATGTATCACTCTCTATCATAAGCATGCGAGTGTGTGTTTGGCTGGCTTATAACAGGTTTGGTTTCTAGCCAGAGTCTGGCCACATTATTCACATTGCAGGTGGACAGACAGACAAGGAGAGTGCCATAACCAAAATCCAGATGCTGCAATGAGGAGCAGGAGCACTGGATGCTCCCAACATTAGCCTAACCTCTGTAATCTTTTTATTGCTGTGTCCTTATTAAACATTTCTGTTAATTTCAACTAGGGTTGTCCCGATACCAATTTTTTAGGACCAAGTACAAGTACCGATACTTTTTTTTCATGTACTCGCCGATACCGAATACCGATACTTTTTTTCATGTACTCGCCGATACCGAATACCGATACTTTTTTTAATATGTCCCCAAATGCAGCCATGTCATGTCCCCCACATATTGCAGCCATGTCCTGTCCCCCATATATTGCAGCCATGTCCTGTCCCCCACATATTGCAGCCATGTCCTGTCCCCCACATATTGCAGCCATGTCATGTCCCCCACATATTGCAGCCATGTCATGTCCCCCACATACTGCAGCCATGTCATGTCCCCCGTATATGCAGCCATGTCCTGTCCCCCACATATTGCAGCCATGTCATGTCCCCCATATATGCAGCCATGTCCTGGCCCCCACATATTGCAGCCATGTGCTGTCCCCCACATATTGCAGCCATGTCATGTCCCCCACATATTGCAGCCATGTCATGTCCCCCATATATGCAGCCATGTCATGTCCCCCACATATTGCAGCCATGTCATGTCCCCCACATATTGCAGCCATGTCATGTCCCCCACATATTGCAGCCATGTCATGTCCCCCACATATTGCAGCCATGTCATGTCCCCCACATATTGCAGCCATGACATGTCCCCCATATATGCAGCCATGTCATGTCACCCACATATTGCAGCCATGTCATGTCCCCCACATATTGCAGCCATGTCCTGTCCCCCACATATTGCAGCCATGTCATGTCCCCCATATATGCAGCCATGTCCTGTCCCCTACATATTGCAGCCATGTCATGTCCCCCACATATTGCAGCCATGTCCTGTCCCCCACATATTGCAGCCATGTCATGTCCCCTATATATGCAGCCATGTCCTGGCCCCCACATATTGCAGCCATGTCATGTCCCCCACATATTGCAGCCATGTCCTGTCCCCCACATATTGCAGCCATGTCATGTCCCCCATATATGCAGCCATGTCCTGTCCCCCACATATTGCAGCCATGTCATGTCCCCCATATATGCAGCAATGTCCTGGCCCCCACATATTGCAGCCATCTGCTGTCCCCCACATATTGCAGCCATGTCATGTCCCCCACATATTGCAGCCATATCATGTCCCCCATATATGCAGCCATGTCATGTCCCCCACATATTGCAGCCATGTCATGTCCCCCACATATTGCAGCCATGTCATGTCCCCCACATATTGCAGCCATGTCATGTCCCCCACATATTGCAGCCATGTCATGTCCTCCATATATGCAGCCATGTCATGTCACCCACATATTGCAGCCATGTCATGTCACCCACATATTGCAGCCATGTCATGTCCCCCACATATTGCAGCCATGTCCTGTCCCCCACATATTGCAGCCATGTCATGTCCCCCATATATGCAGCCATGTCCTGTCCCCTACATATTGCAGCCATGTCATGTCCCCCACATATTGCAGCCATGTCCTGTCCCCCACATATTGCAGCCATGTCATGTCCCCTATATATGCAGCCATGTCCTGGCCCCCACATATTGCAGCCATGTCATGTCCCCCACATATTGCAGCCATGTCATGTCCCCCACATATTTCAGCCATGTCCTGTCCCCCACATATTTCAGCCATGTCCTGTCCCCCACATATTGCAGCCATGTCCGGTCCCCCCCATATTGCAGCCATGTCATGTCCCCCACATATTGCAGCCGTGTCTTGTCCCCCACATATTGCAGCCATGTCATGTCCCCCACATATTGCAGCCATGTCATGTCCCCCACATATTGCAGCCATGTCATGTCCCCCACATATTGCAGCCATGTCATGTCCCCCATATATGCAGCCATGTCCTGTCCCCCACATATTGCAGCCATGTTCTGTCCCCCATACCTGTAGTAGATGATGCCGCGTTAATCCCTGTGTATTGTAATCGCCGCATTACAGGCACCTTTCATTTGAATTCTCGAATTCTTAATGCCCGCCGCGTATAGACACTCCCCTTCTCGGGATTGGACGGACCTGTCCAATCCCGAGCAAGGGTGAGTGTCTATACACGGCTCAGTGCATAGACACTGCCCCTTGCTCGGGATTGGACAGATCCGTCCAATCCCGAGAAGGAGTGTCTATACATGGCGCAGCGGGCATTAGAAGAATTCAAACGAAAGGTGCCTGTAATGCGGCGATTACAATACACAGGGATCAACGCGGCGGTATGTTGCGGCTTTGTGGTATGCGGCGGCGGCGACGGTGGCGGCGGGAAGTATTCTATTTAGGCATCGGGGGTATTTGCGCGAGTACAAGTACTCCCGCAAATACTCGGTATCGGTCCCGATAGCGATACTAGTATCGGTATCGGGACAACCCTAATTTCAACCCATAGTGACAAAGTTGTCACCAGAATAGGAAGTAAAGGGAGATCCCCCAACAGGACTGAAAGGGTCCTTAGCTTAGCCCTTAGCTGTTCCCTAGTACTGTATTTCCCAAATAATGGCTGGGTATAAACTTTTAACTTATATAAAAGCCATCTGTTGAAACATTGTGTAATACAACCCTCAATACCTGTTATAACAATTGTGACATTGTAGCAGCTGGTATCTGTTCTCTGAATAACACACGGCAGATCTGGGTGACACACAGACATAGAAACTATGACGAGGTCTATGGTCATATGACTAAAATTAGTATGCAAACATGTCCTTGTAACTCCTTGAGGAAGTTCTAAACTGCATTACTTGGCATTTTTTCTTTTGTATACATCAATCTTGTCTCCAGCAAGTAAATATTTGGCAGGATAAATACTGTATCAAATCCATCTGAAGTACAAAGTACCAAAAATATTTTGCAACTGTTGCCTGGGGCCCCCATAGCTCCAGTTCCTCTTTTCCTATGTTATCTAAATTACAATTTCTCATAGAATGAAAAACAAATAAGAAAAGAGATTGGAACATACTCTGCTGGTACACAGGATCAATTATTCTGTATTGTGCAATGTATACTCAAATTTAAAGGGTCACTAACAGAATTTTTTTTTTTTTTAGCTAAATAGCTTCCTTTACCTTACTGCAGTCCTGGTTTCATGTCCTCATTGTTCGTTTTTGCTATGATGTTGCTGTAATTCTTCTCTGTTCTGGACACTTCCTGGTTGTCTGTTTCCTGATGAAAAAAGTAATGGGAACTTCTCTCTGTGGTTTCTAATCAAGGGGGTGTGTTTACTGTGTGTCTAAAACCCCTCAGAACCAATCAGTTTCATTTTAAAAACAAACACTGCCCTGTATTGGCTCTGTGTCTCTGTACTTCACAGAAGCATGAAACTAGATGAAAAACGAAACTGAAACTGCAGGCACATTATATGATTGATTTTTATCTATTTTTAATCATTTTTAAAAGGAATCAGTTAAGTATTATGTCTCTATGCCCTTTAAACAGTCTTTTCAGCAAAAAAAAAAAAGGTTTTCCTTTACAACTCCTTTAAGAGTACAGGTTAAAAGAATACAAATTAAAGTGAACCTGTCACCAGAATAAAAATGTCAAAGTAATGTGTCCAACCAAAACCCTTTTAGATATACCGTATATACTCGAGTATAAGCTGACCCAAATATAAGCCAAGACACCTAATTTTACCCCAAAACAATGGGAAAGGGTGTTGACTCGAGTATAAGCCTAGGGTGTCCATCGGCATGCCTCACTGTGTCCATGTGCATGCCTCACTGTGCCAATGACTAGACTGATGTTTAACATGGGAGTCTATGGAAGGAGTGGCCGGGTTTGAAAAATCGGTGCTCCCCGGCCGTAGGTCCCCCAGACAACAAACTTTGCACACTTGTAGATGAGAAATGGGGCTACATGTGTGCCAGGATCTGGGTCCAGGGGACCTACGACCAGCCAGAACGGGTCCCCAAATTCACCAAAGAAATTACCATTTAACATAGGAGTCTATGGAAGGGGCACCCGGATTTGAAAACTCGGTGCTCCCCAGCTGTAGTTCCCCTGGATAACAAACTTTGCACACTTGTAGATGAGAAATGGAGCTACATGTGTTCCAAGTTTCGGGTCCTGGGGGCCTACGCCCGGCCGGAACCGGGTCTCCAAATTCACAAAGAAATTACCATTTAACGTGGGAGTCTATGGAAGGGGTGCCTGGCTTTGAAAAATCAGTGCTCCCCAGCCGTAGGTCTCTCGGACAACAAACTTTGGACACTTGTAGAGGAAGACTTGTGCTACATGTGTGACAAGTTTGGCCAGTACTGGTTCCGCAAAATCTGGCCGATCAGGCACAAAAAGTTGACTATAAGCTGAGGGGGGACAAAAAAATGTGCTGAAAAACTCGGTTTATACTTGAGTATATACTGTAGAGGGATCAGGAAAGGATTAGAACCCTTTGTTGAGTTTGTATTGTTATCTAGAGGAGAGGAAGAGAGAGGGGGAGAGAGAGAGAGATGCCAGATACTGTATATTATATGAAATCATTTTTATTATAGCTGTATGTCAGATATGGATTAGGTAACAGTTGCATTTTCAGACATGTGGTTTTGGGTTCCTTTACACTTTTCAGACATGGATCACGTACCTGTGGTCTGTTCAAACGTGGATTGGGTACCCCTGCCCTTTTCAGACATGGATTGGGTACCCTTATTTTTTCTTACATGGATCAGGTACCCTTGGTCTTTTCAAAGATGGATCAGGTACCCCTGACCTTTTCAGACATAATTTGAACACATCTGGCCCTTTCAGACATGGATCAGGCAAACCTGGCTTTTTCAGGTATTGGTAGGGTACTCCTGACTCCCGACATTTTTAGGTATGGTTCAGACACCCCTACCTCTTCAGACAAAGATCAGACACCCCTACCCTACTATTTTCAGACTTGTATTAGGCAACCACAGTGTGCCTCTGACAAGGATCTGTGGTTGTCACTTACGGGGAGGAATCTGGTGACATAAGTGCACACGGTGAGTAGGGTACCCAGAGGCTGATCTTGGCTGATATGAAAGCAGCAAGTGTTTTGTCTGATGCAAGATTTTTATGCACCTGTTCTTTCAATGAGTTCCAAAAAGTTTTGTAAAACAAATCACTTAAACTGATTTCCCTTTTGCGCTGCTTTGCGTTCTTTACTTATGGGATTAGGTACTTGGAGATATAAACGTGGGTTATAATTGTACCTACAAGGATAATTACTCTATAAATGGGTAACAACCATGTCTGAAATTGCTAATATTATTTATTTAAGTTCCATTTGAGAATGTGTCCAAGTCCATGAGTGGACAATTTAGACTGTTGATAGTTGCTATATGTCAATTTAAGGAAGTCTGTTTTATGTGCCTTTGATGCTTTTTTACGGTTGTGATGATCAGGTTCAGAGATAATCACTATAGTTAACATTTCTATAGGTCACTTTATGTCTGTTTTATGGACTTTTTTTTTTTCTTTTATGTTATGAGCTAGTGGGGAAAATTAATGTTGCAATAATTAATATATTAATTTCTATAATATTAAGTGGTCGTACGTTATGCGAATTTCACTCCATGGGTGGCCTTGTCACCTCCTCCTGCCTGACATCCTTTGATTAAGAAAATTGAAGGAGCCATATGAAAAAATTGCCAACCAAATAGTGACTGCATACAAGTAAGCCTGAGAATATCAGACGAATGATCGTCCGTTTTTTTTGCATGATATTCTCATATCAAAAATGAAGAGGTTGCTAAACTTATGAAAATTCTCTTACAACAGAATACAACTTCAGAAGTGCTATAAATGTGTTGTATAGTATTTTAATGTATTCCTGGTAATGAGCATGTGCAGTCTTGGTCTAATCGAAATTTGGCAAAATTTTGCATCTTTCGGACATTTGGAAGCATCCAAATGTCTATAGAAAAAAATAATGAATTTCAACTAATACAAAAGAATTTATAATGAAAATAACTAATGAATTCAGCATGATCTTTTAATTCGTTAAAGGTCTAATGAAACAAAGGTCATCTTGGAGTAAACCTTACAGTCCAATAAGCTGATTCATTTTGTGCTGGAGGTTGGATTACTGGCAAAGTGCATTCCTGAGAACTGAGTGTGAAGGGTGTTGTATTGTATTTGAGCATAAGAGAAGAGATAGGGGGTTATTTACTAAAGGCAACTCCACTTTGCACTACAATTGCACTTGAGAGTAAAGTCGCTGTAGATACAAGGGGGACATGCAAGGAAAATAAAAAACAGCATTTTAGCTTGCACACGATTGGATGATAAAATTAGCAGAGCTTCCCCTTATTTCAGATCTACCCATTAAATTTAGAGCGACTGCACTTCCAAGTACACTTTCAAGTGCACTTGTAGTGAAAAGTGGATTTGCCTTTTGTAAATAACCCCTATACTGTCATTGGGCGTATTAATGGATTTAATAAACAAACTTTCCGAACTAGGAATCGTTATCACGAATATATATATATATATATACACATACATAAATAACGAATTATCAGAAAACAAAACAATTAAGCAATAATACGAATCGAGAAAATGTTATTTGATACAAGGGATGAGAGGTTTTAATACAAGCACCACCTCCCCATAATTGATATAGGACATGTAGGAAGAAAAATGGGAGTTTAAAGGTGCAAAAATCATCAGATTTGAAACATCCAAGAGGCAACCAACTTTTGTACTGCAACCGCATGATTTCTATGTGCTGCTTTTAATATAATACATTTTAATATGTTTGTTTAAATAAAATGATGAAATTTATATTGTTTCAAATCTGATGATTTTTGCACCTTTAGCCCAGGTTCACACTGGGCTGCAGAAAGGAAGCCATGCGAGTTCAGCTGAACTTGCACGATTTTTCTCCCGCTTGTCAGTCCAGATTTCGGCCACAATTACAGAGACATCTGTGCAGACATCTGTCCCGAAGTAGCAAAAAGTAGTACAGAAACTACTTTTTGAAATCGGTGCAGCGCCGCAGATGCGGTGTTGCACCGATTAGGATGGTGCCATTGCCGGCAATTGCCTCCGATTCAGGGGCGGACTGACCATTTAGGCACCCGGGCACTGCCTGAGGGCCCCATGCCACTAGGGGGCCCCATCAGGGTTGCCAGGCTCAGTAAAACCAGGGACAGTATGTAAAAATCTGTGTTTTTTTTTAATCTGTCCCTGATATGTCCGAAACGGAAATGCTTTTGATGTGAAAATCCCGAGATTTTAGCTGCCCTGCCTCTGCACTGCCTCCTGGCATGGTGGCCATCTGTAAGCCCAGGGGCCCCATAATCTTCTATTGCCCAGGGGCCCTATGAGTTGTCAGTCCGCCCCTGCTCCGATTTGACATGTCAAAGCGCACCAGTGTGAACCAGGGCTAAAAGTCAAATTTTTCCTACATTTCCTATAATAATACAAATCGATTCATTATAACAAATATCTATACCCTACAGAAATAATGAATTAACGTAACATATCGAATATAACAGAACAGAATTATGTATTTTACAAACAAAAACAAAACTAAACTACATTTTCCGTTGTGCACATGTCGCTATCGTACAACTTGGTATTATATATAAAAAGTTTTTGTACTTGTCCCTTAGGATAGTGTTGGATGAATTGTAGTGATCAGCTCTCGAAAACTGTGCACCAACAATCAGATTATCGTACAATCACGTTTGGCATCCGATTACCTGATCGTGTGTACTAGGCTTTAGCTGTAGGCACTGTTCAGGTATTCTGACAACCACCGGTGCCAGCTGTCAGATTACAATAGCCGTAGTGGGATAATCGTCTATCTGTGCTGTATGGTGTGAATCTGTTATGCCACGTACACACGACTGTTTTTCGGGTTGTAAAAAACTATGTTTTTTTAATGTCATTAAAAACGATCATGTGTAGGCTCCAGAGCATTTTTCACAATGTAAAAAAAAGGCATAAAAAATTTTGAACATGCTCTAATTTTATACAACGTTTTGAACATTGTAAAAATGGTCGTGTGTAGGCTTTAACGACGTGAAAAAAATGCTCATGCTCAGAAGCAAGTTATGAGACGGGAGTGCTCGTTCTGGTAAAACTAGCGTTTGTAATGGAGTAAGCGTCTTTTACTAACACAAAATCAGCAAAAGCAGCCCAAAGGGTGGCACCATCCGAATGGAACTTCCCTTTATAGTGCCATTGTACGTGTTGTACGTCACCGCGCTTTGCTAGAGCATTTTTTTTTTCACAATCGTGTGCAGGCAAGGCCGTTATAATGATCGGGTTGAAAAAAATGTTTAAAACGTCATTTTTTACAACCCGAAAAATGGTCGTGTGTACGCGGCATTAGAAAATAAAAACTGTTCATGTTCAGCTTTACTGTACTTATATGTAGTATCATAATCTGTGGCAAAGAAAAAAAAGTAAGACAAAGTGCAGCTCCTCCCTACATGCCCTGAACAAATGTCAGGAAAGAGACTCAGTCCCATCCCATAAACACACAGCTGTATACAGGGCAGGTCAGAGCTGTGTGTGTCAGCTGAGGCTTGGAACACAATGCTCCAGTGAGGGATCCAGACCAGGAAATTTACTACGGCAGCCCTGAGGTAAGCAGCTTGTGCACGCTGTCTAATAATCTGCATATTATTTTTAGCAAAGGAAACATGGCATTTCTTTTTTGAGAGATCTGCCACTGGGCTGACATCCATAAATAACTTTCACTAAACTTTTAATTCCTGCAATTTCGCATCTACAGCAAACATGTGTGGAATAAGCAATTTCCTACCGACGTTGACGCAAAGGTTATGCAGCGATCTCCATCAGGGAAATTGATGGTGATTATTTCTATAGCAGAGAATGAGATTGATTGCCCATCTCTGTTTCTTTTTTGTTACATATCTACTAGTCGCCTTTTTTTCTGTAATTTCCAGTTTTCTTTCACCAGCCTAATCTAGGGGAATTTGTTAGTTTTCAATGGATATACAGGGTTTGTTAGATTTCAGTGGATATAAAGGGTCTCTTATTATTTTATGCCAGGAAGGCAATAGTGCTCAAGTGGAAATCAGCCATGGCCCCTACTTTGTCCTTCTGGAAGCGTCTAATCAATAGGGTTATACCCCTATACAAAGCTACCTATTTGCCTCTAGGTAGACCTAATAAATATTTGAGAAGTTCTGGCACTTGTGGACAGACTCAGGCTATACAGTTGACGATCAGGAGTCCATGGACTGAATCTAGTCACCCCTAGTCACCCCTGATATGGTTAAGCCTAAGATATATACAGTTTTACTCGCGCTTCATTAGTTCGGGTATAAATCCAACTATAAGTAAATGTTCTCCTCATGTATCACTCTTTTGGTTGAGAGGGAGCAGGAATCTCCTTGTAATTCATTGATCTTTGAAATAAATTATTAGAACGGCCGAAAGCAGTGTCTTTACTCTACACCGCTGCAAGTTAGAAAGGCAAGTGCTGTATTCACAAAGCACTTGCTCCCTTAGTTACAGCGGGGTAGCGTAAATGGGCCGGCGTAAGCCCACGTAGTTCAAAGTAGCCAGGCAGTGGGTGTAGTAAAATGAATCATGACCCCATGTAAATGAGGTGCCCGAACGAATGGCGCATGCGCCGTCCGTGGACGTATCCCAGTGCGCATTTTCTGAATCACGTCAGATAGAATGCCTAAGAGACGTCGAACGTAACTTACGCACAGCCCCATTCACGTACGACTTACGTAAAAACGACGGCTTTTCTGACGTCCATACCTTTGCATGGGATGCGCCACCTATATGGTGGAATAACTTTACGCCGGAAGTAACCCTTCCGGAAGTAACCCTTACGCAAACCACGTAACTGGCGCAACATTCATGAATCGGCGTATCTTGCTCATTTACATATTTTTATGGGAACGCCCTCCAGCGTAACTATGCGCCCACGATACGCGGGCGCAGGCAAGTTACGTTGGACGGCTGAAGCCATGTTTTTCTACGTATCTTGCTTTGTGAATCGGCGCAAAGATGCGACGGCGCATATTTGTCTCGAGATTCGCCGACGTAAACCTTTCTGAATCCGGCCCAATGTTTTTAAGTTGTATTATTTAGCAGTTTGTGTTATTGTTCTTCTCAAGACGTCCTGCTCTTTAGCTCCCTCAATACCTACTCCCATGCTCGCCTCCAGGACTTTTCCAGAGCCTCTCCAGTCCTATGGAACTCCTTACCCCAATATGTCTGATTATCCTCTACTCTATTAACTTGTAGACCAGTGGTCCCCAAACTGCGGCCCTTTGCTTGCTTTTAACTGGCCATTGGGGCACTATAACTTCTACCCATACAAGACACTATTGTGCCATCTGACACCAACAATGGGGCACCATTTCTTTCACTGACACCAACAATGAGGGATCATTTTTCCCATTGACACCAATAATGGGGCATCATTCCTCCCTATGATACCAACAATGGGGCATTATTACCCCCCCCCCCCCCAATACCAAATATTTTGATGTTTACTCTCACTGGCCACAGTCCGGCCCTACTAAAGTCTGAAGGACAATAAACCGGCCCTTATTTTAGAAAGTTTGGAGACCCCTGTTTTAGACGATCCCTAAAAACCTTTCTCTTCAGAGAAGCCTATCCTACCCACACCTAACAACTTTATTTTCATTGTCCCCATCTGATCATCCCCTATGGCTGTTACCTCTTGTTCCACTTGACCCTCCCTTCTAGACTCTAAGGAGCAGGGCTCTCTGATTCCTCCTGTATTAAATTGTATTGAAACTGTACTGTTTGCCCCCATGTTGTAAAGCGCTGCGCAAACTGTTGGCGATATATAAACCCTGTATATTAGTACTAATAATTAATAATCTGTATTTGTTAGCAAGGTAATGCCCAAATACCATGTTCTGTACCTATACAAATCATCTTCCATAAAAAAAAAAAAATATAGGGGTTGATTTACCAAAACTGGAGAGTGTAAAATCTGCATGGTAGCCAATCAGCTTCTAACTTCAACTTGTGCAATTAAAGGGCTCGTAAACCTTCCTGTTTTTTCACCTTAATGCATCCTATGCATTAACCACTTGCCGACCAGCGTCTATGGCGGCAGGTCGGCTCTCCTGGGCGAGAGCCCGTAGCTCTACGTCAGCTACATTTTCGGCCACTAGGGGGCGCGCGCACGCCGCCGGCTCAGCGCGCGCGTCCCCGCTCGCCCCCGAGTCCCGCGCGTATGCCCGGCGGGTACGATCGACGACGGGCGACCGCGATTGCTCGTTACAGAGCAAGGAACGGGAGCTATGTGTGTAAACACACATCTCCCGGTCCTGTCAGCGGGGGGAAACGCTGACCTTCTGTTCATACAATGTATGAACGTAAGATCAGTGATTTCCCCTAGTGAGGCCACCCCCCCATACAGTTAGAACACACCCAGGAACACACTTAACCCCTTCCCGCCCCTAGTGTTAACCCCTTAACTGCCAATGGCATTTTTATAGTAATACAATGCATTTTTATAGCATTGATCGCTAACAAAAATGCCAATGGTCCCAAAAATGTGTCAAAAGTGTCTGAAGTGTCCGCCATAAGGTTGCAGTACTGAAAAAAAATGCTGATCGCCGCTATTACTAGTAAAAAAAATATTAATAAAAATGCCATAAAACGAACCCCTATTTTGTAAACACTATAACTTTTGCGCAAATCAATCAATAAACGCTTATTGCGATTTTTTTTTACGAAAAATATGTAGAAGAATACGTATCGGCCTAAACTGAGGGAAAATAATTTTTTTTATATATTTTTGGGGGATATTTATTATAGCAAAAAGTAAAAAATATTGCATTTTTTTCAAAATTGTCGCTCTATTTTCGTTTATAGCGCAAAAAATAAAAACTGCAGAGGTGATCAAATACCACCAAAAGAAAGCTCTATTTGTGGGAAAAAAAGGACGCCAATTTTGTTTGGAAAACACGTCGCACGACCGCGCAATTGTCAGTTAAAGCGACGCACTGCCGAATCACAAAAAGTGCTCTGGTCATTGGGCAGCAATATGGTCCGGGGGGTTAAGTGGTTAAAGGTGAAAAAACATCTGATAATTACCGGCCTCCCAGCCCCCCCGGTTTACTTATCTGAAACTTTGAAAGTCCCGCGTCAAGAACACGCTGGCTTATCACCTCTTCTCAGCCTGGGCTTCTCGGCTCTTCATTGGATAGATTAATAGCAGCGCAGCCATTGGCTCCAACTGCTGTCAATCAAATCCAATGATTCGGGCGTCTGGGGGCGGGCCGAGTCCGGCATTCGTGTCTATGGACGCAAATGCAGGACTCAAGAGTGCGCCCACAAGTTAACCCCCTTGGGAAAGCGCTTCCCAGAGGGGGTTATCTGATGAGGGGAGGAGCCGAGACTGCTGCCAAAGGAACCCAGAAGATGAGGTTCGGGGGCCACTCTGTGCAAAATGAGATGCACAGAGGTAAGTATGACATGTTTGTTATTTTTTTTTAAATAAATTATGATCCTTTACAATCACTTTAAATTTTGACAATAGAACATGGAAGCTGATTGGTTGCTATTCAGAGCTGCACCAAATTTTGCACTCTCCGGTTTAACTAAATCAACCCCAGTGTCTCATCTAGGTTAGAGGATTACTAGACCAGGGGTGGCCAACCAGTGGTCCGGGGATCACACGTAGCCCGCGGAGCCCTCTGATGTGGCCCGCAACCTCCTGCTCTGGAATGGTGGGTTGGCAAGCCCAGATCGCATGTTGCCGACCCGCCATACCACAGCATCAGTGTTGTGAATGAAGCTGGTGGTGAAGGAAGAAAGTGGCTGCGGAGCACAGAGGTGCTGTGGATAAAAACAGATCTCCATCTCCTCTGCCTGGAGTTTGCATGTTCTCCCTGTGCCTGGGTGGGTTTCCTCCGAGTACTTCGGTTTCTTCCCACACTCAAGACATGCTGGCAGGGGGCACACCAGAGTGCCTCTGAAAACATCAGGGGCTTCTAACCAGGGTAGTGCCTTGTAATGGCAGCGAAGGGAACTGACAGGTTTCCACCACAGTGTTCCCTGACCTGAGAAGGGCACTGTAAAGGCTTCACTGCGGGCCACTTGGAATGGCATGAAGGGAACCAAAAGGTTTCCACTGCCGTGTGTGCCACTGACCACTGACCAGAGTAATGCCTCTAAAGGCACAGGGGCCACCTACCAGCAGAGTTACAAAGCAGAGTTTGAATGGCGTGAAGGAAACCAAGAGGCTTCACTGCCAGGCCACTGACTCTAAAGGCAACAGGGCCACTGACCAGAGTGGCCCAGAGTGCCTCTAAATGTAAAACAGGGCCACTGACCAGAGTAGACTGAATGAGCATTTAAAAAAAAAGTATCGGTATTTGTACTCGGTCCTCAAAAAGTGGTATCTGGACAACCCTAGTTTAGATGCTCTCTGGCATATTTTTGATGCACTCTAGTTTATTTATTTTGATGCTTTTTTACAGGGCTCGACAAAATCCGGTGCTAGGTCGCAATTGTGACTAGAATTAGCGACCTGGTGCCTGGGGAAGGAAGCCGCTTCCTGCATAAGGCTGCAAAGCCGTGGCCTCAATTACCGGCCAGTGCGGCGGAGGAGCACAGACACAGGACCGTCCTGTGTCTTCGTGCGCCCCCCACTGCGCGATCACGTCGGATGGAGGGTGCCTCTAAATGCATCAAAACACACCAAGGTGCCTCACAAACATGCCAGGGTGCCTCCTACTGCATCAAAACACACCAGAGTGCCTCTAAATGCATCAAAAACACACCAGGGTGCCCTGATGTGCTCTCATGTGCCTCATGTACCCTTATGTGCCTCATGTACCCTTATGTGCCTCATGTACCCTAATGTGCCTCATGTACCCTGATGTGCTGGGCTCTCTACATCAGGGTACCCTGTGCCCTGTGCCTGATGTGCCCTGATATGCCCCATGTGCCCTGATTGTGCTCTCATTGTGGCCCATGTACCCTGATTTGCTGGGCTTTGTACCCTGATGTGCTGTTTTATGTGCCATGTACCCTGATGTGCCATTTGCCCTGTCCTGATGTGCTGTGCCCTGACGTGCTATGTCCTGTAGCCTGATGTGCCATGTGCCCTGTCCTGATGTGTCGTGCCTGTACCCTGATGTGGCTTGTTGTGCTGTACCCCTATGTGCTGTGCTCTGATGTGCCCATACCCTGTTGTGCTCTGATGTGCTGGGCTCTGTACCGTGATGTGCTGTGCCCTGTAGTGCTGTGCCCTGTACCCTGATGTGCGCTCTGCCCTGATGTGCGCTCTGCCCTGATGTGCTGTGCCCTGCGCCCTGATATGCTGGGCTCTGAGCCTTGATGTGCTGCGCCATGATAATGAGTGGTCAGTGTGTAGTGTAGTGGTCCGTGTGCAGTGCAGTGGTCAGGGTTAATGATGCGTCTGCTGACACCAATACTAGGGGTTAATAATGTATCCGCTGACACCAGTGCTGGGGGTTAACCACTTTAGCCCCGGACCATATTGCTGTCCAAAGACCAGAGCACTGTTTGTGATTCGGCACTGCGTCGTTTTAACTGACAATTGCGCGGTCGTGCGACGTGGCTCCCAAACAAAATTGGCGTCCTTTTTTTCCCACAAATAGAGCTTTCTTTTGGTGGTATTTGATCATCGCTGCGGTTTTTATTTTTTGCGCTATAAACAAAAATAGAGCGACTATTTTGAAAAAATTCAATATTTTTTACTTTTTTCTGTCATAAATATCCCCCAAAAATATATAAAAAAAAAATAAATGTCCTCAGTTTAGGCCGATACGTATTCTTCTACATATTTTTCGTAAAAGAAATCGCAATTAGCATTTATTGATTGGTTTGCGCAAAAGTTATAGCGTTTATAAAATAGGGGGTAGTTTTATGGCATTTTTATTATTTATTTATTTTTTACTAGTAATGGCGGCGATCATCGTTTTTTTTTTCAGTACTGCGACCTTATGGCGGACACTTCGGACACTTTTGACACATTTTTGGGACCATTGGCATTTTTATAGCGATCAATGCTATAAAAATGCATTGTATTACTATAAAAATGCCATTGGCAGTGAAGGGGTTTACACTAGGGGGCAGGGAAGGGGTTAAATGTGTTCCTTGGTGTGTTCTAACTGTATGGGGGGGTGGACTCACTAGGGGAAATCACTGATCCTCTATTCATACATTGTATGACCAGAAGATCAGCGTTTCCCCCGCTGACAGGAATGAGAGCTATGTGTTTACACCCATAGCTCTCGTTCCCCGCTCTGTAACGAGCAATCGCGGGTGCCCGGCGGCGATCGTACCCGCCGGGCACGCGCGCAGGACTCGGGGGCAAGCGGGGGGCACGGGCCGCCGGCGGCGCGCACACCCCCCCTAGTGGCCGCGAATGTCCCGACGTAGGATGACGGGCTCTCGCCCAGGAGAGCCGACCTGCCGCCGTAGAATGACGGCGGCTGGTCGGCTAGTGGTTAATAATGTGTCCGCTGACACCAGTGCTGGGGGTTAATAATGTGTCCACTGACACCAGTGCTGGGGGTTAATAATGCGTCTGCTGACACCAGTGCTGGGGGTTAATAATGTGTCCGCTGACACCAGTGCTGGCGGTTAATAATACGTTCGCTGACACCAGTGCTGGGGGTTAATAATACGTTCGCTGACACCAGTACTGTTTTTGAAGTTTGAAAGTTTGCATGCGGCCCCCCAATGGGATATAAAAACTTGTCTTGCTGCCCTCAGGTAATTTGAGTTTGAGACCCCTGCTTTAAATGGTATATGACCTATACAAGTATACACTTTTTTTGCTCGGAAATTACTTAGAACCCCCAAACATTATACATTTTTTTTTCTAACACCCTAGAGAATAAAATGGTGGTCATTGCAATACTTTGTCACACCGTATTTGCGCAGAGGTCTTACAAGCGCACTTTTTGGAGAAAAAAAAATGAAACTTTTACCCTTAAAAATCTCCATAGGCAACGTTTAATTATTTTTTTTACAGATTGCATGTTTTGAGTTACAGAGAAGTTCTAGGGCTAGAATTATTGCTCTCGCTCTACCAGTCGCGGTGATACCTTACATGTGTGGTTTAAACACCATTTTCATATGCGAATGCTGCTCACATATGCGTTTGCTTCTACACGCGACAGGGTGAGTTTAAAATAGTTATTTATGTTTTTTACACAGTTCTTTTAAAAAAAATTGTGTCACTGTTATTCCTATTACAAGGAATGTAAACATCCCTTGTGATAGAAAAAAAGCATGACAGGTCCTCTTAAATATGAGATCTGAGGTCAAAAAGAAAAAAAAATGTCCCTTTAAGAGCTATGGGCAGAAGTGATGTTTTGACCCTGCTATGGTATGAAGACGGGTGGGGGCCATCTTCCCCTCACTCGTGTCTATACCCAGGAAAGAGAAGGACCCGATCGCCTCCGACGCTACCGATGGATAGGGGTAAGCGGCGGAGAGCTCCAGCCGCCGATAACGGTGATCTCGTGGCAAATCTGCCGCAGAGACCACATTTATTGCAAACCTGTGTTATGGCAGCTAGCTAGAGCTAGCTAGAGATATCCCTCTTCAAAGTGCCGACGTACTGTATATAGTCGTGCGGTGGTCCGGAAGTGGTTATTTATTTCACTCTAGGATTGTTGTGAACAAGTTTGAACAAGATGGATTATGGGATTTGTAGTGTGCACATGACCACAACTAACATGTACTCAACCTTTTTACCGCTGGGGAACCCTAAAAATAATTTTCAGGTCTCGGGGAACCCCTGATAAAACCCATTCATTGGGGATCAGTGAGAAGAATGCCCTTTTTTACAGTAGTGGTAAGAATTCCCCCCTTACAGAGAACTATGAGGATTATTGGTGTAATACTACTGGCTCCTCCAAGTGGAATTGGCTCAGAACTATGTAGGCATCATCAAACAGAAGGTAAATCAGTCACAGCTCAAGGAACCCCTAGCCACCTCTGGAGGAACCCTAGGGTTCCACAGAACCCTGGTTGAGAATGGCTGTTCTAAACAAACAAATGGGAAAGGGTAAGGCCTCGTACACACGAGGGGATATGTCCGCTGAAAACGGTCCGATGGACCGTTTCAGCAGACATCTCCGATCGTGTGTATGGGCTAGCGGACAGATTTGTCCACCCGACAGATTTCAAAGCATGCTTTGAAATCTATCCGGTGGGAATCTGTCCGCCCGACATGTCTGCTGGTTAGTACACTTACCAGCAGACATGTTGTCCCGCACCGCCGCCGCGCCGCCGCCGAATGGATTTGGCGCATGCACGGAAGTGTTTTACTTCCTGGTGCGGTGACGTGGCGGTGACGTGGCGGCGTCAACGTCACCGTCGCGTCACCGACACGTCACCGCGCCGTCCGCCGGCGGGGAATTTGATCCGATGGTGTGTACACGCCATCGGATCAAACTCCAGATCGGACATATCCGATGGAAATGGTCCGCGGACCGTTTTCATCGGATATGTCCGATCGTGTGTACGAGGCCTAAAGTATTGTCTCTTTAGTTTTTGGAGGACATTGAAAGGAGGCAGATAAACACAATAAGAAGATTATATATAATATTTAATGGAAAATGGAATACATTGTCCTCAGCCTCCTTCAGTTGGTAAGAATGACCCTTTTCTTTTTTTTTTTAGACCAAATTCTTCTGTCCATCGTGCAACCTCATGTGTCACTCTTTTTGGTACATCCCTATGTAGCGCCTGTGTACTTTCAGTCCAGGTGCTATCTTAAATTTAGAGGGGGATGAAAGAGTAATCTAGCTCTTATCCATATGATTTGTGCAAATTCAGCTGTTGTTCTAGCTGGGCTGTGCTGCCGGTTCATTCTGTGTTCCTGAGGTGCCTTTCCACCCTGGGGCGTCAGGTGGCGGCAGTGGAGTTCAGGTAAGAGCGCCTTTTGCCAGCAGCTAATCAGAGGGGTTTTTCCCTCGCAGGGCATGCTGGGGGAGGGTACTTCTAGAGAGACGCCATTTTTGGCGGGGGAGTTCGTGGTTGGATCCGGGTGCGGCACCCACCTTCAGGGTGTGCACACATCACGGCCCCGGCGATATGGCCTACCAGGCCAGGGCGCACGTTCTACACGTGGTTCTTGGTTCCGGGACCATGTTGGCCCGGAGCGACTGAAGCTGCGATGGGATTTAGTGACTTATTTGGTCCCCCACCTCTTAAAAGAAGATCCCAAGCGAGTTGTGCTGTTCGGTGGGGAGTCAGTCTGAGGAGAGCCAGGAGGCAGGCAATCCAATAGGGCCTGCACGAACCATCGGGGATCGAGGTGACCGGACACTGGGAGTTTGTCTAATGGCAACCTGTCAGTCGGTGACTATTTGAGGAAAACTACCTGAGGGAGATTCAGGCATCAATAATCTTGAGAAGGATTCACCTCACGAATTGTGTTCTAAAGCGAAGGGCCTGTAGCAGAGGTCTCATTCCTATTTCTACTTTCAGTCAAGTCTGTGTCAGAGACTTGTTTCCTTCTCAAGATTCTCAGTGATATTCTGGCTGCCAGTTCTGTGAGAGTGACGACGAAGTTAAAGTCCCATTTAGAAGCAGGATTTTTCCGTCGTTCATAGGCCTGAGTCTGCAATTTCTCCTTTCCACACATCTTTATTCTATCTAACCCAAGTTCACTGTTTGCCATGTTGGGCAAGAATTAAAGCACAAGAAAAGACACCGGCTGTTTGGATATTCCGTCATTGTTATCATCATCATCATACCCCCTAGACATTCATACAGGTAACACGCCATCCCAAATCTATCCAGCGGCTCCTGAGGGGGTAGCGCTACACCTATACAAAATGTTCTATATTACTATCCAGTGTTATGTTGCATTAAACATTTTAGTCCTGGCCCTAGTCCTAGTCTAGCTTTTATGTTTACTGAATTTTTTTATTTTGAAAAGCCAATGTAAAGGAAAAATAGAGGTCATGCTTTGTGCTAAAAGATGGAAAAGATCCTTCCTGCCACCCTCTCAGAATGGAAACAATTGATCAATGCAGCTCTTCCATTCTATCAACTCACTTACACTACTAGGGGCTTTCCGAAAATTGTTTCCAATTTTAAAGAATATGGGGTCCTTGCAGTGGCGGCACATCCATATGAGGCGCAGGGGCGCCACCCCCCTGATCCATGCACCCGGCCCCTAATCTATATTCAGGGTGCTGGACGCATGGATTCCAATGTTTTTTTGGGGAGGGTTTAATAGCATATGGTTAGAGCCTAAGTCTTTAACTGGCTTCAAAAAAAGGGTGGGCTTGACAGAGTTGTGTGACAATATCAAATTAATATTCACTATTGTCTTCCTGATCCGAGAGGAGAAGTGCTCCTATTGGACGCCGAGAATGAGTGAGGATATGCAGGGGAAACCGTTGTGAAGCCCAGGAGGAGACGCAGGGTGAAGCCTACACCCGCCGCCCGGAAGAAGCGCTGCCCGCGACCTAGATGGGGTAAGTGCGGGGCTGGTGCCTGACCGACCCGGGGGGGGGGGTGGGGGTGGTGGTTGTTAGATTGTTTGCTGCTCCCCCCCCCCCAAAATATACCACTGGGTCCTTGGACCAACTCCCATCTAAGGCCTCGTACACACGACCGAGAATCTCATCAGGAAAAACCTGTAGTTTTCTCTGACAAGATTCTTGGCAAAAAACTCTTGCCGCCCGAGTATACTGACTTTCATTTCAAAAGAACCGTGGTTCTCTTGAAAGGAAAGAACACGGTGACATCATCGAATGCGCTCGTCACATTCTATGCCGTCACCGCCATCTTGCCTCACCCTACCTATGCCGTGGAAGCTACCGCGCATGCGTCAAAGTAATTTTGAGCATGCGCGGGTTTCCACAGCGACTAAGGATGCCACCCGTACGGGATTCCCCAGGACAGTACGGGTTTTGAATCCTGTGTACGGGAATCAGTCCACCTGAGCCCCGGACACAGTGCTGCAGAGCCTCCTATTAATACTCTGTGATGGGATTCCCCGTGCAGTTGACTCCCTCCCTGCCTGGCGCGCTGGCCGCCTGGCTGAATCTCCGGCGTTGTGTACATTTTGCGGTGACACATTACAGGGTG
Organism: Rana kukunoris; assembly: GCA_029574335.1. Taxonomy (NCBI): domain Eukaryota; kingdom Metazoa; phylum Chordata; class Amphibia; order Anura; family Ranidae; genus Rana; species Rana kukunoris. The sequence goes on along the minus strand of CM056052.1, from coordinate 62,599,527 downwards.
ACTGTGTGTGCTGTGAGGGGGGAGAGACGCGCTAGTGCCTACTCATGCAGACACTTAGCCCCGGGCTCTTCCCCTCTGCAAGCCGAGCATCAGCATGTGACCTGTCTGGAAAGTGGGAGGAACAAACACAGCCGGTGTACAGAGACTGCCGTGCAAACTAAGAGGACACCGACCGCTGGGTAAGTGCAGAGCTGAGACTCTTTACTTTCCTACAGTTCACAGTCTCTCTCCAGCACGGGGCCTGTCATGCTGCTCTTTCCATGCCTGCTGATTAAAGATTGCAGTCTAATGTTCTCCCTGCAGTACCATCCTGGAATAATTTATTTATTTGCAGTGCTCACTCATTAGCCTTTATCTTTATCTATCTATCTGCTTTGATTTTTTGGGGTTTTTATTTGATAATTAACAGTCCACTGCCTACTGACACCATCCGCTGCCCACTGACACCCTCCACTGCTCTACTGACACCCTCCACTGCTTTACTGACACCCTCCACTGCTCTACTGACATCCTCCACTGCCCCACAGACACCGTCCACTGCCCCACTGACACCGTCCACTGCCCCACTGACACCGTCCACTGCCCCACTGACACCATCCACTGCCCCACTGACACCATCCACTGCCCCACTGACACCATCCACTGCTCTACTGACTGACAATGTCCACTTTTAAGGTAGTCTAGGTTCATATTTTAACTGTGACATTTATTTTATTTAACCATGCCACTAAAATGTTCGGGTTTGGCTTGACGAAAAGGTGGCAACCCTAACTGCAAACCTAGAGGCTCTTTTGCTTTAGAACCCCTTTTACTTTAGGTGCTGTAAAACTGTTTGGGCAGCCAGTTCAGTCCCATCATCGTCATTGCAAAATGCCTTGTCTCCTACCTGAACAGTTCACACCCCTGAGTTGTATTGGTGTGCACTAAAATAGCGCTACACATTTTTGTATCCACTTTATTTCTTGCTTATTGTTTTCTATTAGCCGTGTTTAGCAGCTTAACATTTATCGTCCTAGCAGCGCGGTATTTACCCAATCCATCCATCCTTAGGTGCAGCATGCAGCACTTTTTTTCAGCATAGCACAGAAGGACACAATCCACCACCTCACGCTATGCTATGGCCAAGAGAACTTAATGAGATGTCACTTTTTGACATTCAATAAAGTTTGCTTAAACAAAAAAATGAATTAAAGGGTGTGGCGCACCATTAAACAATGCATTGTCATTCTATAGCACACCAATGGCTATGTTCTTAGGTAGCTGCTGGTGTAAACAGCCCCCTAAATTTTGATAGTACAAGTACAAAATGAAAGTGGTTGTAAACTTCAGCCATGAAATATGAACAAAGCTTATCCCTCTGTAGTGTGTAATTTCTGTCTGCTGCTTCCTTCCTCTGCTATCAGCAAGTTTTCCTGACACTAAGACAAAAATGCAGTGTGCGACTTCAGCTCTCCGCCCCCTTTTTTCTGAACTCTCAGACAAGCATTATTAATTCAGCACTTTGAACAGATGTAGAGAATAGAAGACTTCAGATAAATGGGCACAACCTTTGTAGGAGGATTTGTTTAATCTCTGAGGCCGGTCACTTTACTGGGTATATGTACGGGTTGTCAACCACTTTAACTATGTTTACATTTAGCTCGGGTGTACACATGGGCCAAGTGTCGGGAGACAACAACTGGTTAAAAAAAAAAAAAAACAGCCAACATTTGGCTCGTGTTTATGTCGGTCTGTCTGGCTTCTGTCGGATGTGCATGCTGGAAAACCAGCAGCCGACCGACTTCTGATCAGCACTCTCAGCCAATGGCAGAGATTACTGATTAGAGTGTTCTGGCGGTGGGGGGTGGTGTCCCCCTTTCAGAACACAACAGCTCAGCAGGAGAGATCTCATTGAACCTACCCTGCATGGTTAGTACAGCAGCTCTGACCGGAGCTGACAGTTTTGCTTCGTTCACCCCACGGGTTGAAAAAAAAAATTGATAGTGTGTACTATCATTCACACTTCATGATTTGGAATCACAAAATCACATGGCAATCACAGCACAGCACCCTGCATCCATTATCCTTCAATGACACCCCATGCACGATGTGATTCTGTCACAATTGTCGTGAGACAGGTGTAACGGTCACCACCGCTTACAATCTTCCATCCAACCACGACAAGCTTATCTGACACACTCCGACAATATTGCATACACGATCCATATCCATTCCCATAAACAAGACAAGACTCAAGCTCTGCACTTGCTTTCAAAGATATGACAATTTATTGGTATTTTCTCAGCTTCTTATACAGTTTCAAGCATAATGCAGTTCATCACAGGACAATGCAATCTCCACCCCCCTATTCACTCACTGAGGATAATTCTTTAATTGGTAGCTAGACATGACGGTACCGTATCATCAATAGGGTTCAATTAACCTTGAATAATAACACAGACATCTAGTTGAATACGTTATCTAGACAGCTTTATCACACAATGGCAGAGTCTTGTGAGAGTGGGTGCAATCAACACCTTCAACGGAATGTCTTTACAGTGAATAGCCAACACCTTAAGATATTTCAATAGCCTATTATACAAAAGGTATGATCCACTGTCTGGCTGACCTGGTCATGTCATCATGAACTTCTTGTGATATCTCAGTCCTAAAATGAAGTATTAATAATGTCCCATCTGTAATATATGAATTATGATTCTTTGTCACCCTATGGCCCTAGTGGACATAAGGTGACCCTAGACATAGGAATATCTCAGTCTGTCACGGTGCATTCCGTTACAACAGGATAGCACAACAATCGTGCCAAACCACACCTTTGAAGCTTGTTACCCAAAAAGGATCAGGAGCTTATTTTGGGGCGACAAACGCACAAAGGGCAGAAGATTTAAGTGGATCACGTGATAATTGTGCTGTCAAAATCGTGAAGCGGGAACACTCGTTCGCACTATGCGACAATGTGATTGGGACCTGAGTCCTGGAAATTTTTGCTGCAGATATAGATCAATCCAGTGACCTATATCTTTTAATTAGGGGCACAGAGTCTACAATCAAAAGCTCTTGTGACTAAAGAACTCTGTGGCAGCCTTGTGTAGTGTGTTGCAGTGGTTAAAGACAGATGGAGAGAGAGAGTGTCATTTATTTTGAGTTAGATAGAGCAGGCAGGCTAGTCAGTTACAGCTACAGTGTGTAGAGGATATACAGTATATGCATCCCAGGTGTTGTGTGTGTGTATATATATTTATACACTGTATTGAGTTTAGATAGATCCGTTCCTGTATGCTCTTCCTAATATACTGACATGCAGGCAGGTGATTGTGCTAGCTGCAGTATTTTCACTTGGTGTACTGTGTCCTCTGCACAGTGTGCACCTAAAGCTACGTGAATACAATTACTGGTGTTCTCATATTAATTATTAATATGAGAACACCAGCAATTGTATTCATAATGTAATAATAATGTATTTAATAATTAATACCACAGGCAGTGACTGATCAGCTAGTATTCTCACTTGGTGTACTGTGTCCTCTGCAAGTCCTCTGTGATCAGCAAGTATTGTCAGTATTTGTGCAGGGACAGTTCTAAGCACGGGAAACAAGCGCTACTTCACATGCATACTATACACCCCCCGTTACGAAATTTAAAGGAATATTTCACTTTTATTTTTTCACTTTAAGCATCATTAAAATCACTGGTGCCGAAAAAGCGTCCGTTTTTAAAACTCTTTTTTTTTGCATTGATACATGTTCCCTGGGGCTATACCTGGGTCCCCAAACCCGTTTTAGGACAATAACTTGCATATTAGCCTTTACAATTAGCAGTTTTTTTTTATTTGAACGTTCAAGTCCCATAGACTTCAACGGGGTTCTAAAGTTTGCGCGAACGTTCGGTCCGTTCGAAGGTTCTGATGTGAACCGAACCGGGGGGTGTTTGGCTCATCCCTACCCTTCACCAGCCCACCCAGCTGACTCTTGACCAGCCCATCTGAACTGACTCTCAGGAGATCTCTAGGAAAAGGCTGAAGACTTACACACACCAGTAGCCAGTCTTTAAGGGAGACTGGCTACATGTGGCAGCCCCCCCCCCATACTACTGCTACTACTCTGTCCTCTCTCTTGCTCCTGTGCCTCCAGGAAAGACTTCCTCCTGTGAGTTATGGCAGAATCCTTCCAGCACCCAAGCCCCAGGCCCAAGGCAGGACACCTCCTCTCCCCCAGACAAAGGGTAACTGAGGGCCACCGACAGCCTCCTCAACAATGTATCTCCTTCTTCCACCCCACAGACCCTGCTGGCATGGCCCATGACCATTTATAAGGTAAGCTCTGCCCCCTGCAAGCTCACTACTGAGTATTGGCTGAGGCCTCATAAATATGCACAGTTCCTCCTTTACTCCACCCTCTAATTCTAGAGGATTCTCCAACTTTCTACACATCGGGAGGCAACAGAGAGCTGCCAGGATGAGTCATCCAGCCTTGAACTGCACTGAACCCTGTTAAAAGGCAAGCAGTGAAAATGGGAGAGTATAGTCTCAGTTATTCGATTTAGAACAATAAATTTAAAATGTACCAGCATCCCGGAATGTTTGAAAAAGGGGGAGACCAACTAGATAGAGACAGCAAAGCTGCTTGACACTAAACTGGTCTAAACTATATCGATCGGTATGGGTTTGGTTGGGATTTTCAAGGTACTTGTAGAGAGACGTATATCATATAAAAATAGGTTTATTACAAAAAGAACAATACATCAATAATAAAAAGATGGGACAGGCCCCACAGTTCGGACACAGTAAGGTGTTTGTTAAGATGACACAAAACAAAGCAAAACCGTATTGGTCAGATGCGTGGAGCCAATCTGCGACCTCGACCGGTTTCGCGGTTGATACCGCTTCTTCAGGAGGATCTGGGATGGCAGATGGCCCGGAATGAGCAGACAACAATCGCGCCCCCCCAAAAAACAAAGAACACAAATGGCTCGCGCTGGGGAAGCTGACAAAAGCTCCAAAAAAGGTTTAAATGTTAATTACAGTATACTGGGGAAGAAAGGCAGCATCACAGACTAATAGGCGCAGGTAGCAGCCTATGAGGTATGAGGAGAGCCAATAGCGCTGGTAAGCAGACAACTCGTTGTGATGGCCGGTATGTATCCCCAGGGAGAGCCTGACAGGCTCTCCCTGGGGATACATACCGGCCATCACAACGAGTTGTCTGCTTACCAGCGCTATTGGCTCTCCTCATACCTCATAGGCTGCTACCTGCGCCTATTAGTCTGTGATGCTGCCTTTCTTCCCCAGTATACTGTAATTAACATTTAAACCTTTTTTGGAGCTTTTGTCAGCTTCCCCAGCGCGAGCCATTTGTGTTCTTTGTTTTTTGGGGGGGCGCGATTGTTGTCTGCTCATTCCGGGCCATCTGCCATCCCAGATCCTCCTGAAGAAGCGGTATCAACCGCGAAACCGGTCGAGGTCGCAGATTGGCTCCACGCATCTGACCAATACGGTTTTGCTTTGTTTTGTGTCATCTTAACAAACACCTTACTGTGTCCGAACTGTGGGGCCTGTCCCATCTTTTTATTATTGATGTATTGTTCTTTTTGTAATAAACCTATTTTTATATGATATACGTCTCTCTACAAGTACCTTGAAAATCCCAACCAAACCCATACCGATCGATATAGTTTAGACCAGTTTAGTGTCAAGCAGCTTTGCTGTCTCTATCTAGTTGGTCTCCCCCTTTTTTAAAAGGCAAGCAGTCACTTCCAGCGCTATGAGGCCTTCTGTAGTGTAGAACAGCAGGGACAACGGTAATTCCAAAAACTGAGCGGATGTTGCCCTTCTCAGATGGGGTAATCCGATTGATACTACAAGAACAAAATAAAATGGAAGGCGCACAAACCTAGTGCTATACCAAAATACATTTATTCAATGATAAAATCAATAAAAAAATGGGTACTCACAAGGTGGCAAATAGTAGTAAGCCATAAAAAAAAAGTGCTGAGCATTGTGGACATGCATATACCCCGTGATGTGATTACGGTACATGTGTGTCCACACTGATTAGCACTGTGTGTTTTTATGGCTTACTACTATTTGCCACTTTGTGAGTACCCATTTTTTATTGATTGTATCATTAAATAAATGTCTTTTGGTAATGCACTAGGTGCCTTCCTTTTTATTTTGTTCTTGTGTACTGAACCCTGACCCAGATTCCTTAGCTCAGAGATCAACTATAATTTTCCTACTCTACTTGTAGCACACACTAGGGCAGGGGTAGGCAACGAGGGGCCCTCAAGCTGTTGCAGAACTACAAGTCCCTGCCAGTCTTGCAATGCCTAATGCAAAATGTAGTTCCACAACAGATGGAGGGCCACAGGTTGCCTACCCCTGCAATACAGGGTGCTACACAGACAAGGTTTATAACTCTTCCTAAAGGCCCGTACACACCGTAGGACATCCAACACAATTTCCCTTGGATTTTTGTCCTAATTTATTTGTCCGGTCACACCCATAGCATAGATGTAGGTAAAGTGTAGCGCCAAACGTGAAACCCCTATGAGGAGGATACACTGGATGAAAGTGATCAGTGACCATTCATTATATATTACCAAAAAATGTGAAAAAGAATAATTCAAAACCTTTTTCTCTTGAATTGGAAAAAAATGAAAAAAAGTGGGGGGCACAGATTGCTCCGTGACCAATGACAGTGAAAACAAATGATACAGTGAATAAATGTTCATATATCTCTGGGAAAGAGATTGTGCCACACACCAATAGGTGAGATAAATATACTGCAAGTGTCAATCACATGAGAGGAGTCAGTCGATACTCTAAAGATGATAATGACATGTAGTTCCTCTTGAAGTGATGATAATTCGATCAAAGTACAATCCTTTAACGCTGGAAATAAGTGTAGATGTATACTCTTACCGGAAGTGATGGACCAAGAAGCACCGTATAGTGGGGGAGTCTTGAAGGCTTGTAAGGCCAATTGCCTATTACAGGTTGCCGTTAGATTGTAGATCCAAGGCTTCTGATATTGTCTGGTGATTTTTCGGATGTTGCTATCTAAAAAAACTTCTCTCCAGACCGCAACCAACTGTAGTGATGACACTATAATCACCTCAAAAGAGGGATAAAGGGAACAATGAGAAGAGGACTCCTCATAGTGTAAAAATGTATTTTAATTAAAAAAAACAAAAAATACAAGGGTGGCAGAGATGAAAAATATATAAATATAAAATGGATAAAACCACACGTGAACCGAAAAAACAGTAAACACACATCAATTATCCCCCAAAAATGGATGGACAGAGCTGTAGGCAAAATAGTGTGCAGTGGGGACTTGGTAAGTCTGCTACCCGACCGGTTTCGTCAACAGGGGTATATAGCATACACACAGTCAGACTTTTCTGCAAACTTTTCTAAAACTTTCCCATCATCACGTGTTTTTTCTGCTCTTTTCTGCTCTTTACCGCCACCCTTTGGTTAACTTCTGCTATTGTTGGTTGATTTTAACATTGGTTCTGAGCATGCGTATTTGCACTTTGTACAAAAGTTGGTTGGATTGCTGTACACACGGTCACATAAGGCACCATCGGACTTTTGTTGCCGAAAAGTTGGTCCGTTCGCAGACCCAACTTTTTGTCGGATGAAACCAGAAAAAGTTGGTCCGATGGAGCGTACACACGATAGGTCAAATTTGAAAAGTTGCAGATTTTGAAGTTGGTTGGCCAAAAGTCTGACCGTGTGTATGGGGCTTTACTTTATCTTTTCTAATAACATTGCATTACATTAGATGCCAGTAAACAGTTTGCCAAATGTAAATACAGAATAAGATATTCCTAAATTTGTCTCACCAAAAAAATACCCACCATTCACTTAGTGCTCGAAAAATTCAATGTTGGAGTCCATACTTTATCCGCAGAGTTTATTTTTTAAGAATCAAGTGATCCAGTTTACAGCAGAAAGCTAATGCGTTTCGCCTTAAAAAGCCTTACTCATAGCTATGAGTAAGGCTTTGTAAGCTGAAATGCGTTAGCTTCCTAGGTTTGTACAGGTACTGAGATACATACTGACAAATGATTACATGGCTGTTTTAGATAAGCTTGCTCTGTCTGTCTGTCCTCTGCTGTCAGTAGAAGGATTTTAGTAGTCAGTTTTTTGAGAGGTTGTTATGTGCTGTGCCAAGTATTTTCATAAACTGACTTTACCCATAACGTTGTTTTGTAATTTGAAAAACCCTGTGAAAAAAAAAAGAAAGAAGTAGCTTATTGACACTTTTCAGATTTTTCAAGATTGTGAAAACTGTTGTCTTGTCCTCAGTGGTAAGGCTGCTTTCAGTTTTGCTTTGGTATTGTCTGTCCATAACATATGGGAACTGTCTAAAGATGATAAAGCCTGTAGGTAACATACGTACAACATTCTCTACACACCAGTCAGTTGCGTTTTTCACAGTCCTGCAAGCTGCATGTTTGGTGCTGTAAAAGAACTGCATCAAAAATGCACCTCCCCATTGAAATGAATAGAAAATGCATCCAAATGCACCCGCGGTTGTGATTTTGGTGCATTTTTTGAGTCATGCGTCCTTTTTTCACAGGTGCAAAACACAGCAGCAACGTAGCATACATTTTTTTTTAAAGTTAAAAACTGTTTTTTTTTGCTAAAAAATTACTTAGAACCCTCAAACATTATATAAATTTGTTTCTAACACCCTAGACTATAAAATGGTTGTGGTTGTAATACTTTTTGTTACACCGTATTTGTGCAGCGGTCTTACAAGCGCACTTTTTTTGGATAAAAATCACTTTAGATAATGTTACGCTGAGTAAATTGATACCCAACATGTCACGCTTCAAAGTTGCGCCCGCTCGTGGAATGGCGACAACCTTTTACCCCTAAAAATCTTGTTTAACCACTTCAGCCCCGGAAGGATTTACCCCCTTCCTGACCAGAGCACTTTTTGTGATTCGGCACTGTGTCGCTTTAACTGACAATTGCGCGGTCGTGCGACGTGGCTCCCAAACAAAATTGGCGTCCTTTTTTCCCCACAAATAAAGATTTCTTTCGGTGGTATTTGATCACCTCTGCGTTTTTTATTTTTTGCGCTATAAACAAAAATAGAGCGACAATTCTGAAAAAAATGCAATATTTTTTGCTATAATAAATATTCCCCAAAAATATATAAAAAAAGTTTAGGGCGATACGTATTATTCTACCTATTTTTTCGTTAAAAAAAAATCGCAATAAGCGTTTATTGATTGGTTTGCGCAAAAGTTATAGCGTTTACAAAATAGGGGTTAGTTTTACGGCATTTTTATTAATATTTTTTTTTACTAGTAATGGCGGCGATCAGCGTTTTTTTTCAGTACTGCGACCTTATGGCGGACACTTCGGACACTTGACACATTTTTGGGACCATTGGCATTTTTTTAGTGATCAATGCTATAAAAATGCATTGTATTACTATTAAAATGCCATTGGCAGTGAAGGGGTTAACACTAGGGGGCAGGGAAGGGGTTAAGTGTGTTCCTGTTTGTGTTCTAACTGTATGGGGGGTGGACTCACTAAGGAAAATCACTGATCTTCTGTTGATACATTGTATGAACAGAAAATCAGCGTTTCCCCCGCTGACAGGAACGAGAGCTATGTGTTTAGACACATAGCTCTCGTTCTCTGCTCTGTAACGAGCAATCGCGGGTGCCTGTCGGCGATCGTACCTGCCGGGCACGCGCGCGGGACTGGGGGGCGCGCGCGCGCCCCCTAGTGGCCGTCGAAAGTGCGACGTAGAATGACGGGCTCTCGCCCAGGAGAGCCGAACTGCCGCCGTAGAATGACGGTGGCTGGTCGGCATGTGGTTAAAAAATTCTACAGGTTGCATGTTTTGAATTACTGAGGAGGTCTAGTGCTAGAATTATTTCTCTCGCGCTAACGACCGCGACGATACCTCAAATGTGTGGTTTGAACACCGTTTTCATATGCGGGCGCTGTTCATATGTGCGTCCGCTTCTGCGTGCAAGCTCGTCAGCACGGGGCGCGTTAAAAAAAAAAAAATGTTTCTTATTTATTAACTTAATTTTTTTATTTTGACACAGTTTTTTTTTATTTATTTTTTATTTGGGTCACTTTTATTCCTATTACAAAGGAATGTAAATATCCCTTGTTATATAAAAAAACATGAAAGGTCCTCTTAAAAAAAAAAAAAAACAATGAAGCGTTCAGCCCGGCAGGAATGGGAGGGGACGAGCGAACGTGACATCACAAGGGGCGGGTTCTCTGGGTGACCCCTAATGGCCAAGCCCCATGGCTATATAACAACTGGCTGACACAATGGAGGCAGCCATGTCTGAGGAGGGCCATTAAAAAAAATGTAGTGGGTCAGCCGCGGCAGAGGAAGAAGACATTACCGGAGGGAGAAGACAACAGAGGGAGAATAAACCACTGGAAGGAGAAGACAGCAGAGGGAAAAGAACAGGGGAAAGAAGAAAGAAGACATGTTTGAGCTATGACGGTGGACATTCTTGATTTTTTTTTTTTTTATATCAATAATTTTTATTGTTTTAGAAGATATAAACACATACAGAAAACATATTACAAACATTGGTCTGCTAGTACAATTGAGTATCCACAAGAGCAGCAAAGAGCACATTTTCATTTCACATTGACATATCGACTTGCAGCATGAAAACCATAAATTTACAATGCAGCACGCAAAGAACAGCATATCCCTTCCCTTCTATAGGTCACCCCAATGGGAACTCACTGTGACCCGTGTAGCCGAGCATACACTGCCCCAGATGCACCAGAACCAAAGATACACCAAAGGCTGTGCTAGTGTGCTCTATAAGGGAATGCGCATACCATGTTTGTAAGAAGGCTAAACTCCAAAGTCAAACTTAAAACATTATCAGCAAGATAAAAGAAATAGATAAACATAAGAGAATAAAAACTAAAATAATAAAGGAAAAGGAAGGAACCAGCACCTCGCCGTATATCAAAAAAGATAACTGAGATATTTCAATACAAGGTCTTGTTGTTATCATACCAGTCCACCCAGGCCTGCCAATGAGAAATAAAAGTGACGTGTCTACCTTCTGAGTAAGCTAGCATACGCTCATATGTGAAGTGTATCGAAAGAGTTCTGACTACATCTTCAGCTTTGGGGTCCACATCGGATCTCCACAGTCGAAGTATGACTAATTTGGCCGCCAAGAAAAGATGTATGATGCATTTCCTGAAAGGGGAGGGAATTTCTTCTATACCCAGATGTAAAATAGCTAGAGAGGGTGAGGGATGTATGGAGATTCCCGTTATCTGACGCACTATTATGAAAATGCTGGACCAGAACTTAGCCAGCCTCCCGCATTCCCATAGGATGTGAAACAGTGTGCCTGCTTGTGAGCATTGTCTCCAACAGAGCGGAGATGTTCCATGTCCAAACTTAGCAAGTCTGGATGGCGTGAGGTACCACCTTTGAGTAATCTTATGGTAGAGTTCCCACAGATTGGCACTTTTTGTGGCCGTGTGGGTATATTGTAAAGCTTTAAGCCACTGCTCGTCCAAGTAATACCTATCAAGGTCCTTTTCCCAGGCCAATAAAGCATTATTTTTAGCGAAGATAGATTTGTTGTTGAGTAGGTTGTAAATTAACGTTATACCTTTCCTCCTGCTTCTCTGCGAGGTAAAAAAATCTTTTACTTTCCAGAATATCTTATAGGGTTTATAGGGTTCCTTACTAAAAAATGATTGTATTCTAAGAAAATTGAATTGTTCTGAGTCTGGAAGACCAAATTCAGATTGTAATTGGTGAAAAGGTTTCAGGGACCCTCCCTTAAGTATATCCGAGATCCAATTCACCCCTCCCAGTAGCCATTTTTGTAAATTTAGATCGGGGATTATCAGGGCTAAGGAGGAGATGGGTGAGTCTAAGCTAACAGTGGGAGTAGAAAGTAGCTCCGCTGAGGTGAAATTCCTCCAGGCCTCCAGAGTTGCCAGTATTGTGGAGGCGCATATCAGTTGCGAGGTCTGGAGGAAGGGGCTTGCTAGCAAAAGCGCCCTCAGGTCTCTGCCAGGGACTTGGGATTGTTCTAGAGGACCCCAAATTGGGGTCGACTGATCAGGAAACCAGCCTTTAGCCTGCGTTACCAGCCATCCTAGTTTTGCGAAGTTTGTTGAAGGCACTACGCGCCCTCTTGCCTACCCAGAGATATCTCGAGAGTATACCCTGAAGCTCCCTAAAAAATTTCTGGGGTACAGGAATAGGGACCGTTCTAAATACATACAGTACTTGCGGTAACATTTGCATTTTGAATGCAGCCAGTCTACCTGACCACGATAGAATGTGTTTACTCAGTGCTTTTGTTCCTTCCTTAACCTTATTTATCAGTGGTAAATAATTGGCGTTGAACCGCTGCTCTGGATAGGGGGTAAGATGGATCCCCAAGTATGCAATTACTTGATCATTCCATATATAAGGGTAAACCTGTTGGATATGTAGTTTATCATCTTGGTGTACACCCAGATCCAAGATGAAGGATTTGGTATCGTTCACCTTATAGTACGATATTTTACCATAATCTTGAAGCAAACAAGAGACCCTTTCCAATGAAGTCACCGGATTCGTAAGCATTAATATAACGTCATCCGCGAATAAACTGATGACATGTTTTTTACCCCTTATTGTAAAACCGTGTATGTCGGGAGACTGTCTGACGGAGGCTGCAAGCGGCTCCATTAGCAGGTTAAAAATGAGGGGGGATAGCGGGCACCCCTGCCTTGTGCCGTTCGTGATTTTAAAAGGTTTGGATAGCATTCCCGATGTATACACTTTAGCCGACGGGACCGTATATAATGCTAAAATCGCCGATAGTAAGTGTTTGTCAAATCCCTATGCTTCCAGAGTGCACTTCAGGTACATCCAGTGCACCCTATCGAACGCCTTCTCTGCATCCAAAGCGAGGAGCAGAGAAGGCGCTCGGGTCGACCGTGCAATATGAATGATATTGAGCAAACGCCTCGTGGCGTCCGATGCCTGCCTGCCCTTCGTGAAACCGGATTGGTCTGGGTCAATCAAGGTGGGCAAAACATCCACTAGACGCAAGGCTATCATTTTGGCATAAATTTTGAGATCATTGTTTAGCAATGAAATAGGGCGAAAATTTTGAGGGGCATCGGGCAACTTCCCAGGTTTGGGCAGTGTTACTATCAAGGCCTCAAGCATTTCAGAGGGAAATGACTCGGAGGTAGCAGCTGACTCGAACACTCTCAATAAATAGGGGCCTAGAGTCATTTGAAAAGTCTTATAATAGTCCCCTATGAGTCCATCGGGGCCAGGGGATTTATTAGGAGGGAGGGTGTTAATAGCTTGCAGTAGTTCAGTCATTGTAAAGGGGGAATTCAAGTTATTTAATTGTTCTGAGGTTAGACTAGGTAGGTGGATCTTGGATAGGAAATCTTTTATTTCAGCTACGGACGGTTGGTGGGCCGTGGGATCCCGCTCTAAATTGTACAGGGAGCTATAATAGTCGCTAAACGCATCAGCTATGTTTTGAGGATCATACACAATTTTTTTACTCAAAGGATGTATCAACCGGGAAATCTTAGTTTTGAAGCGCTGACCCCGTATGTAACGGGCCAGCACCCTACAGCCTTGTTGTTCATCGAATAGAAGGACATTCTCGCCCATCTATCTTTTTTCTCAAAGTTTTGGAGAAGTAAGAGTCTGAGGTCGTGCCTTAAAACCGAAAGCTTAGCACTAGTGGATGTGTTGGGGTTGGTTTTGTTCAAAGATTCCAGGGACTCTATGTCCCTGAGAAGAGTGGCAATAGCCAATTGCCTCTGCTTCTTGACCCTAGCACCCAACTGGATAAACACTCCTCTGATGTACGCCTTGTGGGCGTTCCAAAGTGTGAAAGGGTTATCCGTGGAGGGGGAATTGGTCTGAAAATACTCTGTCAGTCGTTCTCCTATTGTGTCTTTAGTAGCTGCGTTTTGGATGAGAGAAGAACTGGCACGCCAAACAAATGCAGCTGTGTCAGGGTATGTGTCGCTCAGGGTTAGGAGGACAGAGGCGTGGTCTGACCACGTGATTGTATTAATATTGGAGTGGGCCACCTTAGTGAGTAGCCATTTGTCCAATAGAAATAGATCTATCCTAGAATATGAACAGTGCCTGTGCGAAAAAAAAGAATAATCTCTTTCACTAGCATGTGTACAGCGCCAGGCATCATATAAATCATTGGACCTAAGAAAAGTAGCCAGGGCAGGGACCCTGCCAGAGTGACTCGTGGTAGAATCCAATAGAGGATCAGGCACTACATTGAAATCTCCACACACAATAAGTGAGCCCTGCAGGATCTTTTTGATTTTGCGCATAAGGCCGTTCAGAAAGTGGATCTGTCTTTTGTTCGGGACGTATACATTAACCAAGGTATATCTAACACCATTGATATCGCACACCAAGACTATATAGCGTCCCAAGGGGTCAGCATGTTCCTCTATCAAAGAGAAGGAGACTGTGTCCCTCACAGCGATCATTACACCCCTCTTTTTAGCTTCCATGTTGGAAAAAAAATAGTGCTGGAATGATCTATTAGAGCATTTGGGTGGGGCACCACTATGAAAGTGGGTCTCCTGGACACAGAGAATATCACATTGCAGGGAATCAGCTTCCCCCCAGAGCGATGCCCTCTTCGCAGGGTGATTCAGGTTATTTGCATTGATTGACAAGATATTAACCGGCATTACAGTCTAGGTGACAAAGTGCTATCAACATGGGCCTCATGTACTCACGGCCCGACCTTTGCAAAGATACATCAAGAACACGAAATGTCCATCGAGAGTTAATGATCCAGACTCCAAGGGTGCCGTCTGACTTCTTGACAGGTATGTGATTCAAGGAGATACAGTTCCTAGATTTGGAGAGATACAGTTCCTGTAAACAAAACTGGTTAAGAGAGGAAAACAAACATAAAATAAACCAAAAAAAATAACAGTCAAACTGTAAAAGGAGGGTCGGGATGACCCAAGTGCAGAAAATACTGCTCAAATGCAGGGGAGCTAGGATGTGGGAAAGCTCCGATGGCGGGGCCCAGATTAGGGCCGCAGGGCAAATACACAGGGCAGCGAAAAAGGCCATAAAGTTCAGTCAGATCAGTGAGCCTTAGAGATTTGCTTCCAAGTGGGGGACACCCGGCCAGGTGTCTCAAAGCTGGCGGAGGGAGACTCGTCTCCAGGTAGAATCTTCCATTTCTGGAGCAGCTTGAAGCCCTTGGATGGAGAGGTGATCACATGCGTGATTCCATCTCTGGTCACCATGAGTTTTGTTGGGAACCCCCATTTGTAGGTGATGCCATGGTTCCTCAAGGCTTTGGTGATAGTGTTCAGATTTTTCCGGAGCTGTAGGGTGAACTGCGACAGATCGGCGTAGAATTGTAGAGACGCATAGTCGGTGCCACTATGTTCCCCTTTGCGAGTTATAGACATCAATCTTTCTTTAGTCTGGTAGAAGTGCATTCTGAAGAGGACATCCCTAGGAACATTCTCTGGGATGAAGGAGGGTTTGGGCAAGCGATGTATCCTATCGATCGATAGCTCGATGGCAGGGACATCAGGCATGAGAGCAGCAAGCATGGTCATAGCGTATGAGCGCAGATTAGAGGGGGCCACAGTTTCCGGGATACCCCTGACCTTCACGTTGTTCCTGCGTGACCTGTCCTCTAAATCTGCCAGTTTGGCTTTCACCCACATTTGCTCCTCTTCAACCGTATCATGGGCGTCTACTAGGTCATTGATGGTTGTAGCATACTCCCCCATTTTGTTCTCAATGTGGTTCACTCTGTCACCCACTTCTGACAATTCTGTACTAAACATCATGTCACTGTGAATAGTGCTCCTCAATGAGATGAGCATATCCTTTAGAGTAGTGTCCAGGACTGGTTGGTGCTGTGTGGGGAATGAGACTATGGAGTCAGGGAGCTCCCTCGTGTCTTCCTGTGAGTCAGGGTTAGACCTTACCTCACACTGCAGGGTGTCTGTGTCATCTGCCCTGAAACGGGACTTAGCAGGGCTTCTGCTGAGCGGGGAAGGCGTCTGAGATGACCCCCCCACATCCCGGGATATTGGATGGTCTGGCAAAGCGATGGCCTGAAAGCGTCCGTGACAGGATCCAGATGCGGAGGAGGCGCCGGCGCCATCTTGCCCACGAGGCAGCGGCGATGAGGCGAAAAAGTCTGTGAGCTTTTTCGGCTGATGCTCGGCCTGCCGCTTCCTCGTCATGCTCCCTGTATGTCGAGCGAGTGTTCCGCCGCAATTAGGCTGCGATCGGGGCTGGAAATATTGCCTCTGTACGCCGTGAGCCGCTGTGATAGTCCACCGTTAGCCGGAGCTCAGGATTCACACCGCCATCTCGGTGGAGTCCAAGCCACGCCCCTGACATTCTTGATTTTTTATCAAAGGACTTCTCAGAAAACGTCTAATGGTTTTCTTTATTTTTTACACTTTTTTGGGGTGAATTAGTAGGGATACAGTGTACCCTATACTCATTCACATGGGTGAGGGGGGGTGGGATCTTCTAAATTCTGATAAGCCCCCTGTCAGCAGACCCCCACAACCACCGGCCCGGGTTGTCTAGAAGAGGCCAGGTGGGAGCGCTCACCCGTCTCCTCCTTTCCTGACCTACTGGGCTGCATGCTTGGCTAAGGGTCTGGAAGGGATTTTGGGGGGATCCCATGCCATTTTATTTTAAATGTGTCCCATGTGGACTTGGGGGGGGGGGGGGATCTCACTATTCTTTGTAATTTTTACATTCAGCTGTGAACTACTGCTGATGGCTCATCGGTTGTGAAGGACGCGGCGGTCGGCTTCCCGGCCCGCTCCTTAGCAACCAGCTATATACAGTGTTTTTGAAGGGCAAAAAAATGCAAAACACATCAAAATCGCATTACAAGCTCAACACCTGCATTTCTGGTGTGACTTCATTGAAGTCTACAACACGCAAAAAAGGTCCCAACCCCTTTCTAAAAATGCACTGGCTGCAAAACAGTTGTGAATGTGTACCACAGGAAAGCATGTTAAATGGATTGTAGTGCGTTTCTGCAAACCACACTAAAAAAAAACCACATAGGTGCGAACGTAGGATAAATGAGGCCCGAAAATGTTTGCCTTTTCTTAAAAGTAATAAAATACAAATGTAAAACGTGATGACAGGGTCTCTTACCATTCAGCCATTACATGTATTTTTATTGGGGACTGTATGATAAATAACAGGTGCACTAATGACTAATGTTCAGGAACTGCACTGTGCTTGTCCCCAGCACTGTGTGAGGCTGTACTGTGTATTGCAGCAGTGAGCAGGCACACGGAAACAGCTTACGCACACAGACACTTCCCACACAGCTCAGGAGCCGCCCTGTCAATACACAGGGGCCTGCCCGGTCTCCTCACACAGGAGGTCACCCCTCAGATAAGGTAGGAGCACTGGGAAGTTTGGGCGGGAAACATGCCCGGACGCCGTTACCATGGCAACCCGAGGCGCTGCTTCTTTATAGGGCTGTGTGCCTGCTTAGCTGGGGAGCTTGTGCTGGGTCAGACAAACCTCCATGTATTACTAATAGTGATGGGAAGTTCGACTCTTTTAACTGAATCGGTTCATTTCGAGTCACTCACTGAAATGAACCGATTCAATGAATCGATTCTTCAGTTCTTCAGTTCACTTGCTGAGTCACTGACAAGCAAGTGAACCAAAGCTCTGATTCAACCTTCTTAAATGATTAGAAGCAATGAACGATTCTTCAGAGGTTTGCAGGTCTGGGGACATTTACTTGTATTTGGTTCTGTGCCAGAGGACAATCATATAGTATCAGATCACAATTTGTCAGATTAGCAGCTGGTGATGCACAAAAAGCTGTTTAATGAAAAGTGGGTTTTTGTGCTGTGAATCAAATTCTGATGGGCCAACTTCAGTTAATATTGCTAACCATTGTATTTTTCCGTAGTCTTCACAGCGCATGCACAGTAAAAATTATCGATTTTATTAGTGCGGGCGGGCAAAGTACCCACGTAGAAAATGTAATCTTTAGGCTGTTTCACACTGTGAACTTGAAAGTCGTGCAATTTTTTCCACGATTTTTACTGTGACTTTGATGCAATTTTGATGCGACTTGAAGCAATCCTATGTAATCTTGAGGTTTCTGCTCAAGTGCATCAAAATGAACCAAAGTAATGCAGTGACTACTTTTGAAGTCGCATAGATATGGACGGTACTCGTTGGAAATCTGGGGTGCACTTGTCATCGACTTTGTAGTCCCAAGTCGCACAAGTATGAAAGGAGCCTCATTATGCCTGTAAAGCTAAGACAAATCTGATGCTAGCCATTTTTCAGAATGCATCACATGCACAAAAACCCGCTTTTCGTTTATACCACTGTTTTGGTGCTTAAGTGGCAATATTGGCTGATCTATAGATGCTTGATCTGACAGAACACCTGCTACCCAGGTTACAGAGCACAATCTTATACTCATATGATTGTATAACAGACCCCAGATGAATAAAGGAACCTGTCACTTAAAAAAAAAAACTATTACATAGGGGGCGGGGCTGTTAAGTGAAAAAATAAACAAAATTAAAACTATCCCCACAGACCCCGATATCTGGTGTGATTAAACGTGTGTAGGGCGTGCATGTATACTTAAACGATGATTGCTTCACACCTTAGGGTCACCACAAACGTCAGAGAGACTCATAATTCTAGAAATATAACTCGTGGTTAATGAATGTCCTGTACTACCCGTTATCACTATCTACCGTATATTACAAATTGCCCCAAAGGGGTTTCTTTATTGTTTAATGAAAAAAAAAAAAATGCTTTTAAAACAGACATACATATCTCCTTTAGGATAAGCTAACTAAATTCTAAAGGGTTAAAGAATTAATATGAATGAGTATATTTTCTTATTCTGACTCTTTTTGTCCTCTCTGTTTAAAGCAGTCAGTCTGTACAGTGTATTTCTGCTCCCTGATCATTGTGATTTTAATGTATTGTTCTCCTGGTGGTGACTCGTGGTTATTACAGTGTACTGGATTATAACAGCTCATACGATTCTTCAACTCAGTTCTTTAACTCAATAACTCGTTTGATTCTTTTAACCAGTGTACTGTGTACTGATGATGACTCATGTATGCAGTTCCTGAGTGTCTCTGTGCCTTGAGCACCTGATTGGTTGTAGGGAGGGGCCGAGCTCTCTCACTCTAGGATCATATTACCAGCCTGTCTCCTATGTTTGTATTGAGTGCACAGGGCCATCACATGAATCACCCAGTTCCTGAAAAGAACTTCAAAAGCACACCTACTAATTACAAACTCAACCTTTCACCTTCTCCTGTTAGAACTATGTCCCAGCATACAACTAATGCGCTCTGTCTTCCTTTGAATAAAAGAGTGATCATGTCTGTGAAGTGTGTGGGTAGTTCTATCAATATGCTTGTCTGTCTTTGTCTTCTCCCTGTGCATCTTAGACAGCCTTCCAGCAACAACTGTGCCTCCATCTTGGTTTTGGTGTTTGCTCTCCAGACACAGAGTTGGGACATGAGGAATGCTGTGTGGAAAGACTTGGTTATAGAAAGAAGACTTGGGGCTCATTCACACAGGCGCAGGGGCCCATACAGTGTAGAGAGCAGGCCTGTTTATGTGCCTGTAGAGATGGAGAGTCTGTATATACACACCTGCCCCACAGAGTAGGACAGGTGTGTAGCACCATACGCACACACTGTGTTCAGGGCCATGCACCCACCTCTGCACACCTACCAAACTCAGTTTATATACAACCGCTCTGTCTCCACAGACCGCCTTCACGCTGCTCCGGACCCATAAACAGGCCTCTATACACGTATGACTGAGCCCTTAGGCTCCAGTCACACCTATGCAGGTTACTTTTGAGCCTTTCTGCAGTGCTTTTTGTGTTTTCAGGCACATGTTTTTTTCTTTTTATTCGGCTAATTTGTTGTTGGGCAGAAAAAAAAATAATGCAAAACGCATCAAAAATGCACACCATCCTTTTCTACAGCGTCTCCATTGAAGTCTATTGAACCAAAAAAGCAGCTTTTTGCGTTTAAAAAAAAGTTCATGACCTTTTCAAAAACGCAGAGGCACAAAAATGCGTTGATGTGAATGTGTTTCATAGGAACCCATGTTATAAAAACATATGTCCTGCGTTTCTGCAAAAACCATGAAAAAACGCATTGGTGTGAATGGAACCTTTGTGCATTACGCTCCGTAGAACCTGTACACACTGGTCAGCATTATATAGGGGGAGCGTGATGTTAAAAAATATTACGCTGTAACCTTTTTTTTTTCATTTTAAATAGAGTACGTTTTTTTTTATTTATTGTTGCCATGTCCCATTGGGGTGCTTTTCCATCACTTCTTGTCCCACAGTCAAAACAGGAAGTGAGAGGAAACCCCTGGCTGTTATTAGTACAAAGATTTTCCCTCTTTTCCTGTTCGGGTAACCACCCAAAATTTGGGATTTTCTTTCACTTTTGGTAATAGGGGGCACAGACAGCACAGGGGCTCTAATCCCTCTACATTGTAAACTGAAAAAAAGTGTTTTGCCTTTTAGTTATACTTTAACTTTATTTAACCATTTCCCACCCGTAGGATGTCATATGATGTTCTTAGGATGAAGTAGAGATATCTGGATGATGGGTGCAGCTACAGGCATCTTTGCTTTCAGCTGGCAATTCCCTGTAATGTAAAAGCCATCCTAGTGGCTATTCAGCTGCTGGATTGCTTTTACAGGCAGCGTGAGGGAATGCCCCCCCCCCCCTTCTGCCACCCTTCGGTGCATTTTCTGTCTCTCCCCTGATTAAAGATCCGGCGGTGCCGCTGGATTACCATAGAGCTAGCCATGGACCACCATCTTTATGACCCTGGGAGGTCATGACGTTACTTCCGGCACTGGCAGATATAAAAAAAATGTTCTGAGAGGCAGAGATTAATGTTTTTGTTTTTTTTTTATATGCTTTCCAAGGGTAGAGGAGAGATCTGGGGTCTTATTGACCCCCGATGTCCCCCATAAAGAGGACCTGTCATGCTTTATTCCTATAACAAGGGATGTTTACATTTCTTGTAATATGAATAAAAGTGATCAAATAACCACTTAAGGACCGCCGCATGTACATTTACATCGGCAGAATGGCACCGACAGGCACATCAACGTATATATACGTTGGTGCCTTGGGGGGGATCGAGGGTCCGATCAGACCCCCCCCCCCCCCGTACATGCGGCGGTCCGCGCGGCTGCAGGAGCGATCCGACAAGAGGGGGCGGCTATTCGTTTTTGTCCGCCCCCTCCGAATCGCTCTCAGCCAATGCGCGCGCCTGCCCGCCCTGTCACTTCCTCCTCCTGTGTAAACACAGGAAGGAGGAAGCGACGTGATCTCTCCCTCGGCGTTTTTTTCAACCACCGCTGAGGAGAGATCACAACACAAGTAAGTTCTGCACCAACACTACACTTACACACAGACACATAAACACATTTAACCCCCGCGATCAACGTCGGCAGAATGGCACGGCTGGGCACATGCACGTACAGGTACGTCCTCTGCTAGTGCCCAGCCGTGGGTCGCGGGCGCGCACCCGCGACCCGGTCCGAAGCCCTGGGACCTCGGCACCCGAGGACCCGATCGCCACTGGAGTCCCGCGATCGGTCCCCGGAGCTGAAGAACGGGGAGAGCCGTGTGTAAACACGGCTTCCCCGTTCTTCATTTTGGCATCATCATCGATTGTGTGATCCCTTTAATAGTGATACACAATCGATGACATCACACCTACAGCCACACCCCCCTACAGTTGTAAACCCACATTAGGTCACACATAACCCCTTCAGCGCCCCCTTGTGGTTAACTCCCAAACTGCAATTGGTATTTTCACAATAAACAATGCATTTTAAATGCATTTTTTGCTGTGAAAATGCCAATGGTCCCAAAAATGTGTCAAAAGTGTCCTATGTGTCCGCCATAATGTCGCAGTCACGAAAAAAATCGCTGATCGCCACCATTAGTAGTAAAAACATTTTTTTTTATAAAAATGCAATAAAACTATCCCCAATTTTGTAAACGCTATACATTTTGCGTAAACCAACCGATAAACGCTTATTGCTAAATTTTTTTTTGAACCAAAAATAGGTAGAAGAATACGTATCGGCCTAAACTGAGGAAAAAAAAGTTTTTTTATATATATTTTTGGGGGATATTTATTATAGTAAAAAATATTGCATTTTTGTTTATAGCGCAAAAAATAAAAACCGCAGAGGTGATCAAATACCACCAAAAGAAAGCTCTATTTGTGGGAAAAAAATTGACGCCAATTTTGTTTGGGAGCCATGTCGCACGACCGCGCAATTGTCTGTTAAAGCGACGCAGTGTCGAATCGCAAAACCTGTCCAGGTCCTTTAGCTGTCTAAAGGTCCGGGTCTTAAGTGGTTAAAGTGTATTGTTTTAATAGCATTTGAAAAATTGCTTTGCAAATATCGTGTGACATGATAAATTGCAATGGTCGCCATTTTATTCTCTAGGGTCTTTGCTAATGTATATATATATATATATATATATATATATATATATATATATACATATACATATGTTTTGGGGTTCTGAGTAATGTTCTAGCAAAATAAATGATGATTTTTATTTTTTACATGTAGGAATGGAATGCCTCGGTATGGAAGTGGTTAAAATTACAAAAGAAAATGTCATTGATCATTCTGTGCTGCGGTGCATTGCGATGTGTTGTGGTGCAATAAGAAGATCTTTATTTTTACACACTGCGAAAACAGTTCAGAGCAGCATGTTGCAATGCACATGTATTGTGTGAGCAGGGTACATAGAGATTGGCTGTTTTCTATGAGCCCTTTTGCTGATCCATGACTGATTAAAGTAGCTCAATACACCTGGTGTGAAGTGAGCTCTCAGACCCCATTTACACCTGTGTGCTCTGGGTACACACGCAGAAATGCAGGTCTCCACATGTGTTTCCGGAATGTGCAAAAAAACGCACAGGATGCTTGCGGTGTCATTAAGTGTTAATGGCACCCCTGTGCTGTCCTGCAGAATAAACACGCATAAGCATAACGCGCATATGTGACTGGGACCTTACAGCTGATCCAGTATATACCGTATTTATCGGGGTATAGCGCGCTCCCGCGTATAGCGCGCACCCCTAAAGTGGCCCGCATTCCTGTGGAAAAAAAGATTTTTATACTTACAGTTTTGGCGTCCATCGGTGGCTTCGGGTGTCCTCTTCGTTGGGTCCGGCGTCCTTCTGCGGCGTCCTCCCCGCTCGATCCTCGCTTTCCCGCGCCAAGTTTGAATACTGCGCCTGCATATATCGAGCGCAGTACACTCGTGTATAGTCGGGCAGGACGTGAGCGCGAGAGGAGCCGAGCCTGCCTGACTATACACGAGTGTACTGCGCTCAGTGTATGCCGGCGCAGTATTCAAAATCGGCGCGGGAAAGCGGGTATCGGCGTATATCGTGCACCCACGATTTTGCCCTGATTTTCAGGGCAAAAAAGTGTGCGGTATACGCCGATAAATACGGTAAACTTTTCTTATTTGCTCACTTTTGGTCTGTAAATATACCATTTAAGGAGAAGTTCCCAGGAGTGCTATTCGTTTGGCACTCCTGTGACCCAGATTGAGCCGACAGCCGGTGACACGTCATATTCGGCTCCCTATCACACAATGCTCCGGAAGTGCCATAGCGGCCAACTGCGCATGCGCTCCAAAAGCAATTGTGATGCGTTCCAATGGATTTACGACAGTACACACCAGCGAAGCCGTCATTCAGGGCAACATGGACTTAGGGGAAAGTGGCCAGTCGGCCTCACGTCTTCGCTTCGCTTGGACGGCTCGCTCCGCTCGCTCGGCCTCCTGGCTCTTTTTTTAACATCCTCCAATCCACGGGGATGTTAAGGAAAGAGCCTGGATGCCGAACGAGGTTTCGCTGGTGTGCACTGTCGTAAATCCATTGGAATGCATCGCAGATGCGTTTGGAACGCATCGTGCATGCGCAGTTGGCCTGCCACAGCACTTCCGCAGCATTCTGCGATGGGGAGCAGAGTATGACGGTACACCGGCTAAGTTCTCTGTCAGCTGATCCAGTCTGGAGGGGTTCCTTTAGTGTCAGGATCCACCCAGATTCCTGGACAGGCAGCTGCTTTAGCCACTCAGTAATCTGCAGAGAGGATGATCCAGCAGCTCCTGTCCCCCCTCCACAGCCGAGCACTCCAATGAGCACTGGAGGGGAAAGCAGAGAGACAGTAACTGCTAGTCATGGTTGTCTGCTTACAGAATGCTGAGAATCGAGCAGTGTTTGATCGATCAGTTCAGAGCTGGCGGGGGATAGATGCAGCATCGGATCCAAGCTGCATCTACCCAGGCAAGTATGAGGCTAGGTTCACACTAGTGCAAATTGGATGTGGATTTCCTCTGTATCCAATTCACATTACAGGAGACTGTGACCGGCTCTCAATGGAGCCAATTCACATATCTCAATTGCGGCTGTGGAGCGAATTGCACAAAAAATTTGTCCCTGAAACAGAGAACAGGGATGCATCGGCCCCCTGCTGTCAGCCGCATGCAAATTAACCACTTAACCCCCAGACCATATTGCTGCCCAATGACCAGAGCACTTTTTGCGATTCGGCACTGCGTCGCTTTAACTGACAATTGCCAATTTTCCCACAAATAGAGCTTTCTTTTGGTGGTATTTGATCACCTCTGCGGTTTTTATTTTTTGCGCTATATACAAAAATAGAGCGACAATTTTGAAAAAAATGCAATATTTTGTACTTTTTGCTATAATAAATATCGCCTAAACATATAACAAAAAAACATTATTTTTTCCTCAGTTTAGGCCGATACGTACTCTTCTACATATTTTCCTTAAAAAAAAAAATCGCAATTAGCGTTTGATTGGTTTGCGCAAAAGTTATAGCGTTTACAAAATAGGGGGTAGTTTATGGCATTTTTATTAATATACTGCGACATTATGGCGGACACTTCGGACACTTTTGACACATTTTTGGGACCATTGGCATTTTTATAGCGATCAGTGCTATAAAAATGCATTGGATTACTATAAAAATGCCACTGGCAGTGAAGGGGTTGTAATGGCAATCTGGGGTGTGCAAAGCACACTGCCATCTTGCCTAGTGCTGTAAAGCACATTCGCCATCTTAAATGAAATGATGCCATGTTTAAGCTAACAGATTTACTCACCATATATTCCCTGCCATTCATCCATACCAATCAAGAGACATTACAACAGCTGTCCTCCTTCATCGCTCCCCAGCAACTCTGCTCCTAGCAGCAGCTAGCTCCCATTTATTTATAGTGTCAATAAGAGTAACAAAAGAAGGTGGTGGCTTTACAAAACAGCCAATCAAACATGTTTGTATACTTTCAAAAGAACCAATCACAGACATGTGATTCAAAATAATGCTAGCAGTGAGGTGTGCAAAACAGCTGGGTGCCGAGCCATGCTCTGTAAAACAAAAGGCTTTAGAAAGCATGGCTCAGACCAAACTGTCGCCATCTTTGCCAACCATACTAAAATCATGGATCAGATACCCATAAAATCTGTATAGTTATGCTACAGTTTTCATGTATGCAGATCTGTCCACTCGGAGTCATTTAATGCAGTCGACAAGAAGTGGCCAGTTCCTTGCTGAGGCATAAATGAACATCCCTAAAAGGAGCTCGCAAATTGTTGTCCATGAAAAGGTGTTGCGCCAATGGCCTTCCACCAACGTCTGTATGCGTGAATACGCTCACCTGAGCGCATTACAGCAAAACTGACACTGGGGGGACATCTGACAACATACATTTATAGAATTTTCCACAACAGTCCCTCCTTTTTTTGTCATATTCTCCCAAGTGTCCCGCGATGATCTTCTTTACACCTGGAAACTAATCAGTCCTTACAATCCATAAAAAGGAAAACACGGCTTGACATGTAGACTCTGTTCTTCAGGAGACATGACATAAGGAGGACACAACTTGGTGAGCTGTAGTAATCGCAGATTGGGTAGTGATCCTCTGTGTCTTGTCCGTGGGTCCGGCTCCGGGGGCGTCTCGTCTGGTACGTGGTCATCTGCTCCGGGGGCGTCTCATCTGGTACGTGGTCATCTGCTCCGGGGCGTCTCATCTGGTACGTGGTCATCTGCTCCGGCTCTGGTCACGCGTCCAATCAGGCAACAGGAGCGCTCATCACGACATAGAAAGAATAGAAATAAAAACGACATGAGTATATATATTCCCATTTCAATCAACCACGATCCGCTGAAAAATAAGAATTAAATCCCCTCAGATTCCCAGACCCTTCAAAGGACTCCCAACCGTCACTCAGTTACTGCTCTGGCTTTGCCTTGTAGGGACCCAAACCTTATCCATATGGGCCTGAACTCCAATTCCCAGTATCCCCCGAACCAGATATAACAATATTTACTTGTAAATTCCCAGAAACCCCCCCTTGGGCTGTGAGAACTTCCTTGTAGCTTCAACAGTTACATGAAACATTCCATCCTCAATAGGTGTGAATTGTTCAAACGTATCATAAGCTCAAACCCCCCCACCTTGTATATGCAGGAGACCGTGCCCAGACCTAGTCCGGGTTGGTGAACAATTCCCTTATAGCTGTAAATCTGCATAAACACCAAACTAAAGTTACACACTTGTGGACTACCCAGTCCTGATACCCAACTGACAAGAGGCGGAGCCATAAAAACAATAATCAATTTTACCCTCTAAAAACATATTAATAAATTCCATTGACAGGTGTCTGTTTGGAGTCTCCACTCGTTTGTCAATAATCCTCATAATTAGCATGTACCATTGTCATCGCTGGGGACTAAAGCTCAACGGAGACTCAGAACAGACCCAGCAATCGGTCCCATTCGTCTTCTTAATTAGTCATGGAATACACTTTAAATAATAACTTGGGATGCTTTCCATCGTTACCCTTGCTAAAATTTACTAAACAAACAAATACAAAATAAACAAAGATACTCCTCATTTCTTTGATGTGGTTGAGCCGCTTCTTGCAGTGGCTGGCGTGGTCTCGTCCATCAAGCTTCTTTACAAACGAACCAGTCACCTGGTTGGGGAAAAATGAAAACCAATTACCGTGTCGGGGTCCAGGAGAGACTCCTGAACCCTGTGAAGTTCACATTACAGGGATCGTACCCACCCCATCACTCAAGAATGAGAGTGACAGTTGAGGGAGTACGACCCTGGTTTTGGTTGGCCTTCAATGACAACAACCCAGACCTCGTAACTGTGGTCGCTGCTTAACCTGTGCGTGGCTCACCGTCGCCTGTAATCGCTTACCATCTCCTGTAATCGCTTACCAGCGCCTGTAATACCCGGAACCATTGACAGTTTCTTAGCAAATAAAATGGGAACCTACTTCACCAGACTGCTGCTTGCCGATTTAAATTCTATCAAAGAAAGACAATCTTGGCCCAAAACTTGATTAAAATTAGAAAGATTAGTGTTATTAGTTCGGAGAACTGTCACCTTTACATTTTATCTACCATCCCCCCCTTTTCTTCCTCAATACAGACTGGAGGAAGAAATGATAAAAAGAAACAATGAAATAGCCTATGATACTTTCACCTCCTTAAACCCGTAATTATCCATGTGTACAGCTGTCTACATACACCTGCTCTCTATGTACAAACACTTCCGGAAACTCTTTGGACCTGAAAAATACTTATAAGCAGAAATCATTACTCCATCCTTCATATTTATCCTGCAGAGAATGGCAAACAAAAATGACATTCCTGTACATTGTCAATGACATTCTTCACAAAACCGATTCAAACAAAAACCCTTTGTAACCCTTACTTTTCCCGTTCCTACAAAAATACAAAAGCCGCGACGCATCAGAAGATCGCCGCGGTAAGTTTGAATAAAAAAAACATTCACGTTACTACATACAAACATTCAAATACAAATGTGGGGGAGATATTCATAGCTTTCAAAACAAAAATGAAAAAACAAAAACCAGCCGGAACTCTGCCTTCACTCTTTCCGCAATACAAGAAAATACAATGGAAAAATACGAGAACAGCGCGAGAAACTTGCATAGACCAGCTATACAAAGTTCTCCTGAGGCGCGTACCACACCTCCATCCACACATCATTACAGATTTCTGAAACCACATCAGATCTACATCCAAGGTATCTTTTATTCTGAGGTCTCATACCTCCATCCAGAGTACCTTCCAAAGGAGTACACCTTACTGTACCCTCTGACCACCTACGACATTCTTGAGGGGTCTCATGTCCGGAGCCCCTAATCCGGACCTCATGTGTGGTGCAGCTGTCTGACTGATGTACTGCATGGGCGGCACATCCCATGACGATTCGAATCGCTTTTTTTTAGTGAGCTCTGCGTCCAGAACACACCGCGCTTTTTTTTCGGAGCGGTTCTGACTTGCGCCTTTATCATCAAAACCGATGCCTGCATTCCGAATATTCTACACGGCCTGAGCAGGACACTAGCGTACTACTCCTACACATTTATGCTAATATAATCGCTAATAAGATCTCCGGCTATTATACACGGCCAAATCTGTATCACGATATAAAGCCTCCTAAAATGTGGTCGTCAGACAATCTTCAAAGCACCATGAAATCCTCCACTTTTCAAAACAATATTATGGCTTCTTTCTACCTGCGTCTACATGATACAACAATAATGGTGACGCCCCTCTGTTTCCTCTCGCATACCCAAAACTGTATTTACAGTATAAAACTTCACAAAAACAACTGAAATTAAACTTTAAAACACTCTTTCAAATATTTCTGTTGTCCTTTCAGGACACAAATCTCATTGCTCATCTTTCAGAAGACTTCAAAACTCCTCCCACTGACTTCCTGCATATATATAAATGCTGAGAAAGGACTTCCTGTTGTATGCTCAGCTCTTTAAAACCCAAATCTGATTTATTTACATAATGACAGAAAGATGGAGAGAGAGGGGAAGTCTGTCTTCACTGCCTCGTCTCAACACATCAAAAAACTCCATGGACCACATATATCCCCTGGAAGTATTAAAAAGTAGTAAATAAAGCCAAAACTCAAATCTCCTGCGTTTTTTCTCTTAAAAACAAAACACCTTTGGTTCAGGGAAAATAAAACCATCTCCTCCCATCTGCAGAATGGGAGTTGATCCCCCCTGACCCAACCATTATTCAAAAACAATGAACAACTCCCAAACATTCAAACAACAACGCACATCGCTGTGCACAAAAATGCAGTCAGCGCCAGTAACATATTCAAAAACGAAATGTTACACAAAAAGTTTCCACTTTTACACTGCCATGTCAGCCAACAGGTTAGTCAGATCCTGTATATACTGGCCCTAGCGTCCCCAAACGCTACTCAAAAGATAGCACTTTACACTGAGTCACAAAATGGCCGACAACAAACCAAGCAACAATGGCGCCATTTACGCTTGTAGTAAAACAATTTAACTGCGCTTCCAAATCACCTGTTTACCACAGGACATACCGTACTACACACACATAAAGGAAAACAAAAATGTTCTCCACCCGATCCTAACACAGAAAAGAGCGCGCTAATCCAATTCGCACTAAACATCAAAATCTGCCCCAAAGGCTGCTAAAATCCACCAGCAAAATAGCCAGAGAAATACCACACAAAAAGGAGAGGTGGCTGCACCTCCCCCCTGGGGTGACCCACAGTGCAAACAGACTACACCCCCAAAATGGCCACTGATGACCAAAATGGCCGCCATATGCAGTTTTTTTTTAAAAACTTGCCTAGAACCTTTCTTCCACAAAGACAAAACATTGATCATCAAAAACAAACAATAAAAAAACATTTTCTAAAAACAACCAACCTAAAAGGCACACACTTTAGGTTCCTTCAAATCTGACCTTTTTATGATGTGAACCCCTCATAATGAGCCGCATTTTAGGCTGCTTCAAAGCTGACCTTTTGCCAAATACAGCACATTCAAATAAAATGTTGGTTATATGAAACATAAAAACAAAAACTCTTTTCTCAAAGCTCCTGTAACAATCCATTTAAAAAAATATATACAGTGAGCTTACATTTAAAACCTTCCGAAATAAAAAACTTTTTTTATTCATGCTAACAGCAGCAGCTATTGTCTGGCCACTTAAAAATGCATAATTTATCAATTTCTATTCCTCATAAAGATCATGAACATATTACACATGACTTTGCTCTAAAAATTGTGCACTCAAAAAACACAGAGACCCAACACTAGTTGCCCTTCCCCCACCAAAGCACATGTTACACAAAAGGCAGCCTTCTATAGCAGTTTAAATCTGGTTAATCAAGTCACTTCCTTACAAACTGTTACAAACAAACAAATCGCCCTTCCCCCCCCCCAAGCCGCATGGCCAGAGGAGCCAGCTTACCTCCATTGTTACTCTCAAACAGCATTCAGGCATACACACGATCAAAATCCACTCGATTTCACAAACTCACGCAATCACACACATGCATCCAATCGCTTTTCACAAATGCACGCAATCACACACACACAGTCATACACAACTCTATCACACAACAGTCATACAATCAGGATCACACACACAATCATACATCTATCAAATTCAGACATACAATCAGGATTCCACATGTGCACACACACACACCTCATACATACATCTATCACACAGCAGACATACAATCAGGATTCCACATGTGCACACACAATCTTACTCAATCAAACTTCAAACATTATTTCAAAAAGATGTCAAATTTTTTTCTTTTGTAGAGCAGAGCCCCCCCACGCATCGGAACATAAGACTACCGTCCCCCATTTGTACCGATGCTCAAAGGGGCTATGTCCACTCCTACCATTGGCCCGCCATCTGTAATGGCAATCTGGGGTGTGCAAAGCACACTGCCATCTTGCCTAGTGCTGTAAAGCACATTCGCCATCTTAAATGAAATGATGCCATGTTTAAGCTAACAGATTTACTCACCATATATTCCCTGCCATTCATCCATACCAATCAAGAGACATTACAACAGCTGTCCTCCTTCATCGCTCCCCAGCAACTCTGCTCCTAGCAGCAGCTAGCTCCCATTTATTTATAGTGTCAATAAGAGTAACAAAAGAAGGTGGTGGCTTTACAAAACAGCCAATCAAACATGTTTGTATACTTTCAAAAGAACCAATCACAGACATGTGATTCAAAATAATGCTAGCAGTGAGGTGTGCAAAACAGCTGGGTGCCGAGCCATGCTCTGTAAAACAAAAGGCTTTAGAAAGCATGGCTCAGAACAAAGCCATCTGCAAGCCAAACTGTCGCCATCTTTGCCAACCATACTAAAATCATGGATCAGATACCCATAAAATCTGTATAGTTATGCTACAGTTTTCATGTACGCAGATCTGTCCACTCGGAGTCATTTAATGCAGTCGACAAGAAGTGGCCAGTTCCTTGCTGAGGCATAAATGAACATCCCTAAAAGGAGCTCGCAAATTGTTGTCCATGAAAAGGTGTTGCGCCAATGGCCTTCCACCAACGTCTGTATGCGTGAATACGCTCACCTGAGCGCATTACAGCAAAACTGACACTGGGGGGACATCTGACAACATACATTTATAGAATTTTCCACAACAGGGTTAACACTAGGGGGCGGGGAAGGGGTTAATTATGTTCCTGGGTGTGTTTTAACTGTATGGGGGGGTGGACTCACTAGGGGAAATCACTGTATGAACAGAAGATCAGCATTTCTCTTCCTGACACCACTCCGGTCCTCGCTCTGTACCGAGCAATCGCGAGTGCCCAGCGGCAATCGTGCCCGCCGGGCATGCGCACGGGCCGCTTAAAGAGCGACGTAGAGCTACGGGCTCTCGCACAGGGGAGCCGACCTGCCGCCATAGAACTGGGGCGGCTGGTCGGCAACCAGTTAAAGAGGTTGTAAAGGTTCATTTTATTTTCTAAATAGGTTCCTTAATACCCCTTTCACACTGAGGAGTTTTTCAGGCGGTACAGCGTTAAAAATAGCGCCGCTTTACCGCCTGAAAAACTCTTTCACACTGAGGCGATGCGCTGGCGGGAGAGAAAAAAATCTCCTGTCAGAAGAATCTTTGGAGCGGTGTGTATACCGCTCCTTCCCATTTAAAACAATGTTAAACCGGGGCAATACCACCCGCAATGTGCTTCTGCAGAGGCACATTGCAGGCAGTATTAACCCTTTATCGGCCGCTAGCAGGGGTTAATACCGCCCCGCTAGCGGACGATTCCCGCGGAAATTCCAGCAGTATAGCGCCGATGTGTGAAAGGGGCCTTAGGCTAGTGCATTGTTGGTTCACTTACCTTTTCTTTTGATTTCCCTTCTAAATGTTTTTTTCTTTGTCTGAAATTCTCATTTTCTGTTCCTCCTCAGTAAGCTTTCCACCATTATCCATGGGGGTTAGTCAGCCAGAACAGCTTACTGAGGAGGAACAGGAAGTGAGAAATTCAGACAAAGAAAAAAAAACATTTAGAAGGGAAATTAAAGGAAAAGGTAAGTGATCCAACAATGCACTAGCTTAAAGGAACTTATTTAGAAAATAAAAAGCAAACCTTTACAACCCCTTTAAGTGTGAACCCAGCCTAAATGTTTTTTTCTTTCTTCTCACTCTTGTAACATGATGTCAAGGGTTGCTGAATTGTTCCAGGATCAAAGGAACAACCACATTATAATTCTGGCATACCACAGACTTCCCCTTTTCTTAACCACTTCAGCTCTTGTACCTGATTACTCCTTATGTACCAGGGCATGTTTTACATTTCCTCTAGTGGCCTGCTTACATTACATGATGACATACATTGGAGGGAGTGACTCTGTGTGACAGGTGCTGTGACGGGGAGGAAACACAGTGCAGAGTTTCTGTATGGATGCCGAGGTCTCATCGCGCCTCTGCACTCCACTTCAACAGGTACAGGAATCTGTCGCTCCCACCAACATTTGTCTTTTTTAGGCGTGACGGAATTCTAAAGAGCGCCTTAGGCATTCTTTCTAAATTCCCCTGACTTTTGTAGAATGGTCAGGGCTTTTGGTTTTACTGTCTTGAAAAAATTATTTTATTTTCTAAATAATCTACAGACAAAATAAAAAAATTGAGGTTGGGTTCACATATGTGCGAATTGGATGCAATAAAAAAAGTAATTTTACTGTATTAAAAAATAATTTAAAATTGTATTCTATATTTTGTCCGGTTTAAAATGACGGTAAAATTACATTATTGGTGCAAAGCATGGAAAAACTAAAAAAAGGCATTTTTCAAGTCTGCACATTGTGTATACACACCGCTCCTCTCATCGCTCCAAAGATGCTGCTGACAGGAGATTTTTTTCTCTCCTGCCAGCGCATCGCTTTGAGGGCCTCGAGGGCTTTCACACTGGACAGGAGTTATTCAGGCAGTATAGCAGCGCTCTTTTTAGCGCTGTAATACCTGAAAAACTCCTCAATGTGAAAGGGGCCTTAAGGTGTGTTTAATATCAATATCAAAGGTCACACCTTTTGATCTACATATGAATTAAATAGTAACTACATAGTAAAAAGCCTCGTACACATGACCATGTGTACATGTTTACATATCTCCACGCATGCCAGCATGTTAGGTATCTATTTACTATCTAATTTATATTTTACCAAATATTTGGGTCATTTATTGCATTTATTTGCCCTAATATTAACTTTAGTGTGTTTTTTACAGATTTTTTTGTGTTAAAGCGGATGTGCGCTCAAAAAAAAGATATTAAAAGCCAGCAGCTACAAATACTGCAGCTGCTGACTTTTATTATTAGGACACTTACCTGTCCTGGAGTCCAGCGGCGTCCGCAGCAGAGAACGAGCAATCACTCATCTATCTGCTGCCCCCCCGCCATCCACGGTGAGGGAACTAGGAAGTGAAGCGCTCCGGCTTCACTGCCCGGTTCCCTACGGCGCATGCGCGAGTCACGCTGCGCCCGCCGATTGGCTCCCGCTGTGTGCTGGGAGCCGAGTGTTCCCAGCACACAACTGGGACGGTGGTGACGAAATGCCCGCATTCTGCCCGAGAATGCTGGGCCGGAAGTGGGTGCAAATACCTGTCTTTAGACAGGTATCTGCACCCCCCTCCCCCTGAAAGGTGTCAAATGTGACACCGGAGGGGGGAGGGTTCCGATCAGCGCAAATGCCACTTTAGGGTGGAGCTCTGCTTTAATGTCGTGTGACATGAAAAAAATTAGAATTACTACTATTTTATTTTCTAGGGTGTCTGCTTTCAGAAAATATATCATGTTTTATGCAAAAAAACACAAAAAATGGCTCTGGCAGTGAAAAGGTTAAGACTCATTTCCAAATAAAGTTGGTGCTTATGGTAACCATCTAAGCCAGGTGGCCAGATATTCTTTGTAACTGAGCAAAAGATAAGAAAACAGGAAACAAAGGGGAAAGAGAGAGAGAGGAAGAGGAGCCCCAGGGAGTTCAGACGCGTGGCTGTTAAAGTGACAGAAGAGCTCTATCAAACCAAAACGGCTGGGTATAGGCAACCCGGGGTTGCCATGTCCGGAAAAATTTCCTATGAGTGTCTCACAGCGTGACTGTTTTTCGTTGACCATGATGACGTTCTTTTGGTTTTTGACAGCTTCAAAACTAAGAATTGGGGTTTTCCAATCCCTTGCTGTGGACAATTTAGTTGCAGTAAAAAGGTGTAATGCCAAATGTCGTTCTGTGTGAAGGAATTCTTCAATTGGTTTGCAGCGAACTTCTTTTTTTGGATTCTGTTTGAGGTCGGTAATCAGCAAAGTGCGTAAAGGGCAAAGGGCATACTCTCTGACCCAAAGTCTACACACCTTCAGGAAAGACCACCAGATATGTGTCATCGTTCCCACCTGTGAGTGTGAGCATCATCGGAAAAATTTGGCAGGTATGCAGGGATAAAACGTGCAAGCCTAGCCGGTATGTAATATCATCTATACAAAGTCATTTTCCAAGATAAGCACATTCTTGGAGCACTTAGATCAGGGGTATGCAACCTTAAAGAGGTGAAGATCTACCTGAAAAACATGGGAGGACGTAAAGATCACCAGGCACATTGTCACCTCCTTACACCTGATTTAACTCTGCAAGTGCCCCACAACTGCATGCTTCTGCGGGGTCCAAGGGGTTATAGCAGGTGGTGCTGAACAGCGAACCCCTTGTTTGCTGTTCTGCACAAGGTTCCTACACCCAACATCCATGACAGGGCGTATAATTCTTGCTGGGGCTACAACATGTGTATATGCCTGGCCACTGCAGCTTAAGGGGTTCCGGTTGGGGTGTGGGTGATAAAAACACATCCTAACTATTAACCCCTCAAACTGCAAATGTAAATGAACCTTTACTTTTCTGAGCGCCCTATAAGGCTGCTTTCACACTGATACTGATGTGCTGCGGTTTACCTGCACCACGGGTGCAGTGCATCTGAAATTGTCCTGGGTTATCTGCACTTTGCCATAGACTTCTATTATATCCTCCAGGTGTGGTGCACTTTAGAAAAGCACACAAAAACGCCTGCATTCAGGAATTTTGGTGCGCTTTCAGAAAATGCACCACACCCGCAGGATATAAAGAAGTCTATGGCTAAGTAAAGCAGACCTGCAGGTGGTGTGGGCAAACCATAGCACATCAATGTGAAAGCCCAGTGTATTGCACCACACTGACCTGAAGATCTCTTTTCTGCTGTTGGCATCTCTTTGGAGACTGCTAGTCGGGATAAGAGGTGACGTACAGTTGGTATCACTCTACATGGGACAGGAGCCAGCACTACAGAGGAGGCATCGGCTTATGCGGCTCTTGCTCCCTACTACAGCTCCAACTTTTACAAGTAGTCCCTCTTGCCATGTACACACGACCGTTATTCATGTCATGGGAAAAAAAACAATGGGCCAGATTCACAGAGCGATTACGCCGGCGTAACAGGAGATGCGCGGCATTAGGCTAATTGTGCGTGTGCGTTTCGATGCACGGCATCCCCAAAACGAGATACACAAGAAATCGACTTTTTTTGTCCAGCATAATTTCGATAGACAGGCGCATCCGTCCGTGCAAAACTGCGCTAGACACACCATTGATTTGCTATTCAAATATGCTAATGAGGGAGTTACGGGGATCCACAAAAGAACGTTGGTGCAGCGCAGGCTACGCGCTGTGCGCAACAGCTGCACGGCCTGTCTAAAATTAGACCATATAAAAGGTGGTATAAAATTAGACAATTCGTCTACATGTCAGAGAAAGCAACACTGTTAGTGAGGAGCTCAGCAGTCACACATGTTGCCCAACAAACTGTATGCCAACATGCCAGTGGCATCCATGCTCATAGCTATACTACTGACTTTAGAGGAGCAAAGAAGGAGGAGGGCACGGGAGAGGATTTTTTTTTTTCCCCAAAAAAATTCTTTGCTTTTATAAACATTTTTACAAAAAATATACATACATATATACATCAATACATAACATACATACAAATTACAAACACGGTCTCACTATCTTTCAATAGCCGTTTAAAACCTTGATGGATATAATAATCTAATCTGATACAAGCCCCTCAATCTTCACTTGATATATCACACACGCATAGACATCTTTGGCATGAGTGATTCTGAGGTATCTCGCATCTTTAGATTCACCCCTCATGCCATCCTGGAATTAACCAAAAACCTGCAGGAGGACATCACCAGCCCAACACATGACACCACCCATCACAACCACATATACAATCATAGCCCCATCCCCACAGATTTCCAACAGAACATGTATGGGGACAGCTGGCTGGTTGGTGAGTGACATGGGTGGCAGGCATGACTGTCCCCCCCCATGATGCAGAAATCACAAGGGACACATGCACTACTAACATCCTCCTGTCTTATCCCTTCAGGGTGACTCTGCATATGCACTGGGACCCCATCTCATGACTCCTATCCGGAACCCCCCATGTTGTATTCCCCAAACTTTGTATGCCAGATCTTCGGTGCATGTTGCATGCTGCACAACTTTGCAGTGAGAAAGGGCCTGGAGATTGACATAAGTGATGACCTGACCCCTGAACCAGACAATCCCCCCCTGACCCAGGATACCCCGTCTTCTGAGGGAAGAGCAGCCAGGAGCCAGCTCACATTAGGCATCTTTGCACGTTAAACACACACATTAATCATGGCACAATGAGAATGCATGCATGCACACCACTGTGGTCCCTAGCACACACACCCCACATCCTCATCACATTGGATTGGCACAAGCCCACCATGCAGGACTTGTGAGCAGCAACGCCATGCCACGGCTCCAATTATGTCACCATTCACACGGACCTGGGGATCACTTCTCCACCACATATGAGGGTGACACCCCTTTTCCGGCAGGAATGTCACCCCCACATTCCAAAATCTTCACAAACAGAAGCAAAAAAAATAAAAATTGAGCAGCAAAAATAAAAAATGCCCAGCAAAAATCTAATTTAAAAAAAATAACAACAAAGAAAACACATAAAAGACAAAAATCACTCTGCAAAACAGTCCCCAAATATCTCAAAGACACGTCACAAACAAACAAACAAACGCTAATAAGCAACAGAACAAAAGCACCTTGCTGTATAGGAAGGGATACAAAGGGATGTACTTTTGCAAAGGAAGTGCGTTTGTGTCTGTCTATTTATGCTGTCTGCGTAGTTCATTACGTTGCCCTAGTCCACTTCCAATTTCACTGATTGCGCCGTTCCCGAGTTGTGAGCATGCGCACAGAGGTGCTGACCATGGTCTGCTTCAAGCGTGCATGCTCAAGCTTCTTTATTTGCATGGGGTCACGGCTCATTTCAATGTAACACGCCCACGTCCTTCCCAATTTGAATTACTCCGCCTTGCGCCTCTGAAATAACGTTGCGCAGGCGCAAATTTCTGTGTAAAACCTACGAGAATAGGGTGATTGCGCCGCTACATTGCGCCAGTCTAACGTAAAGGCGGTGCGCTACGCCGGTCCAATAATGCGCAGATGTACGTGAATCTGGCCCAATGTTTTTCTTGACGTGATTCCTCTTAAGCCTGCCTTGCATACACACGATCGTGAAAAAAAATGCCCTAGCAAAGCGCGGTGACATACAACACGTACAACGGCACTATAAAGGGCAAGTTCCATTCGAATGACACCACCCTTTGGGCTGATTATGCAAATTTCCCTTGCATGTTTTTTTCCTCGTCGTTAAAGCCTACACACAACCATTTTTCACGACGAGAAAAACGACAAGTAAAAATAGAGTAGGTTCTAAATTTTTAATGGGCATTTTTCTCGTTGAGAAAAATGCTCTGAAGCATACACACTTTTTCACGACCAATTAAAAAAAATTAAATTTTTCTCGTCATGAAAAAAGGTCGTGTGTATGCGACATTTGAATGCCACTCTGTTTGATACTCTGGAATAGCGGGTCAGCAAGCCCAGACTGAGATCTACCAGTCACCTGCTTGTGATCTACTGGTAGATCGCGATCTACAGGTTGCTGACCCCCAAATTAATATCATGGTCATGATCTGCCAGTCCTCAGGGTGTTCAGGCCTCATGTACACAGGGCATTAATAAAAATGGGCTGCAAAGCCAGTATCGGTGCCAGGAAAAAATGGCTGTAAAAACGAGCTTAAATCGTTTTGCATTGGCGTTAATGCGCGTTTAGCAGCGTTTCTCTGCCCTTTTCTATTTTCCACTTCCAAATCCAACGCTTTGGATTTGGGCTTAAAAATGCTCATAGCTTAAAAATGCTTGACGCAACCTAATTTTGTATACACCGTTAACGCGCGTTTAGCTGCGTCAGGCATTTTTACAGCTATAACGATGCTGCTCCAGGACGCACTGGCCATGTGTTTTTTTTTGCAGCTTGAACTACTGCCACTTACAGCTCTTGAAAGCCTAAGTGTGCATGGACACTTGGAATAACATGGAGAGGCGTTTTTAAGCTGTAAAAAAAAAATGCCTGACGCCCCTAGGAGCAGCTGTAAAAATGTCCTGTGTGCACGAAGCCTTTGCCTGTGTCATTCCATTTTATTACACATAACTTAGTTTCTGAACGTATTTGTTTTGGTTTCTTTGTATGTATGGATTGTATGGGTTGTCATGTCAATATCACCTTTAGAGCCGGTTCACACACTTTTTGCGATTCGGCACTGCATCGCTTTAACTGACAATTGCGCGGTCGTGCGACGTGGCTCCCAAACAAAATTGGCGTCCTGTTTTCCCACAAATAGAGCTTTCTTTTGATGGTATTTGATCACCTCTGTGTTTTTTATTTTTTGCGCTATAAACAAAAATATAGCAACAATTTTGAAAAAATATTATATTTTTTACTTTTTGCTATAATAAATATCCCCCCAAAAATATATAAAAAAAATTTTTTTTCCCTCAGCTTGGGCCAATACGTATTCTTCGACATATTTTTCGTAAGCAAAAATTGCAATAAGCGTTTATTGATTGGTTTGCGCAAAAGTTATAGCATTTTTATTAATATTTTCGCCTCTGGCAAAGCGCTCCCCTATTGGCTGCTCGGCGAGATACTCTATTTTTTCACAACGTTTTAAACAATGTTGTTTTTCGGGTTGTAAAAAATGATCGTGTGTGGGCTTTAACGATGTGAAAAAAAAACGTGCATGCTCAGAAGCAAGTTATGAGATGAGAGTGCTCGTTCTGGTAAAACTACTGTTCATAATGGAGTAAGCACATTCATCACGCTGTAACAGACAGAAAAGCGCAAATCGTCTTTTACTAACAAGGAATCGGCAAAAAGCATTCCGAAGGGTGGCGCCATCCGAATGGAATTTTATAGTGCTGTTGTACGTGTTGTACGTCACCGCGCTTTGCTAGAGATTTTTTTTTTCACTATCATGTGTAGGCAAGGCCGATTTAATGATGAAGTTGAAAAAAAATAGAGTTTTAGCCAATGCAGCATCATCCACTAATTGGATATCCAACATTTATTTTTACATTTCTAGATGTTCTCTATAGGATAGGAAATCTTCTCTTGTGAGTTTAGGTCCAATTTTATTATAGTAAATAGATACATACGTATATTGATTAAATGATTTTTTCTGCTGCGAATGTTTGTGACACCAAGAGCTGAAGAGGTCCAGCACGCAGCGCCGGCTCCCCATCCTGTTTTCAAAGCTTTTGTGCTGTTCAGCTGTACAGGGGGTTTTGTTCTGTGTGAATGCAAAGCAGACATCACTGTGATTGTACTGGACGTCTATAATGTTCTTTCTGGCAAAGCACAATAACATTTAGTTCCAGCTTTATGATGAGCTTACCCCATCCATGAGAGCTCAGTCTTATTGGTGTTTTCATTCATGTGATCTATCGTTTTATTGGGGGTTAAATATATACCAGACACGTGTGTGTTTGATAAATTAAAATAAATGTACGCCAATAAGATAAACGGTATTTAAATGATCTAAACAAATGATTGTAACGTTTAATAAAATATACGTGAATTAAACGTATTAAATCATACAGTGGAACCTCGAATTACAAACATAATTCATTCCAGGAGAATGCTTGTAATACAAAGTACTCGCATATCAAAGCGAGTTTCCCCATTAAAAAGTCAATGGAAACAAAAATAATTTGTTCCGCATTGACTTCAATGGCATGCATTACCGCATGCGGCCAGAGGTGGAGGGGCGCCGGAGAGCCTCGGAAACAGGACAGCTCGGCTCACCTTGGAAAGGCTCTGGAACACAATATTTCTGTGTCTTTCCGAATGGCGACCCAAACGGCTTCACCTCAGGCCAAACTGTATTGCACACCGCTTTGGCCTGAATCCTGCTCGTTTTGCGAGTAGGGTTGCCACCTCATCCCTTTAAAACCGAACACATATTAATTACACAGGTTCTGTGGCTGATTAAGGTGATAATTAAACTCACATGGCTGCCTTATCTGCATTAAATTAGCCATAGAACCTGTGGAATTCATATGTGTTCGGTTTTAAAGGTATGAGGTGGCAACCCTATTTGCGAGGCAAGTCTGGTTTGTATCTGCACAACACAAACTGCTTAGAAAGCCAGTATATTTCTTAAGGCGGCCTCTCTTTTCTGAAGAAAGCCAGGCAACATGGTGAAGTGTGGTGGTAGGCCCATCTGCTGTCACATACGCGGTGGAGGCCAAGTTGACAAAGGGGCTTTTTATGTATCTCCCACCCAACACTGCTGGAATAGGTGACTGGTAATGTGAGGGATGGCACAAATTCTACTGTTGTATGCAGTACCGGATCTGTGTTTGTCGGGTGTTTGGATCTGACAACTCTAGACCACCGGACAGGAACCAAAGGCAGGAATGCCATACCAGGTGACAGGAACATAGCCAAGGCAGTGGCCGAGGTGGGTAACAGCCGGGCAGTGAGGTACCAAATCAGAAAGCAGAAATGGCATTGAGGATACAAGCCAAGGTTAGTGACAGCCGGGCAGCAGAGGTACAAGAAGGCACTAGGCAGAAGGCACTAGGCAGAGTTCAGTAGGAAGGCCAAGGTCAACGGATGGGCAAAGGTCCAGAGGCAGATGAGACGGCAAGCTCGATCTTAAACAGGAAGTCAGAATTAGCAGGTCAGGTTGAACGTAATTACACACTAGCTGACGAGCACTCAGCAATGTCTCTCTGCAGGGCTGCAGTCTGTGTAGGGCTTTTGGCGCCTATACCAGTGCTGAGTATAAATGCTAACGCATGTTTGGCAGTCACTTTGAGTATGGAAGTACTTCATCTAGAAGTACCTCACTCCAAGGCCTCTCATGTGACAGTACTTGGTGATTGGCACAGTGCTGTCCCATGGAGAGCGTTCCTGTGTATGCTGTTGACTAGCCTTGGCAGCTAAATGTAGCAACGGTGGAGAGAAAGATGGCATGTACCGCGGGGGAGAGCAGAATTAATGTGACCTTGTCTTGAGAAAAGTGTGGGGGCTGCCATTGCTGGGCTCCTTCTGAAAATGCTAGATGCCTGGCTGTGTCTGACTTTAGTACTTTTGAGTTGGAAACCTAGAGCAAACATGCTGCAAGGCTCAGTTTACACTAACCCGACTCCAAAGTCACGCAACTTTCTGTGCAACTTTGGAGTCCAACTTTGATGTGACTTTTTACACTTTGTACATAATTCTCTCACACAAGATTGAACCTGGTGTTTGCTTTGCATGGGGCAATCACAGGTTCACTGTAAAGTAAATTGGATTGGCTGTCTGACTTGTCTTGGTTGCATTAGCAGTTCACAGATTATTTTCACTCTTAATTGGCGTTTTCCTGTTAAGACAAGCTTGGTTGGATGTGAAGGCAAAGTTTCATACTTGGCATGACGCATCTCTGCATGTTATGTTTGTGGCTTGCTCTCCGACTTAAAGGGGTTGTAAGGGTACAATTTTTTTCCCTAAATAGCTTCCCTTACCGTAGTGCAGTCCTCCTTCACTTACCTCATCCTTTCATTTTGCTTTTAAATATCCTTATTTCTTCTGAGAAATCCTCACTTCCTGTTCTTCTGTCGGTAACTACACACAGCAATGCAAGGCTTTCTCCCTGGTGTGGAGTGTCATGCTCGCCCCCCTCCCTTGAGGGAGGAGGGGCGAGCAGGAGAGTTAGGACGCTCTCTACGTTGCAGATAGAGAAAGGAGCTGTGTGTTAGTGGGCGTCCTGACTCTCCTGTAGTCCATGGGAAGGAGCGAGCACGACACTCCACACCAGGAAGAAAGCCTTGCATTACTGTGTGGAGTTACAGACAGAAGAACAGGAAGTGAGGATTTCTCAGAAGAAATAAGGACATTTAAAAGCAAAATGGAAGCATGAGGTAAGTGAAGGAGGACTGCACGAAGGTAAAGGAAGCTATTTAGGAAAAAATATTGTATCCTTACAACCCTTTTAAACTTTCACACCCCCCCCCCCCATGTGGTAGTAGTTGG
Organism: Rana kukunoris; assembly: GCA_029574335.1. Taxonomy (NCBI): domain Eukaryota; kingdom Metazoa; phylum Chordata; class Amphibia; order Anura; family Ranidae; genus Rana; species Rana kukunoris. The sequence continues at coordinate 62,556,553 of CM056052.1, read as the reverse complement.
TGTTTAAAAAAAAAAAATTGTAACACATGCTTTTTATCAATGATAACTGATACATGACTTTGTTTCTGTAGTACAAGGATTCATACTTGATCTCAGCACTCTCAGTGAGCATACGCTGGGTGAAGAGTGACTGGGATGCCTCCTGTCATAAGGTTTTCAAGACATTTGTTTGGTCTTAACCACTGTCTGCATTGGGTGAGAATGCTATTTTGTTTTTAAACTTTGTACTGTAGCATTAAAAAGGGTCTTTCACAACTCAATTAATGTTACATATTTCACTGTTTACAAAAAGTTAGCAGGTTATGCAATGCATGTCTGACCTCATACTGAAATTGTGTAAAAAAAAATGTATCTTGAAAAATAAGCGTGTACAGACTAGGCACATTAAAGCGGATCTCCACCCTAAAGTGAAGATCCGCTGATCGGAACCCTCCCCCCTCCGGTGTCACATTTGACACCTTTCAGGGGGGAGGGGGGTGCAGATACCTGTCTGAAGACAGGTATCCGCACCCACTTCCGGCCCGCAGTCTCGGGCAAAAGTTGGGTTTTTCCCGTTGTGTGCTGGGAACTCTCGGCTCCCAGCACACAGCGGGAGCCAATCGGCGGGCGCAGCGCGACTCGCACATGCGCCGTAGGGAACCGGCCGTGAAGCCGCAGTGCTTCACTTCCTGGTTCCCTCACCGTGGATGGAGGGGGGAGCAGCAGAGAGAAGAGAGAACGCTCGTCCTCTGCTGCGGACGCCGCTGGACTCCAGAACAGGTAAATGTCCTATTTTTAAAAGTCAGCAGCTGCAGTATTTGTAGCTGCTGGCTTTTAAAAAAAAAATTTAATGGGCCATCCTCTTTAAAGTGGGGTTCCAACCACAATTGACATTTTTTAAATGTATGTGCTATCATCCTGCGTTTTTATAATATAAATCCGGTCACTTACTATTTTACAATCCGCCGCCGCTCCGCATAGTTATTCCAAAAAGATAGTTTATAAAACTAGGTCCACAGGGTTGTCATTTTGCTTGTGGGCATTGTGAAGCCAACAAGCACTTACTTCCTGGAAGTCTTGGATGGGGAGTGATAATTGGGTAGCGCACTGCATCCTGGGAAATGACGACACACATTTCCCAGGAGCATTAGAGGGAGATGATGTCAGAATCCTAGGTGATTACAAGGGCAGATTTAATGGGACCGCATAGCAACAGGCATTTCCAGATGAGTAAAAAAAAAAAATTTTTTTAGTTTTATTTTCTTTTTAGGTCTAATGAGCACAATAATGAAAAAAAAAAATGTTTGGGATGGAAACTCCACTTTAAAGTGTTTACATTTACTAATCATTCATCAAGGGACACATGATCTGTAGAATCAGGAACATTGGGTTATGCTGCTGCCTTTAGGAGGAATTGGACACTGGCAAGCAAAAACATTGTTGGCCATCTAAGTATAACTCCCTTCTACACCTATGATGCTTCAATTTTCACTGCTGTCCGAGGGGCATGTACATGCAAGTGAACAAAGGGTGCAGGAATCGGTGATGCTAGATTCACACATCTGCGGTGCGAATTGAAGCTCCGTTTTCACAGCTAATTGACAAAGTAGTTGTTCAGTGTTTTAGGTCAGTTTTTGATCAGGTCAGGCTTACATCAGGATCAGGTCAGGCTTACATCAGGATCAGGTCAGGCTTACATCAGGATCAGGTCAGGCTTACATCAGGATCAGGTCAGGCTTACATCAGGCTCAGGTCAGGCTTACATCAGGCTCAGGTCAGGCTTACATCAGGCTCAGGTCAGGCTTACATCAGGATCAGGTCAGGCTTACATCAGGATCAGGTCAGGCTTACATCAGGCTCAGGTCAGGCTTACATCAGGCTCAGGTCAGGCTTACATCAGGCTCAGGTCAGGATTTTTTACTATTCACAACTGAATGAAATGTGTGAATCAGAAGCGTTCCAATAGAAGTCAATAAGCATTAATTTGCACCTGAGCCGGACCTGATAGGACTTTTTTTCAATTCCCTCTGAATTTGCACTCCAGCTGCACCGATCATACACTATATTATCAAAAGTACTGGGGCGCCTGCCTTTACACGCACATGAGCTTTAATGGCATCACAGTCTTAGTCCGTAGGTTTCATATTGAGTTGGCCCATCCTTTGCAGCTATAACAGCTTTAGCTCTTCTGCATAAGGTTGTCCACAAGGTTTAGGAGTGTCTATGGGAATGTTTGACCATTCTTCCAGAAGCACATTTGTCAGATCAGGCACTGATGTTGAATGAGAAGGCCTGGCTCACAGTCTCCTCTCTAATTTATCCTTAACCACTTAAGGACCGCCTACTGCACATTTATGTCAGCAGAATGACACGGCTGGGCACATCAACGTATATATACGTTGGTTTCTAGTACCCAGCCGTGGGTCACGGCGCGCTCCCGTGACCCGTTCCGAAGCTCCGAAGCTGCAGTGCGGCGATCCATCCCTGGAGCTGAAGAACGGGGAGAGCCATGTGTAAACACGGCTTCCCCGTGCTTCACTGTGGCCGCAGCATCGATGACGTCATCCCTGTTATAGGGGGACGTGATCGATGACGTCACACCTACAGCCACACCCCCCTACAGTTGTAAACACACACAGGGAACACACAAATCCTACAGCGCCCCCTTGTGGTTAACTCCCAAACTGCAACTGTCATTTTCACAGTAAACAATGCAATTTAAATGTGTCCCAAAAATGTGTCAAAATTGTCCGAAGTGTCCGCCATAATGTCGCAGTCACGAAACAAATCGCTGATCGCCGCTATTAGTAGTAAAAAAAATAAAAAAATAATAAAAATGCAATAAAACTATCCCTTATTTTGTAAACGCTATACATTTTGAGAAAACCAACCGATTAACGCTTATTGCGATTTTTTTTTTTACCAAAAATAGGTAGAAGAATACGTATCGGCCTAAACTGAAGGAAAAAAAAATTATATATATTTTGGGGGGATATTTATTATAGCAAAAAGTAAAAAATATTGCATGTTTTTCAAAATTGTCGCTCTATTTTTGTTTATAGCACAAAAAATAAAAACCACAGAGGTGATCAAATACCACCAAAAGAAAGCTCTATTTGTGGGGAAAAAAGGACGCCAATTTTGTTTGGGAGCCACGTCGCACGACCGCGCAATTGTCAGTTAAAACGACGCAGTGCCGAATCGCAAAAAGGGGCAAGGTCCTTTAGCAGCATTTTGGTCCGGGTCTTAAGTGGTTAAGGTGTTCAGGTTGAAGTCAGGACTCTGTGTAGGCCAGTCAAGATCGTGCACCCCAAACTCACTCATCCATGTCTTTATGGACCTTACTTTGTGCACTGGTGTGCAGTCATGTTGGAACAGGAGGGGGACATCCCCAAACTGTTTCCACATACCGTGTTTCCCCGAAAATAAGACACCGTCTTATATTTTTTTTTCCTCAAGAAATCACACCATGGCTTATTTTCGGGGGGTGTCTTATTTTTATTACAGAAAATAAAGGTTGCCTACCTGAACCACACTTGCGCTTCTTAGCATTTCCTCTGTCCACCTGTAGACTGAGATTATCGTATTCTGCACGCCATTTTTGGACCATTCGGATATCCAACTTCTTCTCTTTGCACTCATCTTGTCTGGCTGTACAGAAAGATAGGCCAGCAAAGCTGATGTGGAGCAAAGTGGAGCTGGGGTGATCTCTTTGGGCTCAGTAGCAGCTTTTCCCCCTATCCCCTGGTGTTTGTGTGGGGTGAGAGAGGGGTTTGCTGGTCAGTGCTGGGAGAAGCTTTACAGCTTTACACAGCGTTCTTCTCCTCACTTCAGTTCCGCATACGACACTACGTCTTATTATCGGAGATTCGCCACGTCTTATTTTCGGAGATTCGACACTAAATCGCTACGTCTTATTTTCGGAGGGGTGTCTTATATTTCGATCTTGTGTCGAAATCCCGCTACGGCTTATTTTCGGAGTACGTCTTATTTTCGGGGAAACACGGTAGTTGGGAGCACGAAGTTGTCCAAAATGTCTTGGTATCCTTACGCCTTAAGAGTTCCCTTCACTGGAATTAAGGGGCCAAGCCCAACCCCCCACCACCTAAATGATTTGGACCAGTGCACAAAGCAAGGTCCATAAAGACATGGGTGAGCATATTTGGGGTGGAGAAACTTGACTGGCCTGAACAGAGCCCCGACCTCAACCTGATTAGAACACCTTTTGGATAAATTAGAGCAGAGACTGCATACCAGGCTTTCTCTTTCACATCAGGTCCTTTATTTTTCACTGTATTTTTATTCTTTGTATAATTATTTATAAAGCTGTGTCAGGTAGTGACATATGGCCGGTGAGTGGAACCACAGGGTGCAGAGGAGGGACCTGGGATCCAGCACTCCCAGGGGTGTGACGGGTGCTGAAGATCATACAGCAAGCTAAACTTTGAAGGCAGGGCTTTTCTGTTCCTTAAAACTGACCTTTCACTAAATTTAGAACTCAGTCCATTTTCTTTTCTCCACCTCCATTTTAAATAATTGCATATTATTATTTTATTTTTTTAGGAAATACCTTCTTTTTTTTTTGTATTCCTCATGATTTTGCTTTTTTCTTCCTCCACCCCCAGACAAGGGTGATGTAGCCCTTTTTTCACCCCTAGCTTATCGCACCCTAGAAGACTGTAGGGTTTTAGGTGGCAAACTCTTATGAGATCTCCTGACTCCGTGGCAACAAGTGATCTGAAAGTCACGGTGCCAGATCTCCAGTGGTATTGTATGTATGGGGTGTGGCGCAGCGTCATCAGGGGTCAGATGGAAGAAGCAGGATGAGAGACTTGGCTCCTGATGACAAGGAAAACATAGATGGCAGAAAGGGACGTGCTGTGGAAAAGCAGTGGTGAGGAAAGGACAACGCAGGATTCACTGGGCTCATAAAGGGTTTTTATCCTGGAAAAATGAGCATCAACAGTAACAGGCCTATAGGGAACAATTTTCATAGGCAGGCGCAGAGCTACTGGTAATATTAGATGAATCCATAACACAATTTATAAATAGCTGATGAATGCTCATTAATTATCACCTTCCAAGGCAGACTTTCTGCCACAGGGGAACCCTTGGAATAGTTATTATACCTCAGGGAACCCGCACTAAAATGATTAGACCTACATCTCATGGTACATTTGTGTGATCAGTAGGTTGTCAAGGGAATAAAGAATGGGATTTACTAAATAATTATAAAATGAAACAAATAATCGTAAATCATAATGGAAAGAAAAGAAACACAGACAGCAAAAATGGGTGTACCCAGGGCCAGACTTACCATTGGGCTTGACTGGGCTAAAGCCCATGGGCCCCGCCTAATAGGGGGCCCCTCTAAAAAAAGGAGGCCCCCAGGGTCCTAGACAGCAAACCCTACTTTTTTTATTTATGTTTTATAAAAAAATATGTTTTTATATATATATATATATATATATATATATATATATATATATATATATATATGATATATATAATTATTATTATTAAAGGGCCCAGAGGTCTCCAGGGACCCTGGATGGCAACCCCCCCCCCTCTTTTTATAAAAAGAAAATCATTTTTTATATATATACATATATATATTTTTTATTAAAGGGCTCAGAGATCCCCAGGGCCCCATGTGGCAACCCCCCCTTTTATTTTCTTTATAAATGTTTTTATTTTTTTATTTTTTATTAAAAGGCCCAGAGGTCCCCAGGGCCCCCCGGATGGCAACCTCCCTTTTTTATGTATTTTTTATAAATGATTTTTTTTTTATTTTTTTTTAGGGGTCTGGAGGTCCCCAGGGGCCCGGAGGCCCCCAGGGCCCCGGACAGCAACCCCTACTTTTTTTTATAAAAAAATGTACATTTTCTCTATATTTTTTATAAATGTTTATTTTTTTATTTAATTTTTTATTAAAGGGCCCAGAGGTTTATTTTTTCTTTTTATTAAAGGGCCCAGAGATCCCCAGGGCCCCGGTTGGCTACCCCCTTTTTATATATATATATATTTTCTTTATTTCTTCTTTTTTTTGTAAAGGCCCCCCCCCGATTCTCAATTTGCGACAGCCCCCCCGCTTCTCAATTTCAGACACGGCAGCACCCCCCCCAGTTCTCTGATCCAGGGGGCCCATGCCTTAAGCTGTGTAAGGGGCCCCAAAATTCCTGATGGCGGGCCTGCGCATACCTCCCAACACGCATGCATTCTGCGGGACTTTCCGCTTCTTCCCGCAGTCCCGCGAAAGGGTTAATTTTCCCGCACTGCAATAGGAGGCAGCACGGAAGCAGGAGGAACCGTAGCGGTTGTGTGGAGGACTGTGGCTGCTGAAGGGAAGAAAGCCGACAGTGGGGCTAATGACAGTCTGTGGCCCTGGCTGTCGGCACAGGTAAGAGGCACTCCCCCCTCCGTTCAACAACTTCAAAACCTCCCCCAGGAGGAACGGAACCGGAACAGAACCGGAGCGGTGTGGGGATGTCTGCTGAAGGGAAGATAGCCGACACATTCCGTGCACAGGTGAGCGCACCCCCCCGCTCAACAACTTTAATGCCCCCCCGCTCAACGACTCCAATTTGCCCGCCACCCCACTCAACAACTTTAATGCGCACCCCCCCCCCCCCCCCGCTCAGCAACTTCAATTCACCCGCCCCCCGCTCAACAACAACTTTAATGCGCAACCCCCCCTGCTCGACAACTATGATCACCCTCGCTCCAGGGGGCCCCTTCAACACTCAAGCCCAGGGGCCCCCACCACCCTAAGTCCTGCCCTGGGTGTACTCCATTACATTTGAGGTGAATGTAAAAGTACCCTCTTACAGTAGTTGCCAGCATAGGCAGGAGATCATCCTATTCAGACTGTCGTGGTCCCGCCATTTAGGAGCCTTTTCTACCCTCTGCCGTCACTTTGTAATCCTCACAGAGCTGACAGCGGAAGGCAGGACAGTTCTGGATGGAGGACAGGAGCTGCCCAAGGTTAACAAGCAAGTGATTGGCTGCTAGAATGAAGGGCGGTCCTAGCACCCAATCACTATCTTGCAACTAATTACTATCTTGCAACTCCCGCCCTTGATCTAGATATGTTGTGCCTCCCTCTGATCTGTCTATGTAAGGTAAGACAGCGAGGGGGCAAAGTTAAGACTAGTTTCATACCGGGGCGGGGGGAGCTTTAGCAGTAAGGCGCTGCTAATTTTAGCAGTGCTTTAACGCTGTTATAGCGGCAGTTTTTGGCTGCTAGCGGAGCACTTCGGCATCGGTGCTCATTGATTGGCAGAGGCGGTATACACCTTTTCTTTTTCTAAAGTCCTACAAGCACACCGCCCCAGTGTGAAAGCACTCAGGCTCTCACAATGGGGCTGCAGGGGAGGTGTTTTTCAGATGCTATACAGGTGATATTTTTAGACCAAAAGCGGGTCTACAGGGGTTGAGGACACTAGTGTGGAGGGTAGCTGAAAGGAGCTGAGGACTGAAAGAACCCTGAGAACTGTGATGTCAGAGGCTGGGGACAGTGATGTTAAGGGGGCTGAGGACTGTATTGTGAGGACTAACGACTAATGTGTGGGGGAACTGAGGACAGTAATGTGGGGGAATGATGTAAATAGGGGCAGAGGACATTACTGTTGGGGGGGGGGGGTGTTGATGTCAAGGAAGTGTGAGAAAACTACTGTGAAAGGGGGAGGGGGTGATGTAAAGGGGGAGCTGAGGACACTCATCAAGAGGGGATCTTGATGTGAAGGGGGAGGGGACTTTGATGTGCAGTGGGGACCGAGGACACTGATGTAAGAATGGGTTCAGATCTGTCACACGTTGTAGATAGGTCTGCCCATTTTAGTGGGCTGCAATACCTGCAAGAAACACAGAGAAAGAAGTCCCTGACCTTTTTTTTTTTCTTAGATCACGCCGCACCAAGCCACATGGTGCTGCAGCAACATATGGTTTGGCACACGCAATAGGTACCAACATGATATTCAGACCTCTGCTGGAAGAAATTTTAATAAAATACCCCAATCCTATGGGAACCACTAGTGACCTCTGGAGGAACCCTAAGCTTCTAAGCAGCCCTGGATGAGAAATTGCTCCAGGGAATAAATACAGATTCATACTGGGTCTGTGACATGAAATTTTATGAATATGTAAGGGCATCCATTGGGACCGTAGCCTGTATAAAGTCAGTTTTCCATGACTTCCGTTATTTGACATAGAATGCAAAATAAGCTTGTAGTTGCAATTACATTAGGAAGACCTAGCCGTATATTTTTGTATAAATATTGTACATGCTGTGAGCTGGCTGTTTTGCTTTATTAGGAAGAATGCTTTTATTTCTCTATAGGCAGCTCGATTTTCACGGTATCGCTGAACAATGGTGTTTGTTATTACTGCAAAGCAGAACTCTATAAAAGAAGGGAATTTATTCGATAATCCTAAGGCATCTTAAAAAAATATGCAGACAGGAACAGTTGGCGTTTCCTTTGCCTATAATAGTCCACATTGTATTACTCTTTGTGAAAGCCCTGGGCTATAAATGCACTTAGGCAGGATACCATTTTCATACAGCTTGCAGGCTTGTCGTGTATTTTTTGGGGGGGGGGGCTTCGTTAGGAGTGGGACTTCCTGTGCCAATTCCTCCTTCGGGCCGCCTAGGCGACTCCTCCTCTCCACCTAGGCAGCCCCTTCTTCTAGGCGATCTCCAGGGACATGTGACAGGTCCCAGAAGATCGCCTGTCCACTCCGAGAGCGCAGCGCGTCTCGTGCATGCGCAGTGCGTGCCCGGCCATGAACGCGAAGGCTGTCACGGCCGGGTCCCCAGAGTGGAAATGGTGGTGTCGGCGGAGAGGAGGGGGAGAGAAGCGATGCTCCGGGCGGCCGCATCACTGGACCATGTTACAGGTAAGTGTCTGTTTATTAAAAGTCAGCAGCTACACTTTTTGTAGCTGCTGACTTTTAATAAACATAAAATCTGGAAGCTTTAATAGAGGAATACAGCCTAGTGTATAAAGTAAAAATATACTTTTTATTAACTTTTCCAATATAAAATAGGTACAATAAAGCTGTGTTATCACCAAGTAATATGTGTGGCGTATGGGTATTACATACAGAAACCTTCACAAGATATACATAAGGAAAAAACAAGCAGATGCAAAATAAAATATACGCCATAGTCTACGAGGAACTAAGATGGAGCAAACAGTAAACAACCAGTTATTCCAAGGACCCCATATATTATCGAATTGTTTAGGGGAGCCTCTGATAGAGAGGGTGAGTTGATACAGTGTGAGGGCAGAAGGCCGTTAAGGCTAAGCAGTCATATTTATGTGGCCTTTGATGAACACTTTACTGTGCTGTGTAACTAATGGGTACCAGAAAGCTCAAGATGCATACAAATTTTTAGTCACGTGACTGCCAAACAGCGGTCACATGATCGGAATGCCCGCCTCTGCCTCCCGGCATATAGATCCACTTAAAGTGCCAGGAGGCAGTGACGAAAAGGGGTTAATCCGAGCCTTCCAGTCTGTAAGGGTTGGTGGCAGAGACCTTCTCAAAGTAACCAGAATAATATTTTTTGCATAAAATAAAAAAAAGAATACAAAAATATTTTTTTTGGCCTTGGGGCTTATCAGTAGGTCCTCCACCAACCCCAGCAGACAAGTCTTGGGCATTGAATATTATGGAAACCCAAGGCAGGCTCGAGAAACCCACATACTTGTGACCATAATGGCTGTGTATACAAGGACCAAGCCACAATGGTAAAAGTCCATCTCTAGGCCACAGAGGCGAAAGCATAGTGGAGATTGTCTGAGGTTACGTTTGATAAACAATGAGGTGTATAATATATTTGGTGATATTATTTAGGCTGAATGAGTCCTTGGAGGATATCACTGAGGTCATATACGTAGGATTCCCTACCCTGTGAGCTGAGCTTTATGTGGACAATTCACATGGGGTAAGAAGTGAGGCAACAGACAGAAATAAACATCTGGCAGTAATTATTAACTCTGCTCCACTCTGTTCAGATCTGAAAATAAAACACATTTTTCTGGAGCCTTTAAACACATTTTACCATTAATGAAGAAGTAGGGCCAAAGCTCCTTTGACAATGCTTCTCCAAGGGATCACAGGAGGGCACTAAGTTCTTCAGTCTTGTGACCCTGTTTTTCAGCCAACAGGGGACTTTAGCCTGCCTGCTTTAATGCTTATATTTTACTGCTATATATTGTGCCACATGGCATATACGGTTTCTGCAAGAAAACTTACTGTGAAGACAGGACATGGCTACTTAGGCTTGTGGCTGTCAAGTGAGACTAAAGCTTTATAGCACAACATGAATGGGCAACAGGGTGGTAGATAAAATAATGGAGCCCACAATGATTGCATAGCCACTGACACTCTGCTGAATAGAGGATCGTCTACATCATGGGTGTTTAACCTGTGGCCCTCAAGCTGCTATGGAACTCCTATCGTGCCTCTGTCTTTGGTAATTATGCTTGCAGCCTTGCAATAGCTCGTGGGACTTATAGTTCTACACCAGCTGGAGGGCCGAAGGTTGGACACCCATGGTCTAGATCTAGAAGATGGTCCAGCTGCTCCTGCCACTCTCTCTACCCCCTGCAGCAGAGGTTTGGCTCTCAGTAGGTCAATAGCTAGGACCAAAGCTTGATATATGTCTTAGGGGATAAGTTACATACTTTGGACCACAGCCCTCCATGCTAAGCTATACATTACATACTTCAGTCTGGTGTATTGCAAAATGCAGTACTCTATAAGCCATTTGTACATTATGTTTTCTGGACTGCTCCGCTCTGCATGCCGCACAGTGCAGGAGCACATCATCTTGATATATGGTATCCTTGGCTTTCATAGAATACCACAGAGAGTGATGTCCCTGGTACCTAGGTGAGGCCCGCAGGCTGGATGACAGGGACTGGGTTAAGCATTTATAACTTTCTTGGGGGGTGATAGATTTTCTTAAATTTGTTTATAGCTAGTGATTTCAATAATGTTTTTTATGTTTGCATTCTATGCAGTTAGGAAAAAAACCTTCTGTGTGCAGATCCCCTCGCAGCCCACCCCCCTCCCCAATACTTACCTCGAGCCCGATACAACAATGCGCGTGAGAGCAGCTGCTCTCCCAGGTCTCTGCCTCCTCATTGGCTGTGAGACAGTAGTGAGGGCCGGGCAGAGCTCTGTCCTGTGTGTCTTATGGACAAGCACACACAAGTACACCCCTAGTAGGCAGCTTGCCACCCCCCATTAGATGGAGACAAAGGCAGACATGTTTAAACTCCAGCCTGGGTGGAAACTATGCCTCCCTCCATAGATGCATTGGAGGAGTAAGTTTAGTCACCCCAGGATAGGAAGTGTTATTCATGGGGTTACCAGGTGAAATAAAGGAAGATGCATGAAAAAATAAAACGGATGCAGCCACAACATCTAAGGACTAATAAACTGAAGTATATTAAATTTTTTTTGTTTTTTGGGTTTAGATACCCTTTAAGCTAAAATGTTTTCACTTGTCTATCTGTGCAGACACATTCATGCGTCTCTTGTTTTGTTGCAGGCTCTGAAGAGCTTTCCCATCAGTCACTTGGAAGACTCCAGAGCAGTAGTGAGGATGGGAAGTTACAGTAGTGTCCATTTCTGTGGGATACCAAAGGGGAAGGGACCCCATGCAGTGGGCTGTACGGACCTGATGAGTGATCACACCATTCAGGTATTTAATATTGTTATGAATATTTATTTCTAAATGGTTTAAGACAGAAATCGACCTGTAATAGTATGAACCTGTAAATATGGGAATGTTTGGGATCTATAAGACAATGTTTCAGAACTTTATTATCACAATGGGGGTTATTTACAAACGGAAAAGTGCAAAGTGCACTTTAGCCCAGGTTCACACTGGGCTGCGGGAGTGAAGCCGTGCGAGTTCAGCTGAACTTGCACGATTTCACTCCCGCTGGCAGTCCCGATTTCAGCCGCGATTTAAGAGACATCTGTGCAGGTTTCTGTACAGATGTCAATGTAAATCGCGGGCTGAAATCGCAAAAAGTAGTGCAGAGACTACTTTTTGAAATCGGTGCAGCGCCGCAGATGCAGCGTCGCGCCGATTAGGACAGTGCCATTTCCGGCAATTTGCAGCAATATCCGCCGTTTTGACATGCGATTTGACATGCCAAATCGCATGTCAAAACGCACCAGTGTGAACCAGGGCTTAAATTGCACTGACAGTCGCTGTAGATCTGAGGGGGACATTTAAGGAAAATAAAAAACAGCGTTTTAGCTTGCACATGATTGGATGATAAAATCAGCAGAGCTCCCCTCATTTCAGATCTACCCATCAGATTAACAGCGACAACTGCACTTCCATTGCAATTTCAAGTGGGTTTGCCTTTCATAAATAACCCCCAATGCGCTCATTTGGAAAATTGTGCATGTAAACTCACAAGATGCACTCTAACGTCTGATTAAGGTTGGCCATGGATGTGGGATGACTGAAAGAAAACAAATAGATTCCCCCATCCACACATGCAAGGTGGATGGAGGAATCCTCCCTGCTGTGCAATTGTATTCTGATAGAGGGACTCCGCAGAATACACTAGTTATCCTATGAGCTGCAGCCACCTAATCGACAAAAGTTTTACTCTCTCTTATGTTATGAAGATGAGAGGGATGGTGTTCTATAGTCTACTAGAAGGGGAAAATCCAAGAGAGAAGAACCCGCTGCTCCAGGTGCATGAGTTAAACCCAAGTTGGAACCTCTCTTTGAGTGCCAGCCCCAGCCCACCTCTGTGGTAAACTTGAAGTAAAGAAGAAACGGCTGCCAATCCATATGTACCAATTGCCTTTTATTGATCACAGTAGGGACACCAAAGACACTAGCATGCAGTCACTTAGACGCGTTTCACATATACATCTTCTGCTTACATCTTCACACATACATCTTCTGATTAAGCAGAAGATGTATGTGTGAACCCCATCTACGTGACTGCATGCTGGTGTCTTCGGTGTCACCACGGTGATCATTAAACGGCAATTGGTACCTCCGGATGTGTAGCCGTTTCTTCTTTCCTACTAGAAGGGAACTGGGTACGGATGATAACACTGCCTGGAATTGGGACCATCTTTAATATTGATTTGACCCTGGGCAGAATTTTTAGTGCAAATTCTCCTGAAAAGTCAAGCCTCAGCGCTCACATCCCACAGTACAAAGGTAACATTCCATTCGATGCTGCCCTCCTCGAGCGGGGAAACTTCAAAGCACCATGAGGAAAAAAAGGAAGGTGCAAACACCCAGTGCATTACCTCCAACGCCATAATATTTTATTACGTAGCCAAAAATATACTCGCAAAAAATTAAGAAATACCAGATCACTGTAGTTGGAAGCTGACGCGTTTTGGGAGACAAGCCCCCTTCCTCAGAGCTCAAGTTGTGCGGCACTTTCGGAATGGCCACCTTGTCTTCTGACACAGGTCCTAGAAGGCAGGTGTGGAAAAGGAGGCTGGCTGGGACAAAAGTACACCATTAAACTTCTGAAAAGGTAGGAAAAAATAACAATAATATTTATATATATATATATATATATATCCAAAAATGAGGGGTGGTCTTTATTTTAAGACCACCTTGTAAAGTTGGGTGGAACTTTTTTTTATTATAAGGTGACACAATGCTTAATGTTTATTTTTTTAATACTGTAAGTGTGTCCCAGACTTACAGTATTAAACAGATACACAGATGCACAGTGCCATTTTCAGGCTGCAGTGCCATCAGCAAGCTGAAGGCTTTATTTGTCATTGAAGCCTCCGGCCTGCATATGATTATTATGTCATACCTGGCAAAGTGAACCCAGGATCAGGAACCACTCTATTTGGTTCCCAATCCTTAGTGGGGACCTGAGCTGTCTGATAGAGCTGGGTTTCAGAGCTAGATTCTGCATTATGTACTGGCTACTAGTTCTGAAAGGGAGGACATACACTATATTGTCAAAAGTATTGGGACACCTGCCTTTACACGCACATGAACTTTAATGGCATCCAAGTCTTAGTCTGTAGAATTCAATATTGAGTTGGCCCACCCTTTGCAGCTAAAACAGCTTCAACTCTTCTGGGAAGGCTGTCCTCAAGGTTTGGGAGTGTGTCTATGGGAATGCTTTACCATTCTTTCAGAGGTGGATTTGTGAGGTTAGGCACTGAAGTTGGACAGGAAAAATGATCTTGCCGTTTCCATTCTAATTCATCCCAACGGTGTTGAGGTCAGGACTCTGTGCAGGCCAATCAAGTTCCTCCACCACAAACTCGCTCATTCATGTCTTTATGGACCTTGCTTTGTGCACTGGTCCAAATCATTTGGTGGAGGGGGGAATTATGGTGTAGGATTGTTTTTCAAGGATTGGGCTTGGCCCCTTAGTTCCAGTGAAGGGAACTCTTAAGGCGTCAGCATACCAAGACATTTTGGACAATTTCAGGCTCCAAACTTTGTGCAAACAGTTTGGGGATGGCCCCTTCCTGTTCCAACATGACTTTACATCAGTGCACAAAGCAAGATCCATAAAGACATGGATGAGCGAGTTTGGGGTGGAGGAACTTGACTGGTCTCAACCAGATAACACTTTAAATCTTTGGGATGAATTGGATTGGAGACTGCAAGCCAGGCCTTCTCATCCAACATCAGTGCCTGACCTCACAAATGTGCTTCTGGAAGAATGGTCAAACATTCCCATAGACACACTCCTAAACCTTGTGGACGGCCTTCCCAGAAGAATTGAAGCTGTTATAGCTGCAAAGGGTGGGCCAATTAAATATTGGACCCTACAGACTAAGTCTGGGATACCATTAAATTTCATGTGTGTGTAAAGCAGTGTTTCTCAACTCCAGTCCTCAAGCCCCCCCAACAGGTCATGTTTTCAGGATTTCCCTCAGATGAAAAGGCTGTGGGAATTACTAAGGCAGTGAAACTGATCAAATCACCTGTGCAAAATAATGGAAATCCTGAAAACCTGACCTGTTGGAGGGGCTTGAGGACTGGAGTTGAGAAACACTGGTGTAAAGGCAGGTGTCCCAATACTTTTGGTAATATAGTGTATATTGAGGTACATGGCAAAATGCCAGGGATTACTGACAACACAGTCCACCATATAATTTAAGGGGCCTGTAGACATTAGTGACTAGTCAAACTACATTGAAGTGGTATTAAACACAAATCCCAAAATGTTATATATTGCAGATTACTAATCTATAAATGAGGTGACTGTATTCGTTTTCTTTTTTACATATTTTTTCCTTCTGTTTTCACCTGGTATTCCGGCCAATAACACACCTCCTGTATTAGGCCTGATTCACATCTATGCATTTTTAGTGTTTTTTTGCATTTTTCGGATATGCACTACAGAACGTGTTCCATAGGAAACCATGTTAAATGGACTGTAGTGCAAATCTGCAAAATGCAAAAAGCACAAAAAATTGCATAGGTGTGACTCAGGCCTCAGAGTATACTGATGAGTGTTTTTCTTCTGTGCAGGGCAGTTTTCTTCGACTCTTCTACCCTTGTGTGGATAGCGATGAATATGCAGACGCTGTATGGATTCCCCGCAAAGAATATTACTCGGGACTCGCAGACACTCTGAAGCTGAATAGGACTCTAATTGATTACATTTTTAGCCATTACTTTGGTAAGTGTGTAAAAACTGTCAACACTCAAGTGTTGAAAGGATACAATCTTGTGCAATACTTTCATACAAAGAAGGTTCTCATAACATTACACTGTAAAAAAAAGATATGAGGCCTTACAGCTCTGTCCAGAATTGGCAATCTCTGAACCAAAATAAAAAAACAAGCACCTGCCCATATGTAATATCTTCAACCACTTCAGTACCAGGCACTTTCACCCCCTTCCTGCCCAGGCAAGTTTTCTGCTTTCAGCGGTGTCGTACATTAAATGACAATTGCTCGGTCATGCAGCACTGTACCAAAATGAAATTTTTATAATTTTTTGAGACAGATGGTGCTTTATTTTGGTAGTATTTTACTGCTTCCCTACCGCACATAGACATATGACGGCAGCAGGAACCCTTTGTCCCTCCAGGCTGCTGTGACGTCTTTTACTTTCCGAGCCTCAAGGGAGCGTGCGCCGTGTAACCCGGCACCCAATGCACATGCCCAGCAGCCGCGATGTCCACCGGGCACCCGCCATTACCCGTGAACACAGCAGGATCGTGGACCTGTGTGTAAAAACACAGATCCACGTGCTGTCAGAGGAAAGGAGACCGATGTCGGTTCCCAATACAGTGGAACACAAATTGGTCTCCTCCCCTTGCGAGTCCCCCCTCCCCCTCGGTTAGAATAACTTCCTAGGATACACATTTAACCACTTCCTCTTCCACTAGTGTTAACCCCTTCCCTGCCAGTCACATTTACACATTAATCAGTGCATTTTTATAGCATTGATTGCTGTATAAATTTCCGGTGTGTTCGCCGCAATATCGCAGTCACAATAACAATCACAGATCGCCACCATTACTAGTAAAAAAAAAAAAAATATTTTTAAATGTATCCCCTATTGTGTAGGTGCAAACCAATCAATATACGCTTGTTACCAAAAATATGTAGAAGAATACATATTGGCCTAAATTGAGGATTTTTTTTTAATGGGATATTTATTATAGCAAAAAAAAGTTAAAAAAAAAAAATGTGTTTTTTTATTGACGCTCTTTTTTTGTTTATACCACAAAAAATAAAAACCGCAGAGGTGATCAAATACCACCAAAAGAAAGATCTATTTGTGGGAAAAAAAATGTAATCAAAATTTGTATATGTTGCCTGGTATTGAAGTGGTTAATCACCACTGGGTTTTTCATTTTTTGCTAAACAAACAAGAGACCAGAATTTTACATTTTTTTTGTTTCCGTTATAAAATGAAACAAATAAGTAATTTTTCTTCTTCACTGATGAAGCTGCACTGATTGGCACTGGTGAGGCTGCAATAAAGGGCACTGGTGAGGCTGCATTGATGGTCACTAAAAGCTGCACTGATAAGGTGGCACTGATTGGCACTAAAATTCTGCACCAACAAGTTGCGCTAATACGTTGCACTGATGGCCACTGATTGGAACTAATGGGGATGTACTCATAATCAGAGCACCAATGATCAGTGAGCTGATTGTTAGTGTAAATTTCCCGTCACACTTGCTGGTTACTGGCTATCCTTTCCTCACATTTTGACAGCACATGAGGACAGGAAAGCTGACATCCGGCAAGTTTGTTTACATGTGATCAGCTGTGCTGTAGCTGTCTTCCGGCTGTGGCATGGTATTGAAGTGGTTGATCAAGTTTAGAAAAAAAATTATTGTCTTAGCCTAGGTACATACTATTGAGGCATCGCACCTGTTCCAGCCCCTGCAACCACCTGCAGCCAAAACACACTGCTCTTTAACCACTTCAGCCCCGACCATTTTGCTGGTCAATGACTGGGCCAGCACTGCGACGCTTTAACTGACAATTGCGCGGTCATGCAACATGGCTCCCAAACAAAATTGCCATGCTTTTTTCCCCACAAACAGAGATTTCTTTTGGTAGTATTTGATCACCGCTGTGTTTTTTTTTTGTTGCGCTATAAACAAAAATAGAGCGACAATTTTGAAAAAAAAAAATGAATATTTTTAACTTTTTGCTGTAATAAATATCCCCAAAAAATATATAAAAAAATATTTTTCCTCAGTTTAGGCCGATACATATTCTTCTACATATTTTACAGAAAAAAATAAAAAAATCTCAATAAAGCGTTTATTGATTGGTTTACGCAAAAATGTTATAGCGTCTACAAAATAGGGGATAGTTTTATGGCGCACCCCTAGTGGCTTCAATGCAAAAATCACGTTATATTACGTGATTTTCCGCAGCCAAGCCAACCTGCCGCCGTAAAACTACGGTGGGCAGTCGGCAAGGGGTTAAAAACATGAGGGGTTGCCATACATTCTTGCAGTTTTTGACAACCACAACCCCACAAATCTAAAAGCGCATTGCAGAAACTATCGTGAAATTGCAGGGTGAATGGGCCCCGCGCAAGTGTGGCTCACACAGTAGAATAAATCTATGAGACTCTTTTTCTGATAAAACTCTCTAAAAAATGGCCATATACTGATCGAAATTTGGCTGGATCAGCAGGGGCAGGTCTAATTTCATTCAGTGTTTGTGGATAGTGGAGCCTGTTTGTTTTCCATTCAGCCCATGGGCTGAATAATAAAAACTATCTAACAATGTACTGTAAAATGTTACTTTATCAGTAGTGTGAGCTATGAATGTGAATGAAGTTGGCACATAAAGGTTTATTCAATAAAGCAAAGCAACCTGCGAGATGCCAAGTGCAAGGCAAGTGTATTAGTTTGACTGCAATATGATTGGTTAGTTGCTACTTTGCTACTGCTTGTTGCACTTTTTACATTTAGTGCTTAATCTTTTGCACTCTTTTTTTGAATAAACTCCAATAATGGGCATTTTCTTATGGTCACGTAGCATTGATGTACTTTGTCGCTTACATGCAGGTTCTGTGAAATGTCCGGCAAAGCTGAACGCACCATTCAAACCAGGAGAAAGATACCCCCTGCTTATATTCTCTCATGGGCTTGGAGCTTTCAGGTACCTTCCACTACATCAGATCATCAACATGTAGAAAATCTAGTAACACTATACACTCACTGTATTACATTTTTTCTATTGGTTTATCTTTACAGAACGTTGTATTCAGCTGTCTGTATCGGGTTGGCATCACACGGCTTTATAGTTGCCGCAGTTGAACACAGGTCAGTGAATGCACTTAGAAGGTACTATAGATGGATTACATTAGCTTTTGGAAAAAAGTGTTTATGACTATTGCATATTCTGAACGTACAGGAATAGTTTCCTTCTTCTTATGGATATGTTATGGATAGAAACACGTGAATACTTTCTGTTCTAAAAAGGCTCCAATGTGCTTTGAACTAGTTTAATGAGGGTCTTTTGGTTCCTCTTATCCCCCCCCCTTTACCATAACCTTCTGGGATAAACTTTATTTTATAACCTTAATCACTTGCTGACCAGCCACCGTCATTATACTGCGGCAGGTAGGCTCGTTCCAGCAAATCGCTGTAGCTGTACGTCAATCTGTTTTACAGCTATAGCAGACGGCAGCACACGCCAGCTGCACGGGGGGGGGGGGGGGAGCTGATACACGTGGTCAGCGGCCCCAATGTTCACCGGCCACCCGTGGGTGCTCCACATAGAGCCAGAACGGGGATCTGTCAATGTAAACAAACAGATCCCCATTCTGACAAGGGAGTAGAGAGAGATCGTCTGTTCCTAGTGATGCATTTTTATAACACTGATTGCTGTATAGATGTCACTGGTCTCAAAAAAATGTCCGATCTGTCCTCCGCAATGTTGCAGTTCTGTTAAAAATCACTGATCACCACCATTACTAGTAAAAAAAAAAAATTATAATAAAAATGCCATAAATCTATCCTTTATTTTGTAGACGCTATGGCCCAGATTCATAGAGCAATTACGCCTGTCTAACTGGTGTTAGACAGGAGTAATTTCAAATTCTCTCTGAATCTGGGCCTATAACTTTTGCACTAACCAATAAATATATATACCCTTATTGGAATTTTTTTTTTTTTTTTTACCAAAAATATGTTGAGAATATTGGCCTAAACTTTTTTTTTGGGATACTAATTATAGCAAAAAGTAAATATTGTTTTTTATTTTATTATTTTTTTCAAAATTATTAGTCTTTTTTTTATAGCGCAAAAAATTTAAACGGCAGAGGTGATCAAATACCACCAAAAGAAAGCTCTATTTGTGGGACAGGAAGTGAACAGAAATCACCCCACCCGGAAACTGATGGCAGAAAAAATTAAAAGGGGTGTATCCAAAATCGAAAAAAAAATTTTGACTTTAGGTCTACGTAAAAAAAAAAAAAAAAAGAATGAATAAATAATTAAATATACTCGCGAATGGTATTTACTTTGTGAAATCTAATGCTGCGTACACACAACCGTTTTTCATGACAAGAAAAATGCCATTTTTAAAATTGGTCATTAAAAACGATCGTGTGTGGGCTCTAGAGCATTTTTCTCAATGTGAAAAATGGGCATTAAAAATTTAGAATGTACTCAAATTTTTCTCATTGTTTTTCACGTTGTGAAAAGCGGTCGTGTGTAGGCTTAAATGATGGGAAAAAAACGTGCATTCTCAGAAGCAAGTTATGAAACGGGAGCACATTCGTCACGCTGTAACAGACTGAAAAGCGCGAATCATCTCTCACCAAACTTTTACTAACACAAAATCAGCAAAAGCAGCCCAAAGGGTGGCGCCATCCGAATGGAACTTCCCCTTTATAGTGCCGTCGTACGTGTTGTACGTCACCGCGCTTTGGTAGAGCATTTTTTTTTCACGATCGTGTGTGTGCAAGGCAGGCTTGACAAGAATCACGTAGAGAAAAACGTCTTTTTTTCCATGACATTAAAAACAGTCATGTGTACGCGGCATTAGACATCTGCTGTCCACCTACTCTCATGCCCTGTACACACAATCGGTCAATCCGATGGAAACGGTCTGATGGATTTTTCCATCAGTTAACCGATGAAGCTGACTGATGGTCCGTCGAACCTACACACCATCGGTTAAAAAAACGATCGTGTCAGAACGCGGTGACGTAAAACACAACGACGTGCTAAAAAAAATGAAATTCAATGCTTCCCAGCATGTGTCGACTTAATTCTGATATAAATAACCGATGGGGCAACCACACGATTGATTTGGTCTGATGAAAACGGTCCATCAGACCGTTCTCATCAGACAAACCGATCGTGTGTACGCGGCATGAGAGGAATGATTGGTCAAACAGGCTTACGTCATTAGGGGACAGAGTTACCTACATGGTCAGTTAGTCGTACAGCAGTAATCTGTCTAATATATTACTTGTGTTTATGGGCAGTTTTCTTGTTTTTCATTGTTAGAAAATGGATGTGCTGACCAATGGCAATATGAATGAAGAAGCTATCACTTTTTAAAGCAGTACTAAAGTCTCACATTTTTTGTCCTAATTACATTGGTATAGAGTAGCTGAACATCAGACGAAAAATGGGAGACCCTGCCACTGCAGCCTTTAGGTTCCTGTGTGCTGCTTCCCTGAATTTCGGGATGGGTAGCTGGAGTTAAGGCGGTACACACTATAAGAAATTTGGAAGAAAAATTCCGTACGAGGCACGATTGCTCGATTTTCGTATCGTGTGTACACAACTTTCAACATCTGATTCAGACTTTGCAAATGAAAATTTCCGGAGTAACAAATGCAAAAAAAAATCTCGTACTTGAACAGAATCAACACATTTCCTGTAATGGGTACTGTTTTTCATACAACAGATACGAAAGACTACGCATGATTTAAAAAACCATAAACAACAAAAAAAAGACTGCTGTACGACAATTTTCATACATTATTTCTTTCCTCGTTTTCGGACTTGCTGTAAAATATCGAGGAAAACTGGAAGATTGTTCACCCAATTTTTCTTATGGTGTGTACCCGCCTTTAGTCTGGGTTCAGACATGCGGCGGCTCATAGCATGGGGCCTGGTGCGTCCCTGTTTTCCGCTTCAGGTGCAAATCAGGTCTGAATTTCTGCCTGAAATCCGCACCTGATTCAGAGCCAAAGATCCTTTCCAAATCCAGGCCGCGGCCACCCCAGAGTTTTGTGACCCGGCTCCATTGTGAGCCGGACACACTCTCCTGTCATGTGAATTGGATGTGTGAACCTAGTCTTAAGCCTCACACACACGATCAGATTTCCATCGGACAAAGCTGTGGAATTTTGTGCGAAGGGCGTTGGCCGTGAACTTCTGCATACAAACAGCAAAACGTTGTCGGCTAACAAACAGAAAGTACGTGTTTTTTCTGCTTTTTAGCGCCACCCTTTAGGAAACTTCTGCTGATGTTGTCTTATGGTTAGCATTGCTTCTGAGCATGTGTGTTTGTACTTTGGATTTTTTTTTCGACGGACTTGTGTACACACAATTGGAAAATCCGACAAGACACATTTGTTGTCGGACAATTTTAAAGCATGTTATCCCACATTTGTTGTTGGAAATTCCGACAACAATTGTCTGATGGAGCGTACAAATGGTCAGATTA
This sequence comes from Rana kukunoris, assembly GCA_029574335.1. Taxonomy (NCBI): domain Eukaryota; kingdom Metazoa; phylum Chordata; class Amphibia; order Anura; family Ranidae; genus Rana; species Rana kukunoris. The sequence goes on along the minus strand of CM056052.1, from coordinate 62,534,413 downwards.
TCCGATAACATCCTGCCATCACACAATTCCTGTCGGAAAATCTGATCGTGTGTATGGGCCTTTAGTCTTTAAAAGGGGTGCATTACAAGAGATGAAAAGGAAGATATACATTTATGTGGACTTATCACCAGGGTGTAGTGGGAGAAGCACGTGGAGGGAGGTGATCAATGTACCCAGATCTTATTAAACTGTTTACACTCGCTCTAAGCTTATAGATTCATTTATAAATAAATCAGGGGAAGCCAATCTTCTAGTGAATAAGGTGAATATCTGTATATTTTTAGTAATTGGGTTTCATATTGTACTTTTTGGCGCTTTAATTTGAAGCATATCCTCATTGGAAGCATCACTTGGAGTATCTAATCACAAAACATATACCAAGATTATTCATCCTGTGTTTACTACATTTGCAAAAAATAATACATATATATATATATATATATATATATATAACAGTGAGATTAGCTGAGCATTATAGATTGCTGGATTATTCATTTCTTTGATTGGATTACCTTTTAACAGAGATGAGTCTGCATCTGCAACGTTTTATCTCCGGGAGAGGTCCTCTACTGATGCTTGTGAGGAGGAGTGTGACCCTCTGGAGGAGGTGTGGATTTATAACAAGGCTCCAAAACCAGGCTCAGATGAATTCCCGCTCCGATTTGAGCAGGTAAGAGTTTGGATTGTTGGAAAGAAGGATGCAGAGAGGTTAAAGTCTAAAGCCGTGACCAAAACCGAATGGCGGGTGCTGCCCAAGACTCCACTGGGTCCTCTTCCTAGAACACCTCGCTGGGAGTGCAGGCAGAGGAGTTCCTAGCTCCAACAGTCAAATGGGCAAAAAACAAAGGTCCACGAACTGCACATGACTTCAAGACCCTATGTATGTGCGTATGATGGCCTTAACCCTGGCTCCAGGGGGCATGGTCTGGCAGTGATGTTCAGCTCATAGGATCTTTCTTTTTTTTTAAAGGTCTAAAGTCAGCCATACATGGATAGAAATGTGGCCACTTCGCAGGGACCAGATTAATCTTGATGCATGTATGGACACCCTGGTTGTACACAAGTCGATTAATCGATCAACTTGTGTACAACCAGCCTCTTGAGTTTTTCCCAAACAATTAGTGCCACAGGCTATAAGTCAGCAACACTAATCATTGTGTTCTGCCATCAGAGAAGGCTCCCCTCTGGCAGAACACAATAGCACAGGGGGGGGGGGGGTTACCCCCATCAACTGAATGTGTTGATGGAGGAATTTAAAAACATTTCTTTAGAAAAGAACATTGCATAATGTATGGCCTGCTTGAGAGTTTTTGACATTTTCAACTTGGTGGCAGTGGGCTGGAACCCTCCGAGGGTTAATTTACTAAAACTGGAGAGTGCAAAATCTGGTGCAGCTCTGCATAAGAATCAATAAGCTTCCAGTTTTTTTTTTTGTCAAAGCTTAACTGAACAAGCTGAAGTTGGAAGTTGATTGGTTACCATGCACAGCTACACCAGATTTTGCACTCTCAAGTTTTAGTAAGTCAACTGCGCTCTGTGGTTTTATAGTACATTCAATACATATACCTTTTTTTATTAGCCACTCCCAGACCGCCATCCACACATATACTTCAGCAGGGCGGCCCGGCTGTGCGAAAACAACGTACCTGTACGTCGTTTCATGCATGAGATACTGTGGGCACTGATCACTGTATTGGTGTAAGTGGTCCCCAAAAAGTGTCACTTAGGGTCAGCTTTGTCTGCCACAATGTTTCAGTTCTGCTAAAAATTGCAGATCACTGTCATTACCAGTAAAAACAATAAAAAAAATGAAAAGACCCTAAATCTATCCCCTATTTTGTAGACAATATAAAGTTTGTGCAAACCAATCAATATTCGCTTATTGCCTATTTTTCTTAAAAATATATATAAGAATACATATTGGCCTAAAGTTAAACTGATAAATAAATAAAATAAAGGGCTGTGGAGTCGGAATCGAGGAGACGGAGGAAATTTTGGGTACCTGGAGTCGGAGTCAGCAAACAATGCACCGACTCCGACTCCTACTAAATTTAGATTGGAATAAAAAAAAAAGTAAGTTTAAATGTCCCAATTCACAAAAAAGTTATAATTAATGACTTCTCTACTGTAAGAATAAAGACCAATGCATGCAGTGCCTCACGTAACTGCAAAATGAACAGGTTAAGTGACCGTGAAGAAGCATGCTTTTCCTGTGCTTCACTATATGGCACGCAACGCACAATTAGGAGCGGCAATACTTATACTTTCCATAGTGTTGTGTTCTGCTGTTACAGGGAACACGGCGCCCATGGGTAACCTAGCCTCTCACTGATAAGTACCCTCCGTATTTTTGGTTTGGGTACAGCTTTGAACGACCGCGCAATTGTCAGTTAAAGTCGCAAAAAAAAGACCTAGTCATTAAGTGGGTAAATCCTGGCTGAAGTGGTTAAGACCCCTTTCACACTGGGGCGTTTTTTCAGGAGCTTTAGCGTTAAAAAAAGTGCCTGAAAGAAGCCTCATTTGCATGTCCAATGTGAAAGCCCGAGTGGTTTCACACTAAAGCACCTGAATAACGCCCCAGTGTGAAAGGTGTCTTAGCATTAAAATATTTACCTGTAAAGCGCCTGAAAGAAGCTTCATCTGCAATCCCAATGTGAAAGCCTGAGTGCTTTCACACTGAGGCACTTCGCTGGCAGGGCGTCAAAAAAAGTCCTGCAAGAAACTTCTTTGCAGCGCTTTAGGAGCACCGCTTCTAATGCACCCCTTCCCATTGAGGCGCTTTTTTTAGTGCCTGAAAAACGCCCAAGTGTGAAAGGGGTCTAAGAGTGTTGATCTAATGCAAAAAATAATTAAAACAGTTTAATAGTGTATAAAACTTCTAAGCTCTGCCTACCTTAGACCCCTGTTATTCAGCCAATTGAAACTAATTTCTGCCTGACTGGATAGCTTTTTTAAATAAAAAAGGCTCAACACTGAACTTTAAAGCCATTTCAAAATACCTCTTTAAATATTGATTCTCCTCCCTCCTCGGCTAATACAGAAGACGAGGCCACACACTAATGATGTCAAACCATATTGTTTATTCAATCACTCTGTCATCTATGCAGTCACAGCGCATAGCCACGCCCCTTGGACACATTTCTTCCCTGATGGAACTTAGTTGTAGAGAGGTGACATGCAGAAGAGAGTCATGGCTATGTGCGTGTGATTGAATAAACGATATGACTTGATGTCATCAGTGTGTGGACTCATCTTGTGTATTAGCTGCACAGTACAGGCATACCCCACTTTTAAGTACACAATGAGGTTCATTTACTAAAGCTGGAAAGCGCAAAATCAGGCTAATTTCTGCATGGATACCAATGAGCTTCTAACCCCAACTTGTTTAATTAAGCTTTGGTAAAAAAAAAACTGAAAGCTCAGCTAAAAGTTTCTCTGCAGAAATGAGCCAGATTTTGCGATTTCCAGCTTTAGTAAATAAACCCCATTGTGTACTTAAACGTGGGGTATGCTTGTATTGAATGGGCCAACAACTGGCATTGTAAATACATAAAAAAATAAATGCACATGATTTGCAGGTAAAAAAATGTGCATTTATTTATTTTACAATGCGGCCTGTAAAGCATCGCACCCAAGATTAACAGATCATGGGTGCAATATCAGGCTCCTGCAGACACTCATAGCTGTCTGCCTGTACCTCCTGTACAAACAGACAGTTACAGAATTGCAGAAAGCATCTATGAACTACGAGAGCAATCGCAACTGTCACCCGCTGTTTTAAAAAAAAAAATGTTGTCTGATGTCACAATGTAGAGAATACGATTTCCTGTCATCTGTGCCCAGTCTTGCCACACAGAGTTAATCCAGCGCTGAGCAATCCTCTTTTATTGTTCAATGAAAATTAACAGACTTCCAGATAAAAACCTGTCGAAATAAAAAGTCAGTTTCTCTCTTCTTGCTTTGAATGAGAGGTTATTTACATATCTAGCTTGGACATGTTTATCATATGTTATGTTATGTTTATCATAACATGAGGTGAGATCCAAAGTATAAAAAGTGAGAAATCCACCCCTCCCCCACATAACACATCCTGGTAATATACAATGAACTTTGGATCACCTCATATTATGATAAACATAACATATGATAAACATGTCCAAGCTAGATATGTAAATAACCTGTCACTCAAAGCAAGAAGAGAGAAACTGACTTTTTATTTAGACAGGTTTTTATCTGGAAGTCTGTTAATTTTCACTAAACAATAAAAGGGGATTGATCAAAGCTGGATTAACTCTGTGTGGCAAGACTGGGCACATATGATAGGAAATCTTATACTCTACATTGTGGCATCAAAAAAAAAACAACTAAAAAATCCACTTTAACCTAAAAAATCCACCCAATCCCCTGCCTGCCATTGTCTAGGCTAGAATGATATCACCCTTCTCCTGCAGCTTCCTGGGATATTCACATCAGATATTCAAGAGAGTGTCAACTGGGGTATCACACAGCCTCTCCAGGAGAGAGGACCTGGTTGTGTGTTATCAGGGGGCTGGCTGAAGGATCAGGAGGAGACAGCCACCCCCTAATGACAAAGAAAAGAAGATGACAGCATAAGACGTGGTGTGCAACAGCAGTGCGGTGGACCACTATATACACCATATTTCCAAAAGTATTGGGACACATGAACTGTAAGGGCCAGTTCACACCACATGCAGTCGAGTGTTTGACCATTCTTCCAGAAGCGCATTTGTGGCCTGGCTCGCAGTCTCCGCTCTAATTCATCCCAAAGGTGTTCTATCGGGTTGAGGTCAGAAGTCTGTGCAGGCCAGTCAAGTTCCTTCACCCCAAACTTGCTCATTTATGTCTTTATGGACCTTGCTTTATGCACTGGTGCAAATCATTTGGTGGGGGGATTATGCTGTTGGGTTGTTTTTTATCAGGGGTTGGGCTTGAAGGGAACACTTAATGCACTTATATTAAATACTTCTGGGAGCATTGCTAATGTTACATATATTACAATGTGAAAGTGAGAGGATCATTTACAAACCGATATCTTTATAACTGTGCCGTGTTCTTTTATAAATTAATTCATGTGGATCGTTATCTTCTGCTTCATATCTGTAGGTACAGAAGAGGGCAGATGAATGCATCAGGGCTCTGGATCTTGTGCTGGATATCAATGCTGGCAAACCAGTAACCAACGCATTACCATCCAATTTTGACTGGCTTCTATTGAAGGTGGGTACATTGAAGTCATAGGCACTTACGTAAAGAATTGTACAAGCACCTTCCTACCTAGGGCCAGTGCCAAGGAGCTTTGATGGACAAATGCAGCTGCTTTTAACATGAGACTATTTTGAGATTATTCACTGTCACTTGTAGTTGACCTCATTCTGATCTGCATTTTGCCTTCTTCAAGCTGCTTTTGCATTTCAATAATAATAATGGTAATAATAATAATAGACTAGTATTGGAAGAGAAATTCCGTATACACACGATCGGATTTCTGATGGATTAAAATCCGATGGAATTTTTTGTCGGAATTCCGATGAAGCTGACTTTCATCAGTCTTGCCTACACACTATCAGACTAAATTCTCCAAAAATGCAGTGACGTAAAATACTACGACAAGCCGAAAAAAATTAAGTTCAATGCCTCCGAGCATGCGTCGACTTATGCATGGATTTTTCTCCGATGGAGTTCCACACAGACGATCGAAATTTACTATGATTTTTTTTTCATCGGAAAAATTTAAAACCTGTTCTATTTTTTTTTTTACACCGATGGGGAAAAAAATTCCGATGGGGTCAACACACGATCGGGTTTCCTTGAAAAAAAAAAACGATCGTGTGTACACGGCATAAGAGTCTGTGTTAATGTTTTTTTTGTTCACTTGAGAACTGTTTTAGCTTATACATTCATAGCTTCTGTATCACAGGAACCAAGTCCTTAAAATGACCTGAACTACAATTTCAAATCAGTTCTGGTTGCTGTTCGATAAATGATGTACAGTTCAAATAATACACAAAAGATCATTTGGGAACTGTGTTAACTATGGTTCAGTTTGTGAACGAACAGGAAGCTCTGTGCAGAGCTATTACTGTGCGTTCATTCTGTGCGGCTGAGATGGACTAAATAATAAAAAAAAAATTATGAAAAACTACTCACTCTATCCACTGCCCTACTGACACCAACTTGTAACCTACTGCTATGTCCACTGCCCTACTGACACTGTCTTCTGCCCTATTAACAAAGTCCATTGCCCTACTGGCACCATCCACTACCCTACTGATGACACCAGCCTCTGAGCTACTGACACCATCCACCATCCAGTGCCCTACAGATAATTTTTTTAGGACAACAAGGCTGGTCATATTATCTTACAAATATTATTATATGCAACCCATAGATAAAAGAAAAAACAAACCTTAAAAATTCACTTTTTTCTCTTTACAGTATTTAAAAAAAAATAGTTACTGTCGATAAACCATATAAATCTTATTCTATATTTTAGTTTAACCATCTCAATACTGGGCACTTTCACCCCCTTCCTGCCCAGACCAATTTTTAGCTTTCAGAGGTGTCGCACTTTGAATGAAAATTGCATGGTCAGGCAATGCTGAACCAAATTAATTCTTTATCGTTTTCTTTACACAAATAAAGCTTTCTTTTGGTGGTTTTTAATCACTGCTGGGTTTTTTATTTTTTGCAAATAAATTGAAAAACAAAGGCAAACGTTTTTTTTTAGTTTGTAAATAAGTATTTTTTCTCCTTCATTGATGTGTGTTGATGGGGTGGCACTGATGAGGAGGCACTAATATGCAGCACTGATGGGTAGTGCTGGTGGGCACATATGGGCAATGATAGGTGGCACCAATGGCCACTAAAAGGCAGCACTGATTAGCCTCACTTATAGGCACATGGGCACTGTTGGGGCTGCACTGTAATCAGGGCACTGATGATCAGTGCCCCGATACATGTCTCCCCTGTGAGGAGATGCTTCTGATCGGCTCTTCTCTCCTCACACTGTCAGTGTGAAGCGAGCTAATAAACGTCATCTCCTTGTTTACATCTGATTGGCTGTGATACATGGGTAAAGAGCCACGGCCCAAGGTCACGGCACGCCTGCAATCGCCGCGATGCATGCTCCCTTAGGTGTGCCATTGCAGCTAAACTGGGCGCCATATGACATCATCCCAGAACAAAAAGGAGTTAAGTGTGACCTCAATTGTGTTACTAACTGTAGGGGGGTGTGGCTGTAGGTGTGACGTCATTGATTGTGTTTCCCTATAAGAGGGAACACACGATCAATCACGGCGCCAAAGTTAAGAACGGGGAAGCTGTGTTTACACACAGCTCTCCCCGTTCTTCAGCTTCGGGGACAGATCGCGGGACTCCAGCGGCGTTCGGGTCCCGCGGTCACGGAGCTTCGGACCGGGTCGCGTGCACACGCGACCCCACTGCTGGGCTTAAAGGGCAACGTACATGTACGTGGATGTGCCCAGCTGTGCCATTGGATAGATTGAAGGGAGCAGGAGCAATTGGCTCCCACTGCTGCCAATCAGATCCAGTGACATCGGAGACAGGGGGGCGGGTTGAGTCCTGCTGTTTTTGGATTTGCAGACAAGTGTGGTTGGGGACGGGGGAAGAATCGGAGTTTATTCCGACAGAAACTTTGAACGTGTGTACAGGGCATTGGAGACGCATATTTTTTTTACCCAAAAGTAGCTGAAGCTGCTTCCACACTGTGCATAGGTGATCTGGCAGGGAAAACATGGACTTGTTTCCACAAATCTGGAGTTTAATGGCAAGGTACATAGCTCACCCTCCTAGTGAGTGGCATTCTTTCTGGTTGCCATATTTATGTTTAACTTTTTTTGTTTTAAGGACTCAATTGATATGCAGAGGGTGGCAGCAATGGGACACTCCTTTGGGGCAGCTACAGCAATCAAAGCACTTGGGAGGGATTCAAGATTCAGGTAAGAGCATGACTGTCTTATAATTTTTCTTTTTGGAACTTAGAACACGCAAGGGAACACTAAGAACACACATCCATCAATCATCAGCTGAGTTCCACTACTCATTGGGGATGTTGTTTAAGGCTTGGTTCACACTTCTGCGTGTAGCTTCCGATGTCGAAATGGCAAAGATTTCCGCACCCACAACCACCAGCAGTGAAAACGCACAGGGCTGCCATTGATTCTGAATGTCACACCCACATATGAAAGATTGCAGTGCGTGTGCGTGAACCGCAGGGAAATCGCATAGTCAAAAATACCATGCGACTTCCGTGTGGCTGCGTTTAGGAGCAAGTGCTATGTGAATAACAGTACTTGCTCATAAAGTTTTGGCGGAGTAACGTAAATGACAAACGTTACTCCAAAATAAAGATTCGCCCATCTACCTGAATCTGGCCCATAGATGTGTACCTAGCATACAACTCCAAGCTTACCTTCATGCACAGTTGTACAGGCTCTTTTCCTGTACTGAATTAGCTTTCTCTCTTTTTTGCTGCACATTGTATGCATTTTTCAATTAGACAAATAAGGATTGTATCTGGTACTCTGTTTAATTAAAACCCTGCTTTATTTTAATTTTTATTACAGGCTGACAAATGTATAACAATAAAAAAAAATGTAATACTATAATTTTATCCAACAACTACAAATTATATACATACTGTATTGCACTGGAGAAGCCACTGCAGTCTGAACGTGGCAGAGTTCATCTGCAGGCTGAAGGCCTCTATTTTTTATTAAAGAAGAATTCCTGGCATTGTTTACATATTTACACTGATCCAGCTTGGGCCAATGTAACTATGCATGTGCCATACATGTGGGTTCTCTCTAGAAGCAGGAAATCACTGTAGTAGACACTGCTGGTACAGTGATCTCTACCGTCTTTCAGGCTTCATGCTGAACATAATATAAACAAAAAAGTCAGTGCTACTACCCATACATCACATGGAAAGCAGAGCTCTCGGGTGCTCAATCCACAGTCGCTGGCTGCGTAGAATAATGAGGAAAAGATGATCTGCACTCCGGTCATTGCTCTTAAACAATAGACGTATTTATTGACAAGCCACAGTAGACAAATGTAAATAGGAAAGGTTGACGCGTTTCAGCCTATAAGGCCTTAGTCATGCTGAACATCTGCCCTGCTGCACCCTGAACACAGGAGGTTGGCCGCTGGGCATGGGCACCATTCAGAGGATGCTTTGAATTTGCTCGATGAATGCAAAGCATTCTCTGATTAGACAAGGTAAAGAGTGTGATGTCACTGCCCTGCCTCTCCACTTCATCCAATCAGCGAACACTTTGCATTTATTAGAAAAATGCAAGGTATTCTCTGAATGGTGCCTGTGCTAAGAGGCTGACCACCTTTGTTCACAACCCAGCTGATGGCTGTCAGTGACAGTCAAAAATGAGAGCCACCACCCACACAAAGTGTTATGCCGCGTACACACGATCACTTTTTGTGATGTAAAAAAACGTCGTTTTATCTCATGAAACAAAACAACGTTTTTCAAACTTCATTTTAAAAAACGATGTTGCATACACACCATCGTTTTCTGAAAATGCTCTCGCAAAGCGCGGTTACGTAAGACACTTTCGACGGCACTCTGTTCCATTGAAGCTCCCGTCTCATAACTTGCTTCTGAGCATGCGCGGGTTTAAAAACGTCGTTTTAAACATCGTTTTGCCCACACACGATCATTTTTTGTGAAACAAAAGACGACATTCTGAAAAACGACACAAAAAATTCAAGCATGTTCGAATTTTTTTTTGGTCGTTTTAATGTTTTTATGTGGCTACGTCTTATTTTCGGAGATTCGACACTCCATCGCTACGTCTTATTTTCGGAGGGGTGTCTTATATTTCGATCTTGTGTCGAAATCCCACTACGGCTTATTTTCGGAGTATGTCTTATTTTCGGGGAAACATGGTAGCTGCATCTTTTGAGAGGTGTGTTTACCGCTCCTGCCCATTGAAATCTATACCGCCCGCAATGCGCAAAAGTGCCCCCGCTAGCGGCCAAAAAGCGCCACAAATCCGCCCATAGTGTCGGCGGTAAAAATAGCAGCGTTTTACCAATGACACTATGGGCGGCTCAGTGTGAAAGGGGTCATAGTGACTCTTGTTCAATTAACAACCTCACTTATGTAACTTGTCAGGGCTTTGAGGGATGCTGTAGGCCAGTGGTTCTTAACCTTATCCTTAAGTACCCCCAACAGGCCATGTTTGCATATTTTTCTTTATCTTGCACAGGTCTTTTAAATCCAAGTCAATGGCTTGGTATTTTGGACAGCTATTTTATCTCAGAGAAATTCCCAAAACATGGCCTGTTGAGGGTACTTGATTAAAGGTAGCGAACCACTTCTATAGGTCAGTGTTTTTCAACCAGTGTGCCGCGGCACACTGGTGTGCCGTGAAGAGTCCCCAGGTGTGCCGCGGCAAAATGACCCCCAATATAGGCAGCTATCTGATGGCCACTTGGTTAATATTTGTTATTACAGTGGTGCCTGTCCACTGTGTAATGCTCACTTCCCGCTGCCACAGGCACTCGGGAAGCTGTGCGGGCCTTTCCGACCGCGTCTTGCCAACCGATTACGTCATCGGTTGCTATGGGAGGGTCGGGCGCACGCCGCATACACTGATATCTGTGACGTGTGAGCATCGGGAATAGATGCTGGCTGGCGCGTGTTTCCCTGAGGGGAGGAGAAGAACAACACCACGAGTAGGAAACAAAACAGCGAGGAGACACAGGTACAGTACTTCTACCTGTCATTTTCAATGTATGATTAGTTTTTATTGCAGGCATGGTGTTTCTAAAAATAAAAAATAAACTATATAACATTTGTTGGCACTTTCATTGCCTCACTTTTAATTGCAAGCATGGTGAATTTTTTAAATGTAATATAATATACATGGGCTATATGGGTTATTTTTGATGATGATAACTGTATACTTCAATCCTGCAGTTTGGCCGCAGCTCAGATGTAGCGCAGGGTACCTGCGGTTTTCATGTGTTTTTTTTATTGACTTCTATTATGTCCCTTATTTTTGGTGTGCTTTCAGAAGATGTACCAAAAATGTACTACATAATAGAAGTTTATGAGAAACCACATGAAAACCGCAGGTATCCTGCGCTGCGGCCAAACTGCAGTATTGAAGTTTTCAGTTATCATTATCAATAATAACCCACATAGCCCATGTATATTATATAAAAAATAAATAAAATCACTATGCTTGCAATGGAATTAGTCAATGTGAAAGTGCCCTAAAATGAAAATATCAGCCATAACCTTGGTATTGTTTTTTTACAACCAGTGGCTGGCTTTCTCATGAAAGCGTTCCGAGTGGTTTTTGAGCCACTGGAACGCTTTCAGAAGCGGCGGGAGGGGATGTCCCCCCTCTTCCACCATCTTGCCTGAGAAACAATCCAAAAGGGACAGTAAAAAAAAAGTTTAATAAATAAGACAAGGTGTTTTACCTTTTAAGGTGTTGCTTATGGAGATTTTGAAGTACCAAAGTTTGTCTTCATTCCACGAGTGTGCGCGATTTTAAAGCATGACATGTTACGTATCTATTTACCCGCCATAACATCATTTTTCACACTTTACCCATAAATTGTGGTATTATATTGTGTTTTGTTTTAATTAATTGAACCACTGTGCAAATAGCAAGTGGCATAATTTTTTTTTTTCAAATTTTTGCTTTGGTGTGCCTCGAGATTCTGACAGATTTTAAAGGGTGCCTTGGTTGAAAAAAGGTTGAAAAACACTGCTATAGGTCATGCTTCCAGGAGGTTCTCCTTAATAGGCCCCATCCCTAGGTCATCGGTCTCAATTACAGGCTAGAGGTCCTTGGTCACAGACCCCACTTTGGCATAAACTTCCAACCACTGGGAGAATGATGATTTCTTGTCCTTTGGGAAAAAATGTACTGCTATGCCACGTATACACGATCGGTTAAACCGATGAGAACCGCTTTCATCGGTCAAAATCGATCCTGTATGGGCGCCATCGGTTATTTAACCATTGGTTAAAAAAAAAGCCAACTTGTTTTAAATTTAACCGATGGATACCTAACTGATAGAACAAAACCGATTGTTAGTAGGCATGACCATCGGGTAAAAATCCACGCATGCTCAGAATCAAGTCGACGCATGCTTGGAAGCATTAAATGTAATTTTTTTCAGCACGTCGTTGTGTTTTACGTCACCACGTTCTGACACGATCGTTTTTTAAACCGATGGTGTGTAGGCGTGACGGACCATCAGTCAGCTTTATCGGTTAACCAATGAAAACGATACATCAGACCGTTCTCATCGGATGGACCGATCGTGTGTACACAGCAAAAGGCTTCTCAAAGAATTGCCCTTCCTTTTGCGCCATATTCCTAGGTAGTGTGTACTTTACCCTTTGAAGGATGCTGCCTTATAGTTTTAATATTTAAGACAATGCTGGCAGGAAAAGTATGTGAACCCCTTTGGCAAGAATTCGTTGTTTGCAGTAGTTTTCCATAAAATGCGATCTGATCCTTACAAAAAATAAAATAACACAATGGCCCAGATTCACTGCCATTGGTGCATCTTTATGCCGCCATAGCATATCTTCTTTACGCTACGTCGGCGCAACGTTGAGAGGCCAGTATGAAATTCACAAAGAAAATGCGCTCAGCGTAGCGTATATTCGTCAGCGTAAGCCGACGTAAGTCAAAGTAGGTGGAAATGGGCTGGAAGTGGGCGTGATGCATGGTAATGAAGCATGACCCCATGCAAATGATGGGCTGAGCATCATCTAAGTACTTAAAACGAATGCGTCGTAACTTGGACGTATGCCCGTGCGCATGCGTACAACCACGTCAAAATAACTGCCTAAGATTTTCTTGTGAAAAAAAAATAACTGCCTAAGATACGTCGAATCACTGCCTACGACGTTAACGTAACCTACGCTCAGCCCTATTCACATAGTACTATGTAAACAACGTAAAATACGACGGCTGTTCCCTGGTCCATACCTTTGCATGAGTTATGCCTCCTATATGGGAAATAACTTTACGCCGGACGTAAGCCTTACGCAAACTGCGTATCTTTGCCGCTGGGCGCATCTACGTTCGTGAATCGACTTATCTCCCTAATTTGCATATTTGCAATGGGGCGTCCAGCGTAACTATGCGCCCAAGATACGCTGGCATAGGCAAGTTACGTTGGTGGACTGAACCCGGATTTTAGGCGTATCCTAGTTAGGTGAGTACGGCGCATAGATACGACGGCGCATCTTGACACTTACGCGGCGTATATCGAGATACATCGGCGTAAGTGCTACGTGAATCCGGGCCAATGTGCTTAAGTTCTTAACACACAAACAATTCTAATGTCTCTTGTCTTTATGGAACACACCCATTAAACATGTACAGGGATTGAAGAAAAAGTAAGTTAACCTATAGACTAATTATTTCAGCCAAAGCTAATTGGAGTCAGTAGTTTGCACACCTGACATTCAAATAATGAAATCAGTTTGTAAGGGCTCTTTCACACGGGGCGGATCAGTAATGATCCGACCCGTGCACCTCCGTTTGCTCAACGGGGATCTCTCCGTAGATCCCTGCTGAGCCGGCGGATGACGGGGTGATCCCCGCACACTGCAGGGACCACCCTGTCTTTCCTACGCTCTCCCCTATGGGGGCAGCGGATGAACACGGACTGTATGTTTGTGTTCATCCGATCAGATAGACGGATGGGAAAAGTAGGTTTTTCCTCCGTCACACTTTGGCGGATCGGATGTCAGTGGGCATGTCACCGCTGACATCCGTGGCTCCATAGGTGCCACGGAGCGTCTGTTCAGGTCCGCCTAAAAAACTGGCAGACGGATCTGAACGGACCGCTAGTGTGAAAGAGCCCTAAGTGTGTTTAAGCTCATACAATCAAGTAGATTAGATCTACAGGAGGCTGGAAAGGGATACAAAGCAATCTCAAAGTGTTTAGGCATCCATCAGCCGACAGACAAATTTTCTATAAAGTTTAGTACTGTGGCTACTCTTTCTAGAAGTGGGCGCCCAGCCAAGATGACTTTCAAGGCTTAACGCAGAATCCTCAATGAGGTAAAGAAGAACCCAAGAGTAACAGCTAACGACCTGAAGACATTACTGTAACTGGTAACCATCCCTGTTAAAGCGTATGTCCGCTCAAAAAAAAAAATATTAAAAGCCAGCAGCTACAAATACTGCAGCTGCTGACTTTTAATATTAGGACACTTACCTGTTCTGGAGTCCAGCGCCATCCGCAGCAGAGGATGAGCGATCGCCCGCCGATTGGCTCCCACTGTGTGCTGGGAGCCAAGTGTTTCCAGCACACAACGGAGGGCGACGGGAGGTGACGACATGCCCGCATTCTGCCCGAGAATGCTGGCCCGGAAGTGGGTGCAAATACCTGTCTTTAGACAGGTATCTGCACCCCCTCCCCCTGAAAGGTGTCAAATGTGACACCGGAGGGGGGAGGGTTCCGATCAGCTTGAGTTGCACTTTAGGGTGGAGCTCCGCTTTAATGAGTCTACAATATGCAAGTCTTTGAACACCATGAAGGAAGTGCCTGCTCTCCAAAAAAACATTGCTGCAGTCCTGAAGTTTGCCATAGAGAACCTTGGCCGACTACACCGTTACTGGAAAAAAAAAATTGTGGATTGATGAAATAAGAGTTAAATTGTAAGGAAGAATACTCAGCACTATGTATGGCGCAAAAAGGGTATAGCTTACCAACATCAAAACATCATCCCAACTGTGAAGTATGGTGGAGGGAACATGATTTGTGCTTGCTTCACTGCCTCAGGGCCTGGACCACTTGCCATTATCGAGGGGAAAATTAAATCCCAAGTTTAAGAAAATATCCTATAGGATGTCACAGTGTCTGTATGCCTGCTGAAGCTTAGTAGAAGTTGGGTGATGCAGCAGGACAATGATTCCAAACATCAAAGTAAATCCACTACAACTAGCTTTAGAAAAATAAAATGTGCCTTTTGGAGTGGCCCAGACCTTAACCCCATAGAGATGCTGTGGAATGACCTCAAGAGAGCCTTTCACACCAGACATCCTACAAATGTGTCTGCATTTAAGTAGTTTTGTAAAGAAGAATGGTAAAAAATTGCTCCTGAATGTAGTGCAGGTCTGATCCAGTGCTACCGGCAATCTATTAACTTCAAGGGTTCACTTATTTTTTCTTCAGCACTGTGAATATTAGACACAAGCAATTAGAATTGGTTGTGTGTTATCAGCTTAAGCACGTTGTGTTTTTCTATTGTTGTGACCTAGATGAGGATCAGATCACATTTTAAAGGCAAATTACTGCAGAAAGCCAGTTAATTTCAAGGGATTCGCATAGTTTTTCTATTTTTCTTGCCACTTGTAGGCCCAACTAGAAGGGTAACATCTTTGTATTAATGTGGAACTGAAGTCTTCTTATCCATTTTAAAACCACAATACGTAGTTTACTAGGGTTGAAGCTATCAGCCATAACCCCGGTATTTTTTTTCCCAGCAGGCAATTTTTTCTCATAAAAGCAATCCGAGTGGCTGATTAGCCGCTGGATCGTTTTTAAAAGCAGCGGGAGGGGTCGGCGTTCCATGAGGGTGCACAATTTTAAAGTGTGACATGTTGGTTATCTGTAACATTAGCGTAACATTATCTTTTATATATTACAAATAATTGGGTTATAAAAATTGTGTTTTTTTGCTTTAAATTTCATTAAAGTGTAATTTTTCTGAAAAAATGCTGTGCAAAACACTATGTGATATAAAAAATGGCAACAATCGCCATTTTATTCTAGAGTCTCTGCTAAATATATATATGTAATTGGGGGTTCTATGTCATTTTCTAGCACAAAATACAGATTTTTACTTCTGTACAAAAAATACCAGAAAAGGCTTGGTCCTTAAGTGGTCATCTAGAAGGGTTAAGGATCGTACACACGATCGGATATTCCGACAACAATTGTGTGATGGATGGGTATGGTCAGATAATCCAACCATCTGTATGCTCCATCGGACAATTGTTGTCAGAATTTCTGTCGGATAGCCATGCTCCCAAATTGTCCGACAACAAATGTGTTCCGTCGGATTATCCGATCGTGTGTACAGAAGTCCGTCGGACTAAAATCCAAAGTGCAAACACGCATGCTCTGAACCAACAGACATTAGCAGAAGTTGCCCAAAGGGTGGCGCTAAAGAGCAGAAAAGTTTGAGGCCAAGGCCCTTTGTATTAAAGTGGAACTGAAGTCTTCTTATAATAGACTTGGAGCAGGCAGGCTATTATTGCAGAGGAGTACTATGGCCTGTATAAAGAGAACCTCTGTTCCTAATGCAAGAAGTCGTCTGGTGACATGTTGATATTTTGTCTGCTGTCTGTTGTAGATGTGGTGTAGCTCTGGATTCCTGGATGTTTTCTCTCAGAGATGAAATCTTCACTACAATCCACCAGCCAGTTTTATTTGTCAACTCGGAGAAGTTCCAGTGGGTGGACAATGTCATGCTAATGAAGAAGATGGATTCTACCAGCGTGGAGAGGAAGATGATTACCATTAAGTATGTTGACAATCACTGCAGATATGTATTGACCTGCATTTAGTCATGCCACAAAAAAAGAGCTTCACACAGTTCTAAAGCCCAGTATGTGAATAATATCTCCTATAAATATGCCTTGTGTTAATAATGTGCAAAACAATATAGTCCAAAATCTTCTCCCTTCAAATACATATTGTGATCGTACAAAATTAGACTAATAGTCATGGCTCTCTGCTCGGAGCGAAGGGGAGAACTGAGCAATCAGCAGTGTTTGATCGCTCACTTCTCACTGTAGTGGCAGACGGGGATCGATGTTACAGCCACCTATGTGAGTGTAATTGTTTTATATATATATATATATTTACAAATCATTTCTAGCACATAGGTTCTAAATAATTTTATGTAATATTTGGGATATTGGGAACAGTGTATTGGTTGATTAACAATACACATATAGGGCCAGATTCAGGTAGTCCAGAGCATCTTTGCTCTGGAGTAACGCTTCTCATTTGCGTTGCGCTGCAGAAATTTTAGGAGCAAGTGCTGTCATTCACGAAGCACTTGCTCCTAAAGTTGCGACAGCGCATCGCAAATGAGCCGGCGGAATTCAAATTTGGCGGGTACGGGGCGTGTAGTATGCTAACTAAGCGCGATCCCGCCGCCAACGTACTGCGCATGCGTCGAGTGTCAAAACATCCCCGTGCGCATGCTCCAAAATCTGTGAATGAACGTCAATGACGTCACATTCCCATTCATGACCGTTTTACGCAAGCGACGTTTTTTTTTTTTTCCCGACGCGATGACGACGCCTATACCTAACATAGGATACTCCAACCCCATGTAGGTATATCTATGCGCCGCGTATCCCGTCCGGAAACGTCGTATCGTCATTGCGTCGCGCCGGAATTCGATCGTGAATTGCCGATTTCCGCTCATTAACATATTTTTTGAGCGTAAATCGGCGGGAACGCCCCCGGCGCCATTTTTAAAGGGGTGTTCCACCCAAAAAAATGACCTTTTCTCAATCCACTCCTCACCCCCATACATGCCACATTTGGCATGTAATTTTTTTGGGGGGGGAGTGGGGGCTTCAGTAGGAGTGGGACTTCCTGTCCCACTTCCTGCTTCCGCCGAGGGGCTGGTTAGGCGATTAAGCTTAATCGCCTACACCAGCCCCCTCCCTGTAGGCGATCACATGGGACACTGACAGGTCCCATGCGATCGCCTCTCCAATCAGCGGCGAGCCGCGCCGCGCACGCATGCGCAGTACGGCTCGCGCATGCGCAGTGGGTGCCCGGCCGTGAAGCCGAAGGCTGTCACGGCTGGGTGCCCACAGTCAGGATGGAGACGCCGGCCGGGGAGGGGGGCAGAGGAGCGGAGCCCCGGTCGGCGCGTCGCTGGAACGCAGGAGCAGGTAAGTGAGTGTTTATTAAAAGCCAGCAGCTACACTTTTTGTAGCTGCTGACTTTTAATAAACACAACTTAGGGCTGGAACACCCCTTTAAGTTGAAGTAACGATGCAATGGCGAAACTCAGTTACGCTGCTCGCATCGGAACTTCAACCCGGCGTTTCTTGTTTTCTGGTTACAGAAAACAGAAACGCCGGCTCAAAGTCACAGTTAGGCTGGCGGATCACTCGATCCGCCAGCCTAACTGTTCGTGAATCTGGCCCATAGAGCTATACTGCACCTTGATGAATCGAGTATAAAGTCCAGGGTTGTGCTCATAAATGTACATTGTGCTCCACTAACTTCTGGAGTCTGAATCCAACAGATTGAAATAAAATTGGGAGTTAAGAAAAAGGGGGATGAAAGCCTGGTCGTGTGACACATGTGATATCTCAAAGTCACATGACGGGCTTGCTGTGTTAAAAGTTCACCATTTTTCCACCTTCTTCCTCCAGCTCGCCAACCGAGGTAATGGGCAAAGACGCAGCCTGCATTTTGTGAATCACATGCAAAATGCAGGCCTCAGTATTGAGTAATACTGTGGAGTATAATAGAGAGCAGATAGTGTGAGACGTGTCATTCAATGTGAGTGATACATGAAGGAGCCTTTATTTTCTTTATCTTCCACCTTGCCACATACAAGTTTTCTTTAATAGCATTGTGTGCCGTTTGTATGCAAGACATAATCCAGGCACACGCCCTTCAAACAAAAGTCCGACACTTTGTTTGGGGAAAATCCGCTCATGTGTACGAGGCTTTAGAATCAACTCCAGACCCTTTACCTGCCTAAGGGTGGGTTCACACTATTCTACACGACAGTAGTACGACTTTCATCCTACTTTGCTCTGCGACATTGGTCCTACATCCATCTGACTTTCATGAACAGGATACTACTTTGATCAGACTTTGTGATAGTCTTACCTGTTCTTTGACCAATCAAAACAATCCCAGAGTGAGATACATTCCTTTTACTGCTGCTGTAATCACCATGTCGGATGTCAAAAGTCGGATGGTAAGGACAAGGGTCCTACTTTGATCCGACTTCAATGATATTCAATGGGCTGAAGTAGAATCAAAGTCGGACCAAAGTAGTACCGGGAGCATTTTCAAAGTTGGACCAACTTGTGCCGGACCAGTTAAGACGGCTCTCATAAGGAAACATTGATTTTCATACGTCATGCGACATGAGCTCCCAATGTCGGAGCATTTGTCATACCAGTGTGAACCCAGCCTAATTGATGAAGAGATAATGAAGGAGTAGCCCACACCTGGCTATGAAAACGCTTTTGATTTAATTGTCCAAGACACATACAGATGTCAGTTAGATTAGGCTATACTGAATGTGTCAATTCTCACAATGCATGTAGATGGCGGACTGAACCACGCATTTAGACTATTCTAGTGCGTTCTTGAGGACCGCCGCACGACGATATGCATAGACAAAATAAAAAACGCAGAGGCGATCAACTACCACCAAAAGAAAGCTCTATTTGTGGGGAAAAAAAAGGACGCCAATTTTGTTTGGAAGCCACATCGCACGACTGTCAGTTAAAGCGACGCAGTGCCAAATCGCAAAAAGTGGCCTGGTCTTTAAGCTGCATAATTGTCCAGGGCTTAAGTGGTTAAAATGACCATGTCACATTCTGGATTTTACAATCTATTTACTAAGGGGATCTGCCCTATGGAGTGAAATGAATTCCAAAGACAGGTCCTTGTGTTACATAATTGTGAGTAAATCTAATAGGAATTTTACAGTCAGGTTGTTACATGTATGGGCAGTTTAACAATACTATGCAGATTACAGTGATGTTCCCTTCCAGTTTGTCTGATGGAATTGTCCCATTTCCCTGTACAGAGGCAGTGTACACCAGAGCTTCCCCGACTTCACATTCCTCACTGGTTACCTCATAGGAAAAATATTCAAGTTAAAGGGAGAAATCGATCCATATGTGGGGATGGACATTATTATCAACGTGACTTTAGCTTTCCTACAAAGACATCTTGGTGAGTATTCACAGAGAAACAATATACACCGTACATATATATGATCCATTGTATACATGTGTGAAGTTGGATAAGAGCTGTGATCAGATTGTTGCTGTGGCTCACACAGACTTAAAGCGGAAATCCACCCGTCTTTCAGTTTATTAAAAGTCAGCAGCTACAAAAAGTATAGCTGCTGACTTTTAATAAACTGACACTCACCTGTCCCACAGTCCAGCGATGCGACCACCTGAAGCCTCGCTCCTCTCCTCCTCTCTGCAGCGCTGACTTTGCAACGGTGGGCACCTGGCTGTGACAGCTTGCAGCTTCATAGCCGGGCGTTCACTGTGCACATGCGAGTCGCGCTGCTCTCTCCTAGTAACCAGGCCATCTTCTGGGACCTGTTACGTGTCCCAGAAGATTTCAGAGAGGGAGGGGCCACCTATGGGGGAGGAGTCGTCTAGGCGGCCAGAAAACGGAAGGAGGAAGTGGGACAGGAAGTACCTGTCAAAACCAGGTACCCACCCCACATTTGTAATGACATTGCAAAGAGTGCTTAAAGCGGAGGTTCCACTTTTGGGTATAACTCCCCTTTAATTTGAAATGAATAAGCCAATATTCTGAAGATTAGTTGAATCCCAACTGAACTTTTAGTTTAATTTTGCAAAAAATATTCCAACTTTTTCAGATGGGAATGAGGGACACCTTGTTCAGCGGGGGGTTCTGCGGATCTGAGTTGTTGAGTGGGGGGGGGGTTCCGCGGATCTGAGTCGAGTTGTTGACCAGGGGGGGGGGGGGGTTCGCAGGTCAAAATTGTTGAGTGGGGGGGGGGGGGTGTTCCCGATTCCCTCTCGGGGTATCAGGAAGGATTTTTTTCCCCTGCTGAGGCAAATTGAATAGTTTTTTTTTTTTTTGCTTTCCTCTGGATTAACTGTGTCTATGGGATTGTGTATATAGAATATTTTTTTTGTTCCCCTTTTTATTGGTTGAAATAGATGGACTTTTTTTCAACCAGACTATGCAACAGGTTGAACGAAAAAGAAATTACCTAATTCCCTCATCCACACACTTACTGTGTCATTGTACTCTGGCGGCAGGGAGCCTTCCCCGCCATTAGAATACATTTATCAGTGCTGCTGGCTATAGTCGGCGGCACTGATCAATCTGGAAACATCTGGCAGGCTGGTTGTACAGAAGAATCAGTAGATTGACTTCTGTACAATCACCCTGAATGAATGAATGAATGAAAACTTATATAGCGCAGCACATGCGAACTGAATCGCCCTGCCCATAAATCCATGTATGGCCACATTCATAGTTTGTTTTATTTATAAAGTAGCCACATAATGACTAGAAAAGCATGACCCCTTTCAGCTTGCTGTACAGAAGGACCCTTGGTCTCTATATGGAAGCAGTGGTCTCTGCAGAGGTTTGACATGCCCCTTGCTGAGTCAGACCCAGAACTCTCCAATCAGCTTGGAGCATGATTTTTGCTGATTGCGGAGCTATAGGTCTAATTTAGAAGACTGCTTCCCCACAGGCAAGGATTTTCTACTCATGCTGTGGCTTGCTTTAACCACTTAAGGACCGCCGCATGTACATTTACGTCGGCAGAATGGCACCGACAGGCACATCAACGTATATATACGTTGGTGCCTTTGGGGGGATCGGGGGTCCGATCGGACCCCCCCCTCGTACATGCGGCGGTCCGCGCGGCTGCAGGAGCGATCCGACAAGTGGGGGCGGCTATCCGTTTTCATCCGCCCCCTCCGGATCGCTCCCAGCCAATGCGCGCGCCCGCCCCCCCTGTCACTTCCTCCTCCTGTGTAAACACAGGAAGGAGGAAGCAACGTGATCTCTCCCTCGGCGTTTGTTTCAAGCGCCGCTGAGGAGAGATCACCACACACCAAGTAAGTCTGCACCAAACAGCACACTTACACACACACACAAACACATTTAACCCCCGCGATCGCCCCCCCCTCCCCCCTCCCACAGTGTCACTGAATGCAGTAATCATACATGTATGATTACTGTATTTAGTGTCAGTGTGACAGTCAGTCAGTATTAGTGTCAGGGTAGCCCCCCCAATAAAGTTTTAACCCCTTGATCACTGCCCTAGTTAACCCTTTCACTCCCTATTGCCAGCGTCACTAAGCGATCATTTTTCTGATCGCTGTATTAGTGTCGCTGTTCCCGCTAGGTAGCTAATTTTTTTTTAATGCGATTTTTTTTTTACTAAAGACATGTGGCTAAATAAATTTTGGCCTAAATGTTTGACTAAAATTTTGTTTATTGGTTTTTTATTATAACAAAAAGTAAAAAATATTGATTTTTTTTTCAAAAATGTCGCTCTATTTTTGTATATAGCGCAAAAAATAAAAATCGCAGAGGCGATCAAATACCACCAAAAGAAAGCTCTATTTGTGGGAAAAAAAGGACGCGAATTTTGTTTGGGAGCCACGTCGCACGACCGTGCAATTGTCTGTTAAAGCGACGCAGTGCCGAATCGCAAAAACCCCTTGGGTCATTTGCCAGCGTATTGGTCCGGGTCTTAAGTGGTTAAGGGGATAATTACCTGTAAAACATTAAAGCCGATCTCCAGCTTTTGGTAAAGTTTAAATAGTTAGTTTAGACCAAGCTGTCTAAACAAAATATTACCTTCACTACTAGATGTGCCCCCTGCGTGCACTGTATAAACTGTATGTAGCCTCAGCTACATACAATATACAACAGTGTGTTCAGTAGGATGGAAATTTCCATCCCGCTCCCAAAACAAATTTAATTTAGGCTGAGTTCTGCTGAACCATTCACACGAAGCTTCATATTATATGAAAAAAAATTAGAGCTTCTGCTGATTGGCTGAGGTGGGCAGATGACCTCACAATCTCCAACTTTGTCTTAAACAGGAAGCTTTGTATTTATTCATAGAATACAAAGCTCTCTGTGAATGGCTGGGCAGGGCTCAGCCCAACTCGATTTTGTTCCCGGGAATGGGCTGGGAAGTTCCAAACTATTTTAACTTGATTAAAAGCTTGAGATCAGTTTTAAACATTTTTTTTTGTTGCATCCACTGAGGGACACAGGACTTTGGGTTATACTGCGTCTACAGGAGGATAGGACACTGGCAGCCAAATGTAGATGAGCCCAGGGTATACTCCCTCCCACTGCCAGACATATTTTCAAGAAATTTATTTATTGAATCCCCACTGTACCAGGTTCCCCAGCTCACAGTTTAGGGGGAACTTGCAGCACATCTAATAATGCTGCAGATGTCTACAGCCTGGTGTCATGTCGTCCTCTGCTTTTAGTCTTTACAGCCTTGTGGTTCCCCCTTGGCTGGATTTTCTGCCCTCTGGTCTTTTATGCATTTTTGTTTTTTCGTGTGTCAGCACGCTGCATGAAGTTTGATTAATCTTTGAAATAGCCTTTTAGACCGTACCTGGACCCCACTGGATCAAAGCTTGCCTAGGATGTAACTTTTGGCAGCAGGGCTCTCCTTGGGGTGCTTCCCAGTCCCTTCTGTCTTGTGTTAATTATTCACAGAGTACTCTGCAGGTCCAAAGATGTGACCTATTCTCTGGGTAACACCTTTCCCAGAGTAGGGAAATGGATGGGATGAAGATTATATCATGGTGTATAACTTCATGCACTAAGCCCTGTGTGTTTTTCACAGGGAGCCTCCACATAACAGGCGGGTTCAAATGGGCTTTAATTTCAGCACTAAAGTTTCTTAAAGGATAAGTTCACTTTTTGGAAAAAAATTATAAATGCAAGTTTTTTTTGCAGGTATAAAAAATGTACATTTATTTATTTATGGAGCCTATAAAGCGGGGATATGCAATTAGCTGACCTCCAGCTGTTGCAGAACTACAAATCCTATGAGGCATAGCAAGACTCTGACAGACACAAGCATGACACTCAGAGGCAGAGGCATGATGGGACTTGTAGTTTTGCAACAGCTGGAGGTCCGCTAATTGCATATCCCTGCTGTAAAGCATTGCACCAGCAATCAGGAAACCACTGGTGCCATGCAGATCTGCCAGTGTATCTGCTTGCCTGTACATCCTGTACGGATAAGCAGATACAATCTGACAGGAAGCATGAATGAACTACTATGGTGCTCCTTAGCGCTGTGGTAGTTCATTGAAAACTACAAGCTGACATCCGCAAAGGCTGCCGGACCTTGTATTTTTCAATGCACATAGCCCTTTTAATTAGTGGTCACAGTGGATGCCCATTTTCTGCCCATATATGAAGGTTCTATAAAAAGTTTCCGTACTTTTTTTGACTCTCTTATATATGTATAAAATACTGAATATGGGTGTAACATGTAACAAAAGGTGATTATCCTTCAAATATTCTGGCTGGAGACAGACAGACACTATTTTTTGCTTTGCATAGAGTAGAGAAGGGTTAGAGATTCTTAATTTTTTTTCCATCTGCGTTCTTGTTGTAAGAGAGGTGGACAAGATGGGCAATCTTTCCAAATAGGGGCCAACAAAAAAAAATGAAGGAAAAATCCCAAAACAATTTTCCACCCTCTCCAAATAAAAGAAATTCCGTTTTTTTTTTTACTTTTAGGTTTCGTACACATGATGCGTTTTCCTTTTTTGGTTGGGAAAACCGGCCGCGTGTATGTTCCCGACAGGAAAACTGCGAGCAAAAAAATTAGAACTTGTTTTCTTTTTTCCCGCTGCGATTCTCAGTTTTTTTGCTCGGCAGTTTTTCTATGGGAAACACTGCAGTGGAGCACACACACGGCCGGTTTTCCCGACCAAAGCAGTCATGGCAGTTTCCTGTCGGGGAAAACCGGGCGTGTGTACACGGGAAAAGCAACTGATCACGTTGTACGAGGCATTAAGGTTTAGGACCCCATTCAGGTTATTAACTGCTGTGCTACTTGTTAGTCATGTGAACATGAAAAGAAGTGTGGTGAATCCCTCCAATAGAGACACAGAAAAAATAAAATAATTGCAGTATAGACGGGTTAATTAGAGCCTTCCATATCCAAGATCACATTGTTTTAGAAGCGAAAACATAATTTCTTTATCGTACATCACGGGACACAGAGCGCATAGCCATTACACTTGGGTTATATGGGTACCTTCAGGTGTGGACACTGGTGTAATCAATTTCACAGGAAGTTTCCTCCCTATATAACCCCCTCCCACTGGGAGTGCCTCAGTTTTTTCACCAGTGTCTTAGGTGGTCTCGGGACCCAGGATAGCTAGCCGGATCCGTCCGAAGTGCTTCAAAGCCAAGGTGTACGGTACCCGGGCCCTGCTGGAGTGGGGTTTTGCCTATAATGCCTCTCCTTGGAGGGCTGGATTCTGGGCTCCAGTGCCTTAGTCTCTTCCAAGAACTAAACGCTACTGATGCCAGGATGCTATATAGGTCCAGGGGTGTGGGTTCCTTAACACAGGACCCCGGTCCCTGAAGGTCCAAGACAATACCCACGGAGATGGGGGAAGGCTGGGCCTCTTGCATTTTGCAATACCCTGCGGCGTGGAGCAGGTAAGAGGGAACCTGCGGGACTTTGTTCGACAGTAGGTATCCCCCTGGGGGTTCTGGGTTGGCTAATGGTATGCTTGTGCATCAGCCACTATCTCCACTATGTCTTTTGAGGCAGGATGGGATGTACTAATGTTTACCCAGATAACATGTAGATATATATATGCTTTTAAAGATATGTATTTTGCTACTCCCCCCAGACTTGCCTGTTAGCATGATACTGCAGCCCCACGTGTTATAGGGAGGAAATGCTGACAAAACTCCTGTTTCCTAGGAAGCCTATGGGGACAGCTTCCTCTATGTGTGCACTACAATAAAGATTAGTGACTTACCTGGTGTCTGTTGGGTTGCTAGCGCTGGTCCAGGCTTCTCCTCTGCTCTCTGCTTCCTCCATGTTGGTTTCAGCGTGGGGGGGGCGGGGGCGCGCGCCGCCTTTTACAGTGTCAGCGTGCGTGGGGGGGCGGGCCAGCAGCGTCAGGTCTCAAATAAAGCAACAAAGCATTTCCTGGCTGGTCATTCCCTCCTGAGAGCAGTGGAGGCTGAGGACATAGAGCGCGCAGCTGAGCCAGTTCTGGCTAACAGTGACACTCAGTGGTGGTTTGTGGATCTTCAGGTCTGGACTTAGTCCACACTGACCAGAAAAAAAAAAAAAAAAAAGGTTTTTTCATAAAGGGACTCAGCCTTAGATCTGGCAGTATCTGAGTCGGTGCAACCTTGGGCTCCAGCTAACGGGCATTGGTGTGGCAATACTCACAGGACTTTCCTCGGTATTGCCGCCTTCTCAGGCGTATGAAAATTTAGAATTTTTTTTACCATAGCCTGTTCTTATTAATGGCTCACTTCTAGCTACAACAGTTGGGTGTTGGCTGTAGGGGTGTCTCAAGGTTGTGCAATGGCTCCCAAGGGATCAGGACCAGCTAAGGCTGCAAAAGGTACCAAAAAAGTAAAGGGGTCTCCATCGGGGTCAGAGGATTTGGGCCAGGCTCCAGTGGTCCCACCCTCACCAGATAGACCACCGAACAGCATGTTGCAGGAGCCATTGAGGGTGCTAGGGGCAGAGGCGGCCCCCAATCAACCCATTCCCGTTTATGTTACGCAAGAAATGCTAGAGACCACCCTGGGTGGGCTAGAGAAAAGGTTAACTGCTTTAATTGCCCGCTCTTTGCCGGGTGGCAAACGGGCTAGATCCCCATCACCTAGAGCGGTGTGTTTGGATGCAGAGGTCCTCTCTTCGGAGGAATTGGACCCACAGGGGGATCAAGCGGACCTGAGTCCCGACGGGTCAGACATTGAAGATTCCACTATAGATGAAATTTTTTCGGCTTCTCAAGCAGAGAGTCTGTGGATCCAGTCTCTGACGGATATGGTTCGCACTGCTTTTAAACTTCCAGTGTCAGAACAATTAGCCCCCGCGGTATCCTCTTTAGGTTCCTTGAAGGCACCGTTGAGTGGTGCGTCTTTCCCGGTTCACCCCCTTTTGGAGAGCGTGATTTTTCAGGATTGGGCTCGACCTGATAGGATTTTTATCCCTCCTAAAAGGTTCACCATTCTCTATCCTATGGAAGAAGAATTTGCAAAGAAATGGGCACTCCCTACCGTGGACGCAGCCATTTCCTGTGTAAATAAATCCCTGACCTGTCCGGTGGAAAATGTCCAGATGTTTAAAGATCCAGTCGACAAAAAGTTGGAGACCCTACTGAAGGCTTCTTTTACCACAGTAGGTGCCGTGGTTCAGCCAGCGGTGGCAGCCATTGGCGTTTGTCAGGCTTTAAAGGATCAGACTAAACAGATATTAAGGGACATACCGGCTCAGCAAGCTCGTGAATTGGCTGACCTCCCAAGGGCTCTCTGCTTTGCAGTAGATGCTATTAAGGACTCCGTTCAACAGGCGTCCCGTTTATCTCTGCTGTTGGTTCATATGCGTCGCCTTTTGTGGCTGAAAAACTGGTCAGCAGAGGCACCCTGCAAAAGGCTTTTAGCAGGATTTCCCTTTCATGGTGGGAGACTATTCGGTGAAGACCTAGATAAATATATCCAGACCATATCAAGTGGTAAAAGTTCTTTCTTGCCTGTCAAGAAAAGATCACGTGGGCCCGCGTTTAAGCGACAGGCCTTCGCAGGCTCGGCCCCTTCAACTTCCCGTCAGTATCGACGGCCTCCCGGGCGTTCAGCATTTAATAGCCGCCCACAAGGACAAGCCACGGCAGGCAAGAGGCCATGGTCTCGCAAGCCGGTTAAACCAGTCCTCAAGTCAGATTCATGAAGGGGCGCCCCCACTCTCTTGGGTGGGGGGAAGGCTTCGGTTTTTCTCCGAAGTGTGGAAGGCCAGAATTCCCGACTCTTGGGTAATGTCCGTGGTAGCCACGGGCTACAGGCTAGAGTTTCGGGAAGTCCCCCCTCCTCATTTTCAGGGGTCAAGTCTTCCAAGCGACCCATTAAAGAGGGCCTCTCTTGTAAAAGCATTGGATCGTCTCTTGCTCCAAGGGGTAATTGTAGAAGTACCAACCCAGGAATGGGGTCTGGGATTCTACTCCAACCTTTTCATAATACCAAAGCCCAATGGCGACGTCAGGCCTATCTTAGACCTCAAACGCCTAAATCGCTTTCTAAGCATTCAGACCTTTCGTATGGAGTCCATACGTTCGGTGGCAGCCAGCCTACATCAAGACGACTTTCTAGCATCTATAGACATAAAATATGCGTATCTGCACGTGCCGATCTACCCGGCACATCACAGGTTTCTTCGTTTTATGATAGATCACCGCCATTACCAGTTCGTAGCCCTCCCTTTCGGGTTGGCAACAGCTCCGCGGGTATTCACAAAGGTGTTAGCCCCGGTGCTAGCCGTCCTAAGGACAGAAGGCATTTTGGTCTTGGCATACTTGGACGATCTTCTGGTTATCGACAGCTCAGCTTCCAGCCTCAATCATGCAGTAGTTCGCACAGTTCAGCATCTAGAGGAATTCGGGTGGATTGTGAACCGAGAAAAATCGATATTGAAACCCACAAAGCAGTTGGAATATCTAGGCCTTCGGCTAGATACAGACTGCCAGAGGATAATTTTACCTCAAGCAAAGATCAGATCAATAGCTCAAGCAGTTCAAGTGATCTTAGGCAAGAAGAGGCCGACTATTCGCCTATGTATGCGACTGCTGGGGAAGATGGTGGCCGCCTTCGAGGCAGTACCCTACGCCCAGATCCATACCAGATATCTTCAGGCAGCCATTCTCTCTGCTTGGAACAAGTCCATTCAGGCGTTAGATCGTCCGTTAGTGCTCTCCCCGAAGGTCCGGCGCAGCCTGTTTTGGTGGCTGGTCCCTCAAAATTTGTCAAAGGGGAAATCCTTTTGCCCCATCACGTGGAAGATAGTATCCACGGATGCCAGCCTGTCAGGTTGGGGGGCAGTTCTAGAAGGACAGACCCAGCAAGGGCAGTAGTCGGAGGCAGAAAAACTGCTTCCCATCAATATCCTAGAGATCAGAGCTGCTCGGCTGGCCCTGATCGCCTGGACTCTCCCCCTTCAGGGTCTGCCAGTAAGGATACAGTCCGACAACGCCACGGCGGTGGCATACATAAACCACCAGGGGGGGCACGAGGAGCCCAGCAGCCCAAAGAGAAGTAAACCTGATTTTCTCATGGGCCGAAGCCCAGGTACCCTGCATCTCGGCGGTGTTCATCCCAGGGATAGACAATTCTCAAGCAGATTTTTTGAGTCGTCAACAGTTGCTCCCGGGGGAGTGGTCTCTTCACCCCCAGGTATTCCAAGAGATTTGCCAAAGATTCGGAGTCCCAGATGTGGACATTATGGCAACGAGATCCAACAAAAAGTTGGACAAATTCATATCCCGAGCCAGGGATCCCTCGGCCTACGGGACCGATGCGTTGGTTTGCCCTTGGCACCAGTTTTGAATGAATGAATGAATGAATGAATGAATGAAAAACTTATATAGCGCAGCACATGCAAAATAAATCGCCTCTGGGCGCTTGTTGTTCCTGTCTCCTTTGAGATCAAAAGAGATGAGTCTTAATCTTTCTCCTGAAGACCAAGTAGTTCTCCTCCAGCCGAATACTCGCTGGTAAGGCGTTCCATAGTTTGGGACCTTGGACAGCGAATCTCCTATCACCTTTGGACTTGTATCTGGCTTTCGGTATCTGAAGCCGATTTTGATTGATGGATCGAAGGATACGATTGGGCTTGTAAACTTTTAATTTTTCGCATAGATAATGGGGAGCATTCCCATGGATACATCTATGCGTTAGACAGAGTGCTTTAAAGGTGATTCTGTCTTTAACTGGTAACCAGTGAAGAGATCTCAGTGAAGATGAGATTGATTCCCAGGGTTTTTTCCCAGTCACAAGTCTGGCGGCCGTATTTTGAACGACTTGCAGACGAGCGATTTGGTACTTGGGGAGTCCGAGGTAAAGGGCATTTGCATAGTCCAGTCTGGAGTTTACAATTGCTCCCACCACGACCGCTATGTCTTTCTTGGGAATAAATGGCGTGAGTCTGCGTAGTAGGCGCAGCAGATGGTGAGACCCGCTGACTACTGACCCTATTTGTGCGTTCATTGTCATGTCGGAGTCAAAGATGACCCCAAGACTTTTGACTTTGGCGCTAGGGGTGATGATTTTGCCCAGAATGGGCGGGGGGATCCAGGTTATTGTCGCTGGATTCCTACGCTTGGCGTGAAACAGAATAAGTTCTGTTTTCGCTCCGTTGAGTTTGAGATAACTCTTTGTCATCCAGTCCTCTATCAAAGAGAGGCATGTCTCTAGATTGAGGTGGTGATCCTTTTTATTGCAAATGCGGAAGTACAGTTGCGTGTCGTCTGCATAAGAGTGATATAGCAGTTTTTGGCTGCTGATGATTTCAAAAAGAGGACGCACATAAATGTTGAATAACATTGGCGACAGGGGAGATCCTTGAGGGACCCCGCACGATAATGTGCGTTGTTCAGAAGAGAAGGGTCCTAGCTTCACTGTTTGCGCTCTGTTTTCCAAAAAAGAGGAGAACCAGGATAGATCGCTTTTTGCGACTTTGGCTATTTTAGCCAGTCGAGACAATAACAGCTTGTGATCAACTGTATCAAAGGCTGCGCTTAGGTCCAGCAGAACCAGAAGAGAAGATTCTCCTTCGTCTGCGGCCTCGAGAACGTCGTCCCATATCTTGAGCAATGCTGTTTCCGCCCCGTGTCCGGGACGGAATCCTGATTGAAATGGGTCAAGTAAGTTATGGGTATCTAGATGCTGTTGCAGCTGCTGTACCACTGCTTTCTCCATTACCTTGGAGAGAACAGTTAGGCCTGTTATGGGGCGCCAGTTGAGTGGATCCTTGGGATCCAAAGTGGCTTTCTTCAAGATAGGATGAATGAAGCCCTCCTTCAGCTGGGAGGGCATTAGGCCCTCCCTGAAGGATTGGTTAATAAGCTGCGTGACAGGAGGTGCCAGGATGTCGGCGCATTCCTTCAGCAGTTTGGTGGGGATAATATCATTTGGCGCAGTGCTGTTGCGCAGAGTGCCGATGATATTTTTTGTGGTCTGAATGGAGATGGGTTCCAGCGTGAACTCACCAGACTGTGGTGAATTGCTGTCGGTGCTGTGTAAACGACTACGGGGGGGGGGGGGGGGGGGCTGGGAGAGAAATTGTTTTGCTGAATGCTTTGCCGGATTGCCTCAATTTTGTTAATGAAGCAATCCGATAACTCATCGCAAAATTCTTGTGTATCCAAGTTGGGGGCCTCAAGACATCTTGGATTCATGGTCTGAGTGACCAGTTTGAAGAGTTCGCGGGGGCGATTTAGGGCACCCTTGATAGCCTCAGAAAAATAGTTTTTCTTGGCTTCGAAGATTTGCTTGTAGTATTTTCTGGTAATTGCTTTGTAGACCGCGAGGTTCTCGTCTGAAGAGCTTCTTTTCCAGGCTGCTTCTGCCCTTCTGCGCTCTTGCTTCAGTAACGCCAGCTGGTTGTTGAACCAGCCGGAGTTATTTTTCCTGATCTGGGTCTTTCGTTTCGGCGCTATCAAGTCAGCTGACTGCAATAGTGCTGTGTTTATGGCCTCCAGTGTTTCTTCCGCTGTTTGGTGCGGATGAATTGTGTTTATTTTTCCC
The DNA here is from genome assembly GCA_029574335.1 of Rana kukunoris. NCBI lineage: Eukaryota > Metazoa > Chordata > Amphibia > Anura > Ranidae > Rana > Rana kukunoris. The sequence goes on along the minus strand of CM056052.1, from coordinate 62,502,808 downwards.
CCTAACGTGGCTTTGAAGAGATTTCCGAGTGGAGCTTCTTCTGACATCTGGTCCAGTGTGTTGTCACTGGATTTGATGTTTTGGTTAAGGGGGGGAATTCGGAAATAATGAATTTAATTGCATGGTGATCTGTCCATGGCAATGGTTCATTTTCCAAGATTTGTATTTCCAGATCTTGTCTGAAAATAAGATCGAGCGTATGACCTGAAGCATGTGTGGGCCCACATACTAGTTGCTGAAGCCCTAATCCTTCCAGATGGTTGATGCAGGAGTCGGCAATGGGGTCTTGCGGGGAGTTGGCCCAGAGATTGAAGTCCCCGAGCAGCAACAGGTGTTTGCTGTTCAGGGTATAAGTGGAGACAAAGTCCGTCAAAGATGGGAGCAGCTGCGATTTGGGGCCAGGTGGCCTATAGCAGAGTAGAATCCGGACGGTCTCCTGGCCGTTTACTTGCAGTTGAAGAGTAAGGGTTTCCATGAATGGAAGAGGGTTTTGGAGGCTTGGTTTTGTGATCGCAAGATGCATCTTATGGATCACCGCCAGTCCTCCTCCTCTTTGCCCTATTCTGTTTTCCGTAATAATACGGTAGTTTTCTGGCACCAATTCTCCTAGAATGGTGTTACAGTCGGCTGTGAGCCAGCTCTCTGTAATAAAGAGGCAGTCTAAGTCATGTTGTAATAAGAAATCGTGGATTTCTAATCGGTGTTTTACTGCCGATCTCGTGTTGACCAAAGCACATGATATGTGCTTGTGCCGGGGTAAATGGCGATTTCTGGCAGTCGATCGTCGATCGATCCTCAAAAGCCGCAGATTTCTAAGGGTTTTTTTGGTGGCGGCCGGCAGAATTGCGGCAAATCGACCGAGATCCCAAATGTTCTCTGCCGAGTATTGCCGAATAATCATGACCGCTGTGGAACCAAGGGCGGGGGGGGGGGTGGATTCATAAATATAACTAAATCCTCTGATCCTGGTTTGGTCCAGAGGAAGGCGAAAAAAACCCTGACCACGCAGCGCCAATATGCTGTGGTAGGGAAAAAAAAATTCCTTCCTGACCCCTAAAGAGGCGATCGAGCTGAGTCCTGGATCAAGTTGTAATGACAGGATGGGGCAGGGTGGAGCAAGATGGCCGCCGACCTGGCAGCAGAATCCAGGCTGGGGGGGACCAGGCTAGGGGGTACCAGGTAGAGAGGCGCCTGGGGGCTAACAGAGATGATCGGAGGGCAAGGGGGCTCTATTGGGGCAGGGGGGGGCTAAGTGGCTCAAATAGTGTGGTAGACCCGACTGTTGGGGGGTGGAGAGCAGCGCCGCTAGGCCACGGATGAAGCCGCGGCCTTTCCTAAGTAGCGGCTGCCGCGAACCTCCACCGGTCGGCGCGGATGACAGAAAACACCGCTCCCGAGGGCAGCGGCGGTTTTGTGAGCTAGCTGCCGGCAAGGACGCCTGCGGGGGGTGGAAGTAAGGAGCGGGGAAGAAACCGTGGGGATTGGGGAGGCTGCTGCGGCTTGTCCTGAAAAGGACGGCCGCCTGCTGCTCCCAAAAGAAGGCTTACCAGGTCCGGTGCACCGGGGGAAGCTGTGGAAGTCCAGGAGGGGGGAAGAGAGGCTCGTCCGAGTGGCTAGTGAAGGGTGGATGGATGACAGGGAGGTGGAACTCCTGCCTGCCTGTCTGTCTGTGAGGCCGAAGCCGCACAGTGGGAGGACCCTGCACTATCCCTGAGAGACTCGTTGGAGAGCGTCCTACTCTCTCGGTGTCTGACTCTGACTGGTCTTCCGTACATACGTTTTCTCTTCTGTATGCGTTCCCTCCACTGCAGATGATTCCCCGCCTTATACGGAGGATCCGGGTGGAGCGCAGGCCTGTGATCCTGGTGGCCCCAGCATGGCCCAGGAGGGCTTGGTACGCACTCATCGTGAAAATGTCAGTCGGGGCGCCGTGGCCGCTCCCCCTGCGCCCAGATCTGCTGTCTCAGGGCCCAATCTGCCACCCTGCTTCACAGCAGCTAAATTTGACGGCTTGGCGGCTGAATCCCTAATTCTTAAGGGCAGAGGCCTCTCAGATCAGGTCATATCTACGTTGATTCAGGCTAGGAAACCGGTCTCCAGAAATATTTATTACAGGGTCTGGAGAACCTATGTGGAGTGGTGCGAGTCTCAAAAATGGCATCCTCGAAAGTTTTTTATTGACAGGATCTTGCGATTCCTCCAGATTGGCGTTGACAAAGGGTTGGCTCTTAGTACTCTAAAGGGGCAGGTGTCGGCTTTATCAATATGGTTTCAAAGACCCTTGGCCACCCATTCGATTATGAAAACCTTCTTGCAAGGGGTCTTGCATGTGAATCCCCCTATTAGAGCTCCCCTCTGCCCCTGGAATTTAAATCTGGTCTTGTCAGCTTTACAAAGGCAGCCGTTTGAACCTCTGACAGAAATCCCTCTTGTGCTACTAACCCGAAAGTTGGTTTTCTTGGTGGCTATGGCTTCGGCCAGAAGGGTTTCCGAGCTGGCAGCCTTGTCATGCAGGGAGCCATACCTTATTCTGCATAAGGACAGAGTGGTTCTGCGGCCTCAACCTTCTTTCCTTCCTAAGGTCATATCCAGTTTTCACTTGAATCAGGACCTAGTCCTACCATCCTTCTTTCCTACTCCCCAGTCCAGAGAGGAAAGACTGCTTCATACTTTGGACGTGGTTCGAGCCATGAGGGTCTATCTCAAGGCTACAGAGAAGATTCGGAAAACAGATGTGCTTTTTGTTCTTCCGGATGGCCCCAAGAAGGGTCAGCCGGCTGCCAAGTCTTCCTTGGCTAGGTGGATTAAGCAGCTGATTTTTCAGGCCTATGGCCTGAAGCGCGTTCCACCTCCCTTATCAGTTAAAGCCCATTCTACGAGGGCCATGAGTGCCTCCTGGGCGGCACACCATCAGATCTCTATGGCACAGGTTTGCAAGGCGGCAACCTGGTCTTCCGTACATACGTTTACTAAATTTTATAAGTTGGACGTTGCAAAGGGTACGGACGCAGCATTTGGGCAGGCGGTCCTACGGGCAGCAGTATAGAATCCTCTGGTCCGGGTCACGCCCCTTTTTTTCTGTTGGTGGAGTTACTTTACTTCCTGATAATTTTTTATTTGGCTATTCTTGGCCTTACGGTCTCCCTCCCTTCATAGAGCATTGCTTTAGGACATCCCAAGTGTAATGGCTATGCGCTCTGTGTCCCGTGATGTACGATAAAGAAAAAAGGATTTTTAATAAACAGCTTACCTGTAAAATCCTTTTCTTGAAGTACATCACGGGACACAGAGCTCCCACCCCTCTTTTGGGGAACATTGTGTAACCTCGGAGGATTGCTTGCTACAAAACTGAGGCACTCCCAGTGGGAGGGGGTTATATAGGGAGGAAACTTCCTGTGAAATTGATTACACCAGTGTCCACACCTGAAGGTACCCATATAACCCAAGTGTAATGGCTATGCGCTCTGTGTCCCGTGATGTACTTCAAGAAAAGGATTTTACAGGTAAGCTGTTTATTAAAAATCCTTTTTTTATGGCCTCTATTGATTTTCTGTTTGCTAAACAGGTCTCCATAAGGACTTCAATCAGTGGGATCAACTCATCGATGGTGAAGGAGAATTTGTCATCCCAGGAACCAACCTTGATCTACCTCCAGCACAGACTGAGAACTCTAAATGACCCACAGTGATAACAAGTGCCCCGCAGCCTATTACCTCCTCCCTACCATGGGAGCATTCTACTCTGTGATGGCAGACAGAGCTGTGCCTTGTCCATCGGACACCCAATACTAGTGACTAACTACTTACTGTGCAGGAATGAGAGACTTTCTATAGTCGGATTTAGTGTTATGAAGAACATTTGTTTTTTACATTTTAACTTTTGTACATGATGGGCTTTGGATGGCTGTGGTGTAAGTGTTGGACTCCCTTTATAGGGGTGTATTATGCCTTTCAGCAACATCACAGGCCAACAAGCACCATGCCCTGTGATGGCACATCAAATGCTGCTTTGCCTTACCAGTGTGAACTATACCACCTAAAATAATTCTATGGTGCTTTTTATTGTATGTGAGCTGTTTTCCACACACCAGTTAAGTTAAATAATACATAGACAAGAACTCAGATGAAGAAATAGCTGGACACTGTCCTTGTAGCTCTCAGGTATTCATAGCAACAGAAACTCAACTGGCATTATCTTCAATTTAGACTACACGTTTTGTGGTCCTCTTGGCTGTACGAGTTCTGGCCAAATGCTTTACATTGCAAAAAGGGTTTAGGGCAGGGGTCTCAAACTGGCGGCTCTCCAGCTGTTGCGAAACTACAAGTCCCATGGGGCATTGCAAGGCTAACAGTTAGGCGTCGTACACACGACCAAGAAACTCGACGGGCAAAACACATCGTTTTCCCCGTCGAGTTCCTTGTTCGGCTGTCAAAAAAATTGTCCATCGAGGAAATTGAGAACATGCTCTCTTTTTGGCTCGACCGGTTTTCTCGGCAGAATACGTCTCCCATCGAGTTTCTTGCTGAATTCTGCCGAGAAAACCTGGCCCATACATCTGGGGTGCCAAGGTTCTCCATCACTGTCGTAGGGTAACAACACTCACTTCACCGTACTCAGCGGAGAAGCAGCATTGCCAACCTAGGCTGCATTTCTTATTTGACTAACAATCACCTTCTTCTCTCCTCAACTCTGTTACACAGAGGGAAGTTGTTTTGTTGTCCACAAAAGAGAACTGGGAAGGCTGATGACAATGCACAAAAAAGGTGCAAGCACACAGGATGTCTGGCTAGGTCAAGAGATATATTTTGTACTTGCAAAAAATGTACTTGGCCTGAAAAACTTCTAAGCTGCGATATAGTAAGCCCTTCCCTCTCCTGATTGGCTCACTTGCTCTGACTGACAGCAGCAGGGGGCAATGGCTTATGCTGCTGCCAAAAGCCAAGGCTCTTGTGGACATCGCTGGATCAAGAATGCATGAAGGTAAAAAACCTTGTGCCTTTACAATCACTTTAACATACACTTGTATTGCTGTAAAATGTGGAAACCAACGGCAACAACACTACAATCTTGAAAATAAAGACTTGCTGCTTGTGTACATATTTTTATATAAGAATACAGTGAAGATGCGGATCAATTTCTCGCAGTGCCATACTTCTGTAAATGGATTAGGTGACTAATGTTTTCTTTTGTAGAGCATGAGAATGGATTTGGTCTTTGTACTTATGGATTCCCCTAATGATTAATCAGTATGTAAATCAATCATTGTCACATGAGGTATATATCTGTCTATCTGGCCATTGCCAACTCAGAGGGTTTTTTCAGTTTAAATGCATAATGCACCATGCATAGCTGGCTCTGTATCTCCATCTTCTGTGTAAACAATACTCAGGCTGTTTATAGTGCTTGGTGAGATGATCTCTGTTCAGATACAGTGCACCTCACAGAAATCTAATATGCAGTATATGTATGGTTGTGCTGCAGTACCTCACTTCACAAGCAGGTGATATTACAAGATATTTTTTATAATTACTTCTGTTTATTGTAAAAATATATCTTTAAAAAAAATTAATAAAATCAAAATGTTTGCACATAGTTACTTTTAGGCCGCGTACACACGATCGAACATGTCCGCTGAAACTGGTCCGCAGACCAGTTTCAGCAGACATATCCGATCGTGTGTACGGCCTAGCGGACAGGTTTCCAGCAGACAAAAGTTTTAAAACATGCTTTAAAACTTGTCCGCTGGAAACCTGTCCGTCGGACATGTCCGCTGGTTAGTACGCCTAACCAGCGGACCGAAATCCCCCGCATGCGTCGAATGGATTTTACTTCCTGGTTTGGTGACATTGCGGCGTCAACGTCACCACGCTGGCTGTCCGCGGGGATTTTGTTTTTTTTGGGTCGTTTTTTTAAAGACAAAAAACAACATTTTGCCCACACACGATCAATTCAAATGACGTTTTAAAAAAAGACGTTTTTTTTCATCGCAAAAAACGACCGTGTGTACGCGGCATTAGTCTTCAACTGACTGCATACGCAAGCGGCCACCTTATCTCAAAGTGGGAGCCCGGACAAACACTCCATCTCCTGGCTTTCATAATGCAAAACATGTTCCCCTCTATAGTTCAGCAAGGGGAATGCACTATGATATGGAATTCAGAGAGATGTTGACCTGGAACTTAAGTTTTGGTACCTTATTTTACCAGGTTTGATGGATCCCAATCTATCAGGAGAAGGCTTAAAAGTAAAATTTTCTACTAAAAACCATATATAGGCACCTCCATATCCTCTTCATATTTAGTGTGCCCTTCACACAGACCTTAAAGTGGAGTTCTACCCACTTTTTTTTTCCCCCTTAAAAATCATAAAATAAAAAAAAAAAATATTGAAAAAAAAAAAAAAAAACATTTTTTATACTCACCTGTAAGGGTGGTTGCTATGCGGAAGTGGCTCTTCTGCCTCTTCTTCCACCGCAGAGGATCTTCAGGCTCGTCCTACGTCACTGTGTCTTCTTGTGAATGAGCCGTGCTGCTTTTTGGGAACTGTGCGTATCCCAGGAGGCAGCCGCTCATTCACAAAGCGCCGTGCAAGTCGCGCATGCGCAGTAGGAAACAAGCAGTGAAGCCGTAAGGCTTCACTACCTGTTTCCCTTAGTAAGTATGGAGGTGCCAGGACCTGCGATCGTCGTCGGGGGAACCGACATCGCGAACGGCTAGGACAGGTAAGTGTCCTTATCAAAAGTCAGCAGCTACACTGTTAGTAGCTGCTGACTTTAAAAAAAAAAAAAAAATGCGGGTGGAATCCCACTTTAAATACAGTCCAAACCCATTCCCAATTTCAACCGTCGGCTGAGATAGGGAGCGTATACTGGCACAATATCAGATTCTGTAGGAATGAATGGGAGAATCATCTTGGCTCTCTCATTTATTTCTTATGAAACTCATTGTCCGGCTTGTGTACTGCAGCACAGGAGCCTGGCCAGAAATAGATGTCCACACTACCTTGACTGGCAAAGAGCAGTGAGCCCATGCTACATTTGTTTTGAGGGCATACAGTATAGAAGGAGGTATGGGAACCTATAAGTGGTTTATAAGTTAAAAAAAACAATGGTTATCTGCAAGCACACTAGAACCTGCCCATTTATTGGTAGGGTACGTTTTTCGTAACTCTATGCTACAAGGATGGAAAGTTTTGTAATTTTTACTGAAAAGCCCTCCATCAGTTATTTTATGATAAGGTGACGTCGTTGTGGACCTGTAAGACATTAACAGAACTGAATATTTGTCTGACCTGCTCTCTCCTGCAGTGTTAATATAGTTCTGTCACCTACTACCTGAAATTATTCCAGGAGAACACAGGAAATTCATCTATATACATTATGGCTTGAGAAAATGAAACAATGTAGTGTGGATGTTATTATGTGAATTTGATTAAACTTTGAAAATGTATTTCTGATTCTTAAATCCAAAAACTCAGGTCCCTGAAATGGCTGGAGTTGGCATGCTATTTGTTCACTTGTCTAGCATACAAATTTATGGGAAAGAAAATCCCACTTAATGCAGGTCAAATACAATTTTGAACGATCTCAAAAGTGTCTAAAACTGATGTCATTGACATGGGCCCTCATAGTATAATTTTTTATTTATTTTTTCAAATATGACATTTTGTCTTGTTTTTTAACAAAGACAAAACATAGACAGTACAGTTCAGTGGCATCCACAACCGAAAACATACATGAGAAATTATTTCGATAACAGCAGGTCTGATGTCTTAACTGGACATATATTGGTAATTTATATCAATGTGAACGGTGATGTCTTTATCTATAACGTTGTGTAACTCAAAACGCTGGTATCGTAAATCCTAAAGTGGGTAAGGCCACTACCTTCCCACGATTGTAGGTTCCAATGAACTGTCTGAGCCCCGGCCACTAATAGATCTGGGAGAGAAAAGAAGAAACAAGGAAAAGAGAGAAGATGAAAGAAAGGGAGAGAAACAAGAATGGGATGGGAAAAGAAATGATGAGAGAGAGAGAAAGAGCGGACCCGAATGTGGTGGACTCGTCCCCCCTCCCAGAATAATTTAGCTCTATTTGTGAAGGTTGTTACTATTGTTTATCAGATTTTGTGCTTCTCTGCACATGTTGCTGATCCTAAACATTGTGCACACTGCTGATCCTGAAAGCTCAAAACTGTAGTTTTACGGTGTCATCTGCCATTGCCAAATGGCACAATAACGTTTGGTTCTGCTTAGTCTGGGTATGTATCAATGCTGCCATTTACCTGCAGCAATTATCAGTGTGCAAATAGAACAAAACTATATACAGGCAGTCCCAGAGTTACAAAATATCTGACTTGGATACAACTCGTACTTACAAACGGAGGGAGACAACAAGAAGTGAGAGGAAATCCACCCCTAGGAAGGGAAATTCACTGTAAGATTCATCATGAAAAAGGTGTCTCCACTGAAGCATTATTACAAATCCCTGCTTCCACGACAACCCAAATTTTCAAAATCCAATTGTCACAGGGACAGAAAGTGAATGGGGAAATCTTCTGAACAGTGGTGCAAACAGGAAAACAAATGCTACAGAGGTGTTAAACCTTCCCGATGCTATCCAAAAAAAATGATTTTTTTGGGCTGGAGTTACACTTAAAAATGACTTGTGTATAGTCTTCTTCTACACATATAGAGCATTGGGTTTGCTACCCTACAAACTCCTAACTCTGATGTAAGACCTGCAGTGATGGAATTCCAGGCTCTAACCAAGCCTAAAGTGGCTACTGTACCACCCACCTTCTATCTACCCTTTAGAACAGGGGTCTCCAAACTTTCTAAACAAAGGGCCAATTTACTACCTTTTAGAAATTACAGGGGGGGTTGACAGAAAATGGTATCAGCCAAAGGAACAATGCCCCATCAATGATGTTAGTGAGAAGACTAATAACCCATGTTTGGTGTTAGTGGAGGAATTGTGCCTCAATATTGGTGTCAGTAGAGAAATAGTTTCTCATCATCGGTGTCAGTGGAGGAATAGTTCCATATCAATCAAAAAAAGAGAGAGGGTGGGGCCTAGTAACACCCCCTGAAAAACCCTTTTGGTGAATCAACCACGAGCTGCCATAATAAATTGTAAACTTTATTGTTATATGAAAAGGTGTGAAATTGTGGAGGGTTGGGGGCGCTAGATACTAATAAAATAATAGGTTAAAAAACCCTATTTGACACATTAAATAATGAATAACAATATTCAATAAAAATGCAGTCCATGCAATTTGTATTAGATATAAATTGTGTAAATGTGCAAACAGAATGTCCCGACGATGCAATCAATGAAAATTCCAATTGAAGACACTGAGTATGTGCATAAATGTTGCTTGATGTGAGGTGGATTAGCAAAGTGGAAACCTTCACCATAAAGTTAACATTGCACCCGACGTGATCAGATATAAGATGGCTCCTTACCAGCATTAATTGACTCTTTAATTAAAAATAAGTCAATAGCGCTTAAATGGGAAACTCCTTCCAGAAACCAAGGTATCCAGTAATGCAGCCAAATCCAATAGTATATACATCGGAATAAAGAAAAACTGTAATAGTGTAATACTGTTTATTAAAATGGTTGAAAACCTTACTGAATCTGGTGCCCCGATCCCGGCACTGAGGCTGAAAGCGTGGGTCAGTAGTGAGAGAGGGTCTCCGTCGCTGTGTGCTTCGCCGCACGCACGCTGAAGCACAGTATTAGTATCTAGCGCCCCCTACCCTCCACAATATCATTCAGGTCACTGATTTCAGGGAGGCTGCTGTTAACATTTTGATATTTATTTATCCACATTTTAATTTTATACTGTGATCATTCACTTTATTTCTGTGGCGCGAGATTTACACCAACTCCAATATGAAAAGGTGTGTTAAAATTCCACTCAATGTTAAATGATACATATGAGGAATATTACCCTATGAAACCCATCAACAAAAAACATACATACAAAACAATGAAAATTAGATCTCCGCTACTTATGTATGCTTTCTTCCTCCCGCAATGATGATGATACAGAAGTGGGGAACAAATTGCAATGTCCAACTGTGTAAAGCAGTCAGTAGTTTCTCTGCTAAGTGTGGAGGTGGTTTGTTTCAGCTGTTTGATTTCAAAAGGTCTCAAAAGTCCTTACATAGCAGACTTATAAGATCAGTCAGCAGGTGGCAAAAGTGCCAAGATGGAATGCACATATAGCTGGATCGCATAGTGCAGCGTGGGGTTGGTCTAGCGTCCCCTCCGTTGATGCATTTCCTGCTTCTAACCATGCGCTTTTTCAAGACAATAGTCATCAGTGGTGTCAGCAGGAGGAATAGTGCCCAATATCAGTGGAAAAAATTGTGTCCCGAGGGCTGCATATGCCTATATGCAGCCCTTGCCTGAGCAAAGGGCCGCAGTTTGGAGACCCCTGCTTTAAAAGGAAGATGCTTATATTTAAAGGGGTTGTAAAGAGAATTTTTTAAATAACAAACGTTTTACTTGCCTCCACTGTGCAGCCCGTTTTGCACAGAGCGGCCCCCCGATCCACGTCTTCTGGGGTCAATCGGCGGCTGACTCTGGTCCTCCTCGCAAGAAATTTCCACCTTCATGCGAGCAAGCTCCCATGGTGGCAAGTTCTTGCAGGCATGCTCCCAATGGCTGTGCTGCTTTCAATCCATCCACTCAATCAATGGCCAGGCTGATCAGCGAAGAGGACGTCGGGGGCGAGCACCGCAGGTAAACAGGCTCAGTTAAGTTAAACGGGGGGGGGGGGGGGGGGGCTGGTATTGTCGGATGTTTTTTCACCTTAATGCATAGTCTCCTCGGATTTTGGTCCGATGGTGTGTACACACCATCGGACGAAAATCCCCTCGGACTGAGGATGCGGTGACGTGGCGGTGACGTTGACGCCGCCACGTCACCACTCCAGGAAGTAAAATACTTCCACGCATGCGTCGAATCCATTTGACGCATGCGGGAGATTTATGTCCGCTGGTTAGGCGTACTAACCAGCGGACAGTTCCGACGGACAGGTTTCCAGCGGACAAATTTCAAAGCATGCTTTGAAATTTGTCCGCTGGAAAAACCTGTCCGCTAGGTCATACACACGATTGGATATGTCCGCTGAAACTGGTCGGCAGACCAGTTTCAGCGAATATATTCGATCGTGTGTACGCGGCCTTAGATATCTCCTCTCCCCTGAAGCCGGCCATTGAGATCACGTGGCTGGACCAAAGCGCCCTGAGAAAAGGTAAGTATAAGCATCTTCCTTCTACAGTGTAGTTAGAATAGGAGTTATGTGGGTGGGAGCAGTTTTAAGCTTAGAGCCTGTAATTCCACTTTATTTTTTATCCTCTTTTATGGAAATCTGTTATGGGAGAATTATGAAAGCTGACATTGCTTATAGCAAGCCTGGTTGTTATCTAGTATCAATACTCTGTACCACTGGTCAGAATAAGCACACAGCATGTGAGGGCTGAACTGATCTACATGCTTGTTCTGAGTAACGACAAAGTGTAGAAGAAATTGGGCCAATAGCCAGGTAAGTAGGAGGAGGTCGGCAGTGACAGCCCTTGTATATTTTGAAAGGTAACAATATTATAGGTTTAATTTGATTCTATGCAAAAGGTCATTTATGGTGTCAAACTATATGTGCCATTTAAAAAGGAGATCACTTTATTTGTACATTATTTAGTTCCCGATAGAGCACTTGCCACTTCTTACTGGGTGCCTTTAACCACTTGAGATCCGCGCTATGGACAAAAGACGTCCACAGAGTGGGTCTCAAGTGCCGGTTAGACGTCTTTGGACGTCCTGTAATTGTAATTCCCCGCGCGCGCCACTGGGTGGCGCGCAGCGGGGAAAAACAGTGCACGGCGCATCGCTGTGGAGCCGATGCGTGTGCCTGGCGGCCGCAATGTCCACCGGGTACACGCGATCGGTGGTGACAGCAGGGACGTGGAGCTCTGTGTGCAATATCGCAGTCCCAATAAAAATCGCAGATCGCGCCATTACTAGTAAAAAAAAAAAACAATAAAAAAATAATAATTCTGTCCCCTATTTTGTAGGCGCTATAACTTTTGCGCAAACCAGTCGCTTATTGCGATTTTTTTTTTTTTACAAAGATACGTAGAAGAGAAGGTATCGGCCTTAACTGAGAATTTTTTTTTTTTTTTTAATTGGGATATTTATTATAGCAACAAGTAAAAAAAAAATATATATTTTTTAAATTGTGGCTCTTTTTTTGTTTATAGCCCAAAAAATAAAAACCGCAGAGGTGATCAAATACCACCAAAATAAAGCTCTACTTGTGGGGAAAAAGGGACGTCAATTTTGTTTGGGAGCCACGTCGCACAACTGTCAGTTAAAGCGACACAGTGCCAGAAGCTGAAATTTCGCCTGGGCACGAAGGGGGTTTATGTGCCCAGTAAGCAAGTGGTTAAACACTTACAGTGCTGTCAGACAGGGCGCCAATGATTGGCGCATGGCCACAAGGCGCTAGTAAGGAGACAGCCTTTTTTTTTTTTACTTCAAATACACTTTTTTAATGTTCATTTATCAGGCCACCGCTGCATTATGGGATGTCTATATCACATACCTCAGGAGGCAATGCTTTGGATTTTGCTTATATTCAGCAGCTCTCTGCCAGCTGCATGTGCTGGCTTTCATTTCAATATGTTGGTGTGGTAGCAGAGCACAGTAAGCAGGACTTTGCAAGACTCCATTGACTAGTATGTATTCTTATAGGCAAAAGTTATGGAATTTCAATATTTACAATAGGTAGGGTGACGTTCCTTCTAAAGGTAAACCCATGTGTTTCAAATCTGCTGGTAAGGAGTTAGTGCCAAAATCATTGGTAGTGTCAAATTACATGTTCCTAGGAATCCTTACAACACACTTTTCTGCTACTTTGTCTACTGTGGCCAAAGTGGTTGACTTTAAACCAGTGGTGGCCAGATGTGGCCCTTTGCTTGGCTTTATCCAGCCCTTGGGACTCTATTCATTCCAGTAACACCAAAAACAGGGCATAATCCCTGTCACTGATACCAGCACTAGAGCACCATTCCTCCCACTGACACCAATGACAGGGCGCTATTCTTCTCACTAATGATAAGGCATTATTCCTTCCCCTGATACCAACAATGGGGCAATATTCTTCCTACGAATACCAATGTGTTTATTGCCACTGATGCCGGGACATTTTCTACTCACACTGGCCACAGTCCGGCCCCCTTAAAGACAGTAAAAGGGCCCTTTGTTTAGAAAGTTTGGAGACCCCTGCTTTTAACAATAACACTGATATATACAATCACTTAATTGTGTAGGGTATTAAAAGTTGCTGAAAATAAGAATTGTTCTTTGTCCATTGAGGAACACAGCACTTCTACCATGGGTTATATTGCCCCCTACAGGAAGAGTAGATACTAATCACACAGAACTGGAGGGCCCAGCTTCTAGGAGTTATTACCCCTTCCTGAAATTTTGCCTTTTTGCAACCTTTAGCTGCTGGTGGATTCAAGAGAGATCTCCAATCCTGGAAATTTCTCTAGTCAGCCATTGAGGATAGATATTCCCAATCCACTGTATTAGTGTTCTCACTACACACCCTCTGCAGTGGCCATGTCCTTCTCTAGGCACAGTAAATGCTAGAAAACCACCTTCAACATAATAAAAATAACAACATTGTCATTAACCACTTCAGCCCCGGACCATATTGCTGGTCAATGACCGGGCCACTTTTTGCAATTCGGCACTGCATCGCTTTAACTAACAATTGCGCGGTCGTGCGACGTGGCTCCCAAACAAAATTGGCATCCTTTTTTCCCACAAATAGAGCTTTCTTTTGGTGGTATTTAATCACCTCTGCGGTTTTTATTTTTTGCTCTATAAACAAAAATAGAGAAACAATTTTGAAAAAAAAAAAAAAATAATATTTTTTACTTTTTGCTGTAATAAATATCCCCAAAAATATATAAAAAAATATTTTTTTCCCTCGGTTTAGGCCCATACGTATTCTTCTACATATTTTTCATAAAAAAATCGCAATAAGCGTTTATTGATTTGCGCAAAAGTTATAGGGTCTACAAAATAGGGCATAGTTTTATGGCATTTTTATTAATATATTTTTTTTACTAGTAATGGCATCGATCAGCGATTTTTTATCGGTACTGCAACCTTATGGCGGACACTTCTGACACATTTTTGGGACCATTGGCATTTTTATAGTGATCAGTGCTATAAAAATGCATTAATTACTATAAAAATGGGAAGGAAAGGGGTTAACATTAGGGGATGAACGAAGGGGTTAATTATGTTCCCTGTGTGTGTTCTAACTGAAGGGGGGTAGGACCAACTTGGAAAAATGACAGATCGCTGGCATTTCCCCCCCTGACAGGACCGGGAGCTGTGTGTTTACACACACAGCTCTCGGTTCTCACTCTTTAACGAGCGTTTGCGGGTGCCGGCGATGATCAAACACACCAGGCACGCGCGTTGGGACCAGGGTCGAGCGGGGGGCTGAATCGCAAGATGATGTAATATTACGTAATATTGCGCAGCCGAGCCGCCCTATAAGGGCGGTTGGTCGGCAAGCGGTTAAAGACAAACCAAAGGTCTGGACAGCAGCTAGACACACATACCAAGGTTGGCTAATACACACTCAAGGAGTAAAGCCTCGTACACACGCTCGGTTTACTTGGAAAGAACTAGCAAGAAAACTGCTGGCAGAGCTTTCTTGCCGAGTATACCGTGCGTATGTACGAGGCTTTCAGTTATCTCGTCAAGAAAACTGCCTTAAATCTCGACAAGAAAACTAGAGAACATGTTCTCTATTTTCTCGTCATGATTCTCGGCAGTGTTTTCCTGCTGAGAAACACGAGAGTGTGTATACTGTCGCCGTGGAAACCTGTGCATGCTTGAAATTACTTTGACGCATACGCAGTAGCTTCCTAGGCATAGGTAGGGTGCAGCAAGATGGCGGCGATGGCATTGAATGTGATGAGCGCATTCTCGTCGTACGCAATGACGTCACCGCGTTCTTGCCATTCAAGAGAACCGCGGTTCTTTTGAATGGAGTGTCTGTGCACTCGGGCGACAAGAGATTCTTGCCAAGAATCTCATCAGAAAAAACAAAGTTTTATTCCTGACTAGATTCTGGCCCGTGTGTACAGGGGTTAACCCTTTCTAAAGAGCCCTTTCACACTGCTTCTAAAACAGCCGATAAAGTGCCAGTCGTTTTTGCGGTGCTATTTGGGCGCTAGTGGGGAGCTTTTTTTAAGGTCAACAACATGACCTTAAAAAATAAATAAAAAATATCAGTTTTGTAGCACTTTTAAGGCGCTTTGGAAGCAGACTCATTCACTTCAATGGGCAGGGGCGTTTTTGGAGCACTTTTTACAGCGCTCCAAATACGCCCCAAAGATGCTGCTTGCAGGACTTTTTCTACCGCCCCACAAGCACACCGTTCTAGTGTGAAAGAACCCCAAAAAAAATAGGATGGTCTGGGAGAATTTATTCGGATAAAAGTCTCTCGCCTCGCACCGAATGAAGTATGCCATCCATTTGCAGTAATAAACTTTGCAAGAAGTAGACTTTCTATCTTATGGCATTGTGGGAACCATCCTATCTCACAGAACCTGGGCTTCGACAGCCAACAACCATGAGGCCGGAAGGTAATTCAGATCTGGTTGATCTGAAAGAGCCTGAGTCTGCCAGGAGTTTCATTAGGTCAGAGTGACAAATCTGGTAGGGACAGTCCAGAACTACAGTTTATTGTCAAAAGTATTGTGACACACGCATCCCAGTCAAGCTTCTCCATGTCTTTATGAACCTTGCTTTGTGAACTAGTATGCAATCATATTGGAACAGGAAGGGGCCATCTCCAAACTGTTTCCACATAGTTGGGAGCATGAAATTGTCCAAAATGTCTTGGTAGGTTAATGCCTTAAGAGTTCCCTTTACTGGAACTAAAGGGCCAAGCCCAACCCCTGAAAAACAACCCCACACAATAATACCCCCTCCACCAAATGATTTGGACCAGTGCATAAAGCCATGGATTAGCTAGTTTTGGGTGGAGGAACTTGACTGGCCTGACTTCAAACCGATAGAACACCTTTGGGGTGAATTAGAGCAGAGGCTGCGAGCCAGGCCTTCTCGTCCAACATCAGAGTGCCTGACCTCACAAATGCACTTCTGGAAGAATGGTCATGCATTCCCATAGACACACTCCTAAACCTTGTGGACAGCCTTCCCAGAAGAGCTGAAGCTGTTATAGCTGCAAAGGGTGGGCAACTAAATATTGAACTGGGATGACAATAAAGTTCATGTGACTGTAAATGCAGGTGTCCCAATACTTTTGACAATATAGTGCATGAGGACAATAGTAATGCCCTCCATCTTGATCCTGTGAAGCAGATGAGGAAGGAAATTCAGGGAACGGAAGGCACAGATCAGGGTGAAATCATGCCACAGAACCACAACAGCATCCACTGCTTCTGCTGGGGGTTCCCTGTACCTGGAGAAAAACCTGTCTAGTTTGTTGTTGAGTCTGTAGGCCAATAGGTCCACTTTCAGCATCTCTCACTCATTATATATATATGGGTATAGTGACTACCCCCTCAGGGCCTGCTGACGTCTGTAAACATCAGAAATGCGTTGAACAACTTCTGGACAGAAGCGTCATTCAAGTCTAGGACTGCAGAGTTTGCAGTGTCTCCTGGCAAAGAAAACTTCTGACTTCAGCTGTGTCTAGTCTATGACTAGACCAGTGGCGGTGCGTCCATAGGGACGCAGGAGCGCCGCCCCCTCTGGCTCACTCACAGCCAGTAAAATATACAGATTTATACACTGTATGAATCTGTATATTTTCGCCGCTGCCGTCCACCGTTCAGCTGACCGGACATTGAGCGCCGGTCAGCTGAATAGCGGCAGCTGACTGGCTGTGGGGAAGTGCCTATCAGGGCCAGCGGGGCTGTAGTCGGCTTCCTGAAGCTCATCCTCGGACGTACCGGCCGTGCGTCCGAGGGTAAGACTGACAGGCGTAATCTGATTGGCTGAAGCGTCATCGAGGGCAGGACGAGGGACATCGAGGGACGTAGAAGCCATAAAGGTAAGTGCCGGGGGGGGGGGGGGGGGGTACTGTGCACGGTGGCTACAAGTGGGGGCACAGTGGTGACAATTGGTGGCACAGTGGCGACAATTGAGGGCACAGTGGCGACAATTGGGGGCACAGTAGCTACAATTGGGGGCACAGTGGCGACAATTGGGGGCACAGTGGCGACAATTGGGGGCACAGTGGCTGTGTTTAATGGCACAGTGTTGACAATTGATGGCACAGTAGCTGCGTTTGATGGGATGGCACAGTAGCTGTGTTTTGATGGCACGGTGGGTGCGTTTTGATGGCATGGCACAGTGGCTGCGTTTTGATGGCACGGTGGGTGCGTTTTAATGGCATGGCACAGTGGCTGCGTTTTGATGGCACGGTGGCTGCGTTTTGATGGCATGGCACAGTGGTTGCGCTTTGATGGCACAGTGACTGCATTTGATGGCATGGCACAGTGGTGACAATTGATAGGTACAGTGAGGCTGCAATTGTTTTTATTTTTTTTCGTTTGCGCCCCCCCAAAAATTTGGAGCACCAGTCGCCACTGGACTAGACTAAGATATTCCAAGCACCTAACCAAACCTCTAAAAGGTCTGGATTGTAAAGGCTATTTTATCTGACAACTATTCCTTAAGCAAAAGGTTGTCTAAATATCCCACAATGGTGATACCCTGAGAATGTAATAAGGCTGGCCCACAAGGGCCAGCACCTTGGAGAATATCCAAGTGCAGAAGATATCTGAAGGGGCTGATTGACTAAAGACAAATAGGGGTTGATTTACTAAAGGGAAATCCACTTCGCACTGCAAGTGCACTTGTAAGTGCAGTCGCTGTAGATCTGAGGGGAAGCTCTGCTGATTTTATCATCCAATCATGTGCAAGCAAAAATGCTGTTTTTTATTTTCTTTGCAGATCTATAGCGAATGCACTTGTAGTGCAAAGTGGATTTGCCTTTCGTAAATAACCCCCATAAGCTGTTCACTTTTCAAGGGAAGTTGCACTGTCCAGGGGAATTTTTTCCAGACGCGAGTAGAAGAGAGCCGATCGGCTGCCCCTCTTACTGGGGGGGGTTTGTGCTGATCGATTATCAGCACAGCCCCCCGAGGATGCCCACTGGACCACCAGGGATGCCTACTGGACCACCAGGGATGCCCCTAGACCACCAGGGATGCAAAACACAGGTATGCTACCTTAGACCACCAGGGATGACAATGACATAAATAATGGATGCCAATCAGTACCCACAATGGGCATCACTGATTGGCAGGCATTGTTTGGCACTGATTGACATCCTCTAGTACAACATATACGTTAGTGCCACCTATCAGTGCACATCTATGCCACCGACCAGTGCCCATCCATGCCACCGACCAGTGCCCATCCATACCGCCTATCCGTGCCCATTCATGCCGCCTATCAGTGCCCATCCGTGCAACATATTAGTGCCCATCAATGCCACCACATCAGTGCCACCTCATCGGTGCCCATCAGTGCCCGTCAGTGCAGTACAATCAGTGAACGAGAAAACATACTTATTTACAATGTTTTATAACAGAAACAAAAAAAAAATCTTCTAAATTTTCTGTCATTTTTTTTGCAGAAAATAAAAATCCCAGAGGTGATCAAATACCACTAAAAGAAAGCTCTATTTGTGGGTACAAAATAAAAATTTAGTTTGGGTACAGTGTAGCACAACCACGCAATTGTCATTCAAAGTGCAACAGCACTGAAAGCTAAAAATTGGTCTGGGCGGGAAGGTGTAAAAGTGCCCAGTATGGAAGTGGTTAATAAAGAAACCGAGCTAATAAAATTCTATGACATCCAAAAAGCCCAAAACAATCTACAAAAGTCTGTGTACAAACACGGACCTGAAGACTGTCACTATGTTTCCAGAAAATAAATTAAACTGCCGGAGAGTCTTGTAGCTTCCATGGTACCATCTGGTAAAGTAACAGCTGATAAAAACTAAAAGGGCAAGGAAGTGCATAGACCTAGCACAGTGAAACCCTTTATTTATCAAATAGCAAACATATACTATTGCACTCACATGTGAAGGTTGTATGGATTACCTATATACACCAAGATGCAGGCTTGAGTGGACCTCAGTGTCAGCAGTGTAGTATAAAATCTTCCCCTATCAGGTATCCCTTGGCTGGGTAGACAGCGGCCCTGTGCCTGTCAGTTATGTCCCACAGGTTAGGGATCTTATGCTAAACACAGAAACAGGGAAATGCGCATGGGGATTAGTGCAGTGCCAATATAACCAGATCAAAGGTTAGAGTTAGAAATACATTTTTTATTACATCATATGTCAAATAAATCACAGAAAAACAATCACAATCACAACAATTACAGTCCTTATGCTACACACAGTGGGCCAGATTCATGTAGAGTTACGCCTGCGTATCAGTAGATACGCTGTCGTAACTCCGAATCTGCGTTGTCGTAACTTTAAGCGTATTCTCGAAATGAGATACGCTTAAATCTTGCTAAGATACGACCGGAGTAAGTCTTTAAGTGGTTTTTGTAATTTGGCACTGCCTTACTTTTACAATTGCGCAGTTGTGCGACGTTGCACCCAAACAAAATTGACGTCCGTTTTTCCCCCACAAATATAGCTTTCTTTTGGTGGTCTTTGATCACCTCTGCTATTTTTATTTTTTGTGCTATAAACAAAAGAAGAGCGACAATTTTGCTATAATAAATATCCCCAAAAATATATATATATATAAAAATACTATTTTTTTTCCTTTTTTTTGGGCAGATATGTATTCTTCTACATATTTTTGGTAAAACAAATCGCAATAAGCGTATATTGATTGGTTTGCACAAAAGTTAAAGCGTCTACAAAATAGGGGATAGTTTTATGGCATTTTTAATATAATTTTTTTTTTTTACCAGTAATGGCGGCGATCAGCAGTTTTTATCGGGATGGTGACATTATGGTGGACACATCCAATGCTATTTTGGGACCATTGTCCGTTATACAGTGATCAGTGCTATAAAAATGCACCAATTACTATCTAAATGACACTGGCGGGGAAGGGATTAACTACTAGGGGGCGAGGAAGGGATTGAGTATGACCTAGGGAGTGATTCTAACTGTGGGGGGCGCCCTACTAGTGACATGACAGTAATCACTGCTCCCGATGACAGGGAGCAGTAGATCACTGTCCTGTCACTAGGCAGAACAGGGAAATGTCTTGATACCCCGTTCTGCCTCTCCATGACACGATCGTGGGCAGCTGGCTTAAAGGGGACTTAGCTGTATGCCCATTTGCCTACCGCTACCATTCTGCCGACATAAATTGGCATGCAGCTGTCGGCAAGTTGTTAAGTCTGGGCTATGACTAGTCCATGCAAGGACAGTCACCTTTTTCTCATTCAACAGTCATTTTTTCTGTGTGCTTTGGTTCAAGGTCATGTTGGAAGTTAAACCTTCTTCCCATTGATAACTTTCTGGCAGAGGGCAGCAGATTATCCTCCAGAATTTGATAGTATTTTGCTACATCCATTTTTCTTCTATCCTGACAAGTGCTCCAGTCACTGCTGCAGAGAAACACCCCCATTACAGGATATTACCACCTCCATGCTTTACTGTAGGAATGGTGTTATTTGGATGGTGAGTTGTAATGGAATTCCGCCAGACATATCGTTTGATGTTGAGGCCAAATCAAATTTTAGTCTCATCTGACCTTTTCCCATGTGGTCTTAGACTCTTCAAGATGCGTTTTGGCAAAGCTCCTTTGTGACTGCATGTGTAGTGTCTTTTGTCCTGCAACCTCCCCATACAAACCACATTGCAGAGAATTTGTGATATTGTTGTCACATGCACACAATGACAACTCTTTTTCATAAATTCCTGCAATTGCTTCTCTGACTGGTTCCTCCTGGCTCTTTCATCCAATTTGGAGTGATGTCCAATCCAGGGAGGGTCTGTGTTGTACCAAATACTTTCTACTTCTTAAAGGAGAAGTCGAATCAAAGCTTGCTTGGCTGTACTCTTGTGGATCACATGAGTGTAGTTCGTTCTGCACTCCTGTGACCCGTTTCCAGCTGACAGCAGGCCGAAGACCACTGTCGGCAGATAACACAGAGCCAGTCCAGGCTCGGGCAAGATCATGACAATGAAGTTGGGATCCGCCCACATGTCTGGACAGACACACAGCTCAGCCTTTCAGCAAGCCATTGAAAGCCTGAGTCGGCCGATCCCGCCACCAACACAGCCCCACGGTCCAGTGCTGCATCCACCTAGGCAAGTACGATTCTTAAGGGAAAAAAGCCACACATCTTTTAATAATAGACTACACTGTGCTTCTAGGCATTAATAAAGCCCATGACATTTTTTTTGCATCCATCTCCTGGCTTGTGCCTGTCCACAACAACCCCAAGATCTTTTGACAGTGCCTTAACAACCATAGTTAATTGTTTGGTTCAATTGCACTACCGGGGATTGAAATTCTCCAGGAAAGCTCTTTTCATACTGAGCTAATCAAAATGACCACAGCTGATTACAGTTGAAAATCAAATGGCTTTGTGTGCTATGAAGAAGGTGATTAGCTATATGTAGGTCCCTTAAAAAACAGCTATATGAAACCATGGTTATCCTTTAACTCTTTTACGGTCACTGTCGTATGTTTTTTTTTTTTTTTATCAAAAAGCTTTTATTGAGCAAAAAAAAAATAAAAAATAAAAATAGGTAGAATACACATACAGTATATTATTACAATTATTGGGTGGTATCTCACAAAGTACAGTATTATTTCATGTCTGTGCGGGAAAAGTTGTGGAGCAGATATAACAGTACTGTTCGTAATTAGGTGTCATAGAGCATAAACATGTTGCACCAATGCAGTCAAGTTAGCAGAGGGTTTTACACACACTTCTGGTAGCTGGTGTAGGAAGGCATCCCAATACTGTGGCAACATCATCACTGTGCTGCACAAAAGTGCAATAGCTCCACCAACTACAGACTGCCTGCACAAAATTACAAGAGGGGGGGGGGGGGGGTGGATACAAGACCAGTCACCTTGCAGAAGAAGAGTAAGCAGTAGTAACCATTTTTTTTATTACAAAAATCTCCTGCGCTAAAGTTTTATGATTACTGCACTGATCTGAAATAAAAATACAAAACACACCAAGATTCAGGGAAGAATACATATGCCTTTTTTATTTTGTCTATATTTGCTTAGCTTTAAAGTGTTTGATCCTGCCATTATCAACACCTATTAGAATGTGAATATGAGTTAACTTGACTTCACAACTACTTTAACTATACATTTAGCCTAGGTTTAACACTATTTAAGGTACTTTGTGCCACAAAGTCCCTGACCCCTTTTTAAAAATGCACCTGCATGGAACTGCATGTTGCTTTGGCCCTATTTGGTTTCACAGTTACCTTACCCACACATATATCAACCTAGGCTTAAAGGGGTTATAAAGGTTTGTTTTTTATTTTCTAAATAGTTTACTTTAAGCTAGTGCATTATTGGTTTTCCTTACCTTTTCCTTCAATTTCCCTTCTAAATGTTTTTTTTTCTTTGTCTGAATTTCTCACTTCCTGTTCCTCCTCAGTAAGGTGTTCAGTAAACTGTTCTAAATGACTTTCCACCGATCGGATGATGTTGGAAAGCTTACTGAGGAGAAAAAGGAAGTGAGACATTCAAACAAAGAAAAAAAAACATTTAGAAGGGAAATGGAAGGAAAAGGTAAGTGAAAAAACAATGCACTAGCTTAAAGGAAACTATTTAGAAAATAAAACACAAACCTTTACAACCCCTTTAAGGCCCCATTCACACCATGTTTGTTTTGTTTTGTGAACACAGAAAAACCCTGCGTCTTGCTTGAGGTGCCATTAATTCTCAATGACACCCCAAACACGGCTAGTAAATGTGCGTTTTATCGTTTTGACAAATGTGTAAAAATGCATGGTAAAAAAAAAAGTGTGGGAACTTCTTTTGGCACGCTAGTTGTGCATCGGGAATGGACTGTCCTATGCTGTCGCACAAAAAAAAACCTCCCCAAAAAAAGTGCAGGAAAACGCACGTTAGCACGAAGTGTAGGTGTGAATGGAACCTTAGGGATTATAAAACTAATAAGGTGCAACTACAAATATCCTGTGAATTAGGTCCAATGTTCAGCCTTATTACTGCCATTTTACTCTGCAGGTGGAAGTTCTGTATACAGATACATCTCATAAAAGTTAATTTAGTTGGGTAATTCAATTAAAAGAGTATAATTCAAGCTTTTTTTTATTTTAATGATTACAGCTAGTGAAAACTCGAAATTCTCAGAAAATATGAATGTTACATAAGACCATTAAAAAAAAAAGATTTTTAATACAGAAATATTGGCTTACTGAAAAGTATGTCTGTGTACAGCATAGTGTGCACTTGGTACCCTAGTCAGGGCTTCTTTTGCATGAATTACCACATCAATGCGGTGTGGCATGGAGGCAGGGCCAATGATAAGGCAGTACAGCCAGCCCTCCTGTACTTGGCCTAGGTCTCATCAGTTCAAAAGGGGGGCCTGGGCACCTGCCAAGCAGGAGAGCCAGCAGTATTGCCTTATTTCTAAAACTTGTGCAGTCCTGCCGGCTTCTACTTTTCTTTTCTTCATCCTGCTGCACTGCAGGGGTATCGGTACTACTATCTGCACCACCTCCGCTCCTTTTGTCTGGGACCCATGTGTGCCCATTTCCCCCTCAGTGCTGCAGTTTTCCCTCCTGTTCCGAAGGCAGCTGCTGAGGACACACAGGGGGGAGCCGAATATCTCTGAGCATGTCAGGAACCCCCGTACCTCTTGTCAAATAAACGTGTAAACCGCATTACTAGGAATCAGAGGTTTCACTGTACAGTTATATACAAGTTTCACTGTTTGAGTTGAATTACTGAAATACATTTATTTTTTGATATTTAAATTTTATGAGATGCACCTGTATAATGTTGGTGTAATAACTTTTCAGCTCCACCCACTGTGCTTTCCTGACCAATAGAGAAGCCTGCATTCCAGGGGGAGTACTGCGCAGCTCTGAAAATCTATCTGAAAACTCTCAAATTTCCACTCAGACTAAAACCCCATAGACATGATCAGACTTTTTGACAACAAACTTTGAAATGAGCAGGTTTTCAAAAAAATCTGACTGTGTGTACGCTCCATCAGACAAACTTTCGTTTTTTATTGGACAAAAGTTCTCTCTGCAAGTGGACAACCTTTTCGGTAACAAAAGTTCTACCGTGCAAAGTCCTATCGTGTGTACAGAAATCCATTGGACTTTAGTCCAAAGTACAAACACGCATGCCCAGAACCAATGTTGAAACCAACCATCAAGTTGACCAAAGGGTGGCGGTAAAAGAGCTGAAAAATCATGTGATTTCGGGAAAATTTGCAGAAAAAGTCCTGCCGTGTGTATGCTATAGGTGTTCCCGGCCAACGCCCTTCAAACAAAAATCAACGGAAACATTTTTTTGAAGTCCTACCGTGTGTATGGGGCTTTAGAAGTCTATTTATTATTGTGTTCACCCAAGATTTACCCATTTTTGCAATGAGTATAAAACTTAAAGCGGAACTTCAGTAATTTGTTCATCTTTCCATCTAATAAATTCTGTGCTCTTGTTGCTTTAACTTTGGATAGTAAAACATTTTTTTCATGCCAGTATATGCACCAGACTGCACATTATCCTAATGAAAATTAAGATTTTTCAAGTGTCAGAATTAAAAACAACACCACAGAAATACATTGAAAACGCATACAAAAAAAGCATCAAAAATGTGTGTAAACAAAATCAGTTGCACATTGTTTTAATGAAATTGAAGATTTTTAAAATGTCAGGATAAAAAAAAAATAAGAGGAAAAAATATATGTAGGAACACATTGAAAATGCATAAAAAAATTGTGTAAACACACCAGTTGCACATTATGCTAATGAAAAAAGATTTTTCAAACGTCAGAATAAAAAACACACAGGAACACATTGAAATCACAACAAAAATGTATCAAGTACTAATGCTTTTAACAAAAGCACAACCTGCTTTTTTTTTTAGCCCAGAATGTACCAAAATGCGTGTAAACGCACCACAATGCACATTATCATGATGAAAATATTTATTTTTCAAGTGTCAGAATAAGGAAGAGGAAAAAGCCACATAGGAACACATTTAATATGCATCAAGTTCCAAAGCTTTTAACAAAAGTACAACATGCTGCAATTGTTTTTTGTCTGGAACACTTCAAAATGTGTGTAAAGGCACCAGAATGCACACTGTCCTAATGAAAATAAATATTTTTCAAGTGTCATAAAAAAAGAAAGATAAACACCCATATGGAAAATGCATCACAAACGTGTCGGTGTAAAAGCACCAGATTGCACATGGTCCTAATAGAAATAAATATTTTTCAAGTCTCAAAATAAAAAAGGAGGAATAAAAAAAAACACATTAGAACTCATCAAACCTGTGTTTATCATACCAGAATTTACAATGTCCTGATGAAAAAAAAGTTTTTTCAAGTGTCCCATTAAAAAGAGGAAATATAATGCACTGAAAATTCATCAAAACTGTGTGTAAAACGCATCAGAATGCAATAAAGATTTTTCAACTGTCAAAAAAAAAAAAAAGGAAAAAAATGCACAGGAACACATCAAAAACGCCTGTAAAAGCACCAGACTGCACATAATCCTAATAAAAATATTTATTTATTTCAGGTACTTATATAACACCGTCAATTTACACTTTACATATACTTTATACATGCTTATCAGTCCCTGCCCTCAAGGAGCTTACAATCTAGGGTCCCTAACTTGCATTCATACATACACATAAAATAAAGATTTTTCAACTGACAAAATAAAAAAAGATGAACAAATGCTTAGGAATAAACGCACCAGTATGCAAACTGTAATAATGAAAATAAAGATTTTTCAAGCTTCAAAATAAAATAAAAAAGGAGGAAAAAATGCACAGGAATGTGTCAAAAATTCCTCAAAGACGAGTGTAAACGCACCAGATTGCACATAATTCAAATAGAAATAATGGCCCAGATTCACAGAGAATTAGATTCTCGTAGAGTATCAGAAATACACTACGCTGCCGTATTTTACCTGGCTCTACGTGGAATCCAGGTAGATTTTGTCCAGTAAACGACGGCGGCGTAGTCTATTTCTCCCGTCGCAATCCATCTGCGCGAGTAGGGGGCGTGAAGCATTTAAAATAGGCGCGTTCCCGCGGCGATCGAACTGCGCATGCTCCGTTCGCAAATTTCCCGCCGTGCATTGCGTGAAAACACGTCGTCACGTCGTAGTAGCGTCGTTTACTTACATTCCTATTCCCGAACGAGTTACGTTAAAAAAAAAAAAATTCAAAACGACGCGGGAACGACGGCCATACTTTACATGGGTTACGCACTGTTAGACCAGCAAAAAGCTCCTCTAACATTACGTAGCCAAAAAATGACGTAGGCGATTGCGAGGGACACTCGTACCTTCGTGGATCGCCGTAAAAACTAATTTGCATACCCCGACGCATGAAAACGACGCAAACTCCTCCCAGCGGGCGCAAAAATATCGCAGCGTAGATCCGAAGGCTTACGAAGACGTAAGCCTCTCGGATCGAAGCCCGAAGCCGCCGTATCATGGTTTGAGGATTCAAACTAGTGATACGGCGCGCGTAATTTGAAATTACTCCTGTCTAACACCAGTTAGACAGGCGTGATTGCTCTGTGAATCTGGGCCAATGATTTTTCAACTGTCAAGAAAAAAAAAAGAGGAAATAATGCATAGGAACGCGTCAAAAACTTGTGTAAACGCACCAAAACTTCAATTGTTCTTGTGAAAATAAAGATTTGTCAAGTTTCAAAATCAAAGAGGGAAAAAAATGCATAGGAATGTGTCAAAAACGCATCAAAAGCCTGTAAACACACCAGACTGCACATTGTTCTAATGAAAATAAAGATTTTTCAAATGTCAAAAAAAAAAAAAAGAGGAAAAAAATGCAAAATTGATATTGTCCTGGTGAAAATAAAGATTTTTAGCTGTCAAGATAAAAAAAAATGGAAAAAATGCATAGGAGCGTGTCAAAAACATGTGTAAAGGCACCAGAACTGATATTGTCCTGACAAAAGACAAGTGTTTTTGTTGTGCAGCCTTCTACAGCAGAGAAAAAAACTGACAGAGCTCCCCTAGCAACAGTTACT
Source organism: Rana kukunoris (assembly GCA_029574335.1). Lineage (NCBI taxonomy): Eukaryota > Metazoa > Chordata > Amphibia > Anura > Ranidae > Rana > Rana kukunoris. Next base: position 62,475,503 of record CM056052.1, on the reverse strand, counting down.
ATGACAGCAGCGTATCTATAAACAGAACATCAGCTGCAGCACACAGCTGTCTATAAATAGATTCACAGCCAACAGTTTTGTCAGTTGGTCTTTGGCTTTTCTCAGAGTAAGACAGCAATTGATTTGCTCCTCAGAGAGATTGATTGTTTTTGTGGATTGAGATAATTTGACCAATTTTGAAGGAGTTTTCGGCTATTTAGTCAGTGAAGACATTTAGTGACAAGGAAGAAGAATGATTTTCAGACTTTTTATCTTCTTTCTTTTTCTGCACCTTGTGACAAGTAAGTACTGATCAGTGTTACACCTTACTGTACAAATCACACAGCTAACACCGCAGGACAAGGAGTCTTATTCTCCAGGACTGGATAGTGACACTTATTCATGAAATGAGAACATTGCAGTCACATGGATAAAGATCCTTCCCCTTGGGGAAATGCTTTGTGTATGGAGTATAGTAGGGATGTGTGTATGGAGTGTAGCGGGGATGGGTGTATGGAGTGTAATAGGGATGTGTGTATGGAGTGTAATAGGGATGTGTGTATGGAGTGTAGCAGGGATGTGTGTATGGAGTGTAGCGGGGATGGGTGTATGGAGTGTAGCGGGGATGGGTGTATGGAGTGTAGCGGGGATGGGTGTATGGAGTGTAGCGGGGATGGGTGTATGGAGTGTAGCGAGGATGGGTGTGTAGCGGGTATGGAGTGTAGGGAAGTGTGTATGGAGTGTAAGTAGGGGATGTGTGTATGGAGTCGAGGATGTGTGTATGGAGTGTAGCGGGGAATATGGAGTGTATGGAATGTGTAAGTGCAAGTAGGGAATGTGTGTATGGAGTGCAAGTAGGGAATGTGTGTATGTGCAAGTGTATGGAGTGCAAGTGGGAATGTGTGTAGTGCAAGTAGGGAATGTGTGTATGGAGTGTAAATGTAGGGTGCATAGTGTGTATGGAGTGCAAGTAGGGAATGTGTGTATGGGTGCAAGTAGGGAATGTGTGTATGTGCAAGTAGGGAATGTGTGTATGGAGTGTAAGTAGGAGTGCAAGTAGGGAATGTGTGTATGGAGTGCATGTGTGTATGGAGTGTAAGTAGGGTATGTGTGTATGGAGTGTAAGTAGGGAATGTGTGTATGGAGTGTAAGTAGGGAATGTGTGTATGGAGTGCAAGTAGGGAATGTGTGTATGGAGTGCAAGTAGGGAATGTGTGTATGGAGTGCAAGTAGGGAATGTGTGTATGGAGTGCAAGTAGGGAATGTGTGTATGGAGTGCAAGTAGGGAATGTGTAGTGTGTGTATGGAGTGCAAGTAGGGAATGTGTGTATGGAGTGCAAGTAGGGAATGTGTGTATGGAGTGCAAGTAGGGAATGTGTGTATGGAGTGCAAGTAGGGAATGTGTGTATGGAGTGCAAGTAGGGAATGTGTGTATGGAGTGCAAGTAGGGAATGTGTGTATGGAGTGCAAGTAGGGAATGTGTGTATGGAGTGCAAGTAGGGAATGTGTGTATGGAGTGCAAGTAGGGAATGTGTGTATGGAGTGCAAGTAGGGAATGTGTGTATGGAGTGCAAGTAGGGAATGTGTGTATGGAGTGCAAGTAGGGAATGTGTGTATGGAGTGCAAGTAGGGAATGTGTGTATGGAGTGCAAGTAGGGAATGTGTGTATGGAGTGCAAGTAGGGAATGTGTGTATGGAGTGCAAGTAGGGAATGTGTGTATGGAGTGCAAGTAGGGAATGTGTGTATGGAGTGCAAGTAGGGAATGTGTGTATGGAGTGCAAGTAGGGAATGTGTGTATGGAGTGCAAGTAGGGAATGTGTGTATGGAGTGCAAGTAGGGAATGTGTGTATGGAGTGCAAGTAGGGAATGTGTGTATGGAGTGCAAGTAGGGAATGTGTGTATGGAGTGCAAGTAGGGAATGTGTGTATGGAGTGCAAGTAGGGAATGTGTGTATGTTGTGCAAGTAGGGAATGTGTGTATGGAGTGCAAGTAGGGAATGTGTGTATGGAGTGCAAGTAGGGAATGTGTGTATGGAGTGCAAGTAGGGAATGTGTGTATGGAGTGCAAGTAGGGAATGTGTGTATGGAGTGCAAGTAGGGAATGTGTGTATGGAGTGCAAGTAGGGAATGTGTGTATGGAGTGCAAGTAGGGAATGTGTGTATGGAGTGCAAGTAGGGAATGTGTGTATGGAGTGCAAGTAGGGAATGTGTGTATGGAGTGCAAGTAGGGAATGTGTGTATGGAGTGCAAGTAGGGAATGTGTGTATGGAGTGCAAGTAGGGAATGTGTGTATGGAGTGCAAGTAGTGTGTGTATGGAGTGCAAGTAGGGAATGTGTGTATGGAGTGTAGCGGGTATGTGTATGGAGTGTAAGTAGGGTATGTGTGTATGGAGTGCAAGTAGGGAATGTGTGTATGGAGTGTAAGTAGGGGATGTGTGTATGGAGTGTAAGTAGGGAATGTGTGTATGGAGTGCAAGTAGGGAATGTGTGTATGGAGTGCAAGTAGGGAATGTGTGTATGGAGTGCAAGTAGGGAATGTGTGTATGGAGTGCAAGTAGGGAATGTGTGTATGGAGTGCAAGTAGGGAATGTGTGTATGGAGTGCAAGTAGGGAATGTGTGTATGGAGTGCAAGTAGGGAATGTGTGTATGGAGTGCAAGTAGGGAATGTGTGTATGGAGTGCAAGTAGGGAATGTGTGTATGGAGTGCAAGTAGGGAATGTGTGTAGCCGGGATGTGTGTATGGAGTGTAGCGGGGATGTGGGTATGAAGTGTAGCGGGGATGTGGGTATGAAGTGTAAGTAGGGGATGTGTGTATGGAGTGTAGCCGGGATGTGTGTATGGAGTGTAGCCGGGATGTGTGTATGGAGTGTAGCCGGGATGTGTGTATGGAGTGTAGCCGGGATGTGTGTATGGAGTGTAGCGGGGATGTGTGTATGGAGTGTTGCGGGGATGTGTGTATGGAGTGTTGCGGGGATGTGTGTATGGAGTGTTGCGGGGATGTGTGTATGGAGTGTAGCGGGGATGTGTGTATGGAGTGTTGCGGGGATGTGTGTATGGAGTGTTGCGGGGATGTGTGTATGGAGTGTAGTAGGGGATGTTTGTATGGAGTGTAGTAGGGGATGTTTGTATGGAGTGTAGTAGGGGATGTGTGATGCCCGTAGATCCAACCACCCTCAGGTACCCACCTCTACTGATATATTCTCAGTGCAGGTGCCCATAGATCTAACCACCCTCAGTACCAACCTCGGATGGCACATTCTCAGTTCAGGTGCTTATAGATCCAACCACCCTCAATACCCACCTCTGATGGCACATTCTGAGTGCAGGTGCCCATAGCAAGGTACCCACCTTGCTATGGGCACATTCTCAGTGCGGGTGCCCATCAAATTGAATGTAATATTTACTGGCTACTGAAGCGGTGCGTTTGCAAACCATTTTTGGGGTGATACCTGCAGCAGTTTGCATGAACAGAGTGAGATTGTGATACGGTGCTAGAAACACAAAGGAATCTGTGCCAATCCCACACCACCATCAGTTTGAACCGGGATCAAAACAACTATTATTTAAAAAAAAAAAAAAAATCAAAAAAGGAGCGGGGTGGAAACTTTTTTCAAGTGACTGAAATGTTACCAATTACATTTTTCATTTGGGAAGTTCGATTAGTTCCACAAATCAAATGTTATAAGCAAACAAAATTTGGATGTGAATGCAGCTCTAAGGGCCCTTTCACACTGGTGCGTTTTTGCCGCGTAGAGGTAAAAATGGCGCTATTAAAACGCTCACAAAACGCTCCCCATGCCCTCTCCATTAAATGAATTAAAAAACGCTGTAAAAACGGAGCGTTAAAATCGCGGTAAAACAGCGATTTTACCACGTTTTTAATTCATTTCAATGGAGAGGGGCATGGGGGGCGTTTTAATATCGCTATTTTTACCGCGAAAATGTGGGAAAAACGCACCAGTGTGAAAGGGCCCTACCAATTTCAATGGAGGCATTCACACAGGTGCAGATCCAGAACACAAAACTGCATCTGAAGACATGCTATACATGTACACCATTGAAAAAAAAGAACAGGACAATTTTTACACATTCAAAAATTGATCTATTTATTGATCAAAATGCGGGAATTTTTGTTCCTTGCTTTTAAGATCATTATATTGTTTACGGTGGTGTTGGGGTCATGTAAATGAGGTTGCAGTGACTGATCACTGGGGGAGGGGAGATTGAGAAAATGATTCCCCATGGTTCATGACGCCATTCTCCAGTCCCTGTCATATACCGGGCAGAAAATGTTAGAAATGTGTACTTGTGCTTTACGATTGACTGAAGTTTAGAATATAAGCTGAAACTAATCAATGTTTTCTTCTTTCCCCAGGTGTAGAAATAAAAAGCATTCAGACCTACCACCATGAACTGAATGTTACAGCGGGACAGCAGCTGCTGATCCCATGTCATTTCGAATTGGATGAACCTCTCGGAGGTAATAAAATTAGAGTTCAATGGAGTGTGAAGCCACCAGACAAAGATGAATTTCAACCAATCTATCAGTTTGCAGATACCACACACCTGGCTGTAAAAGATATCAACCATAGAGCAAGGATGCACGGGGCAGACGTGTCCCAAGGAGATTGCTCCCTTGTGATTGATCCGGTTCATCGCGATGATGCTGGCACGTACGATCTACGCATCACCATAAACAAAGAAGAGTTCCCAGGAGACACAAGAGTCGATGTTCACATCAGGGAAAACCGTAAGTATTACAGCCTATAGAGACAGTGTAAATGTAATAAAATATTTCTATCAATGCCGGATCTTGCTGCCAGAAGCTGGATGCAAGATCCTGGGCAAAATGTATGTACTCTGCATGCATGTAAACGTTTCTGCAACGATTACATATGTACAAGTGTATAGTGTATGCACACCATTGGTCGCTAGGAGTCATGTGCCTACTGCATCCTGGCAACGAGATGAGCTTTTTAAGTGCTTTCGATGGAGTTTCTTCAAGTTTCTGAGGCCATTATCGAAATATACCACGATAATAGTGTCATACACATTTTCAATTGAAATGCTACAAGTATATGCAATGGCTACAGGTTAGGGGCACACGGGCGCTGCAACCTCCCCCCAATCCATGCATCCAGCTCCAAATCTGCATGCAGGGCGCCAGATATATGGATTCCAATGAAGGGGGGGCTCTACTAGGCTTCAAAAAAGGGTGTTATTTTTTTACGCATTAAAAAGTTTATCTATTTAGTGATTAAAACACAGGAACTTTTGTTCCTTGCTTTTAAGATCATTACATTGTTTACGGTTGTGTTGGAGTCATGTAAAGGAGGCCTAATGGTTGCAGTGAGTGATCACTGGGGGGGGGATTGAGAAAATGATTCCTCATGGTTCATGACACCATTCTCCAGTCCCTGTCAGATACTGGGCAGACAATTTTAGAAATGTGTACTTCTTTTTTTTTTTTTTTTTTACAATAGACCAAAGTTTAGAATATAAGCTGAAACTAATCAATGTCTTCTTCTTCTTTCCCCAGGTGTACAAATAAAAAGCATTCAGACCTACCACCATGAACTGAATGTTACAGTGGGACAGCAGCTGCTGATCCCATGTCATTTCCAATTGGATGAACCTCTCGGAGGTAATCGGATCCAACTGGCATGGAGTGTGAAGCCACTAGGAAAAGATGAATTTCAACCAATCTATCAGTTTACAGATACCATACAGCTGACAGTAAAAGATTTCAACAGTAGAGCAAGGATGCACTGGACAGATGTGCGCCAAGGAGATTGCTCCCTTGCAATCGATCCGGTTCATCGCGATGATGCCGGAACGTATGATCTCCGCATTGCCATAAATGGAGAAGCGTTCCCAGGAGACACAAAAGTCGATGTTCACATCAGTGGAAGCCGTAAGTATTACAGCCTATAGAGACAGTGTAAATGTAATAAAACATTCCTATCAATGCCGGATCTTGCTGCCAGAAGCTGGATGCAAGATCCTGGGCAAAATGTATGTAAATGTTTGTACAACTATTACATACGTACAAGCTTATAGTGCATGTGCACCATTGGTCGCTAGGAGTCATGTGCCGACTGCATCCTAGCAACGATATGGGCTTTTATTGTGCTTTTGAAGGAGTTTCTTCAAGTCTGAGGCCATTATCGAAATATACCACGATGATAGTGTCATACAAACGTTCAATTGAAATGCTACAAGTATATGTAGTGGCCGTAGGTCCATTAGAAATACATGGGCGCCCCCCCCCCCCCCAGCAATGCATCCAGCTCCAAATCTGCATGCAGGGCACCAGATATATGCATTCCAATGAAGGGGGGCTCTAATGGGCTTAAAAAAAGGGTGTTTTTACGCATTCAAAAATGTATCGATTTATTGATCAAAACACAGGAACTTTTGTTCCTTGCTTTTAAGGTGTGTTGGGGTCATGTTAATGAGGCCCAATAGTTGCAGTGAGTGATCACTGGGAGAGGGGAGATTGAGAAAATTATTTCTCATGGTTCATTACGCGAATCTCCAGTCCCTGTCATACACTGGGCAGAAAAGGTTAGAAACGTGTACTTGTGCTTTACGCTTAAACAAAGTTTAGAATGTAAACTGAAGCTGGTGAAACTAATCATTGTTTTCTTCTTTCCCCACATGTAGGAATAAAAAACATTCAGACTTACCACCATGAACTGAATGTTAAAGCAGGACAGCAGCTGGTGATCCCATGTCGTTTCCAATTGGATGAACACCTCAGAGGTAATAAGATCAAACTTCAATGGAGTATGAAGCCACCAGACGGAGATGAATTTCAACCAATCTATCAGTTCGAAGATACCACACAGCTGACAGTAAAAGAAATCAACAGTAGAGCAAGGATGCACTTGTCAGATGTGCACCAAGGAGATTGCTCCCTTGTTATTGATCCAGTTCATCGCGATGATGCCGGCACGTACAATCTACGCATTGCCATAAACGGAGAAGAGTTCCCAGGAGATACAAGAGTTGATGTTCACATCAGGGAAAGCCGTAAGTATTACAGCCTATAGACAGTGTAAATGTACAAGCTTATAGCGCATGTGCACCATTGGTCACTAGGAGTCATGTGCCGCCGACTGCATCCTAGCAATCATGTGGGTTTTTTAAGTGCTTTTAAATTTCTAATGGCATTATCGAATATATACCACGGCGATGGTGTCAAACAAACATTCAATTAAAATGCTACAAGTATATGCAGTGGCCCCAGGTCCATTAGGGCCCCCCAGCCAATCATGTGTCCAGCTGGGGGGCCGCTGTTGCATACTGGGCAGAAAATATTACAAATACGTACTTGTGCTTTACAATTGTCCAAAGTGAAACTAATCTTTGTTTTCTTCTTTCTCCAGGTGTAAAAATAAAAAGCGTTCAGACCTACCAACATGAACTGAATACTACAGTGGGACACCAACTGATCATCCCATGCCATTTCAATGTGGATAAACCCCTCAGCAATAATCTGGTCCTCTTGAAATGGAGCATGAGGCCCATAGGAGAAGATAGATTTCAACCAATCATTAAGGTGTATGATACCAAGCTCCTGCCAGTAGAACACCCCACCAGAACTGTACGTGTGGACGTGCCACGAGTGCGCCAAGGAGTTTGTTCCCTTCAGATAAATCCAGTTCATCTCAATGATAGCGGCACCTATGAGGTCCACCTTGCCATAAATGGAGAAGAGTTCCCAGGCCACACAAGGGTCAATATTTACGTCAGGGAAAGCGATAAGGAGACTGGTAAGTTTTATAGCCTGTAAAGACAGTGAAAGTGTAATAAAACATGCCTATCAATGCTGGATCTTGCTTACAGAAGCTGTATGCAAATTGTTATCACTGGATGTATGTAAATGTTTTGTAACGTACGATTTGTTTGTGCAAGCTCATAGCGCAAATGTTGATTATTGGTTGCTAGGTGCTGTGAGCTGCCTGTATCCTTTAGTGCCGGTTCACACCATCGCGATGCGGGAACCAGAGCAAGTCTAGTGCCAGTATCGCATAGAACTAGCAGTTCTATGCGATACCATCGCATGGTCTGACTGCGATGCAAATTCAGCCATACAATCTGTATGGCTGGATTTGCATCGCACATACATATCATGTGATCTGCACAGCAGTACGAATCACATGCGATGTCTGACATCGCAGTAGTGTGAAACAGCACTTATAAGCCCCGTTGCAGTGCCTTAACTTGGTACGTGCTAAAGAGCCAGAAACGGTACCTGCATTATTTTCCCCCTGGCACCAACTTGTCATAGAGTGCACTGCAATGCAGGTGTGTTAGCACGTTGGAGGTCTCGTATAAAATGAATGCCCTAATGCAGGGATCCTCAAACTACGGCCCTCCAGCTGTTGTAGAACTACACATCCCATGAGGCATTGTAACGCACTGACATTCACAGACATGACTAGGCATGATGGGAATTGTAGTTCCTGAACAACTGGAGGGCCGTAGTTTGAAGACCCATGCTCTAATGCATACATGGTGCACTACTGTGCACTGTGGTATAATACATGCATGTGAAGTGTGAAGCCAGCGTTACAATAAATCAGTGATGATAAAAATATGAGGGCTGGCTTTCCTATATAACAAAACAGATCCAAAGTCTGACTTCACAACCTGAATACCTAGAAGACTCACTCTGCAATAGATTTAGATTTGTGTATAGCTTTGTTTAGAACTACTGTTTATATCTCAGATAAGTAAATGTTCCTTGCAAAATAACCTTGTTTTTTCTTTTGTGATGTGTTTCATACAGACCCTAATCAGCCAATGAACGATGAGGAATCCCAGTCACGGAAGGCAAGTGAAAATGCTGATCTGGAGGACTTCATGAGGACGGCAGAAGTTCTCCAAGGGTTAAAAGACAATTACAGCTTAATAGTCCTGCGTATCTGTGGAGGAGTTCTGCTTCTCATAGTACTATTGAGCATGGTACCAACAATCTACTTTGGGTAAGTTGATTTAGCACTTCCTATAGCTCTCAGTTCAGGGCTCCCCCTTCCACCTATAGATGGTGGGTGGAGCCAATTTTACATTGAGATAAACCCATCCCTTTCTCAAATCCCTAATTACACTTATCTTTTTCTATTTTCACAGATGTAGCTATTGCCGGCTGAAGCACAAGGCAGTGGATGATGTAAAACAAATGGAAGAGGGAAGACAGTGTGGGTTACCAGTGCCAACAACCTATGTATCTATGGAGAATTGGCACAAAGAATCTGCCCTGGCAGAGAATTGGCACAAGGGATCCAACTCCGCAGAGAGTCGGCACGAAGGATCCAACTCCGCAGAGAGTCGGCACGAAGGATCCAACTCCGCAGAGAGTCGGCACGAAGGATCCAACTCCGCAGAGAGTCGGCACGAAGGATCCAACTCCGCAGAGAGTCGGCACGAAGGATCCAACTCCGCAGAGAGTCGGCACGAAGGATCCAACTCCGCAGAGAGTCGGCACGAAGGATCTAACCCCATCCCTACATCTAGCCAAGTGAAGGTGGCGGATCCACCTCCATTAATGACAGCTGAAGAACGACAAAGAGTTTTCAAGCAAGTAAGATCAAAAGTGAGGGACTATGTAAAATTAAAAAAATACTTAAAAGGATTCCAGGGGGAAAGTAGGGGGATAAGTGAGGGTAGAGGAGTAGGAGGGTGAGGGCATGGTGGAGAGGAGTGGGGGTTTAAGGCATGGGTGGTTGGGATGTAGCTTCTAATGCAGGTGGATCCTATAGAACTGGGACCATCAGAGCACTGCTAATATATAATTTAGTTGTATTTTGGGGGGGGGGGGGGGGGGTAATACGTAAGGCCAGGATGAAGGAGGGGGAGAGGTAGGGAAGTGAGGGCAGGGTGGAGGAAAAAGTAGGGGGTAAGTAAGGGCAGGGTGGGGGGAAAAGTAGGGGGTAAGGGCAGGGTGTGGGTGGGAGTAAGGATAGATGAGTACAGGGTGGGGAGTAGTGGTGTAAGAGAGGGCAGAGTGGGGGGGGGGTAAGGGAGTAAGGGCAGGGTGTGGGTGGGATAGGGAGAAGTGAGGGCAGGATGGGGGGGTAAGTGAGGGCAGTGTAGGGGAGTAGTAGGGGGATACGCAAGGACAAGATGAGGAGGAGTGGGGGTTGAAGGCTGGGGTAGTTGGGATGCAGCTTCTCATGCAGGTGGATCCTCTAGAGCTGGGAACCTGGGACCAGCAGAGCACTGCTAATATATCTGGTCCTGCCCCTTTCTCCTGGGCAACCTTAGATTTTTTTAGTCATCTGAATTGTTTTAGGTGTAATTTGGGGGGGGGGGGAGTAGGGAAGTGAGGGCAGGGTGTGGGTGGGAGTAAGAGGATAGGTGAGGACAGGGTGGGGGATAGTGGTGTAAGAGAGGGCAGAGTGGAGGGGGAGGAAAAAAGTCGCCCCCCCCCCCAGATAATAAAATCAGCGCCTCCAGTGATTTAGGAGGTGATTTCACCACCACAGTTAAAAAAAAAAAAAAAAAGAAGAGCATATATGCCAAAGCATGGGGGCAGGGGTGGAGGAGTGGTTTTCTCCTAACATTAGGGGCGGATTGCCCCCATGCTTCCGGATATATATTTTTAGGCACAGATTGCATTAAAAAAAAAAAAAAAATGTATTTGCTTTGCAGTTATGGTATGTATTACCGTTATACTGTAATGTTCCATTCAGCTGCAGCACATATTTATTTATCTTCACAGCAACAGCGTTTGCTCCCACGTTACATAAAGCCGTGACTCCAGTGCTGTAGGAGGTGATTTCACCACCACAGTTAAAAAAAAAAAAAGAGCATATATATGCCGAAGCATGGAGGCAGCATGGGGCGGAGGAGTGATTTGCTCCTAACTTTTGTGGGAGGATGCCCCCATGCTTCAGCATATATAAATGGTGCATGTGTGCCCACCATTAGAAGTGGGTGGATGAAGAGCGGTATTCTAATGGTGGGCATACCCACCCATCAATCTTTTTGTTCTGCCCACAGGCACAATATATGCCCAACAAGGACCAGCAATGTATTGGTATGTTGCTGGACTTTGAGTGGTTATACCAGAATGATACCTGCAGTTGTGGGTGGGATTAAGAGGATAGGTGAGGACAGGGTGGGGGAGTACTAGTGCAAGAGAGGGCAGAGTGGGGGGGAACGTTCCCCCCCAGATAAAATAAAAAATCAGCGCCTCCAGCGATTTAAGAGGTGATTTCACCACCACAGTTTAAAAAAAAAAAGTTGTGGGTAGGAGTAAGAGGATAGGTGAGGACAGGGTGGGCGAGTAGTGGTGCAAAAGAGGGCAGAGTGGGGGGGGGGGGGGAACAACATTCCCCCCCAGATAAAAAAAAAATCAGCGCCTCTAGCGATATAAGAGGTGATTTCACCACCACAGTTAAAAAAAAGAGCATATATGCCAAAGCATGGGGGCAGGGGTGGAGGAGTGGTTTTCTCCTAACATTAGGAGCGGATTGCCCCCATATTTCGGGATATATATTTTTAGGCACAGATTGCATTAAAAAAAAAAAAAATTGTATTTGCTTTGCAGGTATGGTATGTATTACCGTTATACTGTAATGTTCCATTCAGCTGCAGCACAGATTTATTTATCTTCACAGCAACAGCGTTTCCTCCAGCGATACAGTGCTGTAGGAGGTGATTTCACCACCACAGTAAAAAAAAAAAAGAGCATATTTATGCCGAAGCATGGAGGCAGCATGGGGCGGAGGAGTAATTTGCTCCTAACGTTTGTGGGAGGATGCCCCCATGCTTCAGAATATATAAATGGTGCATGTGTGCCCACCATTAGAAGTGGGTGGATGAAGGGCGGTATTCTAATGGTGGGCATACCCACCCATCAATCTTTTTTTTGTTCTGCCCACAGGCACAATATATGCCCAACAAGGACCAGCAATGTATTGGTATGTTGCTGGACTTTGAGTGGTTATACCAGAAAGATACCTGCAGGTTTAGGCATCATCTTGGTATCATTCTTTTCAGCCAGCGGTCGGCTTTCATGTAAAAGCAGGGTGGAATACCGTCCCATGCGACAGCAGTTCCTGGCAGGTTGATAGGACCCAAGGATCTGTCACTGCCATCTTTACAATCTCCGCATACCAGGACCTCCTGGGCCACCAGGACCACCCGTTTCTGTTCCCCTTTGATCCTGCTCAGCAGACGCACGAGAAACCGAACTGGAGGGAAATGCATAAATTAGAGAAAACTGATCCCAAGGGGTTACCAATGCATCTAAAAATCGCAGAAATATAGGTACCTGCGACTCATCCTCTGCAGTCATAGAGTAGGCGACAAATGCAATCCAGCAAGTTTCACACTTACCAACTATAGAAATATCCGCTTTCAGTGGAAAACCTATCATGGGATTAAACTACTGTATCCGTTCCTCTAAATTATTACGGCATATGAAAAAAAGGGGGAGAGAGAAGGTCTCAAAATAATTAGTTAGAATGGAATTCAGATTAAGACTGCAAATGTATTCAATAGTTATCCATGTTTAAAAAAAATTTAATTATTCTGAAGAATACAAGTGTCTCCAGAGCACTAATAAAATTAGACTAGTCTAAAAGAGGACAGGTGGCCACCCCAACCGATCATACAACTCTCACACACTTTTACAGGGACAAGCAATGAAATCGAAGCACGCCCATGGATGTATTTTGGACTTTTGAAAAATAAGAGGTCAAATTGTATTGACTATAGTCATGGGTGCAGTTCCAGAAAAAAAACATGCAGACAGAGCTGGGACCAGTAGAGCACTGCTAATATATCTGGTCCTGCCCCTTTCTCCTGGGCAACCTTAGATTTTTTTAGTCATCTGAATTGTTTTAGGTGTAATTTGGGGGGGGGGGGGATACGTTAGGCCAGGATGAAGGGGGGGGGGGAAGTAGGGAAGTGAGGGCAGGTTGTGAGTGGGAGTAAGAGCATAGGTGAGGACAGGGTGAGGACGGGGTGGGAGTAGTGGTGCAAGAGAGGGCAGAGTGGGGGGAACAACGTTAAAGAAAAAAAAAAGTTGTGGGTGGGATTAAGAGGATAGGTGAGGACAGGGGTGGGGGCGAGTAGAGGATAAGTAGGTTATGGGGATTTTTTTAAGTCAAGTCAGTGAATTTGTGGGGGGTTTAATGGGTGTAATTTGGGGGGGGGGGGGGGAGAAGTAAGGGCAGGGCGGGGAGGGGTGTGGAGTGGGAGGGTAAGAGGATAGGTGAGGACAGGGTGGTGGGGGGGGGGGGGGAGAAGTAGTGGTGCAAGAGAGGGCAGAGTGTGGGGGGGGGGGGGGGGGAAACAACAACGTTAAAGAAAAAAAAGTTGTGTGGGTGGGATTAAGAGGATAGGTGAGGAAAGGGTGGGGGGCGAGTAGGGTTAGATTTTTTTTTAGTCATCTGAATTGAATTGTTTTAGGTGTAATTTTTTGGGGGGGGGGGGGAAGGGGGGGGGGGAGAAGTAGGGAAGGGAGGGCAGGGTGGTGGGTGGGAGTAAGAGGATAGGTGAGTACAGGGTGGGGAGTAGTGGTGTAAGAGAGGGCAGAGTGGGGGGGGGGGGGTAAGGGAGGTAATGGGGCAGGGTGTAGGAGTAGGGATAGGGAGAGAGTGGAGAGGGGGCAGGGATGGGGGGGGGGGGGGTAAGTGAGGGCAGTGGTACGGCGAGTAGTAGGGGGATACAAGCGCAAGGACAAGATGTAGGAGGAGTGGGGGGTTGAAGGCTGGGGTAGTTGGGATGCAGCTTCTCATGCAGGTGGATCCTCTAGAGCTGAGAACCTGGGACCACCAGCAGAGCACTGCTAATATATCTGGTATCCTGCCTGCCCCCTTTCTCTCTGGGCAACCTTAGATTTTTTTAGTCATCTGAATTGTTTTAGGTGTAATTTGGGGGGGGGGGGTGGGGGGTGGGGAGTGGGGGGGGGGGGGGGGGGTGGGGGGAGGTAGAGTAGTGAGGGCAGGGTGTGGGTGGGAGTAAGAGGATAGGCGAGGACAGGGTGTGGGGGGGAGTAGTGGTGTAAGAGAGGGCAGAGTGGGGGGGGGGGAACAAAGTCCCCCCCCCCCAGATAATAAAATCAGCGCCTCCAGCGATTTAGGAGGTGATTTCACCACCATAGTTAAAAAAAAGAAGAGCATATATGCCAAAGCATGGGGGCAGGGGTGGAGGAGCGGATTTCTCCTAACATTAGGGGCGGATTGCCCCCATGCTTCGGGATATATATTTTTAGGCACAGATTGCATTAAAAAAAAATTGTATTTGCTTTGCAGGTATGGTATGTATTACCGTTATACTGTAATGCTCCATTCAGCTGCAGCACAGATTTATTTATATCTTCACAGCAAACAGCGTTTGCTTCCCACGTTACATAAAGCCGTGACTCCAGTGCTGTAGGAGGTGATTTCACCACCACAGTTAAAAAAAAAAAAAAAGAGCATATATATGCCGAAGCATGAAGGCAGCATGGGGCGGAGGAGTGATTTGCTCCTTACTTTTGTGGGAGGATGCCCCCATGCTTCAGCATATATAAATGGTGCATGTGTGCCCACCATTAGAAGTGGGTGGATGAAGGGCGGTATTCTAATGGTGGGCATACCCACCCATCAATCTTTTTTTTGTTCTGCCCACAGGCACAATATATGCCCAACAAGGACCAGCAATGTATTGGTATGTTGGTGGACTTTGAGTGGTTATACCAGAATGATACCTGCAGTTGTGGGTAGGAGTAAGAGGATAGGTGAGGACAGGGTGGGCGAGTAGTTGTGCAAGAGAGGGCAGAGTGGGGGGGAACAACGTTCCCCCCCAGATAAAAAAAAATCAGCGCCTCCAGCGATTTAAGACGTGATTTCACCACCACAGTTAAAAAAACAACAAAAAGAAGAGCATATATGCCAAAGCATGGGGGCAGGGGTGGAGGAGTGGTTTTCTCCTAACATTAGGAGCGGATTGCCCCCATGTTTCGGGATATATATTTTTAGGCACAGATTGCATTAAAAAAAAAATTGCATTTGCTTTGCAGGTATGGTATGTATTACCGTTACTAAAAAAGAAAAGGAATTCAGCGCTGGAAAAAATAATAAACAATAAACAAATTAAATAAATTACAATAATGCAAGCCAGCACTGAAGAATCAATTCAAATAAAACGTCCCAAAGTAACTTCAATAACAAAAAGTGCAGCAGAATAAATACAAACATCAAGTGACATCTAAAATTAGACAAACGTGAAATGAGCAAAGAAAGTCCATATAAAGTGCACTGGTGAGAATTATCTGATAATGCTCCAATCCAATCGTGACTACGTGCAAAATAATCCAAGATCAGTGACCCACAGGACAGATCCTCCACCAGATAGTTATAGATGGCCTCTCACCTGAGCTAATCGACCCAGGGCTAGGTCACACAGCATAAACACAAACGCATCCAGGTCTTATAATAGGGATACCAAACAGCAGGCAGCTCAGCAGTTCCCGGATCCACAGAAAGGTTATGCAAATAAAAGAAGGGAAAGACTAGTGCTCTCTGTAACAAACTGTTTTAATAAAATAAAAGTATAAAACTCACATAGCTGACACTTGCGGCAGAGTGTATGGTAAAAAGCAGCATGTCCTGGATCTCCAGGTATCCGGAAGAACAGACAGCAGACAAGTGTGAGACGGCGATTGCGGGTGACGTCACGTGACTCCTCCCCTTCGTACGCGTTACGTCCCAGTGGGCGGGACTTCATCAGCGTGGGTGGAGAGAAGCTCTCTCCACCCCACGCTGATGAAGTCCCGCCCACTGGGACGTAACGCGTACGAGGGGGAGGAGTCACGTGACGTCACCCGCGATCGCCGCCTCACACTTGTCTGCTGTCTGTTCTTCCGGATACCTGGAGATCCAGGACATGCTGCTTTTTACCATACACTCTGCCGCGAGTGTCAGCTATGTGAGTTTTATACTTTTATTTTATTAAAACAGTTTGTTACAGAGAGCACTCCCTTCTTTTATTTGCATAACCTTTCTGTGGATCCGGGAACTGCTGAGCTGCCTGCTGTTTGGTATCCCTATTATAAGATCTGGATGCGTTTGTGTTTATGCTGTGTGACCTAGCCCTGGGTCGATTAGCTCAGGTGAAAGGCCATCTATAACTATCTGGTGGAGGATCTGTCCTGTGGGTCACTGATCTTGGATTATTTTGCACGTAGTCACGATTGGATTGGAGCATTATCAGATAATTCTACTCACCAGTGCACTTTATATGGACTTTCTTTGCTCATTTCACTTTTGTCTAATTTTAGATGTCACTTGATGTTTGTATTTATTGCGCTGCACTTTTTGTTATTGATGTATTACCGTTACACTGTAATGGCACAGATTGCATTAAAAAAAAATTGTATTTGCTTTGCAGGTATGGTATGTATTACCGTTATACTGTAATGTTCCATTCAGCTGCAGCACAGATTTATTTATCTTCATAGCAACAGCATTTGCTCCAGCGATACATAAAGCCATGACTCCAGTGCTGTAGGAGGTGATTTCACCACCACAGTTAAAAAATAAAAAAAAGCATATATATGCCGAAGCATGAAGGCAGCATGGGGCGGAGGAGTGATTTGCTACTAACTTTTGTGGGAGGATGCCCCCATGCTTCAGCATATATAAATGGTGCATGTGTGCCCACTATTAGAAGTGGGTGGATGAAGGGCGGTATTCTAATGGTGGGCATACCCACCCATCAATTTTTTTTTGTTCTGCCCACAGGCACAATATATGCCCAACAAGGACCAGCAATGTATTGGTATGTTGCTGGACTTTGAGTGGTTATACCAGAATGATACCTGCAGGTTTAGGCATCATCTTGGTATCATTCTTTTCAGCCAGCGGTCGGCTTTCATGTAAAAGCAGGGTGGAATACCGTCCCATGCGACAGCAGTTCCTGGCAGGTTGATAGGACCCAAGGATCTGTCACTGCCATCTTTACAATCTCCGCATACCAGGACCTCCTGGGCCACCAGGATCACCCGTTTCTGTTCCCCTTTGATCCTGCTCAGCAGACGCACGAGAAACCGAACTGGAGGGAAATGCATAAATTAGAGAAAACTGATCCCAAGGGGTTACCAATGCATCTAAAAATCGCAGAAATATAGGTACCTGCGACTCATCCTCTGCAGTCATAGAGTAGGCGACAAATGCAATCCAGCAAGTGTCACACTTACCAACTATAGAAATATCCGCTTTCAGTAGTAAACCTATGACGGGATTAAACTACTGTATTCGTTCCTCTAAATTATTACGGCATATGAAAAAAGGGGGAGAGAGAAGGTCTCAAAAGAATTAGTCAGAATGGAATTCGGATTAAGACTGCAAATGTATTCAATAGTTATCCATGTTTAAAAAAATTTAATTTATTCTGAAGAATACAAGTGTCTCCAGAGCACTAATAAAATTAGACTAGTCTAAAAGAGGACAGGTGGCCACCCCAACCGATCATACAACTCTCACACACTTTTACAGGGACAAGCAATGAAATCGAAGCACGCCCATGGATGTATTTTGGGCTTTTGAAAAATAAGAGGTCAAATTGTATTGACTATAGTCATGGGTGCAGTTCCAGAAAAAAAACATGCAGACAGTTCATTAAGGTATTACCCACAAAACATTGAGTGGATAAATAAGTCCAGTTCAACAATAGAAACCAAGGATGGGACCCCAATAATTAACCACTTAAGGACCCCCGCACGCACATATACGGCCACAGAATGGCACGTACAGGCACAAGGGCGTAAATTTACGTCCTCGCCTAAGTGCGGTTCGGGGGTCCCATCGGGACCCCCTCCGCGGCGTGCGGGGGTCCCCCTGGCTCCGGGAGCGATCCGGGATCTGGGGGCGGATGTCGGCGAATACCCGCCCCCCCGCGATCGCTCCCAGCCAATGGGAGCGCGCTCCCAACCTGCCACTTCCTCCTCCTGTGTTTACACAGGAAGGAGGAAATGATGTATTCTCTCATCGCAGCGCTGTTTCCCAGCGCTGCTGATGATGAGAAAGACATGACAAGTAAGTGTGCACCAACACAACACTGACACACACTCACATAGGCATATTAACCACTTGTGATCGCCCCCCCCACCCCCCTGTCACAGTGTCACTGAATGCAGTGATCTAATCACTGCATTTAGTGTCAGTGTGACAGGCAGTGTAAAAAAACAGTTACTGTTAGGTTTAGGATAGCCCCCCCACCCCCCTAATAAAGTAAATTTAACCCCTGATCACCGCCCTAGTTAACCCTTTCACTCCCTATTGCCAGCGTCACTAAGCGATCATTTTTTCTGCGCTGCTATTAGTGTCGCTGTTCCCGCTAGGTAGCTATTTTTTTTTATTGCGATTTTTTTTTTTTACTAAAGACATGTGGCTAAATAAATTTTGGCCTAAATGTTTGACTAAAATTTAGTTTATTTGATTTTTTTTTTAACAAAAAGTAAAAAATAGTGTTTTTTTTTCAAAAATGTCGCTCTATTTTTGTATATAGCGCAAAAAATAAAAATCGCAGAGGTGATCAAATACCACCAAAAGAAAGCTCTATTTGTGGGAAGAAAAGGACGCAAATTTTGTTTGGGAGCCACGTCGCACGACCGCGCAATTGTCTGTTAAAGCGACGCAGTGCCGAATCGCAAAAACACCTTGGGTCATTTACCAGCGTATTGGTCCGGGTCTTAAGTGGTTAAGCACTGCTGTTAATAGCTTGATCCTTCCACAAGGATAATCAATTGTGGAGGGTAACGGACAGCAAATTAGGGAAGAGCTAAAGGTAGCTGGAGGTACCATCCCAATATAACTATTCGGGGAAATTACCGTTCACCCATGAAGATTCCGTTTGATTAAGCCCACTCCAGTCTTCCGTCCGTAGGTCCCGGGACCAGCACTCAATTCAGGTGCTTTTGTATTTCCTGGTAAGTCCTCCAGCTGGAGGGTACAGCGTGCAGCCATCAGCTAGTATCCAGGACACACAGCAACCAGTAGACTTGGTTCCGGGGGTTTGGACAGTTGAAAGTGAGCATTCAGCGTGATTTCCTCATAGCATAGCACAGAGCTATGTCACTTAAAGAGGTAGGTGCAGAGGAAAAGTTCATAGAGCCTTTGGAAATAATTCCTGTGGTGGCTAGATAGGTAGCTGGTCCTGCCTCACCGCTAGTATGCGTAATGCTTAAGCTTTTCGATCGTTGTCGATCTTCTCTGGAGCATGCATCCAACTCTCCTGCAAGCGAGCAGGTCCCTTGTTCGGGACACAAACTTGTCCAGTTTCGTGTTGAACCTGGACGCAAAGAGATCCACGTTCGGGGTACCCCATCTCCGGCAAATGGCCAGAAAGACATCTAGATATAGGGACCACTCCCCTGGGGGCAATGGCTGGAGGCTTAAGAAGTCTGCCTGACAATTTTCTACCCCTGGGATGAACACCACAGATTTAACATGTAAGATATAACATGTTCCTCTGCCCACACCAGAATATGGTCTACCTCTTTCTGGGCCACCTGACTCTTGGTGCCGCCCTGCTGATTGATATAGACTGAATCCTGACAGGGTATCTCCGCAGTCTAGCTGAACAGGCCCTTAGGGCCAAGCGTACTGCCCGAATTTCTAAAATGTTGATGGGCAAGGTCTTCTTGAACTCTGACCATTCTCCCTGAACAGTACTTTTTTCTAGTACTGCTCCCAAGCTTACAAGGCTGGTATCGGTTTTCACAATTTTCCAAGAGATCGACATGAAGGTTTACCCCTTCTGCAAATTCTCATTTAGTAGCCACTACTTGAGACTTTGGCAAACGCTTGGAGTCAAACGTATTGGACAATTCAAATCCTGGCTTCTTCTGCTCCAGTCAGACAGGATATTGTTTTTCAACAGTCTTAAATGTAACTGTGCATAGGGAACTGCTTTGAATGAAGCTACCATCTTCCCTAACAGTCTCATACAGAGTCAGATGGGAGGCTCTTCCCTTGTCTTGACCGTGTGCACTAGATCTCTTATCGCACAAACTTTTGCCTGGGGTAAGAACACTTTCTTGTGGGCTGTGTCTACCACCAGACCCAAGAACTTAAGCCTTTTTACTGACCGTAAGGATGACTTTTCTAGGTTGATAATCCAACCCAGATGCTCCAGATACCCGTTTGTGCTGGTTATACTCAGATCCAGACCCTTTATGGACTGATCCTATCAGTAATAGGTTGTCTAGGTAAGCCTTTACCACTATCCCCTGGGCTCTTAGTCTTGCTAACAACGGAGCCAGGACCTTTGTAAACACACTCGTGGTGGCAAGGCCACAAACTGAAAGTGTCACTGCTCTACCGCGAATTGCAGGAAAAATTGGAACATGTGAGCAGGGAAAATTGGAACATGTAGATACGCGTCCTTGATGTCTATTGACGTTAAGAACTCCCCTACCCGAAGGTAGGACACCACTGACCGAATTGATTCCATGCGAAAGGAGCGGATGTTTAGAAATTGATTCAGACCCTTGAGATCCAAAATGGGTCTGACATCATTGTTTGTTTTGGGTACTGTAAAGATATTTGAGTAAGAATAGGATTTTTTGTACTCACCGGAAAATCCTATATTCTCTGTCGTCCATGGACGGACACAGCCTTCACAAATCTTGACATATGGGGTTATGTTCCTGTTCATAGGAGAGGACTAGGCAGAACATGTTATAGATATTTAAATGCATGTTACTTTAACCCCTTAAGGACCGCCGCATGTACATATACTTTGGCAGAATGGCACGTACAGGCACATTGGCGTACCTGTATGTCCCTGCCTAGACGTGGGTCGGGGGTCCGCTCGGGACCCCCCCCCCCCCGGTACTTGCGGCGGCCTCCCAGCCAATGCGCGCACTCCCCCGCCTTCTGCCTGTGTAAACACAGGAAGGGGGAAGTGATGTAATCTCTCCTCTCGGCGGTATTTTCAACCAACGCTGAGGAGAGAAGACATCACAAGTGAGTCTGCACAACACTACACTGACACCAGTGACACATAGGCACACTTAACCTTAACTTAGCTTATTCGATTTTTCTTATAACAAAAAGTTAAAAATATAGATTTTTTTTCAAAAATTACGCTCTTTTTTTGTATATAGCGCAAAAAATAAAAATCGCAGAGGTGATCAAATACCATCAAAAGAAAGCTCTATTTGTGGGAAGAAAAGGACGCAAATTTTGCTAGGGAGCCACGTCGCACGACCGTGAAATTGTCTTTTAAAGCGACGCAGTGCCGAATTGTAAAAAATGCCTCTGGGCATTTAGCAGCATATTGGTCCGGTCCTTAAGTGGTTAACAGAGTTGAACAGCCTAGTCCAGGGGGTGGTCCCTCCGGACATAACCCTCCACCTTGCAGCATCAGTTCGTAACAAGCAGTACAAACCTAAAAAGGAGGGGTGGGTGCTGTGTCCGTCCATGGACGACAGAGAAAAGGATTTCACGGTGAGTACAAAAAATACTATTTTCTCTTTTCGTACATGGACGGACACAGCCTTCACAAATATGGTACGTCGCAAAGCAGCATCAAAAAAACGAGGGGTGCGAAAAGTATCAATAGAAACAAACAACTTCACCCCAAAACAAGCAGAGCTCCCCAATGGAGGAGATGCAACTTTAACCACTTACAGGCTGCCGACATCTCGCACTCGCTGGAATAGTAAAAGCACATTCCAGCGAGTGCGTCATAGAAGCGACGGGGATCCGACGCGGATTCCCGCCAATTCTACACGTGGGCGGAGTTTGTTATGAATCCTGAGAAGTCGCCCCCGGATTTTAAATAAAAATCCGGCATGGGTTCCCCCCTCAGGAGCATAACAGGCCCTTAGTTCTGCTTTGGGTTGTAAGGAGCCCCCCTGCACCGAAAAAACAGCGTGGGGGTCCCCCCACAATCCATACCAGACCCGTATCCAAAGCACGCCGGCCGGTCAGGAGGGGAGTGGGGGTGAGCGAGCGCCCCCCCCCCCCCCCCTCCTGAGCCGTACCGGGCAGCATGCCCTCAACATGGGGGGTCAGGTGCTCTGGGGCAGGGGGCGCACTGCGGCCCCCCCACCCCAGAGCACCCTGTCCCCATGTTGATGAGGACAGGGCCCCTTCCCGACAACCCTGGCCGTTGGTTGTCGGGGTATGCGGGCGGGAGGCTTATCGGAATCTGGAAGCCCCCTTTAATAAGGGGGCCCCCAGATACCGGCCCCCCACCCTAAGTGAATGAGTATAGGGTACATTGTACCCCTACCCATTCACCTGCAAGAAAAGTGTAAACACAAATAAACCAACATCTGGAGAAGAGAAGAAGAAGACGACGTCACAGAAGAGGGGATTGGCCGCCGCTAGTAATTGAGCTAACACACGAAGATAGCGGCGGCCAGTCCTGAAGAAGAAGACACCGGAGAGGGGATAAGACCCCCATACTCATTCACTTAGGGTGGGGGGCCGGTATCTGGGGGCCCTCTTATTAAAGGGAGCTTCCAGATTCCAATAAGCCTCCCGCCCGCATACCCCGACAACCAACGGCCAGGGTTGTCGAGAAGGGGCCCTGTCCTCATCAACATGGGGACAGGGAGCTCTGGGGTGGGGGGCCGCAGTGCGCCCCCTGCCCCAGAGCACCTGACCCCCCCCATGTTGAGGGCATGCTGCCCGGTACGGCTCAGGAGGGGGGGGCGCGCGCTCGCCCCCACTCCCCTCCTGACCGGCCGGGGTGCTTTGGATACGGGTCTGGTATGGATTGTGGGGGGACCCCCACGCCGTTTTTTCGGCGCAGGGGGGGCTCCTTACAACCCATACCAGACCTAAGGGCCCGTTATGCTCCTGAGGGGGGAACCCATGGGGACTTCCTTCTCAGGATTCATAACAAACTCCGCCCACGTGTAGAATTGGCGGGAATCCAAGTCGGATCCCCGTCGCTTCTATGACGGCTTTGTCTCCATCGCGGCAAGCCATCTCGGCGCTGGCTCCCGCGATGGGGCTCACAAGTGCTCAATCTCGCCGAGAAAGGGAGCGAGATTGACACAATATCCCAGTCACCTACTGTAAGGACCGCCGCACGACTATATACATCAACAGAATGGCACAGGTGGGCACATGGACGTATATATACGTCCATGCCTTCCCACGGGTCCGATCGGACTCCCCCCCCCCAGTGCCAGTGGTGGTCCGTTTTGCTTCAGGAGCGATCTGGGATGAGGGGGGTGGCCACTGGTTTCTGGCCACCCCCTCAGGATTCCTCCTGGCAAATGAAATGCTTCCCCTGCCTGTGTAATGTAAACATGGGCAGGAGGAAGTGATGTCACGCTCCACGAGGCGGTCTTTTTGACCGGAGCTCGAGGAGAAAAGACATCACAAGTAAGTTTCACAAGCGCTACACTAACACCAGCACACAATCCACCCCCCCCCCCCCTGCACCCCCAGTCACAGTGTCACCAATTGCAGCGATCATTTATTTACTGATCACTGCATTTAGTTTCATTTGTGACTGTAAAAAGTTAGGGCAGTTAGCCTTATGCCCCTTTAGGTCCAGGGTAGCCCCCTACCCCCCCAATAAAGGTTTAACCCCTTGATTGCTCCCACAGTTAACCCTTTTGCCCCCTATCGCCAGTGTCACTAAGCAATCGTTTTTCTGATTGCTGTATTAGTGTCGCTGGTGCTGCTAGGTAGCCAGTAAATTTTTTTAGGTTTGCCGCCAGGTTTTTATAGCGTCAGATACCGCCAATTATTTTCTAATAAAGGTTTTAACCCTCTGATTGCCCCTAGAGTTAACCCTTTCACCAGTGATCACCATATAAGTGTTACGGGTGACGCTAATTAGTTAGTTTGTTTTTTATAGCATCAGGGCACCCGCCGTATATAACCCAATAAAGGTTTAACCCCCTGATCGCCCGGCGGGTGATATCAATTACCTTTTAGCATCAGTCAGGGTCTGCATAGCCCCAGGCAGCATCAGGTTAGTGCCAGTAACGCTTACACCCACGCGCAAAGCGTACCCAGCAGTTTAGGGTTCCCAAAAACGCATTGTTAGCGGGATCAGCCCAGATACCCCCTAGCACCTGCATTTTTCCCCTCCGCCCAACCCACCCAACTGCAGTATCCACCGATCACTGTCACTTACAAAAAACACAACACACATAACTGCAGCATTCGCAGACAGACCTGATCCCTGCGGTCGCTAACAGTTTTTTTTGGTAACGTTTTCTACATTTGCCGACAGGTCAGGTGCTTTTTTACCTGTGAATCCTTACTAGTGTACCACAAAATTTAGAGCCCAAAATGGCAAAGTGAATGTAAAGAGGCCTACGAGTTTGTGAGCCTGACAGATGGTGAAGAGGAGGTCACGCATCTGTCATATTCTGGCTCAGAATACATCCCCGTAGAAGACAGCGGCTCCATGTCAGCTCTGTAGACAAAGTTGTGGTCCCTGCGTATCCTACCCCATTTCTGCTGTTGTTGAGGTGCAAGAACCACAGGACCCTCGTATGGAGCAGAGAGCCAGTACTATGCCGCTATTCCTTCTGGTGAACTGGCAAGCACCAGCGGCCTAGTACACCCTGGTCGTTCATCGTGCCCATAGTGCCATTCCTGCAGAATTTGCCAATCCTGATTGGGTGCCCAGCACTTCTGGAGAACCTGTATTTCCCCCATTCACTGGCCAACCCTATGTATTCAGGTGGAAACAGCTGATTTTACGGCACTTGATTTTTATTCACCGTTTTTCACGGAAGATCTCTATAGATCTATTGTGTACCAGAGTAATTTATATGCTGGTAAATTCATCGCCGCTAATCCCCAGTCCATCCTTGCCAGAGAATGGAAACAACTTAAGGGTTTCCGATAGGGCTGTGACTGATCAAAATTTTTGTGTTCAATCAATCGCTTTTTTTTTAAAATCTATTAATCTACTATTTTTGATTAATTATAAAAGCACATACAGATCCAACTACTTTAAGCTGATCTCCTCGTTGCAGGCAGATTCCCAGTGCAGCTACCAACCACTGGAAAAATGGAAGCAGGATAAAAAAAAAAAAACACACACAAAGGCAGCGCTCGATTGTGAATAGCATTAAAACTTTTATAGTCTTCAAGTAGGTAAGAAAATAAAATATTGCACTGGAGATAGAATCGATGTAGCTACATAAACTGTAAAAATGGTGTGGGTAATACCAAACTTTACCAAAAGCAGTCATAAAAACATGTAGTATGTGTGAGGATGGGACCCTGTCCGGGGTGAGAAATGGCTACTTTATGTCAGATTCTGTAAAGAAACCCATGTTAATGGGTCAGCTGTGTCTTGGGCTTTTTAAGGCTCACCTGAACAATAATCAGGGCCCCACCCACAGACAGGAAGTCTGGTCCCTGGGAGCCAGGTGAGCTCCCAACTCTCTGAAAGGAGTCAGAGAGAGCCTGCATGGATTGCAGCTAGTGTGTGCAGATCTGCAGGTTGCAGATGCCGCTTTATGTTTGAGCAGCAAGTCGCTGACTAGGAGAAAAGCAAGGATTGAGCTTATCTCTGGGAAACGCTGTGTGTTCTGAGGAACAGAACTTGGGCTTAGGCTAGAGGCCTGAAGCCGTCGGATGCCAGGATTAAAAGCCAGGAGGCTAAGCTCTTTAGTTTGTACAATGCAGTAATGGTGGAAACCCGCTGCGAGGGATGCTATTGCATATGTGAACCTTTTGTGAGTTTTTAAATAAAAGTGGGCTACCAAGCCCTTAAAAACGCACCTGCCACTGGAGTTTGATTCCCCAAAAATCTTACATATGGTGGAGAATGCGGGCAGTTTGGAAGAGTTCCAGATCCACGCATACCAACAAACAGTGAATAGAAAGCAACCGTGCGTTTTTGGCAGCAATGCTATGATGAACAGCCAATATGAACTGGAAGTTAAAAGTTTTCTGCTGTGAACTTCTGTTAGCTGTGTGTGGCAGTCAGGAGAACTGCATTTCACAGGATTTCAATTAATGAACTGTGTTGCATACAGGTGGCATACCTGTGGAAGTAAGCTCAGCGTGGGAAATTTGGGAAGGCCCAGTGAATGGATGATTCAAGTGGAATCGCAGAGAGTGAAGTCTGCGCGTGAAAGTGTGCTGTTTGCAAGTCTTGGAGATAATACACCAAAATTTTCCTGTGTTAAGGAACTGTGTTAAAAACCCTTGCCCTGTTTGCAGCGATGGGAAGGTCAAATCGCAAACAGAAAGCAATATTTGCTGAAATGATAGACAGGACTTTGTGGCTGGAGGGTTTGTTGCCGACAGAACAAGCCCCAGACTCGTGCAAAAAGCACTTGGCTGCGCTGAACCAAGCCAAAGGGAAAGTTCATGCTGTTGCCCCTAGCAACGCTGGTGCAGGCCGGCCAGCTATTAATGTGCAAAGTGTTAAAAAACAAGTACGCTGTTTGCGATGCAGTGAGTGGGGGCATGAAGTTTCCAAATGCCCTTTGTCGCAAGCTTCAACAAAGCAAAAATATGAGACGCCTGCTCTGAATGTAAAGAGTAAGCAGATGGGTGCAGTTGCCCATAGCAACGTCTATGATGTCAGGTCAGTGGACCGCAAGACAAAGATATTGCCTACAGAGAGTTGTGGCAAGTTTAAAACAACGTCGCTGCAGGGAGAGAAACGTCTATATGTGTCAGAGAACCAGCAACGTGCAGCTAGGAGAGCACCGTTTCCATTAGCAACCGGAGAACATGTGCCAATAGGAAGGAGGAGCTACAGGGAAGAGGTGTATCGCCATCCCAATAGAGATGCAAGTGAAGTGCTGCGTGTTGGGAGAGTGTCATCTCCCTTAGCAACAGGAGAAAGTCGCCAAACGCCATGCCTGGAATGTGGTCAGCTCGGGCACGGCATATTTTCTTGCCCTAGATTTTGGGGTGCAGTTGAAAATGAGGTTGCTGAGCAGCACTCTTTATTGGTGGGCCAAGGTTCCTTTACAGATATGTTTGCAGTCACCCCTGGCAACAAGGAGATTTCTGTTGTGTCTGCAGGGGGTGCTAAACATTGGGAGTTGCCTACTGTGATTTCATCCTCTGGCCACCAGGGGGAGTTGGTCAGTAAAAATGCAGCTGAAAGACAGCGCCCTCAAATGAAGACAGAGTTACCTGCTTCAAGATATGGTAAGACTGTTGCAATTTGTGATTCAAGTGAAGTAGCAATGTATCCGGTGAGGAGATCTGCAGAAGGTGTAAAGATGGACTTGCTGCAGTGTGGAGATCAAAGATCAAAGACTGAAAGTGATATGTGGACTTTGTGTGCACCTAAGGTAGTCCAGCAGAGTGCTGAGAGTGATGTGTTAGGGGTGACCAAAACAGTTGGTGTGTCGTGTTCCCTAGAGATAGAGACAGGTGCTGCAGAGTTGCCAAGGGAAGCCGCTAAGGAGCCTGTAATGGTAAGGCAAATGGTTTCCCCGGACAACTGTGAAGCCGCCCTAGTGGGCAAAATAATTCCTTTAGAGAGGAAGGTTAATGTGCTGAGTCGCATGCAGGGTGCAATGCGTTCTGATAAAAGTCAATCTGATAAAGGTTGTAGAACTGCTATGTTTATGAATGATGATACATGTACTTATGGTGATGTGTTCACTAGTATTGAGGTAGGGGTGATCGCTAAGCAGGATATGCGATTTCCCTTAGCGACAGTAGGTAAGGTTGCAGAGGTGTCCTTAGAAACCTCCAGGGAGCTCGGTGTGTTGGAGCCAGAGGTTGCCAGGGACAACTGTGGTGCCGCTCTGATGGATAAGAGGGTACTTCACCTTCGTGATGAGAAAAATGGTAAAACTGAAATGTCTGAATTTGCTTGTAGTGATAATGTGTTACTACAGTCTGTCACTGCTGACAGATAAAGTCCTCATGAGTTTAATGAAGCACCACACAGTGGTCAAGTTATGTTATTGCAGCCTGCTGTGTTTAAAAATGTGTTTGCGGTGGACACAAATTCTGCTATGCAAAATGGAGACACGGGTGCGTTGGCTTTTGCAGAAGTTAACCCTCTCCAGTTGGAAAGATCTGAAAAGGGCGCATACATAGCAGAAGTTTTGTCCTCAACAAAAGAGATGTGGAATGTTGAGCTTCAGAATGATATGGTAATGGATAGCGATTTGGAATCGCTCGGTGTTGCTGAAAGTGACAGGATGAGTGTCGCACATGTGATTTGCAGTGCTCAAGGGGAGCCGCAAGTTTTGTCAGTTACCTCTGAGGTAGAGGTCTCTTTAAGTAACTCAGCCTCTCACGCCATAGCAAATGAGCTCCTCCACATCGTTGGTAAAGGAAAAGTTCCTAAAGTTCTGTGTTTAGATGTGGCTTGTCTAGAAATAACGGAGATGTTGTTGGAATTGGTGAGAATATTTCCAATGTACACCTGCGTGTATCCACAGCAGAGGGGTGACATGGTACTGCGTAGTACCAATCGGTGGACACAGGTGGTACCGGCGCTGTTAAGCAATATTAATGGAAATTGGTTGCTCTACTATTGGTTAATTTTGTGCAAAGTTGTCTCACAGTTCTCTTTGAGAGTACTTCCAGCGGCGGTTGTGTGCAGACGGCGCTCAGGGGAATTGTTAGAAAAATCAGAGCTAGTAGACATAGTGGAAGTCTCTCCGTCTGCTGATGTGATGGAATGCATTCCTACTGGTGCGGTCCTAGGTACGGCTGAGCAGTGGTTGGTACATGGCACGCGCACTGTCTCACCCTCTAGACCTCATGAAAAGAAAGGGCTCGGAATGAACGTGACAGTAGTGGGAATTCAGTCCATCACTTGCAGAGAGGTGCAGTTTGAGGTACCCGGAGACACTTTGATAGGAAATAACAGTAATGGTAACTGTAACGAAAACGTGTATGAGAAGCACTGTAGAGCACTGTTAGACAGCTCAGAGATCTTGGTTGAGGTACCAAGGGATACAGAAATGGTCAAAGAGGTTGGTGTGGAAAAATGTGCGTTGGTAGGACAATGGCTATTGGAGTGTTGGACAACAGGGGGCGATGTGAAACCACGGGACTGTCCCATAGGGAGTAACTGCCTGCCTGTAGGTGGTCCCTCCATAGACTATGTCCTAACAAACAAGGGGACCAGAGGTCCCAATGATTATGCTGAGTTGAGTAACCCTTTGTGGAACAGTGCTGTTGAGGTTAAACAGAAGGGTGTGGTGTCCATCTCAGATGGATTGTTTGCCAAAGGTAGCAACATAGGGGTTGGTGAACCTAAGAAACAAATGTTGTTGGTTAATGTAGAGTCGGGTAGTGAGAGTGGTCAGTCCCTGACAGACCCCCTGGAAGTAGGTCCCCAACAGTCCCAGGAGAGTAGGTCCGTGAGAGGAAAGAGAAGGATCTTGAGGCCAGCAGATAGAAGGGGTAGAGACATTAGGGGGAGCCCACGGTTCAGGAAGAAGTGCTGGTGGAAGCACACCCGGAAGAAGATGTGGGTGGAGTGCCCCTTTAGAGAAAAGGTTGGGCAGCTTAGGACTTCTGCTGCTGATATTTGGCACAGGGGCGCCACGGTGAAGTCTTGGCAACATACCCGAAAAACATGGGCCTACGCAGCCTATGGCTGGCCTGGAGGTGTCCCATTGGTGGTGGGAGGTCTATGTGTTCCTCCCTCCGGTTCAAAACAGGAGGGGAGGATATGTGAGGATGGGACCCTGTCCGGGGTGAGAAATGGCTACTTTATGTCAGATTCTGTAAAGAAACCCATGTTAATGGGTCAGGTGTGTCTTGGGCTTTTTAAGGCTCACCTGAATAATCAGGGCCCCATCCACAGACAGGAAGTCTGGTCCCTGGGAGCTAGGTGAGCTCCCAACTCTCTGAAAGGAGTCAGAGAGAGCCTGCATGGATTGCAGCTAGTGTGTGCAGATCTGCAGGTTGCAGATGCCGCTTTATGTTTGAGCAGCAAGTCGCTGACTAGGAGAAAAGCAAGGATTGAGCTTATCTCTGGGAAACGCTGTGTGTTCTGAGGAACAGAACTTGGGCTTAGGCTAGAGGCCTGAAGCCGTCGGATGCCAGGATTGAAAGCCAGGAGGCTAAGCTCTTTAGTTTGTACAATGCAGTAATGGTGGAAACCCCCTGCGAGGGATGCTATTGCATATGTGAACCTTTTGTGAGTTTTTAAATAAAAGTGGGCTACCAAGCCCTTAAAAACGCACCTGCCACTGGAGTTTGATTCCCCAAAAATCTTACATATGATACTGGTATAAAAATGTGTACAACGATGCCACTGCTGAATCCAGATGAGGAGAGGTTAACATCAGTCCGTCGGCATGTAGATGTCCCGTGAAGGGAACTGTCACAACTCCCAGTGGATGGCTGTAGAATCCCAGGTTGATAGAGGAAAGTGTAACAGCCCTTGCGTGTGGTAGATAGTAAGTTCAGATATGAAGGCACAGCAAAGGAGCCCTTCAGATGGACACAGCAAGCCCCGCCAAAATAATTTTGATCGATCAAAAAAATTAAAGATTCATCGATAAATTAATAGTTAATTTCCACAGCCCTAGTTTCCGAATTTAAGACCTTTCTGGGCTTTTGCCTCAACATGGGCATACATCAATTTCCGAAGTTGCGTACGTACTGGTCCAAATGAACATATGCCCATGTTCTCTGCTTCCATGGCCAGGAAACGATACAAGGCGATCTTGTGGTTCATGCACTTCAATGACAATGAACTTTGTCGTCCACGTAGAGACCCTGAATACAACCGGCTCTACAAAATTCGGCCCCTCATAAACCTCTTCAAACGAACGTTTTGCAGCCTTGTATACTCCCCCATTAAGTTGTCTGCGTTGATGAGTACCCAATTATATTTTCCGCTTGCTGGGAAGGTACTGTTTGAAAGGCAAGCGTCTCAAACTCAAAACAAAAACAAGCTTGTGTGATGTCTTCAAACAACCTCCATGAACGGAGTGCTCCCACCACCTCATGCAATGCTCACTCACCTCCTTTAAAGGACCCTGCAAGTACTCCTTCCACTGTGCTGCTTCAATCTTTAAATCCACAATGACTACCCGTAAGTTCAGCAACACATGAAAAAAAATGAGACAGTGCCTCCTATAGTGCAGTATCCGAGGGGTTAAAAATGAAACCACTCCACCCCAGCTAGCATTGAACTCAATACTACTACTGAGTGAGACTGCCATGTCATTTTTAACCACTTAAGGACCGCCGCACGCACATTTATGTCCACAGAATGGCACGGCTGGGCACAAGGGCGTATATATACCTCCTCGCCCAGTAGCGGGTCGGGGGTCTGATCGGGACCCCCTCCGCGGCGTGCGGCGGTCCCCGTTGCTCTGGGAGCGATTCGGGACGAGCGGGCGGATGTCTGTTTTTGCCCGCCCCCCGCGATCGCTCCCAGCCAATCCCTGCGCTCCCCCGCCCTGTCACTTCCTCCTCCTGTGTAAACACAGGAAGGGGGAAGTGATGTAATCTCTCATCGCAGCGGTATTTCCAACCGCTGTGATGAGAGAAACACCTAAAAGTAAGTCTGCACTAACACTACACTGGCACACACTACACATAGCAACATTAACCCCTTGCGACCTGCCCCCCCCACCCCCCCTGTCACAGTGTCACTGAATGCAGTGATCTAATCACTTCATTTAGTGTCAGTGTGACAGGCAGTGTAAAAGTCAGTTAGTGTTAGGTTCAGGGTAGCCCCCCCACCCTCCCCTAATAAAGTTTTAACCCCCTGATCACCGCCCTAGTTAACCCTTTCACTCCCTATTGCCAGCGTCACTAGGCGATCATTTTTCTGATCGCTGTATTAGTGTCGCTGTTCCCGCTAGGTAGCTATTTTTTTTTTTATTGTGATTTTTTTTTTTTACTTAAGACATGTGGCTAAATAAATTTTGGCCTAAATGTTTGACTAAAATTTAGTTTATTTGATTTTTCTTTTAACAAAAAGTAAAAAATTGTGTATTTTTTTCAAAAATTTCGCTCTATTTTTGTACATAGCGCAAAAAATAAAAATCACAGAGGTGATCAAATACCACCAAAAGAAAGCTCTATTTGTGGGAAGAAAAGGACGCAAATTTTGTTTGGGAGCCACGTTGCACAACCGCGCAATTTGTCTGTTAAAGCGACGCAGCGCCGAATTCTAAAAACACCTTGGGTCATTTACCAGCGTATTGGTCCGGGTCTTAAGTGGTTAATGCTTTAAAAATGTCATTAAATGTGAGTTCAATGCTAGCTGGGGTGGAGTGGTTTCATTTTTAACCCCTCGGATACTATAGGAGGCACGTCTCATTATTTTTCATGTGTTGCTGAACTTACCGGTAGTCATTGTGGATTTAAAGTTTGAAGCAGCACAGTGGAAGGAGTACTTGCTTTTGATTACGTTCATCCTTGGAGCCACTAAGATTCTCAGACGATCCCTGGGAGGGAATATTTGCACATGGTGCAAGGTGTGTTTGACCCCTTGCAGGGTCCTTTAAAGGAGGTGAGCGAGCATTGCATGAGGCGGTAGGAGCACTTTGTTCATGGAGGTTGTTTGAAGATATCACACAAGCTTGTTTTTGTTTGGAGTTTGTTTGCACAACGTGGATTCATTAATTTTATGTTTTTGGACTTTTTTTCATATTATTGCAATATCAGTGTTTATAACCATAATTGTTTATTTTACTTTTACAGTGCTGTCACACTATTGTTTTTTACAAATAAAATACAAAAAAAAAACACCCCTGTCCCCCCCCCCTGCTCTTGCGCAAATGCGAACGCAAGCGTCTGTCTGGCGTCATATGTAAACAGCAATTGCACCATGCATGTGAGGTATCACTGCGAAGGTCAGATCTAGGGCAGTCATTTTAGCAGTAGACCTATTCTGTAAATATAATGTGGTAACCTGTAAAGGCTTTTAAAAATGTATGTAGTTTGTCGCCACTGCGCGTTTGTGTGAAATTTTAAAGCATGTCGTGTTTGGTACCCATGTAAGATCATCTTTTTTATTCCATCAAAAATGTGGGCAATATAGTGTATTTTAGTGCATTAAAATGAAAAAAAGTATATTTTTCCCAAAAAAATGCGTTTGAAAAATCACTGCGCAAATACTGTGTGGAAAAAAAAATGCAACACCCACCATTTTAATCTGTAGAGCCTTTGCTTTAAAAAAATATATATATATATATATATATATATATATAATGTTTGGGGGTTCAACTTAATTTTCTTGCAAAAAAAAAAAAAAAAAAAAAAAACATGTTTTCATGTTAACAAAAAGTGTCAGAAAGGGCTTTGTCTTCAAGTGGTTAGAAGAGTGGGTGATGTGTGACATAAGCTTCTAAATGTTGTGCATAGAATGCCAGGACAGTTCAAACCTCCCCCCAAATGACCCCATTTTGGAAAGTAGACACCCCAAGCTATTTGCTGAGAGGCATGTCGAGTCCATGGAATATTTTATATTTTGACACAAGTTCAGGGCCGGACTGGCCCACCGCGATAGAGGGATAATTCCCGGGAGGCTGCCTGTCATCTGGCTGCTTTGAGCTCCAGCTGACTGCAGCGCTCTGCTTCCTCGCTCTCTCTCTCCTATGTGTCACGAGGTGTCTGTGAGAGCTGGGCTGTCTGTGCAGTAGGAAGGTTACGCCCCCCCCCCCTAGACAGGCTTGTCTAGTGTTTCGCCTATCACACAAGCCTGTCTAGGGGGGGCGGGACCTTCCTACTGCACATCAGACACAAGACCTGTAATAAGCAGCACAGCGCTGTGAGCTTCAACAGCAGCCTCACCAGCTTCCGCAGCCCCCCCTCCTCCTCTCCCACATGAAAGGCAGAACAATGTTTCTTCAGCTGTGCACCATGTTCAGTTGCTGCTTCTTTCCTAGAGAATCCCCTCCCACGTGGGCGGTACCAGAATTGCCTCTCCTTCCATAATCTTTAGGGAACTGGTCTGGAGGTAAGTGAGAGGTGTGGGGGGGGGGGGCAGTGAGATTAGGGGGGAGGGGCCAGCAATGGCATGGATCCTCATAGGAAGGTAAGGTGCTTTATAATGTGTGACTGTAAACTTATTACACAGCCTGCACCTAATAGGGACCATCTAGAGATAGAGGAGGGGGAGGTGATCAGAGAAGGGGACATAAGAACAGAGCAGGGGGAAAGAGATGGGGGCAGTTAGAGATTACATAGGGGCAGACAGCGCAAAGGTGATGGGACAAAACAAGACATCAATGAGGCCCCTTTCACATGGGACATTCTCTGCTTTTCTCAGCAGGGTATCTGTCTGCTGACCGCCCACTGAGCAGAGCAAGAGGATAACCGATCCATTTATGCCAAGTGGACACACACAGCCCACACTGCTCTATGAGCAGTCGGATATAAACGGAGCTGATCCACCCCCATGGAGGGTAATGTATCCCCCTTCAGTTTGTTGTTGTTGGGTCATATTGAAGGTAGGTGGATGTAAATAGACAAAAGTCCCTTTATATCCACTGCTACATAGAGGAAAATGGAGGACCGATCAGGTCTGCCTGAAAAACTGACAGGTGGACCCGGTTGGACCCTTCATGTGAAAGTGCCTAAAGTGCAATGTGGCAGATGTCAAGAATTCTATATTGTGAAAACACATCTATAGTAGGTAAAAAAAATGTAAAGGCTGCGCCAATATTGGAATTATGTGAAAATTATAATTAAACAGTTCCACCGCTAACAAATTGCAATGGAGGTTGACATCCAGGTGCTGAAATGGCAAACACAGTCCACAAAAATGAAAATAAAAAAGGTCACCATAAAAGCTCTAAGGAGTATCCAACTGTTTAGAATCGTTCGACGATCGACAGTCAAACATGATACCCATTCACCCCAGCCTAAGCGCATATCATGCGCCCTGGTCAACACAAGAACGGCAGTAAAAATCAACAAGAAATCCACAATTTCATCCTACAATGCGATTTAGACTGCCTCTTTATCACAGAAAGCTGGCTCACAGCCGACTAACACCATTCTAGGAGAACTGGCGCCAGAAAATTATAGCATCATTACCTAAAACAGAGTGGGGAAAAGAGGAGGAGGCCAGGCGGTGATCCACAAGAGTGACCTCGCGATCACTAAACCAGCACTTCAGTACTCACTGCCATTCATGGAAACCCTCACTCTGCAACTACAAACAAATCCTCAGGAGACCGCCCATATTCTTTTTTTTTTTGTACTTTATGGGCCAGATTCAGGTAGAGTTAGGCTGGAGTATCAGTGATACTCCAGCCTAACTTTCACTTTGAGCCGGCGTTTCTGTTTTCTTTAGTCAGAAAACAAGAAACGCCGGGTTGGAGTTCCTATACGAGCGGCGTAATTGTATTACGCCGTCGTATCGGAACTTCAATTTTAAAAATGGCGCGCGGGGCGTTCCCGCTGAATAACGGCGAGAATATGTTAATCAGCAGGAATCGGAAATTCACGATCGTATTCGGGCGCGACGCAGTGACTTTCCGACGTTTCCGTAAGAGATACGCGGCGTAAAGATAAAGCAGCCCCCTAGTGGAGAATCCTATGTTAAGTATGGCCGTCGTCATCGCGTCGAAAAAAAAATAAATTCGAGACGTTTGCGTAAAACGTCCGTGAATGGGGATTGACGTCATTGAAGTTCACTGACAGAATTTGGAGCATGCGCACTGACAGTCGACGCATGCGCAGTACGTTCGCCGCGGGATCGCGCCTAGTTATAATAATACACGCCCTCTACCCGCCCAATTTGAATTCCGCCGGCTCATTTTCGCTACGCCGCCGCAACTTTAGGAGCAAGTGCTTTGTGAATAACAGTACTTGCTGCTAAAGTTTCGCCGGAGTAACGTAAATGAGAAACGTTACTCCACAGTAAAGAAGCGCCCATCTACCTGAATCTGGCCCATTATGTTAATTTGTTTTTTTCTTTTCTTTACATAAAACAGCGTATGGAAAGGCACAGGGCAAATACACTGCCAAAAACAAACATGGATACAATCCTTTTGACAAAAAAAATTACATACATATTCGCTCTGGACCCTCCCATAAACTCCCTCACTAAATCTTCCCACTCTAACCCTTTTTTCTTAGTCCTCACTTTCTCTCACAGAGAGACAAGTGATGCATCCGCCCTTTCCCAGCTCTCCCCCCCCCCCCCAAAAAAAAAAAGAAGGGAGAAGAAAAAAAAAAGAAAAGGAGAAGACAAAACAAAATGAAGAAAAAAGATAAAAAAGGGACAGAGAGAAGGGGAACCCCATCCTCTCCCTCCCTTAAACCACAAATCATAACAGGAAAGTCAGTTTATCCTTCATATTATATTTTACATTATAATTCCCTGCGCGTATCCGATTCTTCATTAATCAGATTCAGTCATTAATCTTTTCCCCTCATCTGAATTTTTAAATAAATTCCAGCTCTTCCACGTTTCTTTGTATTGTTTATTTTTACCCTTAGCTGAGAGAACTAGGTCTTCCATAGCTTCTATATCTCGAACTCTATTTATCCACTCTAAAACCGTTGGTGACGTAGTATCCCTCCACCGTAGGGGTATACCTGCTTTAGCTGCATTCACCAAATGGCACAGTACTGAGTTCCGATAAGTCTGAACTGGGATCTCGGATAGATGAAGTAGGAAAAAAGCGGGATCATTGGGTATTTTTAACTCAGATTTTTTTTGCAAAATTCTCATAATTAACAACCAATAAACTCTTATTTTTTTACAAAACCAAAATATATGAATCAATGTCCCGCTTTCTTCTCCACATCTCCAACATCTGTCAGAATTTTCATTGCAGAATTTTTTGCAATGTCGTACTGGAGTATGGTACCACTGCATTAAGATTTTATAGTTTAATTCTTGAGTTTGTGTACAGATTGAAGAGTTAGTTTAGAGTTAAAAAGATAATCTGTTTACGTTGTAATGCAGAGAAGGTCCTATCCAGGTCCTTCTCCCATTTGTTAAGGCCTGGTATCGCCTGATCCTGCCTAAGTTTATTTAATAGTCCATACATTTTGGAGATCCCTCGGGCTAGTGGTTCTAAATCATTACAGTACGACTCAAAGATTGTTAACCGACTATGAAAATTACTTCCCGGGCCTAATGATCTAAAAAAGTGACTTAATTGCAACGCCTGCCAGATATTGACTGCAAAAAGGACCTGATATAATAAGACTGTCCATATTCTACTCTGCTATAGACCACCGGGTCCAAAATTGCAGTTTCTCTTACCTTGGACAGAGTTCATGTCCACTCTCACCCTAAACAGCAAACACCTTTTGCTGCTCGGGGACTTCAACCTCTGGGCCAACTCCTTACAGGATCCAGTGGCCGATGCCTGCATTGACCATCTGGAAAGATTAGGTCTGCAGCAACTAGTATGTGGGCCCACACATACTTCCGGTCACACGCTCGATCTTATTTTCAGACAAGATCTGGAAATAAACATTCTAAAAAATGAGTAGTTGCCATGGACAGACCACCATGCAATTAAACTCACAATCACCATAAATGCTCCCCCCAACAAAAAACGTCAAAACCGGTGACAACACACTGGACTAGATCGCAAAAGAAGCTCTATTCAGAGCTCTTCAAAACCACGTTAGGGAAAAAAATAAAAACAATCCAACCGCAGCAAACTGCCACAGAAACACTGGATACCAAAAACACGGCCCTACTACAGTCAGCTGACTTAGTAGCGCCCAAACGCAAAACCTGCATCAGGAAAAACAACTCGAGCTGGTTTAATGACCAGCTTTTGTTGCTGAAGCAAGAGCGCAGAAGAGCAGAAGCCGCCTGGAATAGAAGCTCTTCAGAGGAAAACCACGCCATCTACAAGGCAAGAACAAAAAAATACCACAAAGAAATCTTCCAAGCCAAAAAAAACATTTCGCCAATATCATCACTAATGCCCTCAACCGCCCCCGCGAACTCTTCAAAATAGTTACCGAGACCATGAATCCCGTCTGTCTTGAAGCCCCCAATTCTGATACCCAAGAGTTTTGCAATGATTTATCGGATTATTTTGTTAACAAAATTGAAAAAATTTGTGAAAGCAATCAGCGAAGCAGTACCCTTTTCAACCCCCCCCTCCTCAATCCTTCACCCAACACCCGCATAAACTCGTCGCAATCTACAACGTTCACTCTATAACCCATCTCCATCGATGCCACCAAAAATATCATCAATGCCCTGCGAAACAGCACAGCACCGAATGGTATCATCCCCACCATACTGCTGAAGAAATGTGCCGATATTCTGATATTCAAAGAAGGTATAGTGCCTACCCGCTTGAAACAAGGTATAATTAAACCTATTTTAAAGAAACCTACCCTCGACCCCAAAGACCCAAAACACTGTCGTCCCATAACAGGCCTAAATGTCCTCTCTAAAGTGATGGAGAAAGTAGTGGTACAACAACTACAACATCACTTAGACACCCATAATTTGCTCGATCCTTTTCAATTTGGGTTTCCATCCCGGTCACAGGACTGAAACAGCATTACTCAAAATATGGGATGACGCTCTCGAGGCCGCAGACGAAGGAGAATCTTGTCTTCTAGTTCTGTTGGACCTAAGCGCAGCTTTCGACACGGTAGACCACAAACTGTTACGGACTCGGCTAGCTGAAGTAGCCAGAGTCGCAGAAGGTGATCTATCTTGGTTCTCCTCCTTCCTGGAAAACCGTTCACAAACAGTGAAACTGGGACCTTTCACTTCTGAAAAACACACGGTCTCATGCGGAGTCTCTCAAGGATCCCCTTTGTCACCGGTGCTGTTCAACATCTCCACCCTCTCTTTGAAATAATCAGTAGCCAAAAACTACTTTACTACTCTTATGCAGATGACACTCAACTGTATTTTTGCATCTGCAACAAAAAGGATCATCATCTGTCTAGAGACATGCCTCTCTTTGATAGAAAACTGGATGACAAAGAGTTATCTTAAACTCAACAGTTCCAAAACAGAACCAACTTGGACCCCCCCGCCCATTCTGGGCGAAATCTCCACCCCTAGCGCAAAGTCAAAAGTCTCGGGGTCATTTTCGACACCAACATGACAATGGACGCACAAATAGGGTCAGTAGTCAGCGGATCTCACCATCTGCTGCGCCTACTATGCAGACTTATTCCATTTATTCCTAAAGAAGTCGCGGTGGGAACAATTGTGAACTCCAGACTGGACTATGCAAATGCCCTCTATCTTGGACTCCCAAAGTACCAAATCACTCGTCTGCAAGTCATTCAAAATACGGCCGCCAGACTTGTGACTGGGAAAAAACCATGGGAATCAATCTCACCTTCGCTGAGATCCCTTCACTGGTTGCCAGTAAAAAACAGAATTGCTTTTAAACCACTCTGTCTGATGCATAAGTGCATCCATGGGAAGGTCCCCCAGTATCTACAGTAGGTGACCGCGATATTGTGTCAATCTCGCTCCCTTTCTCAGCGAGATTGACCACCTACGAGCCCCATCGCCGCGCTGTCTTGCCGCGATGGAGACAGAGCCGTCATAGAAGCGACGGGTATCCGACTTGGATTCCCGCCAAATCTACACGCAGCGTTTAGTATGTATCATGAGGGGGAACTCCACGCTGTATTTTTAAATAAAAATCCGGCATGGGGTCCCCCCCCCCCAGGGGACATACCAGGCCCTTAGGTCTGCTATGGATTGTAAGGCGAACCCCCCCTACGCCGGAAAAAATGCGTGGGGGTTCCCCCACAATCCATACCAGACCCGTATCCAAAGCACGCCGCCCGGCCGGTCAGGAAAGGAGTGGGGGTGAGCGAGCGCCCCCCCTCCTGAGCTGTACCAGGCAGCATGCCCTCAACATGGGGGGGTCAGGAGAGTGGGAGAAGACCCCCCGGAGAGCGGGAGAAGGCCCCCCCAGAAGAAGAAGGCATCAGAGAGCGCTGAGTCAAAAGCGGAGAGCGGAAAAGACCCCCGGAGAGCGGAGAAGACCCCCGGAGAGCGGGAGAAGACCCCCCCTGGTAAAAGAGCTAAGACAGGGGGGGCCATCCGGAGCTGTCTAATACTTTAAAAACCCTGTGTTTGTTTTGTATTTACACTTTGCCTCCAGGTGAATGGGTAGGGGTACCCCATATTCATTCACGTAGGGTGGGGGGCCCAGTATCTGGGGGCCCCCTTATTAAAGGGGGCTCCCAGATTCCGATAAGCCGCCCGCCCGCAGACCCCGACAACCAACGGCCAGGGTTGTCGGGAAGAGGCCGTCCTTATCAACATGGGGACAGGGTGCTCTGGGGTGGGGGGGCCGCAGTGCGCCCCCTGCCCCAGAGCACCTGACCCCCCCATGTTGAGGGCATGCTGCCTGGTACGACTCAGGAGGGGGGGGGGCGCTCGCCCCCACTCCTTTCCTGACCGGCCGGGCGGCGTGCTTTGGATACGGGTCTGGTATGGATTGTGGGGGAACCCCCACGCCGTTTTTTTCGGCTTAGGGGGGGTTCTCCTTACAATCCACAGCAGACCCCTGGGGGGGAACCCATGCTGGATTTTTACTTAAAAATCCGGCGTGGAGTTCCCCCTCATGATACATACTAAACGCTGCGTGTAGATTTGGCGGGAATCCAAGTCAGGTCCCCGTCGCTTCTATGACGCGCTCGCTGGAATGTGCTTTGTCTATTCCAGCGAGTGCGA
Organism: Rana kukunoris; assembly: GCA_029574335.1. NCBI lineage: Eukaryota > Metazoa > Chordata > Amphibia > Anura > Ranidae > Rana > Rana kukunoris. The sequence continues at coordinate 62,434,972 of CM056052.1, read as the reverse complement.
GATGTCGGCACTGTATGCGAAAAACTAAAAGCACACAACTCTAATCGCATTCTGCGATCCACCAACCAAAATCTGCTCCAGATACCCAAAGTCATCCAAAGGAGAAAGAAGATTTGCGCTCCAAGGTCCTAGACTATGGAACGCTTTACCAACCAGCATTTGGTTGAAGGAGAACCACTTGGCCTTCAGAAAAAAGATCAAAACTCATCTCTTTTGATGTCAAAGGAGACAGGAACAACGAGCGCCCAGAGGCGATTTAATTTGCATGTGCAGCGCTATATAAGTTCTTCACTCACTCAAGTGGGATGATCAATGGAATGACAAATTGAATACACCTCACCCGGTGATAAAAAACAAAAGGTGCCCACTACTATATTTAAGTTGTCTGCTTACCAGAGGCAAGCCAAAACACACGGTCGGCCGTAGCCCAGCCGCGGCCTTTGGTTTGCATGTGGAGATGGTAGGATTACACCAGGAAAAAAGATGACATCAGGTTTGAGGATCACTGCGATCAAATGTGCTCGATCACAAGGTCCGTGCAGCCAATGCAAGTAAACCAGGGGGAGGAAGGAACACAGACCATAGTGTATTACCACAATAAAAAATGTATTAAATAAAAAGTAGGACACTTGCATCAATAAGATGAAAATTTTGCATAAAAGTTTAGCCGGCCGGCAAGATACAGAAGCACCTCCTCCTTTGCTACAGCGCAGTGGGTGCGACGCTCTGACATCATTTTGAATTCAATTCAATGTGTCATTCCATTGATCATCCCACTTGCATCCATCTATGATCTCCATTAGACATTATTAATTTGATCATCAGTGTTCATTGGTTTGTGGTGATATTATTTAACACAATTTCACGGTGTGATTTGCCAAATGTGAATTATTGGGGTCTAAGTAGACCCATTTGGCATATTAACTTTCACATTATTGGACATTTTTGTTTTTGTTTCTATTTTTTGTATTTTCATGGACTGTTTTTGGCATTTCAGCACCTGGATGTCAACCTTCAATGCAATTCGTATATTGGCGCAGCCTTTACATTTTTTATCTAGTTATTGTGCATTATTCCACTAGTGCTGCTGCCTTTCACTTGATTTTTATTTATTTTCGATTATCTGAGCACAGTTTTTACTTTGTTTATACATCTATAGTAGGAGCAGCCTTTCACCACTCTGCCTGCACAGGTACCAACCTCAGCAATCCCATGTATGCAAAGAATAAAACATACTGTATGCATTACCAGGAAATACTGCGCTGCTTTATTAAAGGATCACTAAAGTTAATTTTAATTTGTTTAAATAACAAACATGTTATACTTGGCTCTGTCTGCTCCCCCCCACAAGAGCTTTCCACCTTCATGTGAGCTTGCATGGTTGAAAACTCTTGCGGGCGCGCTCCCGTGATACAGCGAGCGGTCATAGCCGCCAACTGTATCACTCACCCCCACCCCCCGGCGTGCCGCGTCATTGGATGTGATTGACAGTAGTGCCCGCCAATGGCTGCACTGCTTTCAATCCATCCAGTGTAGCCAATCAACAGCCAGGCTGGGAACCGAAGAGGAGGACAGGGACGAGCACGGGACTTTGGAGGGGTCGGTTAAGTAAAACGGGGGCTCAGGGGGGGCGGTGCTGTCAAATGTTTTTTTCACCTTAATGCATGAAAAAAACATTTACCTTTACAACCCAAACTAATGTACTTACAGTAAACTTTACTAGAATAAAGCAACACATTTGTTTACTTGTCCCGGTATTGCTTTATTCTTTGCATTTACGTGGTTCACTGTGTTTGGTACCATATGAAGCTACTATACCAGCAGTGTTGTTTTTTGAATGAAGTGGTTGTAAATCTCCAGCAGATGACAAGTGCATGTGACCTCATAAGCTTAAGGAGTCAAATTTACTAGAATAAAGCAACACATTTGTTTACTTGTCCCGGTATTGCTTTATTCTTTGCATTTACGTGGTTCACTGTGTTTGGTACCATATGAAGCTACTATACCAGCAGTGTTGTTTTTTGAATGAAGTGGTTGTAAATCTCCAGCAGATGACAAGTGCATGTGACCTCATAAGCTTAAGGAGTCAAATTTTTTTTGGCAAGGCAATGGTATGTGCTTTGTTTTAGTGATGGTACACTGAAGTCCGAGAAAATAGTTTGCAGTGGATCTCCACAAGTTTATCACAGCACAATTTTGTTGGATTTTTTTTTGTGTGACATGTATGTTTTATGCTTTTTATTTATTGTACCAGCACTTTGGAATGTACATACAAAAATGATTCTTCATATCTTTTACACTATAGCATTTTATTGTGGTACATACTTATATGATGGATGTTCGTTTCGTTCCCCAGTGACAGCCAAAATAGCTAGAATCTGTGAGAGCAGCTCTGTATTATACATTACTGTCCCTATACTGTAACCTCCTGTCCCTTTTGTGCTTTCACATCTGCCTTATTTATATATAATACACTCTTCAAATGTGCTTTAAAATGTATGGTTTTCCCTTTCATGAACAAGAAAATAATGACGTTTGCTGTTGGGCTGGTATGATTTTTTTTCCAGGGCTGGTTTTTTTTTTGTGCAAAGTTGTCACTAAATGATATATTGCTCAAACATGCCATGGGCATATGTGGAATTACACCCCAAGATACATTATGTTGCTTCTCCTGAGAACGGGGATACCACATATGAGACTGTTTGGGAGCCTAGCCGCGTGCGGGACCCCAAAAACCAAGCACCGCCTTCAGGCTTTCTAAGGGTGTACATTTTTGATTTCACTCCTCACAAAGTTTTGAAATTTGAAAAATAAAAATAGTTTTCTTCATTTTCAAAAACAAATAAGAGCTGCAAAAATACTCGCCATGCCTCTCAGAAAATAGCTTGGGGTGTCTACTTAACAAAACAGGGTCATTTGGGGGGGTTGTGCTATCTTGGCATTTTATGGCCTTCGAAACTGTGATAGGTAGTTAGGAGTGAAATCAAAACATTTACGCCCTTAGAAAACCTGAAGGCGGTGATTGGTTTTCGGGGCCCCGTACGCGGCTAGGCTCCAAAAAAGTGTGGTATTCCTGTACCCAGGAGAAGCAACATAATGTATTTTGGGGTGCAATTTCACATATAACCATGGCATGTGTGAGCAATAGATCATTTAGTGACAACTGTTTTTTTTTTTTACAAAAAGTTTGTCATTATTCAATCACTTGGGACAAAAGAATAAAAAAAATATTTAATGGGCTCAACATGCCTCTCAGCCATTTCCTTGGGGTGTCTACTTTCCAAAATGGGGTAATTTGGAGGGGTTTTGTACTGCCCTGCTATTTTAGCACCTCAAGAAATGATAGGCATCATAAACTAAAAGCTGTGTAAATTCCAGAAAATGTACCATAGTTTGTAGACGCTATAATGTTTGCGTAGACAAATATACGCTTATTTAAATTTTCTTTTACCAAAGACGTGGCTGAAGACATATTGGCCTAAATGTATGACTAAAATTGAGTTTATTCGATTTTTCTTATAAAAAAAGTAGAAAACATTATTTGTTTTCCAAATTTTTGGTCTTTTCCCCATTTATATCGCAAAAAAAAATAAAAAAATCACAGAGGCAATCAAATACCATCAAAAGAAAGCTCTATTTGTGGGGTAAAAAGGACGCAAATTTTGTTTGGGTACAACATTGCATGACCGTGCAATTATCAGTTAAAACAGCGCAGTGCCAAATTGTAATAAGTCTTTAGGCCGCCAATTGGTCCAGGGCTGAAGTGGTTAATCCCCACACCAATTACCCCCTCCTATCCATGATCTGCTTTCCTCCTGGTGCCTGGGAACCATTTTCTGAACTGATAAAGCCCATGCCCTGTACAGAACTGGCGGCACCCCTTATCAGCAGCCTTGACAAATAGGACCAGGCACATGCAGCAAGTACTGAGGTGAACCCTTGCCCTGAGAAGCTAGAATCACAATGTCTGCAGAGCTGGCAAGGAAACAATGCATCTCCCATTTGCGATAAATAAAAGCACTTTAACTAGTTACAGACCGCCCGCTGCAGTTTTAATGAGGTAAGTTGGTTCTCCTGAGCGAATCGCCATTATTGGAATTGGGGGTGCGCCGGCCGCCTAGGGGGTACAGCTGCGGCTATCAGATTCGCTTTAGAACCTATGGCGAATGTAAACACAGGCAGAGGAAGTGATGTCACTCCCCTCGTGGAACCCCAATATTGAATTGCACCAACACTACACTAACACAGAACACGTAGGCAGACTTCTCAACCCCCCCCCCCCCCCGTTAACCCCTTCACTCCCTGTCACAAAGCACAGTTTTTAGATTTTTACTGATCACTGTACTGGTGTCACAGCGTTAGGGCAGTTAGTAGTAGACCCTGATAGCCTTAGGGTACCCCCCATTAACCCTCTTAATAAAGGTCACCCCCTGTCACTAATATAGTGTACAGATCTCTTTGCTGATCACTGCATTTGGTATCGCAGGTGATGCTAGTTATTGTCACTGCCAGGGTACCTGCCATATATTACAGAATAAAGGTTTATCCCCCCCCCCCCATTATAGGTTTTTGCGTTGTTGGGGTCTGCGTCAGTGTCAGATTAGTGACAGTAGCGCCAACACCCATGCACACACCATACACGGATCTATATCTTTGATTTGAATAAGAACTATATTAGCGTCCACAGTAGTTTAGTTATTCCCAAAAACGCAGCGTTAGCGGGACCAGACACCTGCTAGCACCTGCATTTAGCCCCTGCATTTAGCCCCTTCACCCAGCCCACTAAAGTGGAGCAACAATTGATCACTACCACTTACAAAACACAACACACATAACTGCAGCATTCGCAGAGTCAGGCCTGATCCCTGCGAATGCTAAACAGTGAAACATTTTTGGTAGCGATTGAAGCAGTCACTGACAACCAGGTGCTTTTTTGCCTGTGAGTCACACTAGTTGTACCAGTAAATTTAGAGGCCAAAATGTCCAGACAGAGGTACACTAGTGAAGAGGCCTACACGTTGCTGAACATAACAGATGAGAGTGAAGGGGAAGCTGCCTCACTGTCAGAATCAGGCTCAGTATGCGCACCAGTAGAGAGCAGCAGCACCTTGACAGATAGCTCTAGTGGTGCCTGCCAAGATCAGGCGTACCCAATAATTTTTTTCTGTTGTTGAGGTGCAAGAACTGCAGGGCTCTTGTATGGAGCAGAGAGCCAGTGCTAGTGCCGCTCATTCTTCTGGTGAACTGGTAAGCACCAGGAGCCAAGTACATCCTGGTCGCAGTCAAACCAGCGCTGCAGTAACACTTGGTGACGTGACGAGTTCCATAAGTGCAGTTCAAGCTGGTGCGATGGCAATCACAAGTAGTGTCCGCAGTCACCAAGCGTTTGTACACAGGCCTGTAGAGCCCATAGTGCCCTTCCCGCTGCATATGCCAATCGTAATTGGGAGCGCACAACTTCTGCAGAGCACGTACTTCCCCCATTCACTGGCCAACCCGGAATTCAGGTGGAAACAGTTGATTTTTATTCACTGTTTTTGACAGAAGATCTCTATAGATCTATTGTGGACCAAAGCTATTTGTATTCTGGTCAATTCATCGCCGGCTAATCCCCATTTGATCCTTGCCAGAGAATGGAAACGTATTATGGTTTATAAATTTAAAACCTTTCTAGGCCGCCACCCCCCCCCCCTCCCCATGGACATAAATAAAAAGAGTGAATTGCGGTCATATTGGTCCACTGACCCAATGCATCATATGCCCATGTTCTCTGCTTCCATGACCAGGACGCAGTTCAATGACAATGAACTGTCGAACTCGGGGTGACCCTGAATACGATTGGCTCCACAAAATTGTAAACCAGTTCAAGCAACAGTTTGCAGCCTTGTTTACTCCAGATCAAATTGTCTGCATTGACAAGTGCCTGGTTAAATTTTTTGGCTGCTTGTCTTTCAAACAGTATCTCCCCAGTAAGCATGCCAGACTTGCTGGGGAGATACTGAGATACAGGCTATACATATAGATTTCTGGTTTAGGAGGGAAAAAGACAGTCACATGGAGCCCTCCAACTGCCCAGGTGACATTGGGAGCGCTGGCAAGACTGTTTGGGACTTGGTGTCACCCTTATTCAGAAAGAGGTACCACTTGTAGGTGGACAAATTATTACACAAGTGTTCAACTTTTCACCTGTCACCTTTTTGATTGTGGAAATAGCACATGTGGCACCGTGTGATCTAATCGCCAGGGCTTTCCCCAACAGCTTGTAGATTCCAGACTTAGAGAGGGGGGAGAGAGCCTGCTTGAAGTGTAATAATTTGCTAGCAGTGAAGTGGAGGAACACACGGAATGTTTTCATTCTGTCCTCCCTTCACGCAAATATGACAGTTGAAATTCCAACGGTGACTGGTGAAGCCCCTCTGTGGAACTTCAACAACCAGATGATGGCGCCTAACTTATTTGCCCATAAGGCCAGACGCTGGTATAAAAAGCGGCTATACTTATTCCAATTGGCACTGCTGAACGCTTATGTGCTATACAAAAGCATTAGAATGAACTGGATCCTTCCTAAAATCTCAGGAGGAGATCATCACAGGCCTTCTGCCTCCAGATGGTGCTGTGGCCCAACTTCCTAATGCAAATTCAGTGAATCGGCTGCATGAGAGGCACTTCCCAGAAGTCCTCCGTGGTACCCCTGCCCAAAGAGCACCCCAAAGAAGATATGGCGTCTGCAGAAAATGCGGATATAGGCGTGACACACGCTATTATTGTCCCTCCTGTCCTGACCAACCTGGTCTCTGCATCAGTGAATGTTTCTGTCGCTACCACACACTATTGGAGTATTAGTGTAGGGTACAGAACTGCACAGTCCTAGGGAACACATACACAGGGTCTCGAAAGATGCAATGGCCATCCCATTTTGAGAAACAAATGTATGAGATAGTTCAAACCCTGATTTGTCATAATTGTGATGATTATGGCTTACAGCTAATTAAGCCATAACACCTGCAGAGGGTTCCTGAGCCTTTAAATAGTCTCTCAATCTGGTTCAGTAGGAATCACAATCATGGGAAAGACTGCTGACCTGACAGTTGTGCAGAAAACCATTATCAACACCCTCCATGAGGATGGAAAGCCTCAAAAGTTGGATGTTCCCAAAGTGCTGTATCTAAAAACATTAATAGAACGTTATATGGAAGGGAAAAGTGTGGAAGAAAAAGGCGCAAAAGCAGCAGGGATAACCACAGCCTTCAGAGGATTGTCAGGAAAAGGCCATTCAAAAGTGTTGGGGACTTTAACAAGGAGTGAACTGAGGCTGGAGTCAGATCATCAAGAGCCACCACACACAGACAGAGCAAATTTTGCATCTCATTTTGAAACCAAGGACCCAGAGTATGGAGGAAGAATGGAGCGGCACACACTGCAAAATGCTTGAAGTCCAGTGTGAAGTTTCCACAGTCTGTTGATTTGTCATCTGCAGGTGTTGATCCAGTGTGCCTCATTAAGTCCGAGGTCAACCCAGCCGTCTACCAGGAGATTTTAAAGCACTTAATGCTTCCTTCCGCAGACAAGCTTTATGGGGATGCCGACGTCATTTTCCAGCAGGATTCTTCCCACACTGCCAAAAGCACCAAAACCTGGTTCAATGACCATGAGATTACTGTGCTTGATTGGCCAGCAAAAAAACAAGAAATAGGGTGCCTCTGAGTATGCATCATAAGAATAATTTAATAAACAACAACATCCACTCACATGGAGAACAGGTAAGTTGCATTCAAATCCGTTTGCTGGGCCGAAGAGATGAAAGTAGGGCCGAAACAACTAATCGATTAATCGACAACTAATCGATTATGAAATTAATCGATTATCATTTTCATAATTGATTATTCGGCCAGTAACATAATGGGGTTAAAAAAATAAAAAAATTAGCCCTTTATAGTACAAAAAGAGCAAATCGCTACCGTTTATAGAACTTTCACTGTCCCACAGTAAAAAATTAACCCCTTACAGTAGCGATTATTTGCTATTTTTTGTACTAGTTTTTTTAACCCCATTATGTTACTAAACATCTCAGGCCGGGGTTACACCTCTGTGCTTTTTGCAGAAACACACTACGTTCATTTACATTGTTTCACATCCATGATTTTTTATGCTGTGTATTTGGAAAGGGCAAGGACTTTTTTTTTTTTTTAGCAAAATTGTGCTATTTTATTTTTTTGCTTCAATATACTTCAATGGAGAAGCTGCAGAAAAACATTTGTGTGACAATTTGTTTTCTAATCTGCCCATTGGCCAAAAAAAAAAAAATGCAAACTAATCGATTATGAAAATAATCGTTAGTTGCAGCCCTAGATGAAAGTGGGACTACAAGTCACAGCAAGTCCTGTAAAGCTAGCACCACATCAGATCCGTTCAGGATGGAGTGGGATGGCTGAGCACAGCGTGATGAGAATATGGGTTCCAGGTAAAAGGTGTAGTGGAGAGGGACACGCGTCAGTGGTTATGGCAAGCCGCGCTGTGGCATTGGTGTGTACTTTGTCTCTGTAGAGTAGAAAGTAAACACGGCGGTGTATTCAGAGTGAGGCTAGGAGAGCATCATAGCATGGCCCCCAGCAATGACATCACACACACGCGACATGTTTTGAAGCTAGCAAGCCTCTTTCTTGTTTAGTGATTGGCCAGCAAACTCGCCTGACCTGAACCCCATGGAGAATCTATGGGGCATTGCCAAGAGAAAGATGAGAGACATGAGACCAAACAATGTAGAAGAGCCGAAGGCTGTGTGAGTGGGCTGTGTCCGCTTGCATATGCAGAGTGGAGGAAGAAGGAGTACCTGTCACTACCTATTGCTACCATAGGGAATATTTACATTCCCTGTGATAATATATACACACACACACACACACACACACACACACACACACACACACACACAGTGCCTTGCGAAAGTATTAGGCCCCCTTGAACTTTGCGACCTTTTGCCACATTTCAGGCTTCAAACATAAAGATATAAAACTGTAAAAAGTGTTTTGTGAAGAATCAACAAGTGGGACACAATCATGAAGTGGAACGAAATTTATTTGATATTTCAAACTTTAACAAATAAAAAACTGAAAAATTGGGGATGCAAAATTATTCAGCCCCCTTAAGTTAATACTTTGTAGCACCACCTTTTGCTGCGATTACAGCTGTAAGTCGCTTGGGCTATGTCTCTATCAGTTTTGCACATCGAGACTGAAATTTTTGCCCATTCCTCCTTGCAAAACAGCTTGAGCTCAGTGAGGTTGTGAACAGCAGTTTTCAGTTCTTTCCACAGATTCTTGATTGGATTCAGGTCTGGACTTTGACTTGGCCATTCTAACACCTGGATATGTTTATTTGTGAACCATTTCATTGTAGATTTTGCTCTATGTTTTGGATCATTGTCTTGTTGGAAGACAAATCTCCGTCCCAGTCTCAGGTCTTTTGCAGACTCCATCAGGTTTTCTCCCAGAATGGTCCTGTATTTGGCTCCATCCATCTTCCCATCAATTTTAACCATCTTCCCTGTCCCTGCTGAAAAAAAGTAGGCCCAAACCATGATGCTGCCACCACCATGTTTGACAGTGGGGATGGTGTGTTCAGGGTGATGAGCTGTGTTGCTTTTACACCAAACGTAACGTTTTACATTGTTGCCAAAATGTTTGATTTTGGTTTCATCTGACCAGAGCACCTTCTTCCACGTTTGGTGCGTCTCCCAGGTGGCTTGTGGCAAACTTTAAACGACACTATGTATGGATATCTTTAAGAAATGGCTTTCTTCTTTCCACTCTTCCATAAAGGCCAGATTTGTGCAGTATACGACTGATTGTTGTCCTATGGACAGAGTCTCACACCTCAGCTGTAGATCTCTGCAGTTCATCCAGAGTGATCATGGGCCTCTTGGCTGCATCTCTGATCAGTCTTCTCTCCTTGTATGAGCTGAAAGTTTAGAGCAGTGTTTTTCAACTCCAGTCCTCAAGGCACACCAACAGGTCAAGTTTTCAGGATTTCCCTCAGATTAAATGGCTGTGGTGATTACTAAGGCAGTGAAACTGATCAAATCACCTGTGCAAAATAATGGCAAGCCTGAAAACATGACCTGTTGGTGTGTCTTGAGGACTGGAGTTGAAAAACACTGGTTTAGAGGGACGACCGGGTCTTCGTAGATTTGCAGTGGTCTGGTACTCCTTCCATTTCAATATTATCGCTTGCACAGTGCTCCTTGGGATGTTTAAAGCTTGGGAAATCTTTTTGTATCCAAATCTGGCTTTAAACTTCTCCACAACAGTATTTTGGACCTGCCCAGTGTGTTCCTTGTTCTTCATGATGCTCTCTGCGCTTTAAACGGACCTCTGAGACTATCACAGTGCAGGTGCATTTTTACGCAGACTTGATTACACACAGGTGGATTCTATTCATTACCATTAGTCATTTAGGTCAACATTGGATCATTCAGAGATCCTCACTGAACTTCTGGAGAGAGTTTGCTGCACTGAAAGTAAAGGGGCTGAATAATTTTGCACGCCCAATTTTTCAGTTTATTTGTTAAAAAAGTTTGAATACCCAATAAATTTCGTTCCACTTCATGATTGTGTCCCACTTGTTGATTCTTCACAAAAAAAATTACAGTTTTATATCTTTATGTTTGAAGCCTGAAATGTGGCAAAAGGTCGCAAAGTTTAAGGCGGCCGAATACTTTCGCAAGGCACTGCGTATATATATATATATATATATATATATATATATAATATATATATATAGGAAGTGTAAAAAGAAAAAGAAAATGTAATAATAATAATAATAAAAAAAAAAAAAGCTTCCCTGTCCCCCAACGCTCACGCGCAAAGGTGAACACAAGCATCGGTCTCTTTTCATTTGTAAACAGCCATTGCACCATGCAAGTGAGGCATCACTGCAAAACGTCAGATCAAGGGCAGTAATTCTAGCAGTAGGCCTAAATCAACAGTTGTAACCTGTAAAGTTTTTTAAAAAATGTATGTAGTTAGGCGGTGCATCGTTGTGTGCAATTTTAAAGCATGTTGTGTTTGACATCTATGTATTCGGCATATGATCATCTTTTATATTTCATCAAACATTTGGGCAATATAGTGTATTTTAGTGCATTGAAATAAAAAAAAAATTTTCCCCCAAAATATTGCGTTTGAAAAATGTGAAAAAAATGTAACACCCACCATTTTAATTTGTAGGGCCTTTTCTTTAACAAAACATATAATGACAGTGACAGTCTACTGAATGGAATGGTACCAGGTGAATGGAAAAAAGCCAATGTAGCGCCAATATTTAAAAAAGGCCCAAAATAGATCCCTGGGAATTACAGACCAGTTAGCCTCACATCAATAGTATGCAAGCTTTTGGAGGGGACGATAAGGGACTATATACAAGATTTTAGTAATGAAATAAAAATACATACCTGAAGTGCCTGTTGCTAGGCAGATCGTCCCAATCTGCCACTTCCAGATCCGCAGTCCATCTTCTTTCTTCTCCTTGGCTGCCTCTTGGGGAATAAGGGAGCGGTGTCTTCTGGGACCTTGTGTGTGTCCCAGGAGACACCACCCATTCACGTCTCGCCACGCACATGCGCAGTAGGGAATCAGGCAGTGAAGCCGCAAGGCTTCACTGCCCGATTCCCTCACCGAGGATGGTGGCGGGGCAGCCGAGACCCAATCGTTTGCTCGGCTTCGGCTGCTGTCATCGCGGGCACCCTGGACAGGCAAATCTCCTTATTAAAAAAGTCAGCAGCTACAGTGTTAATAGCTGTTGACTTTTATTTTATTTTTTTAAACCGGACCTCTGCTCTAACCTTCTATAAGGGGGTGAGTTGCCATCTAGATAAAGGAAGGTCCCTAACCGTTGTGTATCTGGATTTTGCAAAAGCATTTGACAGTTCCCCATAAACTTTTACTGTGCAAAATAAGGTCCATTGGCACAAACCATAGGGTGAGTACATGGATTTAAACTGGCTGTTCCCCCCAGCGTGTAGATTGCATTTATATTTTTGCCACCCAACTGCATTATTATACATTACACTTCAATTGGTCCCAGCAGAGAACCCTATTGGGACCCCTCTACTCATCCCTGACCATTCCCGTTGTGAGTTCAGAGGGTGGTGATAAATGGGGAGTATTCGGAATGGTCAGGGATGAGTAGAGGGGTCCCAATAGGGTTCTGTGCTGGGACCAATCCTGTTTAAATTTGTTCATAAACTACCTGGAGGATGGGGTAAACAGTTTAATCTCTGTATTTGTGGACTATACTAAGCTAAGCAGGGCAATAACGTCTCCCTAGGATGTAGAAAAGTTGTAAAAAGATCTGAACAAATTAATAGGGTGGGCAAATACATGGCAAATGAAGTGTAATGTATAATAATGCAGTTGGGTGGCAAAAATATAAATGCAATCTACACGCTGGGGGGAGAACCTCTGTGGGAATCTAGGATGGAAAAGGACCTGGGGGTCCTCGTAGATGCCAAGCTGCTGCTAACAAAGCAAATAGAATACTGGCACGCATTAAAAGTTTTTTTAGAGTTATGCCGCGTACACACGATCGTTTTTTGGGAAATGAAAAAAAAAACGAAATTTTTCAGCATGTAGGAAAAAATAAAATTTTTTTCCCAACTTCAACATTAAAACGATGTTGCCCACACACCATCGTTTTTAAAAAATGCACTAGCAAAGCGATGTGACGTAAAACACGTACAATGGCACTATAAAGGGGAAGTTCCAATCGCCTTTGGGCTCCTTTAGCCGATTCCGTGTTAGTAAAAGACGATTTGCGCTTTTCTGTCTGTTACAGCGTGATGAAAGTGCTTACTCCATTATGAACAGTAGTTTTACCAGAATGAGCACTCCCGTCTCATAACTTGATTCTGAGCATGCGCAGGTTTTTCACGTCGTTTTAGCCCACACACGATCATTTTGTACAACCCGAAAAACAACATTGTTTAAAACATCGGTAAAAAATGCAGCATGTTCGATTTATTTATTTTTTCGTTTTTTAAGAACCCGAAAAATTATGTGAAGCCCACACACGATCATTTTAAATTACATTTTTAAAAACCATTGTTTTTTTCATGCCGAAAAACGATCATTAGGGTCTGCAGAATACAGGGTGCCTTGGCGGGGCCTGCAGCTTACGCATGCATTTGCAAATGTGTGCAACTAAACCCCTGTTTTTAACTTATACTGTTAGACAGGTTAATTTGGTTGGTCACCGGCTGGTTGGTAAGTTGAGCACGGAAATTCTTTAGTTTTATTTGACATGCATTTGTCCTACCAGTGCTCCTTGCTGTGAAGACCAGTTATAGGTGCGGGCAGAGACTTTTTTTGTACTGATGCATTAAAAGGGGATCAACTCCAGAGATAAAACGATAATTCTCCCGTTCTACAAGACTCTAAGTGTGGCCGGACCAGAGTATGCTGTCCAGTTCTGGGCACCAGTTCTCAGGAAGGATGTACTGGAAATGGAGCAAGTACAAAGAAGGACAAACAAAGCTGATAAAAGGGTCTGGAGGATATTACCGTATTTATCGGCGTATAACGCGCACTTTTTTCCCCTTAAAATCAAGGGGAAATCGGGGGTGCGCGTTATACGCCGATGTCATGTTCTTTTGCCAATGGGGGGGGGGGGGGAATTGGGCGGGGGTGTCGTGCCGGCCGTTCTACCTCTCCTGGTCCTAGGACAGCGAGTCCCTTCTCTCATCTTTTTGCTCCTCCTCCCCCTCCGACTGTAGCTTTCAGATTGGAGGAGAGGAGGAGGAGGAGGAGGAGGAGGAGGAGACTGTGTGGTTTGAGCGGGGGATCTCTGACCTGATCAGCTTCGCGGGGACCCAAACCGGCGCTGTCTTGAACGGGAGACCCGATCCGACATGCGGGAGTACAGAAGGGGCTACTGACGCCGAAGCAGGGTGAGTGGAGCGGCTCATACTGGGGACAAGAGAAGCAGGTAGGAGGGAAGAGTATCCCCCCCACCCATACAGCACTCGCCTGAAGTCCCAGGCGGAAGCAGTGCAGGCAGTTTGAAAACAAGTGTGCCGCCTTATCCAGCAAATGATGGGACAGGATCTGTGTGCTGAAAATGTGTAATGTGTAATGTGCTGAAATGTTGTAATGTGCTGAGATCCAAGTGTAATGTGCTGAGATCCAAGTGTAATGTGCTGAGATTTATGTGTAATGTGCTGAGATTTATGTGTAATGTGCGGAGATCTATGTGTAATGTGCAGGGGGGGGGGGGGCTTTGGTCTGTGTAATGTGCAGGGGGGGGGGCTTTGGTCTGTGTAATGTGCAGGGGGGGGGGGCTTTGATCTGTGTAATGTGCAGGGGGGGTCTTTGGTCTGTGTAATGTGCAGGGGGGGGGGGTCTTTGGTCTGTGTAATGTGCAGGGGGGCTTTGGAATATAAAAGGGGCTGTTGAAAGTTTTTTTCCTGAAACTTCCCTCTTAAAATTAGGGTGCGCGTTATACGCCGATGCGTGTTATACGCCGATAAATACGGTAGTTACGAGGAACCAATATGAAAAGTAGCCATCCCAAGCTATTTTCTGACAGGCATGTGGAGTCCATGGAATATTTTATATTTTGGCACAAGTGTCTGTAAAATGAAAATTATTTTTACACAAAGTTATCACTAAATATTCCATACACGTGGCATGGGTATATGTGGAATTACACCCCAAAATACATTCTTCTGCTTCTCCAGAGTATGAGGATACCACATGTGTGAGACTTTTTGGGAGCCTAGCCGTGTACAGGATCCCAAAAAACAATCACCGCCTTCACAATTTCTAAGGGCATAAAATTGTGATGTTATTTCCTCACTACCTTTCAGTTTCGGTGGCCCTGTAATATAAAGCTAACACAAACCCCCCCCCCCAAATGACCCCAATTTGGAAAGTAGACACCCCAAGGTCAAATACCTATTTAGAGGGAGGAGGAACAATGCCCCATCATTGGTGTCAGTGGAAGAAATCTCTCTACTAATCTCTGTATTCTTATCTCCCTCTCAGTAAAACTCTGTCCCTCTAACTCATCTGCTAACCTCTGTCCCCCCAAACCCCTCATCTTCTAACCAGAGAAGCTTTAGTTACCAAAAGCAAGTTTATGACTGTACAACACATTTTAGCATCTACTAGCTCTCAAAGCCAGTGTGTGTGATGAGTGAAAAAAAACAGGCATAGAAAGAAAATTCAGTACAACTTTACTGAAAAAAAAAAAAAAAAAAATATCTGCATAGTTTCAACCAAAAATGCCTCAAATCTTCTCACACTTAGGCAACATACATAACAAGTCAGCTGAACCGAAAGTGGTATTAAACTCCAAACCAAAAATGTAATAGAATACAATTGTTAAAGTCTAACTTGTCTCCATCTGGTGGATCATGACCCTCGTTGATCCTACTCATCTTCAGGAAGTACCTTCACTGCACAGCACACAGGCAGAGCGTATCCTACTGCCTCTCGAGAGATGATCGCAACATCTACATCCAATTAAGAGGAATTAGAAAACATCAATTATTTAAAGGAAATTAAATGATAACCATACCAGATCTTAATGTGCTTCTAAAGGCAGGTTGTTTACCTTAACCACTTCACCTCCGGACGATTTGCCCCCTTAATGAACGGGCCATTTTTTGTGATACAGCACAGCGTTGTTTAACTGACAATTGCGCGGTCATGCGATGCTGTACCCAAACAAAATTGAGGTCCGTTTACCCCCCACAAATAGAGATTTATTTTGCTGGTATTTGATCACCTCTGCAGGTTTTATTTTTTGCGCTATAAACAAAAAAAAAAAAAAAAAAAAATACAATATTTTTTTACTTTTTGCTATAATAAATATCCCCATTTAAAAAAATTCAAAATAAAATGTATGCCACAGTTTAGGCCGATATGTATGAATTGCAATAAGGGTATTTTGATTGCACAAAAGTTATAGCCTCTACAAAATAGGGGATAAAGGAAGGAAACAAATCCTGGATGGCCACACTCCGTTGAAGGCATCTTTTATTCACATATTGTATAGCAGATGAAATTCAATACAGTCACGCGCAACTGTCAGTTAAAGCGATGCAGTGCCGAATCGCAAAAAGGGGCCATGTCCTTAACCTGCATAATGGTCCGGGTCTTAAGTGGTTAAAAGTCAGCAGCTACAAAAAAAAAAATACGGTCTCGTCTGACTTTTAATAAAGACACTTACCTGTTCCACAATCCAGCGACATGGCCACCCAAAACCCTCCATTCTCTCCCCTACCTGTCTACAGCACTGGCAATACTACTGTGGGCATCCGGCCTGGACAGCTTGCAGCTTCATAGCCGGGTGCGCATGTCTCACTCCGCAGTCGTGCATAGCCAGGCAAGCTTCTGGGACCTGTGATGTGTTCCAGAAGATTGCAGGGAGGAAAAGGGCTGCCTAGACAGCCCAAGCGGAAGTGGAAACTTGTCAGTAATCGTGATGCATCGCAGAATCGAAACAAAGACCAGATAATCATGATCAAATCGTGAGACCAGTGAAGATGCGCACCTCTACCCTCTAGTGCAAAATGAAGAAAGGATTTCTGGACAACCGCTGTAACGGAATGGCCCGTGGGACCCAGAAGCTCTTGAAAAGCATGAGATACTCCTGTTTCAGCTTCATCCATGACTCTTATGTCTAAAATCATCCTATGTCCACTAGGGGCATAGGATGACTGAGAAATGCTATCTTGGATTGCTTTAAAGCGGAGGTTCACCCTAAATATACTCTCTCCCATGTGATCCAGCATACTGGCGTCAGCGCCAGTATGCTGTTTTTTTTTTTTAAATCCCCCACTTACTGTATTATGTTGAATTTTAATTTCTTTCCCCCGCGGTGGACGGCTCTAGTATAGCGCATCACATCTTACGAAAATACCCGATAAGGACTCGGGTAATCTCGGCGAAAATGCGGCGCCTGCGCACAGACCTAGGAGCTGAAGGCGCAGGCGCCGTATTTCTCAGAGTCCTATTCTGGCGTTTTTCGGAGGGCGTGACGCGCCATAGCCGTAGGACTCGGAGAAATACGGCGCCTGCGCAGTCAGCTCCTAGGTCTGTGCGCAGGCGCCGCATTTTCGCCGAGATTACCCGAGTCCTTATCGGGTATTTTCGTAAGATGTGACGCGCTATACTAGAGCCGTCCACCGCGGGGGAAAGAAATTAAAATTCAACATAATACAGTAAGTGGGGGATTTAAAAAAAAAAAAAAAAAAAACAGCATGCTGACGCCAGTATGCTGGATCACATGGGAGAGCTTATATTTAGGGTGAACCACCTCTTTAACATGGGTCTGTAATCCACAATATAGTCCAGGATATCTGTAAGAACTATTTACAGGTTGTTGATTCTAAACTCAACAGGTTGATTGAAAAAGTGACTCATTCATAATGTGGGGACACATACCGTTAGGTGTTAGTGTCATCAACGCCAACCATCTGTCCGTTATGATGTAAATGAATCTATGATGGCTTCTGAAGGACCTTTCATTGTGTTGTGCTAATTGACCCTGTATTGTGTGAAGTTCTATTGATGATAATGTGTGTATTGCAAGTTAACAGACAGTCTAAAGGTCAGATGTCTGAGACATCAGCTGTAGTTAATTAGCTCATGTAAATTATGTCAGAGCTGGTGTCAGAATGTCTACCAAAAAGATGTGTATTGGGCTCATTGTGTCATGTTGTGGGTGGAGTTGGGTCATTGTTCATTTTGGTTACTAACTGTATACAAGAGCCTGATTTCCTCATTAAAGAGGCTATTCGTGTTGAACCTCAAACAGAGCTGTGTCTCGTTACTGGGGGAATTTGTATGGGTCGTGTTCGCCGGATTGTGGAGTATCAATAGCTGGCTCGGGTTTGGGAATGTTATATCTTAAACGGCGTTAACCCCTGTCCCATTTGGGGTTCCGTTACAGCCGCACTCCAAAACTTGTTGCTTTTATTGTAAAGCAAAAAAACAGGATACTAGGGGGGTAGAGAGGAAATCGCTGCTCAAAAGATACTGATCAGGAAAATCTCACCACCTGATCCGAAGCCACGGGTGCTGGCAATGCATAGGATAATGCAAAATGAAGAAAGGATTTCTTCACAGTCGCATTCTAAAACTTGTAAAACAAAAAACAAAGGATACATGCCACAGCAAACGGGGTACAAGCTGACGCGTTTCACACCAGACCTTAGTCATAGCTTGAAGCTACGACTAAGCACTAAGGTTTGGTGTAAAACACGTCAACTTGTACCCCAATTGCTGTTGCATGTATCCTGTTTTTTTAGTTTTATACTAAAAGAGACAAGTTTTGGAGTGCAAAAATAGGAGAAACAATCAGCGCAAACAACCAATGTGAATAAACAAAATACAATGCTAGCTGAACACAAATAGGTAATCGCAAGCCTATTGAAACAATACAAAAACAATGGGTATGTGCAGCGCAAATAAAGTAATAAATGAAATGGTGCTATGCAAATCACAACATGTATATATACAAGTCACAATAGTAAGACCAAGGTAAGGATAAAGTCCTTCCTGAAAAAGGCGAGTTTGAATCCTCTGCTGGTGAGCGTGACAACAGAATCATCCACCACACACACAATGTGCTTACCAGAAAAGATGGACCCCTCTGTGGGAGAAGGTCATGTGAGCATGTATCAAACAAGGGATAATACCAAATGATTCATGCAGCAGGAGTGTCTCCAAACAGGTAAGCAGCAAAACCAGGGCTGACCTTCAGTGTCCGTGATTTCCACTAAAAGTTGCTGGGTGAAATAGCATTGGAATGCATGACCAAAAAAAAATAAAGGAAACAATATAAATGGCCTCCGTATGTTTATTTGAATAAAAGGAGGGGGGCATATAAAAAAGGTATACGCTGATGGTATCACAGTGATAAAAACAAAAATATCGAACAAGCTTGAAAGCTTAATATATCAATCTAGCGGAGAGATGCCAGCGGGTGATGTCAGTGCATCAGAGGATGCACTCACAGCAACCATGTAAATTCTGGAAAAAGCGTGAACGGGAGAGCAAGTCGTCACCACGCACACCTGTGCCGTGACCCAAAAGGGGGGCCCGCCTCTTAAGAGCATAGGCCTGTATGACAGCCTGCCTGATCCACAGAGAAATGGTGGTCGACGAGACCACTAGGCCCTTTTGTGGACCACCGACACAAAAGACAGTCAGGCAACCTCCGTAGGATGCGCCGGCCGAGGACAGAAGGATGGAAGAATAATGTCCTTATTGCAGCAAAAGGCCAAAACCACCTTCGGGAAAAAAGGAAAGGTTGCGGGCGCACCACCTAATCCTTACGGAGGATCAAGCATGGCGGCTTTGCAAGACAAGACCGCCAACTCAGAAATCCCTCTAACAGAGATAAAGGCCACCTTCGGAGATCGTGTCAAGAGAAAATCTCTCTGATGTTTCCAAAAGGAAGGTTCCTGAAGAACCGAGAGCAGCAGAGTCAAAACTCATGGGGGAAGAGATGGGCCAAGAGGGCAAAGTAGATGACAAACCCCCTGCACACAAAGAGGGACCCACCAGGGAACAGGCCGCAAAAAGGCCACTGAAAGAACACAGCCAAGGCTAAATCTGCCCCCAAACGGTGCTTTAAGCAATTTTTAGATCCACTCCAAGCTGTAAAAACAGCAGGACCCTGGACACCGAGTACGTCCGTGGACATCACTCCATCTCTTCGCACCAAGAGATGTAGGCCTGTCAGGTGTGACGGTAGATCCTCCAGAAGAAGAGTACCGTGCCCTCAGAATTGTTGACATGACCGAGTCGGACAGACCCCGGTTACTTAAAGTCTGGCTTCCTAAAGCCATGTTGAGCAAGTCAGTGACTGTACAACAGGAGGAAGTATGGGACCTCGAGACAGAGGGACCTCCCACCCTGGCAACCGCCAGGGTTCCTCCGCTACCAGGCGCCCCATATCGGCGTACCAAGGACGCCGAGGTCAATCTGGAGCGATTAGAATCATCGGGATCTCCTCAGCCTCCACTCTGTGGAGCAGCCGAGGAAGCAACTACAATGGAGGAATGCTAAAAAGTCACCGATACAGACCCCACAGGGCCACCAGCGCGACTTGCGCGTCTGTACCAGATCACTAGACCCGGCCACAAACTTCGACACCCTTGCGGTGGAGACGAGCGGCTAGGAGATTCATGCCCTGTGAGGCTCACCTCCTGCAAGGCAGCAGAAACACCCCAAGCACAAAGACCAGTCTCCCTGGTCCAGCATCTGGTGACTCCAGTAGTCCGCCTGCCGGTATACCTGATGGTAGACCTAAGCCACGGCCGTGGCGTTGTCCGGCTGAAACCAGATCAGACGACCTTGCAACCTCCTCGACCACGAGGAAAAGCATAGCCTGATCGCCTAAAATAGTAGGACAATGAACGGTAGACAGCACCTGGTATTCCCAGGTGGTCTCCCACCCAGGCACTATCCAGGCCCGTGTGATATAGTGTAAAGGGTGATGGCGCGGTCTGTGTGGTGTGTTCCTAAAAAAACAAAAACTCAGTGTCTTAAAAGTGAGTCAACAGACAAAAAGTGTCGGGTGATTCCTGGTGGGTAGACTCAGACAGAGGTACCCCTAATAATGATCACCCTAGATAGAGTAATTGAGTGCGAGCTGTGTTCAATTATTGTCCTGTGGGGACAGTGATTTGCTGTTAATCAAGAAATATATATATAATATGTATATAGGCTTGGAATGGCCTGCTGTGATCTGTTCATAAATGTGCGTCAATGGTGTCTATACAATTCTTACAAATGTTACCAAACATGGAAATATAAAATAAATAGGAATACAAAATATGAAAAAATATATAAAAATATATTGTGAAATCATAAAGTGCCAAGTGTCCTTTAATAAGGATGAAGAAATCAGCCAATATAAATATGTGTCCTTTGATTAGTGATTAAATAATCAGCAATGGTACAAAGGTTTATGCATATAATGCGTGACGTCAGCCGCTGTATAATCACCGTTGATAACATCAATAGGACGAAACGCCTCAGCGGACCATACAGCGGCACACGTTACTTCCGGGTCTTCTATGGTGTACCTCCGTCTGTATCTCCTCTGCCGCTCTTCAGTGTCCAGCCAGGGTCTTGGTGCAGCACTCAGAGTCCCATATGGCCAATCAAAAAAGACAGTGGAAACCTGTATAGTGTAATACTATTGCCAAAGGGTTTATTAAAAGTAATTTAACCACTTAAGGACCTTGGGTGTTTTTCAGTTTTGGTGTTTGCAAGACTGAAACAGTTTTTTCTGCTAGAAAATCACGTAAAACCCCCAAACATTATATATTTTTTTTTCTAACACCCTAGAGAATAAAATAGTGGTCATTGCAATACTTTTTGTCACACCGTATTTGCGCAGCGGTCTTACAAGCGCACTTTTTTTGGAAAAAATACACTTTTTTGAATTAAAAAATAAGACAATAAATTTGGTCCAATTTTTTTATATATTGTGAAAGATAATGTTACGCCGAGTAAAATGACACCCAACATGTCACGTTTAGAAATTGCGCCCGCTCGTAGCATGGCGTCAAACTTTTACCCTTAAAAATCTCCATAGGCGACGTTTAAAAAATTCTATAGGTTGCATTTTTTTAGATACAGAGGAGGTCTAGGGCTAGAATTATTGCTCTCGCTCTAACGATCGCGGCGATACCTCACTTGTGTGGTTTTGAACACCGTTTTCATATGCGGGCGCTACTCGCGTATGCGTTCGCTTCTGCGCGCGAGCTCGTCGGGACGGGGCGCTTTAAAAAATGTTTTTTTTGTTTTCCTATTTATTTGTATTTATTTTAACATTTTTTACACTGAAAAAAAAAAAATATATAATAATTGATCACTTTTATTCCTATTACAAGAAATGTAAACATCCCTTGTAATAGAAAAAAGCATGACAGGTCCTCTTAAATATGAGATCTGGGGTCAAAAAGACCTCAGATCTCATATTTAGGCTTAAAAAGAAAAAAAAAAAAAAAAGGAAAGGAAAATGACATTTTTTAAATAGCCTTAAAAAGAAAATGTCTCTTTAAGACAGTGGGCGGAAATTACGTTTTGACGTCGCTTCCGCCCAGCGCTGCTATGGGGAACGGGTGGGGGCGATTTTTCCCTCACTCGTATCCCAGCAGAGGAGCCGCACAGACCCGATCGCCTCCGCCGCTACCGACGGCAACGGTAAGCGGCGGAGAGCACGGGAAAGCGGCGGGAGGGGGGGGGCACCTCTCCGGTCACCGATAACGGCGTTATTGTACACAGGACCCTGCACTGAAGAGATGGATATCTCGGTTGTGGCAGCAGCTGCTGCCGTTACCGAGATATCCATCTTTAAAAAGAGGACGTATATATACAGTGCAGGGTCCTTAAGTGGTTAAAATAAGTTAAAATTCTTGCTGTCCACATGGACAAGCAAGCAAAACAAAAACAAACAAGCAGGTGATAGTCCGTGGGGAAGTGTGTGCCGACCGCTCCGTCTATCAGCGCTCCACGGCCACACTCTCTAGACCCGGAAGTAACGTGTGACGTCAGCCGCTGTATGGTCAACTGACGCATTTCGTCCTATTGATGTTCTCAAAGGTGACCATACAGCGGCTGACATCACACATTAACTATATGCATAAACCTTTGTACCATTGCTGATTATTTAATCACTAATCAACGGACACAGATTTATATTGGCAATTTATCACAACTACATTGGCTGATTTCTTCATCCTTATAAGACACTTGGCACTTTATGATTTCACAATATATTTTTTCATATTTTGTATTCTTATTTATTTTATATTTCCATGTTTGGTAACATTTGTAAGAATTGTATGGACACCATTGACACACATTTATGAACAGATCACATCAGGCCATTCCAAGCCTATATACATATTATATATATATTTCTTGATTTACAGAAAATCACTGTCCCCACAGGACAATAATTTAACACAGCTCACCACTCAATCACTCTGAATGGGAATAACACATCCACTAGGACTGAGATAGAAGCTGCTCTCAGAAGAAAAACGTCCAAGTAGCCAATGAGGCAAAGCCTCCCTGTCCCAACAAAGTTAGGATAAGTGTGAGCTCCCAGCTGAAAACACATGGTGTCGACGCCAGATCAAAAGGGAGGGCCACAGGCGGACAGACGGGACATGCATGTATGCGTCCCTGATGTCCGAGGATGCCAGGACATCCCCCGGATGGAGCGCAGCTACCACCGAACGAATGGATCCCATGCGGAACCACCCGACGTTCACAAAAGGTATTTGGGGCCTGAGGCCCATAGAAAACCCCAAACCTCTCATCCTGCAGGAAAGATAAAATCACACCGCAGCTTAGCAAGTCCCACACTGCCCAAGGCAGATCGGCGGGCCGGGAGAGGAAGACACGAGGAAAGAACTTTGTTCTGTGGATAGGAGGAAACCCTATCTAGTACTCCGAAGAGATCACCTCACAGACCCACTGGTCGGAGAGCAGGGAGGTTTCACAGAATTGTGAACCTGCAAGCCACCCCTCCCACCTAGAGACAGGGAGGGAAGGCTACATACATTGGCAGGACTTGGGTACCGGCGTGATCGTCTTACACACCCAGGGACGGATTAGTCCCCCAAATGGGCCTTTGACGGCCTGGGAGGGTTGCCCCTAAATAATTCACACACATAGTGTGTATGTATATTATATAGGTGTATGCACACATGCCTTTGGAGGAAACCGGAGTACACGGAGGAACCCACACAGAGACAGGGAGCGACAATGCAAGCTCCAGGCAGATTTGTGTCAGTGTCCGGATTCGAACCAATGACTCTCTTGCTGCCAAGTAATGGAGTTAACCACTACACCTCTGTGTGCATAAAACCATTCTGAAACAGAAGCCCTGGATAACAAGGGCACAGCATTCAATGAAGCATCACAGACCTATATGAGGCCCTAAACCAGCTGGTCCGCTAGCCTAATAACTTCGGGAGAGTCGGTGCTCCTCCACTGTCTGGTGCAAAATACCCACTCTGTGAGTTGTATACAGCACTAGGGGTCAGGACTACTCCAAGATGGCCGCCGAGCATTCAGAACGCGGCCAAAGGAAAATGGACAACCGCAATGTAAGCTGCACCATAGGGCGACTACGACAAAATGGCCACCAATGGGAGTTTTCAATGTAATTGAAAAACCTACCATAAAATGGCGCCAGCGCCGACTGAGACCCCAGAGTAGTGGCCACAGTAGGCCGCAAGTCAGACCCCAGCATGGTAAACATCGAATGGGTCAGTACTTCTGATCTTCTATCAGTCAGATCCATACAAGCTGGGTTTCCTGCAATAGGGAGAGTGGTCACCTATACCGGATACCCGGAGGGTCCACTACTGGAGAAGAAGCCCACCTTTTGAAAAGACTCTCCTCAAAGGGGCACTGAACCACCCAGCGGTGAGGGACTACAAAAGCCCTCAGCGGCTGTTCTCATTCCGCCTCTTAGAAATTATCAAAGAAGGGCACAGAAGGAAAAAACCTACACAGAGAGGTCTGATTTGTGAGATCCAAAAAAGACAGCGCCCTCGGTGGAAACCCAGCTGCACTATCCAGCTTAAGAGAGTCCCCTTGCAGCAGTGGCTCCATAACAGAGCATTCCCCAGGGGATAACGGGGAAGGGGGCACTCTTTTACTGCCCGTCTGCAGTCCACCCCCACCCTGGCACAAATGTGTCCGGGACTAACAATAAAACCTCTGTGGGAATCCCAGGTGCTAACACCTGCTGCCACCACCAGCATGTTGGGGAAGGACCTAGATACTGACTCCAAATATTAATATTTACATAGTGTGTATGTATAATATGCATACCTGTCCTTACAAATAAACAAAAGCTCCTAGAGCCCTATTCAAGGCCTCTCACCCACTTGCTGCGCTGATCAGGGGTACCCAGGACACTCACCTCAGGAGGAGACTGCCCAGCGCTGCCGTCCGCTCTCGGCACACAGTGTGTGAGAGGAAAAGAAGTGAACCGCAAGGTAACTGTGGCATCTGCAGGGACCCGTGTGCCAAATGCCGGCAAAATGCAGCGTTTAAACAGAAAAAGCCTCCTAGGGCTTTTTAACAGTGAAAAACCCCTCACAAGAAAGCCCCATACAAAAAAGAAATAACCACAGGCCAGAAAACACAGTCCCCTCATGAAGGCCCCTTCCCCCCCCACCCCCACGACAGCGGAAAGGTTAGCAATGCAGCAAGGGAAAAGGAGCAGGGAAGGGAGGAGAAGAGGACCCCCAAACCCCAGGAATGACCAGCCATACCAACCCACCGAAGCGGGAGGGACTGTACTTACCCCTCCGAGCGAGGACTCGCTGACGCATTCCTGACAGAACTACAACCGCAATGGAGGTAGCTGTCGGACTGAGTAGACTACAAGGATCTATAATATCCAGCCTGTCTCTCAGGCAACAGTTGAAAGAAGATTCTTCAAGAAAAAGTAAAATAAAATTTCTCCTCAGGGCGCTGGGCCCAAAAGGGAGCCATACGTCATCCTCCTTGCTAGGTAGAAGGAAACGGAGGCTGCATGCTGCAGTGAGGAGAGTTATGTTTGGAGGGACCATCCCCCGGGCGGGGCTGGTCAACTCGCTTAATGTAATATGTATTTAAATTATCTAACACGTTTCTGCCTAGTCCTTTCCTGTAAACAGGGAACAAAACCCACTTGTCAAGATTTAATTTTTTAAACGTCGACTATGGAGATTTTTATGGGTAAAAGTTTGGTGCCATTCCAAGAGTGGGCACAACTTTGGAGGGTGACATGTTGGATATCAATTTACTCCGCGCAACTTCATCTTTCACAATATAAAAAAATAAATAATAATAAAGGGATTTTTTAATACAGCTTACCTGTAAAATCCTTTTCTTGGAGTACATCACGGGACACAGAGCGGCATATTCATTACTATACGGGTTATATGGAGTACCTTCAGGTGATGGACACTGGCAATCTCAAACAAGAAGTCCCCTCCCTATATAACCCCCTCCCCTAGGGGGAGTACCTCAGTTTTGTAGCAAGCAGTATGCCTCCCAAAAAATGGGGTGGGAGCTCTGTGTCCCGTGATGTACTCCAAGAAAAGGATTTTACAGGTAAGCTGTATTAAAAAATCCCTTTTTCTTTCTCGTACATCACGGGACACAGAGCGGCATATTCATTACTATACGGGATGTCCGAAAGCAATGCTTTAATGAGGGGAGGGAGACATCTTCCCGAAGGGATTTAATTTAGAGGTATACTCAAATAATAATAATAAATCCAACTTAGTCAAGAAATAAATTTGAATCTTAAATCAAGGGTGCCCCTGATCCCGAGGATCTTAAACCGCAGCCTGTAGTACTGCCTGCCCAAAGGCTGCATCCGCATTCCTTCTCACGTCTAACTGATAAAACCTTGTAAACGTGTGGACTGACGACCACGTTGCCGCCTTGCATATTTGAGCCATAGAGATCCGATGGTGAGCTGCCCAGGAGGCGCCCATGGCCCTGGTAGAATGGGCCTTTACTGACAAAGGAGGAGGCAACCTCTTCAAACCGTAGGCCTGAATGATTATTGTCTAATCCATCTCGAGATGGTGGATTTTGCAGCTGCCTGTCCCTTCTTGGGCCCATCTGGTAAAACGAACAACACATCTGTTTTCCGGATCTTTTTTGTAGCTTTAAGATAGGCCCTCATGGCTCTGACAATATCCAAGGTATGCAGCAACCCCTCCTTTCTAGAAGTGGGTTTCGGAAAGAAGGATGGTAGTACCAAATCCTGGTTCAGGTGAAAACTGGATATAACCTTTGGTAGAAAGGAAGGATGAGGCCGGAGAACCGCCCTGTCCTTATGTAGAATGAGATATGGTTCCTTACAAGATAAGGCTGCCAATTCTGACACTCTCCTGGCCGAAACTATGGCGACCAAAAATACCAACTTTCTTGTCAGTAAAACCAAAGAAATTTCAGCCAACGGCTCAAAGGGTTGTTTCTGTAGAGTCGACAGAACAAGATTTAAGTCCCATGGGCAAAGCGGTGACTTGACAGGAGGATTAATACGCAAGACCCCCTGTATGAAGGTCTTAACCAGCGAGTGGGTGGCCAGCGGCCTCTGAAACCACACTGACAGAGCTGAAATCTGTCCCTTGATTGTGCTTAATGCCAGGCCTTTATCCACTCCTAGCTGGAGAAAACTTAACACCCTATCAATGGTATATTTGCGGGAATTCCATCTTTTGGATTCACACCAGCCTACGTAGGCCCTCCACACCCTGTAATAAATTACCCTGGAGGCCGGCTTTCTAGCCTTAATCAGGGTAGGAATTACCTGCCTAGACAGACCTCTACCCCTGAGAATCAGGGATTCAGCCGCCAGGCCGTCAAATTTAGACGCCGTAATGCAGGGTGGAGGATCGGGCCTTGTGAGAGTAGGTCTGGTCGCAGAGGAAGAGTCCAAGGGTCTCCCACTGCCATCTTTAGGACTAGTGAGTACCATGCCCTCCGGGGCCAAGCTGGGGCTACCAGGATGACTGGCTTGTGCTCCATTCTGATCCTGCGCAACAGGCGGGGAAGTAACTGTAGCGGGTGAAATGCATATAGAAGTTTGAATTGATGCCAAGGGCAAACCAACGCATCGGTTCCGCAGGCCATAGGGTCCCTTGCTCGAGGCACGAACCTAACTTCTTGTTGAACCTTGATGCCATTACATCTATGTCTGGCACTCCCCACTTCTGGCAGATTGTCTGAAAGACCTGGGGATGCAGAGACCACTCCCCCGGCGATAGAGTCTGGCGACTTAGGAAGTCTGCCTGCAGGTTGTCCACTCCGGGAATGAATATCGCCGAAATGCAGGGTACATAAACCTCTGCCCACCGAAAAATCAAGCTCACCTCCCTCTGAGCGGCCTGACTCCTGGTTCCCCCTTGGTGGTTTATGTATGCCACCGCTGTGGCATTGTCTGACTGGATTCTCACCGGGGACCCCTGTAATCTGGAAGTCCATGCCAGGAGGGCTAGCCGAGCAGCTCTGATCTCCAAGACATTGATGGGCAGCTGCCTCTCCGCCTCTGCCCAAGTTCCCTGGCGAGTGAACCCATCCAAGACCGCTCCCCAGCCTACCAGGCTGGCGTCTGTGGTAACTACCTTCCAGACTACGGGGCTGAAAGACTTTCCCTTCAGAAGATTCTGAGGGTTTAACCACCAGGCCAGACTTTGCCGGACCCTTGATGATAGTATCAAAGGGGACTCCAAGGCCTGTGCTCTCTTGCTCCAGGCTGCTAGAATGGCTGCCTGTAGGACGCGAGTGTGGATCTGAGCGTATGGTACCGCCTCGAACGTGGCCACTAGCTTGCCTAGTAATCGCATACACAGGCGAATAGTTGGTTCCCTTTTGCTTAGAACCAACTGAACCAACACCTTGATAGCCTCGACTTTTACCAGGGGCAGGAACACCCTTTGCTGTTCTGTGTCTAACCTCATGCCGAGATATTCCAACTGTTTCGTAGGATGAAATGCTGATTTTTCCCGGTTTAGGACACAGCCGAACCTCTCGAGGTACTGAACCGTGAGGTTTACTGCTTGTTCCAGACACGGCCGCGAGTGATCTATGATTAAAAGGTCGTCCAAGTAAGCTAGGACCGTGACCCCTTGGATCCTTAGATTGGCCAGAATTGGAGCTAGGCCCTTCGTGAATACTCGGGGGGCCGTGGCCAGCCCGAAGGGGAGCGCCACGAATTGGAAGTGTCGCTGCCCCACTGCGAAGCGTAAAAATCTTTGATGTGGCTGAAAGATTGGTACATGAAGGTAAGCATCCTTTATGTCTATAGAAGCCAGAAAGTCGTCCCTCTGGAGCGTGGCGACTGCTGATCGGACGGATTCCATCCGGAAGGAACGAACTCTTAGGTAAACATTTAAACCCTTTAGGTCCAAGATTGGCCTGACATCGCCGTTGGGCTTTGGTATGACAAAGAGATTGGAATAGAAACCTAGCCTTTGTTCTTGGGCTGGTACCTCTATTATCACGCCCTGGTAAAGCAGGTGATCCAAAGCCGCCAGCATCGAGGCCTTCTTTGTTGGATCGTTTGGTACTCTTGAAAATGAGGCGGAGGAAACTTTAGAAACTCCAATCTGTAGCCTGTGGTCACAGACGACCGGACCCATTTGTCGGGGATATTGGCTTCCCAAACTTCTGAGAAGAAACTAAGCCTTCCCCCCACCCGCGTGAGTGGGGGCGCCCCTTCATAAGGCAGACTTAGGGGCTGGCTTTGTCGGCTTGCGATACCATGGCCTCTTACCCCCAGGGGCCTGTCCCTGCGATTTATTGTTAAAGTTTGATCGCGCAGGCGGCCGTCAATACTGCCTGGAATTTGAGGGCCCCGGGACAGGGGAGAGCTGCCTTTTAAATGTAGGACCCCGGAATTTCTTTTTGACTGGTAAAAGGGTACTTTTGCCACTTGAAATAGTCTGAATGTATTTATCCAGATCCTCTCCGAAGAGTCGTCCTCCATGGAAGGGAAACCCTGCCAGAAGCTTTTTGCATGGGGGCTCCGCCGCCCAGTTCTTCAACCATAAGAGCCTTCTCATATGTACTAAAAATAGTGACAAACGAGAGGCCTGCTGGATGGAATCTTTTATAGCATCTACCGCAAAACACAGAGCTCTGGGAATGTCAGAAAACTCCTCTGCCTGTTGGGCAGGAATGTCTTTAAGCATTTGTTTTGTCTGGTCTTTTAATGCCGGACAAACTCCAATTGCAGCCACTGCTGGCTGTACCACTGCTCCTGCCGTAGCAAAGGATGCCTTTAAAAGTGTCTCTAACCGTTTATCAACCGGATCTTTAAACATTTGTATGTTTTCCACCGGGCATGTTAGTGATTTATTCACACATGAGACGGCTGCGTCCACAACTGGGAGTGCCCACTTCTTCGAGAATTTCTCTTCCATAGGGTAAATAACCGAAAACCTTTTAGGCGGCAGAAAGATCCTGTCCGGTCGTACCCAATCTTGGAAGATCAATTCCTCTAACAGAGGATGGACCGGAAAAAACGCGTTGCTCAAAGGTGCTTTTAAAGAGCCCAGAGAGGATACCGCAGGAACCTGAGGCTCTGGCAATGGTAAATTAAATTCCGAGCGGACCATGTCTTTGAAAGCAGGGGTCTCTTCCACAGGGAGAGTGGTAACTTTATTCAACCGAGCAACCGGGAGGTCAACCACCGGAGCAGCGCATTTTTTCAAGAGGCTGCCTTCAAAAGGGTAACGGACGGCCAGGCGCTGAGGGACATCAAAGGCCTTATGTGGCTTTCCACATTCCTTATCTATGAACTTATCAAAAAAGGATACATAAGAAAAAACTTTTTACAGAGCGGTCCAATTTGTGTGACCCAAAAGAGACTGACCCCTCCGTGGACGCCACAGCTGCACCATCCAGCTTAAGGGAGTCCCTCACAGCATTGATAAGCGCACTGACAAGTGCCCTGTCCTGCACTGACCCGGGCGAGTGGTCTTCCTCACAAGTAGGTCCTGGTCCATATCTTCTGACAACCCAGAACAGGGGTCCTGTGCCGCAGCCAAGAGTCAACGCAATACCCAGGAGATGGTGGGGGGAGGGGGTGCTTTTTACCCCCCCTGATTTCAGGACTGCTGACAAAGTGTCCATGGGAACCAGCTGCCACCTCTGGTATGTTTGGGAACTAGCTCCATAACACCACAGACAGCGCTAAGGGACCAAGACCTGAAAAAGCCCACCCTCCTTGCTGCACTGACCGTGGGGGAGTTACCCAGGGGACACACCAAGCCAGAAAGACTGCTCAGCGCCACTGCCTCTGTACACAGTGTGTGTGTGTGTGTGTGTGTGTGTGTGTGTGTGTGTGTGTGTGTGTGTGTGTGTGTAAAATCTGTAAGGAGAGTTGTGCTGTGCGCCATTCAGGAAGCCGACACTAGAGGCCAAAAACCAACACAAAAATGTCCGCCAGACCCCTCAGAGAGAAAAAAAGGGCGCGATCACAAGAAAATGGTCACCCGCAATATCAACCTGCGCCACATCGTGGCCACGACAAAATGGCTGCCAATGGGAAAATGTAATAGAGAATGCAGGCATACTAATAATGGCGTCAGAGCACCGCAGTGTGGATGAGAAGGCCGAGGTAGGGACTTCCATGAGGAAGAGCACACCCCCCCTCCCACAGACAAAACGGGCTCCTGACACCCCACTGGGACCCGGAGTCCCCCCACTGGTCTGCCCCGGTTGCAGCGAGCCCTTTAGAGTATAAGGGGAAATGTGACAGAGCAGGGAAAGGAAGGATAGGAGAACCCCCTAATCCCAGGAATGCCCAGCTGTTCCAACCCGCCGAGGCAGGAGAGACGGTACTTACCCGTCCATGTGAGGACCCGCTGGTGCGTTCCTGACAGGCCTACAACCATAGTTGGAGTAGCTGTCGGCCCGGTCCACTGTGAGTGAGACAACAAAACAGCCCAGTCATATGTGGACCCTGGAGCAAAAAGCCCACGGCCACCACTGGAGCCATGGGGTATGTAGTGGCCAACCCAGCGCGTAGCTAAGGTCTGCTCACCCTCGATGACCGGACTGGGGAGACTACAAGGATCTACGTTACCCAGCCGGCAGTTAATAGGAGAATCTAAAAAAATTAAAATAAATCAGGACGCTGGGCCCAAAAGGGAGCCGCGTCCTTCTCTGCTAGGCAGGAAAAAAAACTGAGGCTGCATGCCGATGTCCGGAGGGACCGCCCCCTGGGCGGGGCTGCTCAACTCTGTTAAAGTAACATGTATTTAAATATCTAACATGTTCTGTATATTTCTCTCCTATGAACAGAAACATAACCCATATGCCCATATGTGAACATTTGTGAAGGTTGTGTCCGTCCATGGACGAAAAGAGAAAAAAAAAAAAAGTTTCCCCCTGCAGAACAAAAGCATAATGTACTAGTATGTATCACATGCAAGAACATTATAAAGGACTTGCCTTAAAAGGTCACTAAAGGGAAAACATTTTTTTGCTGAAATTACTGTTTACAGGGTATAGAGACATAAAAGTTAACTGATTCATTTTAAAAATGATTACAAAATAGATAAAAATCAATCATATAATGTGCCTCTAGTTTCACTTTCATTTTTAAACTGGTTTCATGTTTCTGTGAAGTAGAGAGAGACACAGAACAAAAACAAACAAATCCAGGGCAGTGTTTTTAAAACAAATCTGATTGGTTGAGGAGTTTTAGACACACAGCTTGGACCACAGTGAAAAGCTGCCATGAGATTTTTCATAAGGAGCCAGACAAGCAGGAGGTGTGGGGATCAGAGCAGAATTGCTGCAACTTCAAAGCAAAAACGAACAATGAGGATACGAAACAGGACTGCATTAAGGTAAAGGAAGCTATTTAGCTAAAAAAAAATAAAAAATTTCCTTTAGTGATCCTTTAAAACAAAGCCATTTAGCAATGTGTTGTCAATGCTGCAAAGGCTTTACTCTTCACCCAGTCTTCCTTCTGGGCTTGGGGCTGCTCGATTGGCCAAGCAGGGATGAATTTTCTTAGCCGCAGCACACAGCTCTGAAGGAATGGCACGGTATGTCATTTTTCAGAGCACATGCACCGGTGCTAAATGGTGCACGTTTAGGAGATTTTAGTTTTACCTAAAAGTAAGCTTTATTATAAACTCACTTGTTGATCAACATTAACACTGACAGTTTACTGCCACTTTAGCGCACTTACCTTCTACAGTATTGCGCCCTTTCTTCTTGAACCAAAAGGGTATTGCTCCAACAATGGTAAATGAGACTGTGCAGTATATCAGTCACTGACAGAACAATACTGTAGGAGCAAGAGAGTGGTCTCTTTTGCATCCCTGTTGCTGCCGAGTTACCAGAAGCAAAAATGGCTGCTTATGTTATGGGTTCCTCCAATCCTCCTAACCTTTTATAAACAGCAGACCTCCATATAGTGCCCAGGGACATAACAAATATAAGATATTTAGCCTAGTAGTTTACCTTCGACTGATGGGTCACTAACATCGCTGCCACTTATGCTCTCAGTGCTTGATATGACTGCTGGACTGTCTCTATACACGGTAAATAGAGCTGATCCTGTCAAGCAAAATGGTGGTAAAACATAGTGGGTTTCTTTTCACAAGTGATTTAAAAACACATATGAAAATAAGCACAATTTGGTGATAGTTTTCGTTAATGCTGTTTTTTATGTCTGCTGAGACCCCTGTCTGTGTACCATCACATAATGCTACTGATGCGTAGGTACACACACACACACGCTTTATGGCCTCTTGACCATCATACCTAAAAGAGCTTGTTGAACATCCTGTACATAAAATCATGGCCATAAAATGTCAGGCTCTTCCACCATTGTTTGCAGCTAAAACTGCCTTCAAGTGATTGTAAAGTCTTGTTTTTTTTTTCTATTAAAATTACAAACATTTCATACTTACCTGCTCTGTGCAGTGGTTTGGCACAGAGCTGCCCCCAATCCTCCTCTTCTCTGGGTACTTTATCGGTGCTCCTGGCCCCTCCCTCCTATTGCTATGGGGGAACCCAATCCAAGCTACGGCTCCCTGTGTCCATTCAGACACGGAACTGTGGTTCAGCCCCGCCCCCTCCGTCCTAATTGGCTAACTTTTTAGCGGGAGCCAATGGCACCACTGCTGTGTCTCAGCCAATCAGGAAGGAGAGTCCCAGATGGCCGAGACACTTTTGGGCATTGCTGGACAGAGATGCCGTGCTGCGATACATGTCCCGTCCTCCTCCGACCTAGCTCGTGTGATAGAGCCAGTGTGCTGTCTGACACACAAGCTGGTCTAGAGGAGGAGGGCGGGACATGCATCAGCGCGCCAGAACTGTTCACCCTGAAACTGGAGAGTGGAACAAGATGCTGCCTTCAGAACTGTGAGTACACGGCTGATGGAGGACACACTCTGATGTAAGGGAGGTGCTGATGAGGACACACTGATGTAAGGGGGCTGCTGATGGGAACACACTCTGATGTAAGGGGGCTGCTGATGGGGACATTCTGATGTAAGGGGGCTGCTGATGGGGACACATTCTGATGTAAGGGGACTTCTGATGGGGACACGGATGTATTTTTTTTAATGCTGATGATGGTGGGGGGGGGGGGGGGCTTGGCGATGGTGAGGGGGCCTGCTATTTTTTTAATGCTGATAATGGTGGGGGTGGGGGGCTGGCTTGCGATGGTGAGGGGACCTGCTCTTTTTTTTAATGGTGGCGGTGGGGCTGGCTTGCGATGGTGAGGGGACCTGATGTTTTTTTTAATGATGATGATGGTAAGGGGGGATGATGATTTTGTGATGATGATGATGGTAGGGCTGATGATTTTGTAATGATGATGGTGGTGGTGGGGGCCGATGATGATGATGCTGAGGGGGGATGATTTTGTAATGATGATGATGGTGGGGCTGATGATTTTGTAATGATGATGATGGTGGGGGGGGGGTTATGATGGTGAGGGGGGCGTATGGTGATGTAAGTAATGATGATGATGGTGTATATAGCATTAAGGTTGGAAACAATATATGCAGTGTTCTATTTGTTTGAAATGTCGCAATGGTTTTGCGGCTCCCAGTTTTTTTTTCCCTTTCGGAAAACGGGTCCAAGTGACTCTGTGTCTTAAAGGTTGCAGACCCCTGCCCTAAACAGATAACAGGAAATTAAAGCTGCGCTGAGTTGCACTAATAACTTGTATTAATGACCAATCATCAATAATATAATTAGATGAAAAAAAGAGATTGTTGAAACAATCTACAACAATCAACTGTGAACTGTGTTTATAAAATGTGTAACACCAGGATATGCCAATAATGTGACTAATAGGCGAGATCACTCATGCAGAGTAAACATAATCATTATGGCCAGATTCAGGTAGAGTTACTCTGGAGTATCAGTGATACTCCAGCCTAACTCTCACTTTGAGCCGGCGTTTGTTTTCAGTAAGCAGAAAACAAGAAACGCCGGGTTGGAGTTCCTATACGAGCGGCGTAATTGTATTTCGCCGTCGTATCGGAACTGCAATTTTAAAAATGGCGCTGGGGGCGTTCCCGCTGATGAACGCCGAGAATATGTTAATCAGCGATAATCGGCAATTCACGATCGTATTCGGGCCCGACGCAGTGACTTTCCGACGTTTCCGTAAGAGATACGCGGCGTAAAGATGAAAGCAGCCCCCTAGTGGAGTATCCTATGTTAAGTATGGCCGTCGTCATCGCGTCGGAAAAAATAAATAAAAATTGAGTCGTTTGCGTAAAACGTCCGTGAATGGGGATTGACGTCATTGACGTTCACTGACAGAATTTGGAGCATGCGCACTGACAGTCGACGCATGCGCAGTACGTTCGCCGCGGGATCGCGCCTAGTTATAATACACGCCCCCTACCCGCCCAATTTGAATTCCGCCGGCTCATTTTCGCTACGCCGCCGCAACTTTAGGAGCAAGTGCTTTGTGAATAACAGTACTTGCTCCTAAAGTTTCGGCGGAGTAACGTAAATGAGAAAAGTTACTCCAAAATAAAGATTCGCCCATCTACCTGAATCTGGCCCTATGTGAATAATAAATGATGTTCCAATAAATGTAAAGTCCATTTAAAGTAGAGTATCCGTGACTTCAAGACTATTAACACCCAAGAAGAAAGTGCCAAGAGATATAGATATAGTTCCTCCACCTCTTATTGCAAGTCTCCTTACTGACTTCCATGGATCTCTCGTTAAAGCGGAGTTCCACCAAGGAAAACAACATTTGCCCATATTGCTTAAAAAAATTAAATTAAAAAAAACGTGAAAAAAAAAAAAAATACTCACCCGAAATACCTGTTGCTATGCGGAAGTCGGTAATCTGCCTCTTCCACACCGCGGTGTCTTTTCTTCTGCTTCTTCTGCTTGTGAATGGGGCGCGCTGCTTTCTGGGAACTGTGTGTGTTCTCAGAGAGCAGCCGCCCATTCACAAGCCAGCGTGAGACTCACGCAGGTGCAGTAGGAAATGGGCAGTGAAGCCGTACGGCTTCACTGCCTGTTTCCCATAGTGTGAATGGCGGCGCGGGACCCGGAGCGATCGTGGGACCGGCATCGGGGGGGCCATCAGCGCGGGCAAGTAGGACAAGGTAAGTGTCCTTATTTAAAGTCAGCAGCTACACTGTTAGTAGCTGCTGACTTTAAAAAAAAAAAAATTGCGGCTGGAACACCCCTTTAAGGAGATCACATTTGCCTGTGGCTGTTAACCCTGCACGGGGTCTCTCAAAGGTTACTATCCTACTTCTTACACGTAGGGACTTCTTGCTAGATCTCCCAAATGCAGGTTACCCATATGAAAATAAAAACTGCCATGGTGTAGTACTTCCAAATATTTAATAAAATCAAAGGCATACACTCACATTTGGTAGAATACAAATAAATAATAGTCGCTGTTGTGAAAATTCCCAAGCCGGCCGGCTTTCACTATCCGCCCGTCCTTCCGGATAGTAGCGTAATCTCGTTGGTGACGTCAGCACGCTGCTCCTCCCTACGCCGTTTCGTCAAAAAGCTGACTTCTTCCAGGTGCCCCGACCGGCTTGAGAATTTTCACAACAGCAACGCTTATTTTTATTCTACCAAATGTGAGTGTATGCCTTTGATTTTATTATTAAATATTTGGAAGTACTACAACATGGCAGTTTTTATTTTCACATGGGGAACCTGCATTTGGGAGATCTAGCAAGTCCCTACGTGGAAGGAATAGGATAGTAACCTGTGAGAGACCATTGAGAGACCCTGTGCAGGGTTAACAGCCACAGGCGAATGTGATCTCCTTAACAAGAGATCCATGGAAGTCAGTAAGGAGACTTGCAAAAAGAGGTGGAGGAACTATTTCTGTATATCTTGGCACTTCTTGGGTGTTGATCATCTTTAAGTCACGGATACTCCACTTTAAATGGACTTTATTTAAATTTATTGGAACATCATTTATTATTCACATAATGATTATGTTTACTCAGCATGAGTGATCTCGCCTATTAGTCACATTATTGGCATATCCTGGTGTTACACATTAGTTCACAGTTGATTGTTGTAGATTGTTTTCAAAAATCTCTTTTTCACGTCTATTTATATTATTGATGATTGGTCATTAATTTCCTGATATCAAAATCTCTCCCTGGCGCCTTTTGTTCAACAAACCATCTACGATATTGGTATTCTTCATGTCTGTGTAATCCTCCTTTGAGACAGGATCACCATCTATCGTATCCCGAACCAGCTGTTTGATGCCCGTTTATACTTCAACTTGGTGTTTTTAACCACTTAAGGACCGCCGCATGTACATTTACG
Organism: Rana kukunoris; assembly: GCA_029574335.1. Taxonomy (NCBI): domain Eukaryota; kingdom Metazoa; phylum Chordata; class Amphibia; order Anura; family Ranidae; genus Rana; species Rana kukunoris. Next base: position 62,397,614 of record CM056052.1, on the reverse strand, counting down.
TCGGCAGAATGGCACCGACAGGCACATCAACGTATATATACGTTGGTGCCTTGGGGGGGGGATCGGGGGTCCGATCGGACCCCCCCCCCCGTACATGTGGCGGTCCGCGCGGCTGCAGGAGCGATCCGACAAGTGGGGGCGGCTATCCGTTTTCACCCGCCCCCTCCGGATCACTCCCAGCCAATGCGCGCGCCCGCCCGCCCTGTCACTTCCTCCTCCTGTGTAAACACAGGAAGGAGGAAGCGACGTGATCTCTCCCTCGGCGTTTGTTTCAAGCGCCGCTGAGGAGAGATCACAACACTACAAGTAAGTCTGCACCAACAGCACACTTACACACAGACACAAACACATTTAACCCCCGCGATCGCCCCCCCCCCCCTCCCCCCTGTCACAGTGTCACTGAATGCAGTAATCATACATGTATGATTACTGTATTTAGTGTCAGTGTGACAGACAGTGTGACAGTCAGTCAGTGTTAGTGTCAGGGTAGCCCCCCCCACCCCCCCAATAAAGTTTTAACCCCTTGATCACTGCCCTAGTTAACCCTTTCACTCCCTATTGCCAGCATCACTAAGCGATCATTTTTCTGATCGCTGTATTAGTGTCGCTGTTCCCGCTAGGTAGCTAATTTTTTTTTAATGCGATTTTTTTTTACTAAAGACATGTGGCTAAATAAATTTTGGCCTAAATGTTTGACTAAAATTTAGTTTATTGGTTTTTTATTATAACAAAAAGTAAAAAATATTGATTTTTTTTCAAAAATGTCGCTCTATTTTTGTATATAGCGCAAAAAATAAAAATCGCAGAGGCGATCAAATACCACCAAAAGAAAGCTCTATTTGTGGGAAAAAAAGGACGCGAATTTTGTTTGGGAGCCACGTCGCACGACCGCGCAATTGTCTGTTAAAGCGACGCAGTGCCGAATCGCAAAAACCCCTTGGGTCATTTGCCAGCGTATTGGTCCGGGTCTTAAGTGGTTAAATTGTATTTTCTTAATTCTCACATTATCTATCAATCTAAATGCTCCTGAAGGAACGCAATGAGCGTGTAACATGTAGAACAAGCATTTGAACATCCTACCGCTCTTCTGTAATCTATCCACACTCAAGTCTCCATGCAGTTTATTGATTGTTATGTACATTAGCGGCATTTTAGCCATTTGTGTTGATTTATCAATGTGTTGCTTTTTTAGAGATTATGTAAAAAAAACATTTTTTATCTATATTTGTATAACTGGTTGGTTGTCCCTAAAAAGTCCAAGCCCTATCTCCTTTATGCATCTGATTATTATGTAATGGATAAATTCACAGACCGTGGCACAATATCATTTTTTATTTATTCAAATAATCACAATTGGCATTTGCACTCTATGGATCAGAATTATATGCTAGTATAACTTATATAGTATTAATACAGAGTGGCACAATTAATTTTTTGATTTGTCTAATTTGTCTGACAGCTTATGGGAGTGTGGCTAGTGTCAGCAGCTGAAAGAAATTAAAATCATCTCTTCTCATTTAATGGATTCTCTTTTAGACCTATAGTCTATCAAAGGGCTCAAAATTTCAAGCCCTAAGCTACTACCCAGGTCTTAAGGGTTACTTGCCACCAGTTGCCCCACCCAGACCGCCCCACCCCACCCCCAAAAATACGTCCTCATAAATTATCTCATGAAATGACACTTAAATGTTTTAAGAATTAAGTTGTAAAAATAATTATTAAGAACTACTTTATCAGTGCCCACCAATGCAGCCTTGTGCCCACCAATGCAGCCCTGTGCCCACCAATGCAGCCTACTTATGCAGGGGAGGAGAGAAACAGGAAAGCCAACCAGGTGATCAGAGCGCAGGGAACACATTAATAACAGCTTTCCTTTCAATTGCTGTGTTCCCGTAGCTCAACATCATATACAGATCCGCCCCCTGACCGGGTAACTGACTGACCGATCACCCGTCTCGGGACCAGGAGGAGGGGCTGTATATGACAGCGAGCGGCGGGCAACACAGCAATTGAAATGAAAGCTGTTATCTATGTTCCCTGCACTGCGCTCTGATCACCTGGGCTGCTCGCTCTCTCTCTTTCCCTCCGCGATCGCTGGGAGAAGGACTCCCATTCCACCCAGGCTGCTGGCAGTGTTTGCCCCCGCTCCCAGGCAGCCAATCGCTCACCAGCCCTCAAAATCCACTCGCAAATGGATGTTCAAGGAGGCTAAGGGACCAGTCTGAATGTGCAGCACGTCTCACAGATGAGCAGTGGGAAGAGAGCCGTTATACAGCACGAAGTCACAGCCAGCTCCCCACAGCCAAGATTGGTGGTGCTGGGGATTCAAAGACCAGCAAAGAACCGATCCAGGTGAAGACTGCTGGTGTCTATTTATTGAAAGGCAGCAGCTACGGCATTCGTTGCCGACTTGAATTTTTACCAACAGTAGCCAACATACAGTAAATGGTATTTTGGAAACAATGGATATATAACAGAATGCAGAACACAACATCGTCAAAAAGAAAACCATTGTTCTGAAGTAGAATAGGTCCTAAATCTAGGAATTGGAAGAGTAACTTACTTCTCTTGCCTTTGTCATCCATGTCCCTTGAGGCGTCACCGAGATCACTTTCATCCTTGTTTTCAGTGCTGGTTATCGCCAATGGTTGATGATCTGTGTGTATACTGCACGGCTCTGATGCTTTTTTATCTGCAAGGCAAGACAGAGCTCTTCTTAACCACTTGCTTACTGGGCACATATACCCCCTTCCTGCCCAGGCGAAATTTCAGCTTTCAGCACTGCGTCCCTTTAAATTAAAATTGCGCGGTCGTGCGACGTGCCTCACAAACAAAATTGACATCCTTTTTTCCCCCCACAAATAGAGCTTTCTTTTGGTGGCATTTGATCACCTCTGCGGTTTTTATTTTTTGCGCTACAAACAAAAAAGAGCGCAAATTTTGAAAAAAAACACAATATTTTTTTTTCTCAGTTTAGGCCGATATGTATTCTACATATTTTTGGTAAACAAAACAATCGCAATAAGCGAATAGTAATTGGTTAGCGCAAAGGTTATAGTGGCTACAAAATAAGGGATAGAATTCTGAGAATTTTTTTTTTTTTTTTTTACTAGTAATACGGCGATCTGCAAATTTTGTCATGACTGCGATATTGCGGATGGACACATCGCACACTTTTGACACATTTTTGGGACCACTCACATTTATACAGCAATCAGTGCTATTAAAAACGCACTAATTACTGTATAAATGTGACTGGCACGGAAGGGGTTAACACCAGGGGGTGAGGAAGGGGTTAAATGTGTATCCTGGGTGTGTTCTAACTGTGTGGGGGGAGGGGACTGACTGGGGAGGTGACCAATGCTGTGTCCCTATGTACAAAGGACACAGCATCAGTCTCCTCTCCCTGACAGGACGTTGAGCTCTGTGTTTACACACAGAGCTCCACGTCCCTGCTCTAAAACTGCAGATCGGTGGGTACCTGGCGGACATCGCGACCACCAGGCACGCGCATCTGCATCTCGGGGACACGCCAGGTGCACGCACGAGCCGCCATCGCGCGCGCACCCCCCAGTGGCCGGAGAACACGATGCCGTCAAATGACGGCGGCTTGGATATTCAGATCCACTTTGCCGCCGTCATTTGACTATATGCGGGGACTCAAGTGGTTAAAGTGGATGTAAACCCCAATTTTTTTTTTATATGTTATGTTTATCATAATATGAGGTGATCCATAGTTCATTGGATATTACCAGGATGTGTTGTGGGGGAAGGGTGGATTTCTCACTTTTTATACTGTGGATCACCTCATATTAGGATAAACATAACATAACATATGATAAACATGTCCAAGCTAGATATGTAAATAACCTGTCACTCAAAAAGCAAGGAGAGAGGAACAGACTTTTTATTTCGACAGGTTTTTATCTGGAAGTCTGTTAATTTTCACTGAACAATAAAAAGAGGATTGATCAGAGCTGGATTAACTCTGTGTGGCAAGACTGGGCAGAGATGATAGGAAATCTTATACTCTACATTGTGGCATAAAAAAACCTTCACATTACTGTGCAGTAAAATAGGAATTTTGTACTCTTGGTAAAATAACTTTTCTCTGAGTTCACCGAGTTTAAAGCGGAATTCCGGCCACAATTTCACTTTTTAAATATAAATACCCCTGTAATACACAAGCTTAATGTATTCTAGTAAAGTTAGTCTGTAAACTAAGGTCCGTTTTGTTAGGTTGTTATAGCATTTAGATACTTTATAAAACAGGAATTGACCGTGGCCATCTTAAGTGTGGGCATCCATAAAGCCAGACTGTATGACTTCCTGGATTTCAGCCTTGCTGATCTCGCACATGCTCATTGCTGCACAAGCAATGTAATAGGTTTCAGGTCAGGTTTTCATAGCAACGGGAGTGTCAGAGGAAGTTGACGCCCCTTATCTATGCAAATCTCTCCTCCCCTCCTCCTTCCAGGAAATATACTAAATGATTTGTTATGTAGATATATTTGCACCGCACCGATCACAGCGCACCGATCACACTGCACCAATCACACTGCACCGATCACACTGCACCGATCACACTGCACCGATCACACTGCACCGATCACACTGCACCGATCACACTGCACCGATCACACTGCACCGATCACACTGCACCGATCACACTGCACCGATCACACTGCACCGATCACACTGCACCGATCACACTGCACCGATCACACTGCACCGATCACACTGCACAGATCACACTGCACAGATCACACTGCACAGATCACACCGATCACAGCGCACTGATCAAAGCGCACTGATCAAAGCGCACCGATCACAGCGCACAGATCACAGCGCACAGATCACAGCGCACAGATCACAGCGCACAGATCACAGCGCACAGATCACAGCGCACAGATCACAGCGCACAGATCACAGCGCACAGATCACAGCGCACAGATCACAGCGCACAGATCACAGATCACAGCGCACAGATCACACCGCACAGATCACAGCGCACCACACCGATCAAAGCGCACCGATCATAGCACACCACACCGATCAAAGCGCACCGCACCGATCACACTGCACCGATCACATCACACTGCACCGATCACAGCGCACCGATCACACCAATCACAACGCACCGATCACGCCGCACAGATCGCACCAATCACAGCGCACCAATCACAGCGCACCAATCACAGCGCACCAATCACAGCGCACCAATCAAAGCGCACCAATCAAAGCACACCACACCGATCAAAGCGCACCGCACCGATCACACTGCACCGATCACATCACACTGCACCGATCACAGCACACCGATCACAGCGCACCGATCACACCAATCACAACACACCGATCACGCCGCACTGATCGCACCAATCACAGCGCACCAATCACAGCGCACCAATCACATCACACAGCACCGATCACACCACACAGATCACACCACACAGATCACAGGAGTTCTTGAGCGGGGGGTTTGGATCAAAGTTGTTGAGCGGGGGGTTGTTGGAAGTTGTTGAGCCTGAGTTTTTGAAGGGGGGGGGGTTCGCGGGATCACTGTATTTACCGCGAATCGCGGGTGGGGGGGGGCAGTTGCCACGGGTGGGGGGGGGGGGGTTAGCCGCGAATCGCGGGTGGGGGGGCAGTTGCCGTGGGTGGGGGGCGGGTTTACCGCGAATCGCGGGTGGGGGGGCAGTTGCCGCGGGTGGGGGGGCGGGTTTGCCGCGAATCGCGGGTGGGGGCTGATTTGCGGGATTCCTGCCCTATGAGAGTGTGGTGGGGGAGGAGAACACTGTGGGGGGGGCTGGAGAGTGTGATGGGGGAGGAAAAGCAGGGTGCATACAGAGGAATTGAGCTTTCTATATTCCTCTATACAGGCGCTGAATGCTTGATTCTCCTACCTTTTACCTCTTGCAAGCAATCAGCGCCTGTATAGAGGAATCCAGCAAGGTGATTTCTTCTATTTGCAGCCCCCCCTGCTGCACACGTAGGGCGGCATCACTGCTGTCTGAGCTGCCTGGCTGGGTCTGTGTTTTCGGCGGTGATGCTACGGTCCCGCCCCCTTAGACCGGCTCGTGTGATTGGCTGAACACAGATCACATTGGCTGTCTATCCACTATCACATGAGCCAGCTCAGGGGGGCGGGACCGTATTACAGTGTCCCCGCCTAAAACACACCCAGCCAGGCAGCTCGTAATACACAGAGAGAGGAGAGGAGAGGAGAGAGGGGTCATGTCCCAGGAGGCATAGCGGCTGTGATTGACGGCTGTGGCCGCGGCTGAGAAAATAAACTCATCTGCACAGCGAGTTTTTAAAATGACTAAAAATGACATGCCAATTCTATTTAAGGGGGCAGTATGAAAGGGGATGCAATAAAGTTAAAAAAGAGGGTGGAGCTCCACTTTAAATACATCCAATCACCTGAAGATAAAGCCCTGTATCCTGTACTCCACTCCAAGATGTGGAGGATAAAAAGGAAGGCATTTACAAGAAAGCCCATTGTTTTAAAATTAAAATTCTGCTTAACCACTTGACTGCCAGCAGTACATTAATTTCTGGCAGGCAGCTCCCCCAAACAACGTGATGTACCCATATGGGATACAGTGGATTGTATTGCTTAATATCTGGCCGATGTGAGCGGCCCAGATATCACGTGATCGTTATGCAATCACGTTACGTAGTAAACAAGAGTCATGAATAGAATACATTCGTGACATCATTGTTTACTACTGTGTGTGATCTGCGATGGATCACCAGTGATCACATGGTACGTGGGCCAATATAAATATAAAAACGGTGTTCAAACCACACGTGAGGAGTAATTCTAGACCTCCTTTGTAACTCAAAACTGGTAAACTGTAGACATTATGAGCAGGCGCAATTTTGAATCGTGGCATGCTAGGTATCAATTTACTCAGCATAATATCTTTCACAGTATAGGAAAAATTGGGCTAACTTTATTGTTGTCTTGTCTTATTTTTTATATAAAAAAGTGTATTTTATTTCCAAAAAAAAATGCGCTTGTAAAATTGCTGCGCAAAAAGGGCGCAATAAAGTGTTGCAACAACCACCATTTTATTCTCTGGGGTGTCTGAAAAAGTAATTTTCTAGCAAAAAACCCCCCCCAAAAAACTGATTTAACTAATTTTAAAAAGCTCGGTCCTTAAGTGGTTACTTTTACATACTGTTAACAGTCAGTATCCACCGATCACCACCACACCAGGCATATGACGACGATGTACTGCACTGGTGACAGTATGTGGAAAAAACATTGTATTTAATTTATTTAAAGCGTTAGTAAAGGATTTTTTTTTTTTTTAAATAACAAACATGTCATACTTCCCTCCACTGTGCAGTTTATTTTGCACAGAGTGCCCCGGATCCACGTCTTCTGGGACCCTCCGCAGCTGTCTCTGGTCCTCCCCCGCAATTAGTCACCACAGTCATGCGAGAGCTTGCATGGTGGTCACTAATTGCGGGTGCGCTCTCGTGTATCACTTGGCCTCGCCCCTCGGCGCGCCGCGTCATGGATGTGATTGACAGCAGCGCCAGCCAATGGCTGCACTGCTCTCAATCCATCCTCTCCAGCCAATCAGCGGCCAGGCTGAGCGGAGAAGAGGATCGCAGGACAGCGAGCGGGACTTTCGAGGGGTCAGGTAAGTATAAGGGGGGCTCGGGCGGCAGTATCAGATGTTTTTTCATCTTAACCACTTGCTTACTGGGCACATATACCCCCCTCCTGCCCAGGTGAAATTTCAGCTTCCGGCACTGCGTCGCTTTAACTGACAATTGCGCGGTAGTGCGACGTGGCTCCCAAACAAAATTGACGTCCTTTTTTCCCCACAAGTAGAGCTTTCTTTTGGTGGTATTTGATCGCCTGTGCGTTTTTATTTTTTGCGCTATAAACAAAAAAGAGCGACAATTTTGAAAAAAAAAATACAATATATTTTACTTGTTGCTATAATAAATATCCCAATTTAAAAAAAAAAAACATTTTTTTTTCTCAGTTTAGGGCGATTTGTATTCTTCTACATATTTTTGGTAAAACAATAAAATAAAAATCGCAACTGGTTTGCGCAAAAGTTATAGCGCTTACAAAATAGGGGACAGAATTATTTTTTATTATTTTTTTTAGTAGAAATGTCGGCGATCTGCGATTTTTATTGGTACTGCGACGTTATGGCGGACACATCGGACACTTTTGACACATTTTTGGCGCCATTCACATTTATACTGCGATCAGTGCTATAAATATGCACTAATTACTGTATACATGTGACTGGCATTGAAGGGGTTAACACTAGGGGGTGAGGAAGGGGTTAAATGTATCCTAGGTGTGTTCTAACTGTGGGGGAGGGGGGGTGACCGATCTGTGTCCCTATGTACAAGGGACACAGATCGGTCTCCTCCTCTCCAGAGACAGGACGCTGTCTCTGTGTAAAAACGGCAATGAGAGATGATCTGTGAGATCATCTCTCATTCGCCGCACAGATCGCATCGCAAACGGCCACTCTGATTGGCCGTTCGCCGCGATCTGTGATTGGCTGTGTCCAAGGGACACGGCCAACACAGGGCTTCCCCGCAGCGCGCTCTAGAGCGCGCGCTGGAAACGCCCAAAGGGGCGGCCGTCTTTTGACGGCATGTTGGATATTCAGACCCGCGCTGTAGCCGTCATTTGGCTATACCGCGGGTCTGAAGTGGTTAATGCATAGATTGCATTAAGGTGAAAAAATATTTTCCTTTACAACTCCTTTAATCTTCCAACTTCAAAAAAAAGTTTCCATGCCTCTTACTAAAACACATTTGTCTACTTTGCAAAAATGTGTAATTTGGGAGGTATTTGTACTGTTGACATTTTAGGGCCTCAGGAAATAAAATAGGTCGTCAGTATATCAAGACCGATCAATTTTCAAATATACATATACACCATAGTTTACAGACTAATGGCCGTACACGCGATCCGAATAGCGTATGAAAACAGTCGTCCGAGGAAGAATCCGATGATAATCGGATCATTAGTACAGAGCTTTCGAGATCTGATCACAATTCATCCGATATTATTCAATCGGACAAGCAGGAAAATTTTCCTTATACGATACCAGATCGGACCATTTTCGTTTACTCAGTATAGTTGTCGTCTGAAAATACAACATCACTTCCGATTTTTTTTTCTATTGTACGAGAATTTTCGTAACTTTAGTAACCCATTCAATTTCTACTTATGACTATTAAGCGAAAAAGTTAGACGATCTGCCTTTCCGATTTTCAGATCGTGTGTTCCGGCCATAGCTTTCACGCAGACTAAATGTACACTAATTTCGGTTCTTTCTACCAAAGAAATGTAGCAGTATAAAGACCAGAGAAAACAAGATCACAAAGCCTTTTTACACAATGCAGAGGATTAACACCTTAGGTTCCAAAGTCAGTATAACAAGCATGCTTTACAGCATCTATTTTACTGTTGTGGGATTAGTAACACAGAACGGCAAAAATGCCCTGGTCATGAAGGGGGTAAAACCTTCTGTAGGTCAAGCAATTAAACATTTAAATGTCCTGCCCAAGAGCAACCATGTAGTAAAAAAACACCAAGCACAAATTTAATTTCTTTCATTAATACTTGAGGACTAAGAAGATACATAGTTTTAGAGACAAAGGCACACAATACTGTACATAGGTATAGTGTACGGCTGACTGTGGACACCTGACCAGCCCTGATCATTCAAAAACCACTGTGTGTGAGAACAAGCTGACACACTCTGGATGGTGGTAACTTGATGTTGGATCCGGCAAAGGGGAGTGGCAGTGGAAAGGAACTCAGTGGACGGATGCAGCCAGAGAAAAAAAAGAAAAATAAATCTCCATCGGTAAAACCAGATAGGAATTATAAAAGTCTGCATGAACAGCAGACCAAGTGATATGTAAAAACAAAACAAAAAAGCCGGCCGGCAAATACTAGAAAGCACGCCCATGCTGTAGGCAAAACGTGGAAAAGCGCGGTGATGTCAGCACCCTGCTCACAGGCGGAAGTTACACTTCCACATGCAGTGTTTCGACTGGCACACAAATTCCACTTACGAACAAACCTATAGTCCTCTATATGCATTTCTATCATCATGAATGTTTGTGAAAAATAAAATTTTGTGCAGCGCTCATATTCCTTGGTTTACACTTGTCCTAGTGATGTGCTGGCTGCTATTTGATATACTTTTGCATGTCAGTGTGTGTGTGTGTGTGTGAGAATGTGTAAATGAGTTAGAACTGACATTGTCCCTTTCTGTGTGACCCCGCAAACTGGGAGAAATTTTAGGGGCCAGGAAAACAGCCAGACCGATCTGTGTCTGATCAACTGCATAGAAGGCCAGAGGAGAGATTTGGGGTTTCAGATCTCTCCATAAAGAGGACCGGGCATCAATGGGCGGGATGACGTGCGGCACGTGACGCACGCACGCCGAGGGAGGGGCTGGACCGCGCCACGGACTGATCCAGGGGACCTAGGAAGGAGGACGCCGGAAGATCCCGCGAGCAGCAACGATGCAGAGTGAGAGGCTGGGGAGCTGCTGACTGATCTCCCTGTACTGCGTCGGTCCTTCAACGCAGAGGTCTCCCCCCCCCCCGCGCTTCCAACTGAGCCGACTGACCGAATTGACGGAGGATTGAAGAGGTAACATGGCGTCTTCAGTGGCGGCTCTTGCCCTTCCCCCACCATGGATCCCGGTGCTTTCCCTGACCCCTGCATACTACAGGTAATATTTATACTTTTCTCACTGCCGCATCATTGAAGCAGCATCTCCCAAAAGCATCTACCTGAGTGGAGGACACGGTAGGGGGCTTGGTAAACGTCTCTCCCATGTAATCTCCTATTTAAAGACACATGATGTAGAGTGGCACTGAAGAGGAACTGTGTTTGATTATAATTATTGGAGAATTATGTGCACGTCGCAATCTGCTTTATGAAATCTTTTTTCTTCCTTAAACTTGAATGGACTGTCTGATATACAGGGATTTTATAGGTCCCACTGAACATACTATTGCTCAGGAATTGATTACACGTGGTAATTGGTTTAATGTGGTTGAACAGATAGGGGGAAGATAAGGGGCAGTGCGGTGGTGCGTCTCCCATGATCTGTTCCCTAAAAGACTAGCCAGTATTCCATCATATTTTGATGCTAACAGTGCCTTTACCCACTTAGTTGCAGTGGACAGAGTTCTGGGGCTGTTGAACCCAGTGCCTGTTGATGTAAATGGTAGTGCTTATTTACTTAATGGGGGACCTGTTCGTGTGTTTTTTGATGTTTAGTTGAGCAGTGGTATTGTCCCCTATCGTATGGTTGGGAGGTTCAGGAGAGGGAAAATATTGGGGTCCTACCACATAGTCCTTGGATACCCCCAAAGGGCCCAGGATAACCCCAAGGAAGTAGCGCAGGCCTGGTGTAACTTCGCTCACTTTTTTTTCTTGTTAAAAATACATACATATATATATATATATAAAAATCAAACTCCCTCAGCTTAAAACTGGCCATTGCTTAAGGTATAAGAAATCTATAAATCGAAACTGGGGAAGCGAATTAGAACCAAGATCAGAGACAACATGAGCAAGACAACAAGGGGCTCCGCCCCGAAAATCCCCAAGGAAAACCCCACTACTAGCTCAATAAGACAATATATGTCCCAGGAAGGAGGCACCAAGAGCCCTGTTAATGAAAAGAAAACGGGGAAATCGGGGACTACAAAAAAAAGGGATAGGGGGTGTAAACCCGCCAGTCACTGATGTGTCCATAGACGGGGACCATGAATTAAGCCATGTTGAAGATCGGAGAGTGGACTCACACATACCAACTATGGTGGAACTTGATGGAATGCCATCCTAATACATATGGTTATACGTTTTTCTCCCCCCCTCATGGAACGTACTCCAGAATTGATTATGTACTGGTTGACCATAGGTTATTAGATTCGGTCATCGACACAGAAATAGGCATAATGACCATATCAGACCATGCCCCAATAACCATAAAAATTAAGACGGCGCAATTAACAACAAACAGGCAGTTTGGCGCCTCAACGATTATTTGATCCGGGACGAGGTAGGGGCAGGGAGGGTGGAGGAGGAACTCAAACAATTCTTTGCACTCAACGATACAGTAGAGATTTCTAGAGCATCGCTTTGGGAGACGCACAAGGCATACATTAGAGGGATTTTAATATCAGAGGGGGCACGAAGGAAAAAGGAGAGAAACAGGAAGCGGGATTCCTTGGTGAAGGAAATAGCATACCTAGAACAAAACCACAAAGAACGGGGTCAAAAAGAGACGTATCTTAATTTAATAATAAAGAGGAATGAATTAAAAGAGATTATGGAACAAGAAGCCAGGAAAAATCTCAACAATATCTCTAGAGAGATGTACATATGGGGAAATAAATCAAGCAAACATTTGGCAAAAATGGCACAGAAAAAAAAAACTAGGAACTACATTGGAAAAATTAAAAGGCAGAATGGGGATTTGGTGTATGCAACCGCTGACATCGCAGATACCTTCAAAAATTATTATGACAAACTATATAATATCAAACAACCAGAGGGGCAGGTAGGAGAAAGGGAGGCCAGGGCCTGGGCCTAGAGAAAAAATATTTCAGACATGAAGAGCTGAAAACTAGAGAGACTAAGGTGAACACACTGACTCATTGGTGAATCCAAGGTATATGGTAATAAAACGTTTAATGAATATTTAATAACATAGGTATGAGGAATATTTACAGGGAAGGCTAAGGTGTCAATATTATGCGATCAAAGAAAGTTAGATTTGATTCTAGCATACACATACATATTTAAAGACTACAAAAAAATAGAGTTAAAAGACTGTCTGGACGTCTATGTATGGGAGAAAAGAGGAAAATCCATCTCACTCAGGGAAAATAATATCCCAAGCTGAGCAACTGTAAAATAAGTATAAAGTAATTGGAGATAGAATATTCCCCTTTGCCACCAAGGTGCTCGAGCAAAATATATATGCGCAAGGGAAGATTGGAAATGGATAGAGAGAAAAAGAGAGGTATGAGAGATAAGGATATGAGAGGCTGCAGCCACAATATTTTCCAGTTACTCCATCATATTACTATATTTTTCCATATGTCATTTGATCCTTCGCACTACAGATGCTATTTTAGGATAGTTCACCGCTAGTCTTCACAAGATGACAATGTATACTTCAGTGGGTAAGCAGGATTTAGAATACAGTACGTTACCAGAGCTTGATTGAAGCGTCTTGTTCAGTTGCGGGTAGGCATGTAGTTCGAAACACTTTGGAGCATATCCTATGAAGAGCCTTAGTGTATTCAGGGGCCGTTGGTCCACTGATTCATTTGTTGTAGTTTGAATCAATTTGGAACATATCCTATGAAGAGCCTTTGTGTCTTCAGGGGCCGTTGGTACACTGATTCATATAGATTCATTCAGGCATCATGTTTTTCATTAAGCAGATAAGGCGGTTTGCTGGAGTGTGATCACTTTGCAATCAACAATACCACCGATCGCTTGTAGAGTTTTCACCTGTAGGGAAGGCACTAGTGCTCGGGATCCTTGTTCATCTGTGGTTCACAGTTATGTATCGCTCAGATTTTGCTCTTTTTCCATATGCTTAGATTCCCTCGAGGCACCGTTATGGTGGAATCATATAGACCGGGGAAAGCGGTCTATTAGACGGATTGGACAGTCAGGAGAAAAGCGCCTGGGCCTACCTTGAGAGGGCAGGACTACCCAAGGTAGAAGAGGGTGAAAGTGCAAACATGGACAGCCCCATAACGGAAGAGGAAATTAAAAAAAGCCCTAAAAAATATGGCTGTTGGGAAGAGTCCTGGCCCTGATGGGTTCACGGTCCTTTATTATAAGAGATTTCGCGAAATACTAATACCCAGACTATGTAGTTACTTCAATGGCCTGGGGTGTAAGTATGAACTTAGTCAAGAAGCATCAGCAGCGGCGATCGCAATTATTTTAAAAGAAGGGAAGGATAGCTCCCTCTGTTCTGGCTACAGACCCATATCTCTCTTAAATATAAATATAGATACGAAGCTATTTGCAAAAGTATTGGCGGAACGGCTAAAAAAAGGGATGCAGGGTTTGAACCACCCGGATCTGGTGGGATTTGTGACCAGAAGAGAGGGAAAAGATAACGCTATTAGAGCCCTACTCGTGATGCAGAGGATTGAGAGGGAGGGGGTCCCCAGTCTATTTCTGTCGGTTGACGCTGAGAAAGCTTTCGACAGGGTAGACTGGGGACTTATGATGCATACTCTAGCTGTACTAGGAATAGGGAATAGGTTCATAAAATGGATCAAAACACTGTACCATCAGCCCACAGCAAGAATCAAGATCAAGGGAACCCTTTCGGATCTGTTTAAGATGAAGAATGGGACTAGACAGGGTTGTCCCCTGTCTCCCCTTCTTTTCATCCTCTCCCTTGAACCCTTATTGGCTGTGATTCGTAAAGACCCAGACATTAAAGGGATCCGGGTCGGCGAGGAGGAACATAAGCTGTCCACCTTTGCGGACGATATTCTGTTTTATATCGCGGACCGGGTGAAGACCATCCCCAAGTTATTACATACCTTACAACAATATGGGGCCATTTCTAATTTTAAGGTCAATGTGGCCAAATCCGAAATATTAAATATAAATTTAAATAAAAGGGAGGTGGAGTTGGTCAAACAGATTTGTGCCTTCCCCTGGAGAAAAGATTTAAACTATTTGGGCATCAAATTAGCTAACACGACTAAGAGGATTTACAAGATCAATTATATTCCCCTGTTAAATGAAATAAAAAACAAATTAAAAAGAAATAATAAATAAACCCATTTCATGGGTGGGCTGTATTAACATCTTAAAGATGATTTATATCCCTAAAATATTATATAAATTTCAATTACTTCCAATTGCGCTACCCCCCCCCCCCCCAATATTTAAATAGCTTAAATTCCGTATTGATGGGGGCGTGGCCTGAGGGTGCATGGAGTAGGACGTGTTTTCCAGAGCTCTGACCGTTGATCCTGCTATCCCTATCATCCTGCCTCTCACGCTCGGAATCGACCCACCAAACCTACCTAGCTGGATCCCTCAGAGTCGGGCCATCATGTCGCCACCTAAATCTCAGAAATCCACCCAGGCGAAGTTGGCACAATATCGCCATGATTCGGGGGAGTCTGTGGAAGATGGCGGAGCAGCCATGGCGGGGGAGACGCGGTCGGCGGGAGACACTGCCAAACTGCTTGAAGCCATCAACCTGTGTCGCACCACTTTGGCCACACAGATAGAGGAGGTTAAGGTTGACATCTCCCTCCTTCGGCAGGATGTGAATGCCATCCGGGACCGGGTGAAGACCGCGGAGAACCGTCTCAGTGTGGTGGAGGATGCCTTGCCGCCATTACAGTCAGACACCGAACACATGCAGCATCAGATACAGCAGCTGTTTGCCAAGCAAGATGAAATGGAGAACAGACTCCGGAGATGTAACATTCGTTTGATCGGCCTTCCGGAGGGTGCTGAAGGACAAGACCCCGCCGCGTTTCTGGAGCAGATGCTTATCAAGGCCTACGGGAGGGAGGCCTTCACCCCCATGCTGTCAGTGGAACATGCCCACCGCATGCCGGCCAAGCCACCGCCTCAGGGAGCCCCACCACGCACGTTTATAGCCAAAATGCTCCACTTTAAGGATCAGGACGCTGCCCTCCGTATGGCCAGGTTGCGGGGAAATATAGACTATGAGAACGTCAAGGTGGCTGTGTTCCCAGACTTTTCGGCAGAAGTACAGCGCCGCCGTCACAACTTCATGGAAGTTAAACGCCGGCTGAGGATCCACAACTACAAATATGCCATGCTTTTTCCTGCCAGGCTCCGGGTGGAACATGATGGGAGAGCCTCTTTTTTTGAAATTCCAGAAGACGCGATTGCCTGGCTGGAACGTCGCTCCCCCCCGGGTGGCGGGGACTGAGATGTTTGTGAGTACATGACCGCAACCCCTTTAGCTTACACAGCTTGTATCCTCTGACATACTGACTATCAATAACACAGTCTTGACTGCCATATGTCTAGTTGGTCTAACGGACTCCCCTGAATCCCACTAGTTTTCTGTGGGTCCTTTTCTATGCTCTTTCTGTACTGCCCACCGCCTGGGGCTGGGCGAGGCGTGACCTATCCTTGAATTTGACTGCAATGGGTTGATTTGGAGCTTGAGAAACGTTCTATGTTCTGTTTATGACATTACCTATGAGGCCTCTTACAGGGCCCGTGTATACTGTGTGCTGCACTCGTAGCGGGAGCCTGGAGCCTACCAGCTGCGTGCACGGTACAGCGTGGATACCCCCCATGCCCATCCCGGTCTCTGGACTTATGTCCGTCCACCACTGACATCCAAATTCTCTAAATTAGTTGATACCCTACACCTGACTGACTCCTGGAGATTTAGGTATCCCCTGGCCAGGGCATACTCTTGCCACTCAGCCACACATGGTACGCTCTCCAGACTTGACTATATCCTCCTTTCTGGTGGTCTCCGGTCGCGTCTGTTGGATGCGACCTTCGGCCCCAGATTATTATCGGACCATTGCCCATACATGATCACCCTGAGCGTTCCCCGGGAAGGGCCTCCTCGGGCATGGAGATTAAACCCTTTTTGGTTATCCCTCCTTCCAGAGGACGACGATCTCACTGATGAATGGAGGGTATTCTTTGAAGACAATGACGGCTCTGCGCCCCCCTCTGTGGTCTGGGAGACATTTAAACTTCATGTTCGAACTCGTCTCACAGCCCGCATTAACCGTATTAAAGTTGACTCCTTGGCGGTGCTAGATTTAGCGACCACAGAACTGTCTGCTGCTGAACGTGCCTACATAGCCGCTCCATCGGATGCGGCGGTGCTGAAACAGCGTTCCAGGGTAGTAGATCAAATTCATTATGCAAAGGCTAGGCAGAAATTATTCTTCTCCAGACAAAAACTGTTTGAATTAGGAGAAAGGGCAGGCAAAATGTTAGCATACTTGGTTCACTGCGAAGACAGGCCGCCAGTTGTTATAACCCTACGGGACCCGGGGGGAACGACAGTATCGGACCCACAAATAGTAAGCTCTAGATTTAGGGACTTTTTCTCAGATTTGTACAAGTCCACGGCCCCGATGGATAAGGAACCTATGAATAGTTTTTTGGAGATGATAGCTTTCCCTCAACTAAAGACTGACCAGGTGGATCTCCTAGAATCCCCCATTACTGTAGAAGAGATAGGGGCTGCTTTGGCGGGCTTTGCCCGCTCCAAAACCCCTGGGTCTGATGGGTTACCGATAGAATTTTATTCACACTATGGAGAGATGCTCACCTCCAGACTCCTTGCACTCTACAACGACCTTTTCCAGACCCAAACACTCCCACCCTCTATGAGAGAGGCAACGATAGTTTTGATTCCCAAACCGGGGAAAGACACAGGACTCCCTGAGTCCTACCGCCCCATCTCACTGTTACAGGTAGATGTGAAAATTCTAGCTAAAATCCTGTCCATGCGCCTTAATCAGGTCATACTCTCCCTCATCCACCCGGACCAAGCCGGGTTTATGCCGGGCCGTAACACCTCTTTTAACCTCCGCAGATTGTTTATGAATCTTCAGGCAGAACACGAAGAAGTGGGTACGCGAGTAGTGGTGTCACTTGACACCGCCAAAGCATTTGACTCTGTGGAATGGGAATACCTCTGGAGCTGTCTCGGATGCTATGGCTTCGGGCCAAATTTTATTAAATGGACACGACTCCTCTATCAAGCCCCTTCGGCCCGGGTGGTTGCTAATGGATGGCCCTCGGAGGCCTTTGCCCTCAGCAGAGGCACAAGGCAGGGGTGTCCACTTTCCCCACTCTTGTATGCCATGGCGGCGGAACCCCTGGCCATGGCTATCCGAGCAGACTCCGAGATTAGGGGATTTAGGGTGGACTCCCTTGACGAAAAAATCAGCTTGTATGCGGATGACGCGTTGCTATATTTGGCGGACTCTGGCCTATCACTCACTAAAGCTCTCAATACCATAGAACGATTTGGCATTTTTTCCGGACTAAAGATCAACTGGGACAAATCCCAGATTCTTCCATTGGACAGTTTTCCCCCACAGGAGTCCCAGGCTGGCCTGCTGCTACAGAGGGTGGAGAGGATCAAATACCTGGGGATACATGTATCTCGAAACCCTTCTGACTATACCACCCTTAACATTGACCCGCTCTTCTCCATAATCAGAACCAAATTAAGCGCATGGGCCCGCCTGCCGTTGGGTGTCTGGGGGAGGGTAAGTCTTATAAAAATGGTCCTCTTGCCTAAAATTTTATATGCCCTGTGGCATTCCCCCTCGTACCTACCGCTTAGATATTTTAAATCAATAGAGGCCCTTCTTAGACCTTTTGTATGGGGTAAGACCAGACATAAATTGGCTTGGAGATCACTCAAGAACCCGACGGATATGGGGGGACTGGCCTTGCCTGATTTCAACCACTACTACATTGCAGCCCAGCTCTCCCACCTCTTTCACCTTGATAAGACGGATAGTGACCGCTTCAGGACCTTGATATGTCCTAGATGGACACGGTGTACTGGTGATCCATTGTATGCGATAGCGGTGGGGACGGGTACCAATGTATTGGGTGGAGAGGTCAAACCCCTTCTATACCACTACAGGCGGGTGTGGGACCTGGCGTCCACTAAGATAGGCATACCCGTTTATAAGGACTACTCTCCGCTATGGCATAATAAACATCTGACAGAATTTTGTACGGTTCCGGACCCCGGGGTTCACGGGGCCTATTGTATCTTCACCAATTGGTGCGGAATGGTGAACTTAAAACGTACAACATCCTCCGGGAGGAATTCTCACTCCCTGACCACATGTACTTTAGATTCCTACAGGTGCGTCATGCTTTCAGGGCACAGTTCTCACAGACAACCCCGCCACCCACCCCCAATCCTATCATTGCAATAGCTAGGAGTCTAGACCCAAAAGGCCTTATCTCTTCATTTTACTCTATGTTGTCCGCCCCTGGATTTGGTAGAGTGGCTTACGCTCTTAAGCCCCGGTGGGAGAGGGAAGTGGGCCCAATGGATAATGAGGAGTGGGAAGAGGCTATGGACTCATGCAAAGAGGTATCCCCGAAGCTCTCAGATAGACTCACCCAGGTCTACATTCTCCATCGATCATACCTGACTCCAGTTAGAGTAGCTAGATACAACAGGGAACAGTCAACCTTATGCCCAATGTGCAGAATGGGAACGGGCACCTTTTTCCACCTCCTATGGTCTTGTCCTATACTCCAGGGCTATTGGACCCAGATTGTCAACTTCCTGCATGATGACATGGGCTCCCCGGTCACTCTGGACCCCAAACAGTGTCTCCTTGGAGTCTTCCCTACCCTAATGGATAGGCATACCAAAACCTTCTTACAGGAATCACTGTTTTTGGCCAGAAAGATCATTGCGAGGAGATGGATGAGGCCCACTCCACCCACATGGACGGAGTGGAAAAAAGAGATAAACGGAACGTTACCGTATAAAAAATTCTTATACATAAATAGAGGTTGTCCGGAGAAATTTAACAAAGTTTGGGACAGATGGCTAGATGACCCTGAAACATGCACGTAAATGAGGTGGACAAAGTTTGTCCCCTCACTGTGATATCTGATTCCTGCTCATATAATATTTATCTTAATCCGGGGAATCGCTAGACACTTCGACCCCTCCACAATATCTATAATGTCAATGTACGACACCATCCCTGGTATACCGTGGGGCCTAACTCTCAATGTACTGTACCGAGTTCTGAGGTGTATTATTTTATTCTTGCATGTGCGTGCCTCCCCTTCCTCCCTCTTTTCTTTATCCCTATGTTGTAATCACTACTCCTATACTTGCAATATTGTCATTGTTTATCTGAAATTTATTCCTGAACCAAACAACCTCCATCACTTTAGGGATAGGTGGTAATCTGAACCTCCTACTCTGTTTACAATGTTGACATGCGGTATCACTTCTGAATGCACTGTGGAGCCTGACCCATGATGGTGTACTCTAACTTGTACTATACAATGTTATACTATTTTTATTTGCTTCTTTTATAACCATCGTTGCTGTAATTGCTTCTGTATACATGCCAATGTTTCTTTCTCAATAAAACTTTTGTTCAAAACAAATTCCGTATTGATGAAATATGTCTGGAAAAACAAAAAGCATAGAATATCCCTGTCAACTCTGAAACGAGATAAACAGGATGGTGGTCTGGCGGCTCCCGACATTAAAAGTTATTATAAGGCGGCAGTTCTTTCTAGGGAGGTGGAATGGGCCAGAGATAAGCAAGGGAAAAGATGGGTACAAGTTGAAAAGTCACAAGATATAATTCAATTAAGCAAAATTTTGTGGATACCTGCACAATATAGGAGCACTGAAGCACAATATATATGATTTGACAAAAAGCACGCTGAAAATGTGGGATCGGGTACAGATACTTCTCAATAGTAAATATAATTCTCCACTTCTAAATATTAAGGAAAACCCATATTTCACACCTGGTGAAAAAGAAATAGGAGGGAATTGGATCAAAAAGGACACTGTATATTTAGGAGATATGATAAAGAGTGGCGAGTTGGCCACCTACGAGGAGCTGAAATCTAGACGGGATGTTTGGAACCTGGATCGGTGGCATTACTCGCAGCTAGGTCACTTTGTGCGGCAACTCCCCCAACCATTACGTACGGGAGAGGAGATGACACCACTAGAAATGGTTTGCACTACTAAGCATACTAAGGGCACGATCTCTAAATTATATAAGATACTTATTAAGATTGGGGCACGAGGAGCAGCACCTTTAGTCGAAAAGTGGGAAAGGGAGTTAGGCACTGTCAGGGGGGATAATACGGTAAATAAGATAATGAGTCTGACACATGCTTCCGCCATAGACTCGCAAACAGCGGAGATGAATTATAAGTGCATTTCTGGCTGGTACATTACACCGGTTAAAATCAGTCAATTCAAAATGGATCAATCTGCCGATTGTTGGCGTGGATGCTCTGAGAGAGGCACGATGGCTCACTTATGGTGGACCTGTCCGATAATTCAAAAATACTGGGATTCCATACTGTATCAAGTTAAAGAGATTACGGATATTAAGATTAGGAAAGATCCCTGGGCTGTGCTATTCCATTGTAATGGCGAGGGGATAAAAAGTACAAACAGTCACTATTGCCCCATCTACTGAACGCAGCGAAAAAGCTGATCCCAAAAAAAATGGCAAGATACTGGAAGCGGGTCGATGCTGTGGAAGAAACTTATAGGATGGAAGAGTTGAAGGAGAACGTTTTAGGAACCAAAAATGATTTTCAGGCTAAATGGCTCAAATGGAAGGCTTATAAAAAACCATGGAACTACGTAGAGGGATTAAGAGCCTCGCTATAAGAAATATAAGACAAATAGAGGGGAAGGCCCTCAATAGAAAACGGAAAAACAAGAGTTCCGATTCTTATAATATAAGCTTAGTAATCGGATCAGCATATTCTACCATATATTAGGGATAGTAAGATAAGTCGGAGTCCTGGGAGCCACGAGGAGGGAAGGGGGGGGGCTCGAGGGAGGTTTTTTGATGAATGTTTTGAAAGCAGAAAACTAGAAAATATGGAATTTAAACGATATATATATATATATATATACACACAATAATAATATAAAAAAAAAACACATTTAGCAAAAATAGACTCAGCAAACACTGTAAAGGTTCACAGATGATGCAAGACCGCAAGTAGAGACGATCAAAGCCACAAATATGAGCGGGTCTCACATGATAGGTATAAGCTGATGTGAAAAAAAAAAAAAAGGAGGACCGGGCATGACCCATGCTGTCTCACAAGGGATGCTGTTCATCTCTTATTTAAAAAAAAAAAAAAAAAAGTCAATTTTTTTTTAAAGCACCCTGTCCCACCATGCTTATGTGCAAATGTAAACGTGTACATTACTTCCGCACACATATGTAAAATTTGACACCATACATGAAGTATTGTTGCGAACGTCAGAGTAAGAGCAATAATTCTAACACCAGAACTGTGTAACTCTAAACTGGTAACCTGTAAAGCCTTTAACCACTTGAGATCCGCGCTATGAACAAAAGACGTCCACAGCGCGGCTCTCAAGTGCCAAGTGGACGTCTTTGGATGTTATTTTAAGTGCATTACCCGCTGGGGGACGCGCAGCGGGTAAACACAGTGTCGGCGCATCGCTGAAGAGCCGAAGCCTGTACCTGGCCGCCGCGATGTCCGCCGGGTACACACGATCGGCTGTGACACAGCAGGTGACCCAGGGAATACATTTAACCCCTTCCTCACCCCCTAGTGTTAACCCCTTCCCTGCCAGTCACATTTATACAGTAATTAGTGCATTTTTATAGCACTGATCGCTGTATAAATGTGAATGGTCCCAAATTTGTGTCGAAAGTGTCCGATATGTCTGTCACAATATCGCAGGCCTGACAAAAAAAAAAAAAAAAAAAAAAAAAAAAAAAAAAATCGCAGATCGTCGCCATTAATATTAAAAAAACAAAAAAACAAATCATAAATCTATCCCCTATTTTGTAAGCGCTATAACTTTTGCGCAAACCAATCAGTATACGCTTATTGCGATTTTATTTAACAAAAATATGTAGAATACGTATCGGCCTAAACCGAGGAAAAAAATATATAAAAAAAAAAAATTAGGATATGATTATAACAAAAAGTAGAAAATATTGTGTTTTTTCCCAAATTTTCTGTCTTTTTTTGTTTATAGCGCAAAAAATTAAAACCGCAGAGATGATTAAATACCACCAAAAGAAAGCTCTATTTGTGGAAAAAAAAAAGATAAAAATATAATTTGGGTACAGTGTTGTATGACCGCGCAATTGTCATTCAAAATGCGTCAGCACTGAAAGCTGAAAATAGGTCTGGGCACGAAGGGGGTTTAAGTGCCCATTAAGGAAGTGGTTAAAGCGTTGCCTATGGAGAATTTTAATCACCATAGTGTACCGCCATTCCACGGGCAAACGCAATTTTAAAAACGTGACTACTTGGCGTATCATCTTTTACATTATACAAAAAAAATTGGGGTAAATATATATTTTTTAAATTCATTAAAGTATGTTTTCCCCCCAAAAAAAATGTGTTTCAAAAACTGCTGAACAAATGCAGTGTGTAAAAAATGTCAAACACCCATACTAAATCTATAGGACCTCCGCTAAAAATATATAAATGTTTGGGGGTTCCAAGTAATTTTCTAGCAAAAAACAGGTACATTTTTAGATGCAGGAGCGAAGTGTCGGAATTTGTCTGGATATGAAGTGGTTAAAGTTGAACTATCGGCAAAACAGGAAGTAAAAAAATCTCAGCAAATTAAGAGAATTTACCCTCCATTAATTTTCTGGGGATAACCCAAAATTTACTTTCACTTTTGAGAATGATAAACAGGACAAATGGAGAGGGTGAATCTTCCCAACAGGGGCAAAAGAGTGCTAAAAAAGCTTAACCACTTCAGCCCCAGATTTAGCTGCCAAATGACAGGGCCACTTTTTGCGATTCGGCACAGTGTCGCTTTAACTGACAATTGTCGTGTGACATGGCTCCCAAACAAATTTACCGTCCTTTTTTCCCCACAAATAAAGCTTTCTTTTGGTGGCATTTGATCACCTTAGTTGAGGCCGCTACGTGTTATTCTACATGTTTTTGGTATAAAAAAAAACAAAAAAAACGCAATAAGTGTATATTGATTGGTTTGCGCAAAAGTTATAGCGTCTACAAAATAGGGGATAATTTTATGGCATTTTTATTATTATTTTTTTTTTACTGGTTATGGCGGTGATATGCGATTTTTATCGTGACTGCGACATTATGGTGGACACAGCAGACACGACGCTATTTAGGAACCATTCACATTTATACAGTGATCAGTGCTATAAAAATGCACTGATTACCATATAAATTTGACTGGCAGTGAAGGCGTTAACCAGTAGGGGCGGGGAAAGGGATACGTGTGTCCTAGGGACTGATTCTAACTGTTAGGGGCGTGGCTTACTGTGACATCACTGATCTCGATGAGGAAGTAGATGATCAGTGCTGTGTCACCAGGCAGAACAGGGAGATGCTCTGTTTACAAAGGCATCCCCCCCGTTCTGCGACCCGATCGTGGGACACAGGCGGACATTGAATCTGCGGGTAAGGTCATGGAGACTGAAGCGCGCCCGCTAGGGGGCAGGTTCAAAGCAACATATACATTAAATTATATATTTATATATATATACATACACACACACACACACGTTGCGTTGCCTGCCCGTGCCATTCTGCCGACGTATATCTATGTGAGACGTTAGGCAAGCGGTTAATAGGTGTTTTATTTTCTGTCCATTCTATCCAAATCGAAAAAGAAAAATGTGCCTTAACCACTTCCTTACCGCGTCATTGTGAAATGGATGGGGTGGACGTCATATGACGTCATCTGTTCCCGGCGATCTAGGGCACGGGCGTCCACGGCACCGCCCGCGACCCCGACGGCCGCGATTGCTGCCGGGCACCCGCGATCATGCCAGGAGTGTGGATCTGTGTAAACACACAGATCTACCTCCTGTCAGCAGTGAGGAGACTGATGTGTGTTCCCAGTACAGAGGAACACACATTGGTCTCCTCCCCCTGCGAGTCCCCCTCCCCCTACAGGTAGAACACACCTTAGAAAACGTATTAACCCCTTCAGCGCTACCTAGTGTTAACCCCTTCCCTGCCAGTCACATTTACACAGTAATCAGTGCAGTTTTATAGCACTAATCCCTGTGTAAATGTGAATCGTCCCAAAAACGTGTCAAAAGTGTCGCCGCAATGTCACGGTCACAAAAAAAAAAAAATATAATCGCAGATAGCAGCCATTACTAGTAAAAAAAAATGCCATAAATCTCTCACCTATTTTGTAGACGCTATAACTTTTGCACAAACCAATGTCCAATTGCGGTGTCTTTTTTTACCAAAAATACGTAGAATACGTATCAGTCTAAACTGACGAAAAACAAGTTGTTGTTTTTTTCAAAAAAAATTAAAAATTGTTATATGTATTAAAAAAGAAAAAAATATTGTGATATTTTTTCAAATCGTCGCTTTTCTTTTTATAGCGCAAAAAATAAAAACCGCAGAGATGACCAAATACCACCAAAAGAAATCTCTATTTGTGTGGGGGAAAAAAACAAAGATTTAATTTGGGTACAGTGCTGCATGACCGCGCAATTGTCATTCAAATTGCAACAGCGCTGAAAACTGAAAATTGGTCTGGGCAGGAAGGGGGTGAAAATGCCCTGTATGAAAGGGGTTAAGTTATATACTTTAACCACTTCAGCCCCAGAAGGTTTTACTCCCTTCCTGACCAGACCATTTTTTTGCGATGCGGCACTGCATTGCTTTGACAATTGCATGGTCGTTTTGACGCTGTACTCAAATAAAATTGATGTCCTTTCCTCCCCACAATCAAAGCTTTTTTTGGTGGTATTTAATCACCTCTGTGCTATTTTTTGTGCTATGAACAAAAAAAAAAAACCCTGCCAAGATTAAAAACAATATCAATTTAACTTCCTACTATAAGGGCCAGTTCACACCAGAAGCAGTTCCATGCTCTGTTTTTAATGTTACAAGCCATGTAATTAATAAAAGAACATTTCTGAAAGAAGGAGGTGGCAGGTCCCTGTTGGGAGCTTGTTCACTGCAGATTAACAGAAGCCTTGGAGCCAACAACCCCTGCAGGATCAGAGGTGTAAAGAGACAGGAAGAGCATAGGGCATCCTTGCACAGAAGATTTCTACAGTATTCAGCTACCTGAACATGGAATATACTTCATTATAGGTAAATTAGGTCACTGACACTCGAGAGCGCGCTTTATGCATTTCTTCCAGATCTGTGCAGCAATTCAGCATGAAGCTTCTCTGTGCAGAGCTTACTGTAAAAGAGACCGGTCACTTGTGCAGAGAGACTGGTCTTCTATGAACTCTTCTTGGGTTTACAAGGCCAGCTGGTGCGCACAAAATGGGTTTACATCCTTTGTGGCTATTCAGGAATATCTTAAAAGTTTTTATGCCTGGTATTTATCTTTCAAGCCAGAAATCGAATAGATTAAATCATTTACCTTCCTTATTTAAAGTATCTTGATCAGCCAAAGAATCACCATCACTTTCATACATGACCTCAGAGTCTGTTTTAACCCCCAACTGGTCTCTGTACACTGTAAATAGGTCTGGCTGTTTATCTGTAAAGCAAAAGATACAAGACACACAATGAAGGTTTCTTGCAAAGAAAAAATAAAAATAAACTGAATACAAAAATTAAAACTAAATACTGCTGCTTTTCCTTGCACAAGGTAATATCTGGGTTTACAAAGCTGTTTGGGGCACACCAAATGAGTTTATTTTCTTTGTGGCTGTTCAGGAATATCTTAACCACTTTACCACCGGGCTAATGTGAAATTAAATCAGAACCCCCAAACATTATATATATATTTTTTTAGCAGACAGCCCAGGGAGTAAAATGGAGGTCATTGCAACTTTTTTTTCCTCGCACGGTATTTGCGCAATAATTTTTCAAACGCCTTTTTTTGGGAATTAAAAAATAACAAAACCGTAAAGTTAGCCCAATTTTTTTATATAATGTGAAAGACGATGTTACACTGAGTAAATAGATACCTATCATGTCATGCTTTAAAATTGCGCACATTCATAAAATGGCGCGAAACTTCGGTACTTAAAAATCTCCATAGGTGACCCTTTAACATATTTTACAGGTTACTATTTTCGAGTTAGAGGAGGTCCACTGCTAGAATTGATGCACACATTCGAACACCTCACATGTGGGGTTTGAACGGCGTTTACATATGTGGGCGGGACCTGCATGCGTGTTTGCTTCTGCGCGGAGATAACGGGGACAGGGGCGTTTTGAAAAAAAATGTTTCATTTTATTTTACACTTTTTTTTTTTATCACTTTTATTCCTATTACAAGGAATCTAAACATCCCTTGTAATAGGGAATCAGTGTGACAGGTCCTCTTTATGGAGAGATGTGGGGTCAATAAGACCCCACATCTCACCTCCAGGCTTACAAGCATGAAAATCTGTGAAAAAAAAAAAAATCACCGATCACATGCCGACAGTCGCAATTGCGGCTTTGTTTACTTCCGGGTACCGGGCGTGATGTCATCTCTATGGTTCTTCAGCAAGCACCGGCCAATTCGCTCTCCGGGCCCCCGATGGCACGGGAAAGCTCGGAGAAGGACCCGATTGGTGGAGGGAGGGGGGGGACGTCCCGCCGCTTTGATCATTCTTATGGTGCAGAGAATCGCCGGCTGAAGAGATGGATATCTGAATGATGCCTGTAACTGCAGGCATCATTCAGATATCGCCGCACAAAGCCGAGGACGTCCCAGGGACGTCCTCGGTGGTCAAGAGGTTAAAAGGTTTTTATGCCCGGAATTTATCTTTCAATCCAAGATTTGTATAATTTACCTTCCTTATCTAAAGTCTCTTGATCAGTTAAGGAATCACTATCATCACTCCCATATATTACATCAGGGCTTGTTTTAACCCCCGGCTGGTCTCTGCACACTGTAAATATGTCTGCCCGTTTATCTGTAATGCAAAAGGCACAATAAAAGGTTTTCTTCAAAAAAAAAAATCAAAAAGAAATCTGAATACAAAAAATAAATAAAACTGAAGCGTGCTGCTCTTCTTCCTTGTACAAGGTAATGTCTGGGTTTCAAAAGCTGTTTGGTGCATACAAAATGGGTTTATATCCTTTGTGGCTGTTCAGAAAAAGATCTTGAAACCTTTTCATGCCCGGAATTTTTCTTTCAATCCAAGAATTCAATAATTTACCTTCTTTATCTAAAGTCTCTCGATCAGTTGAAGAATCACCACCATCACTCCAATGCATGTTTTTGTAAAAGCCTTCCCTGATGCCCCACCCTCCACTCCAAAATGTAAAATCTGTGAGTGGATTGGGATGCTTTGGAAATGGGGCTGATAAGTAAATTATCCGATTTAGGGCTCATGTACACAGATGCAAAAAACACACCATTTATTTTAGTGAACTTTAACAGATCTTAATGCAGATGTATTGGTTTCTATAGGTCCATGCACAAAGCTATCTTGCTGTACATACATATCCAAAAAAATAAAAAATACAAAATGGAGAGAAATATGTCTCCAAGGTCCTGTGCATGAACAATAAATTACGATGTATCCTTTTAGACATTTGTGTTAAATAAATGTACTCTACTGGAGAGTCTCTTGCCTCCAAGCAACATAAAGATGCTAAAGCTGATTGCCTCAGATGTTAAAGGGGTTGTAAAGGGAAAACATTTTTTTTCATAATAGGCATCCTTTACCTGCAGACATTTCTCCTTTCACGCCCTCATTGTTCGTTTTTGCTCAGAAGTTGCTCTATTACTTCTCTGTTCACTTCCAAGCTTGTCCGATTGTTACTCACCATCATGAAGGGAGGCTTTACTGCGGTGGTTAGTGGCGTGCTCGCCCCCTCCTGGGAACTACATCTGTGCGGCAGGACGCTCTCTACGTGTTAGAGACTTCAAGGAGGTGTGAATTACTGGGCGTGCCGCAATGCATACTGGGAAATGTAGTTTTTACATGAACGAGCACCGCAAACCAGGAAGTGAATGAGAGAACAGAAACTAGAACGCCGGAGGTGATATAGATGAAGGAATTTAATATGTATTTGTTTAACAGAATTATTACACTATTCTGTCTGTCTACCTTGCAGATATTAATTTTAGGCAAAACATTTTTTTTCCTTTACAACTCCTTTAACCCCCCCCCCCCCCCCCAACATAAGCAAATACAAGAGGCACATGTATTCTAAAAGGATAAGTTCACTTTTCCTAACATGTTACACCTATATTCAGGGTGTAACATGTTACTGATGCAGCTGATCATGGATGTAATGTTTTACAGGCTTCAAAAACAAATTATACACATTTTTTTACATGTTAACCACTTAAGGACCCCCGCACGCACATATACGGCCACAGAATGGCACGTACAGGCACAAGGGCGTAAATTTACGTCCCCGCCTGAGTGCGGTTCGGGGGTCCCACTCCGTGGCGTGCAGGGGTCCCCCTACCTCTGGGAGCGATCCGGGATCTGCGGGCGGATGTCCGTGATATCCGCCCCCCCCCCGCGCGATCGCTCCCAGCCAATGGGAGCGCGCTCCCAGCCTGTCACTTCCTCCTCCTGTGTTTACAGCGCTGCTGATGAGAGAAGACATCACAAGTAAGTGTGCACCAACACAACACTGACACACACTCACATAGGCATATTAACCCCTTGTGATCGCCCCCCCCCCACCCCCCTGTCACAGTGTCACTGAATGCAGTGATCTAATCACTGCATTTAGTGTCAGTGTAACAGGCAGTGTAAAAAACAGTTAGTGTTAGGTTCAGGATAGCCCCCCCACCCCCCCTAATAAAGTTTTAACCCCCCTGATCACCGCCCTAGTTAACCCTTTCACTCCCTATTGCCAGCGTCACTAAGCGATCATTTTTCTGATCGCTGTATTAGTGCCGCTGTTCCCGCTAGGTAGCTATTTTTTTTTATTGCAATTTTTTTTTTTACTAAAGACATGTGGCTAAATAAATTTTGGCCTAAATGTTTGACTAAAATTTAGTTTATTTGATTTTTTTTTAACAAAAAGTAAAAAATAGTGTTTTTTTTTCAAAAATGTCGCTCTATTTTTGTATATAGCGCAAAAAATAAAAATCGCAGAGGTGATCAAATACCACCAAAAGAAAGCTCTATATGTGGGAAGAAAAGGACGCAAATTTTGTTTGGGAGCCACGTCGCACGACCGCGCAATTGTCTGTTAAAGCGACGCAGTGCCGAATCGCAAAAACACTTTGGGTCATTTACCAGCGTATTGGTCCGGGTCTTAAGTGGTTAAAATACATGTATTTATTGTTATTCATTTTTTTTACAAAAAGGTGAAAATATCCTTTAAGCCTGGTATTGACACGTTGTTTTCTTGGCGAGCTGAAAAAAGAAAAAAAAAAAGCAAGATTCCCCCATCCACACAAGTGGATGGAGGATGCTTCCCCGCTGTGCTATTGTATTCTGACAGCAGGAATCACTGATCAGCGCTGCAGTTGGCTGAAAAGGGAGGGCCACATACAGATCAAAAAACTCAGCCAGTCCCTACTAAACTAACCAAATTTGGATCCGTGTGTACCCACCTTTACCTGTACATTACCTGCCGCCGAGAATGTGTTTTTAGCACGACAGCATCGCGCTGATTCTCGGCAACAGGGTGCGGACATCTCGCACTCGCTGGAATAGTAAAAGCACATTCCAGCGAGCGCGTCATAGAAGCGACGGGGATCCTACGTGGATTCCCGCCAATTCTAACCGTGGGCGGCGTTTGTTATGAATCCTGAGGGGGAACTCCCCGCCGGATTTTAAATAAAAATCCGGCATGGGTTCCCCCCCTCAGGAGCATACCGGGCCCTTAGGTCATTTATGGGTTGTAAGGTGAACCCCCCCACACCGTTTTTTCGTCCATCGTCCCCCCCACAATCCATACCAGACCCGTATCCAAAGCATGCTGGCCGGCCGGTCAGGAAGGGAGTGGGGGCGAGCGAGTGCCCCCCCCCCTCCTGAGCCGTACCGGGCAGCATGCCCTCAACATGGGGGGGGTCAGGTGCTCTGGGGCAAGGGGGCGCACTGCGGCCCACCCACCCCAGAGCACCCTGTCCCCATGTTGATGAGGACAGGGCCCCTTCCCGACAACCCTGGCCATTGGTTGTCGGGGTATGCGGGCGGGAGGCTTATCGGAATCTGGGAGAAGACCCCCCGGAGAGCGGAGAAGACCCCCCCCACCCCCCCCCCCCCCCCGCCGAAGATGTCGGAAGAAGCCCGCCGGGGGGGGGGGCTTTTATAAAAGCGACCACACCCCCCCCCCCGGCGGCCAACTAATAAAATATTTTAATATCCTGTGTGGTTTATTTGTTTCTACACTTTTCTTGCAGGTGAATGGGTAGGGGTGGGGGGCTGGTATCTGGGGGCCCCTTATTAAAAGGGGCTCCCAGATTCCGATAAGTTGCCCGCCCGCATACTAGGGCTGCGCATCTTCACCGGTCTCACGATTCGATGCGATTACGATTATCAAGTCCACGATTCGATTCCGCGATGCATCAAGATTACTGCGCACAGTTTTCATCTGTTCTTAAAAAAAACTCTCTGCATGTAGCAAACTGTAAATACAGCAGACATCTTAAAGGAGGAGCTCCAAACTGACCCCAAAATACTACAAAAGATGGACAGAGACTGCGGACAATGATACAAGAGATGGACAGAGACTGCGGACAATGATACAAGAGATGGACAGAGACTGCGGACAATGATACTAGAGATGGACAGAGACTGCGGACAATGATACTAGAGAGGATCAGAGACTGCGGACAATGATACTAGAGAGGATCAGAGACTGCGGACAATGATACTAAAGAGGATCAGAGACTGCGGACAATGATACTAGAGAGGATCAGAGACTGCGGACAATGATACTAGAGAGGATCAGAGACTGCGGACAATGATACTAGAGAGGATCAGAGACTGAGGACAATGATACTAGAGAGGATCAGAGACTGCGGACAATGATACTAGAGAGGATCAGAGACTGCGGACAATGATACTAGAGAGGATCAGAGACTGCGGACAATGATACTAGAGAGGATCAGAGACTGCGGACAATGATACTAGAGAGGTTTAGAGACTGCGGACAATGATACTAGAGAGGATCAGAGACTGCGGACAATGATACTAGAGAGGATCAGAGACTGCGGACATGATGCTAGAGAGGATCAGAGACTGCGGACATGATACTAGAGAGGATCAGAGACTGCGGACATTGTCCCCATAAAGTCCTGCCAAACAACAATGTATGCCATGTCATAAATTATGGTTTATGTATGTCTTATTGTTTTAGTGATTGATTCAGATCACAACTTCATCGATACCTTTTTTTTTTTTTGTATGATTTTTGCTTTTGCTCATTACTGCCACACACGTGCATTACATGGCTGCATGTGTGTGGCAGTGATGAGCAAAAGCAAAAATCATACAAAAAAAAAGGTATCGATAAAGTTGTGATGTGAATCAATCACTAAAACAATAAGACATACATAAACCAGTGTGGCATCGGTGTGCCAATGCCATCAATTGCTGCCAGTATGCCATCAATTGCTGCCAGTGTGCCCAAATTATTGCCCATCAGTGTGCCATAAATTGCCGCCACTCTGCCCATAAATTGCCGTCAGTGTGCCGCCAATTGCCGCCAGTGTGCCGCCAGTGTGCCACCAATTGCCGCCAGTGTGCCACCAATTGCCGCCAGTGTGCCACCAATTGCCGCCAGTGTGCCACCAATTGCTACCAGTGTGCCCATTAGTTGCTGCCAGTGTGCCCATTAGTTGCTGCTACTGTGTATCCCCCAAGTACCTGATTATGATGATGACGACGATCTGCTGCCTGCAGTCCTCGGGTCTCCCACAGCCGCAGCCTGTTCAGTGTGCACAGCGTGAGGTGAGGTGAGGAGGAAGGCTCTGGGGGGTCGGGACCGGGACCGAGGACACTTGCTCCATGCTTCCACATGGCGACGGGCGGCTGGGAATGGCGTCAGCTGGGGGCGGGAAAGGAGGCACGGCGTCTTAAGCTGCATCAGCAGGTGGGGAAGGAAAAGAGGCGCGCTGAAGCCCACATCTCCTTCAGCTGCATTAGCGGGGCGGGAAAAGAGGCGCGGCTAACGCCCGTAGCCAACGCCCACGGCTTCCTGGCTTTCGGCGTCCAGACAGTGCATATAGCGGCGCCCAGGTGACGTCATCACATAATCGATTACTGCAAGTCGTAGCATCGAAATCGCATCGTGGGTAGTCGAATCTCGATGCATCGATGCTACGATTAATTTCAACACCACTACCGCATACCACGACAACCAATGGCCAGGGTTGTCAGGAAGGGGCCCTGTCCTCGTCAACATGGGGACAGGGTGCTCTGGGGTGAGGGGGCCGCAGTGCGCCCCCCTGCCCCAGAGCACCTGACCCCCCCATGTTGAGGGCATGCTGCCTGGTACGGCTCAGGAGGAGGGGGGGTTGCTCGCCCCCACTCCCTTCCTGACCGGCCGGCTGGCGTGCTTTGGATACGGGTCTGGAATGGATTGTGGAGGGACCCCCACGCCGTTTTTTCGGCGTAGGGGGGTCTCCTTACAACCCATACCAGACCTAAGGGCCCGGTATGCTCCTGAGGGGGGAACCCATGCCGGATTTTTATTTAAAATCCAGCGGGGAGTTCCCCTTCAGGATTCATACTAAACGCCGCCCACGTGTACAATTGGCGGGAATCCAATTAGGATCCCCATCGCTTCTATGACGGCTTTGTCTCCATCGCGGCAAGCCAGCTTGGCGCTGGCTCCCGCGATGGGGCTCGCAGGTGGTCAATCTCGCCGAGAAAGGGAGCGAGATTGACACAATATCGCAGTCACCTACTGTATCTTGGTAAGCTTTGAGTCATTTTTTCCAAAAGACCCGCGCAGTAATTTAGCTTGAAACATCACCTGCAGGAGCTTACTGTAAAAAAAAAAAAAAAAAGTCACTGCTGCCCTTTCCCTTGTGCAGAGACTGGTCTTGTATGAACCCTTCTGCTCTGCACAGGCTATTTGCATCACAGTCTGTTAATATTAGGATGCTTTTACACATGTTTACACATCCCCGCTGAGCCGACGGATGACAGGTCTGTGCAGACAAACCTGTCAGATCTCTACTGATCCGATAGACGGACGGAAAATAGGGAAAATAGGGTTTCTATCCATCTGGATTTAGCGGAGCGGATGTCAGCGGACATGTCACCGCTGACATCCGTCGCTCTAAAGAGCTACATGAAGGATCTGTTCAGGTCCACCTGAAAAAACCAACAGGCGAACCTAAACGGTCCGCATGTGTGAAAGGGGCCTTAGAAGGTAGTTTACAAGGTTAGTGGTGCACAGAAAATTGATGTATATCCTTTTGTGGCTATTGAGGAATATCTTAAACATTTTCATGCTTGGAATTTATCTTTCAATCCAGAAAATTCAATAATTTACCTTCCTTATCTAAAGTCTCTTGATCAGTTGAGGAATCAACACCATCAACACCATGACTTTCATACTTGACCTCAAGGCTTGTTTTAACCGCTGGCTGGTCTTTGTACACAGTAAATAGGTCTTTTTTATCTGTAATGCAAAAGACACAATGACGGTTTCATGCAAAAAATGTAAAATGAATACTGCTGCTCTTCCTTGTACAAGGTAATGTCTGGGTTTACAAAGCTGTTTGGGGCACACAAAATGGGTTTATACCATTTGTGGCTGTTCAGAAATATCTTAAAAGGCTTTTATGCCCGGGATCTATCTTCCATCAATCTAAGAATTTAATAAATTTACCTTCCATAGCTAAAGTCTCTTGATCAGTTGAAGAATCGCTCCCATATACGACATCAGGGCTTGTATTAACCCCTGGCTGGTCTCTGCACACTGTAAATATGTCCGTCTGTTTATCTGTAAGACACAATAAAAGGTTTCCAGGTACAAGGTAATGTCTGGGTTTACAAAGCTCTTCTGGGGCACACAAAATCGGTTTAACTCCTTTGTGGCAGTTCAGGAATATCCAAAATAATTTTCATGCTCGGAATTTATATCTTTCAATCCAATAATTCAATAGTTTACCTATCTCATCTAAAGTCTCTCGACCAGTTGAAGAATCACTACCATCACTCCCATGCATGACCTCAGAGCTTGTTTTAGCCACTGGGTGGTCTATGTGCACTGTAAATAGTTCTGTCTGTTTATCTGGAAAGCAAAAGAAACAGAAAAAGAAAGAGACACAATAAAAAACAAAAAAAGGCTGAATATGTGAAAAATCTTTCACCTTACAACTCCCGAATGTAAAAATACGTATGCGTGGAGGGGGGGCCCTTTGGAAATGGGACTGATAATTAAATTACCTGGCTCATATACACAGATGCAAAAAACACACAATTTTTATTAGAGACCATTTAATTTTTAACAGATCTGAATGCAGATGTATTTATATGGTACCCCAGTTGAAGTCTCTCAGATGAAACGCGTCGGTTTACACGCCAGCTCTAGCTGCTCATACCACGCTTTTTTTATTGCATATTTGGAATTTATTTCTTCTTATTCAGTTGTTGAGCTTAAGATTTTAATAAATTCCGTTTTATATTTGGATTTACACCATGTGGAGGATTTCCCTGTTTTATACATTTGATACCTGGGAAAGTCCTAGTCTGGATATTTAATCCAGTCACATTGGGTCCCTGCTTTGGAGTTACTGATCCGGTAAGAAGTGCTGCCAGAAGAGAGAGGAGGCGATTTGCAGATCCAGTTCCCTTGAGTCTTTGCTGTGGACATAAGCGCAAGCGATCCACCACTGTATGGTGAGCTGGGTCCACATTGGAGGGTAAGGAGTATTCATTTCTCTCCCCTGCCCAAAGATGAAGGCACTACCCGGTGATGTTTCCAAACAGCATACCACTTCTGTCTACATAGACTATTTGAAGTTATTTGTCATAACAATAGATTTACTTGTGACGTTCAATCTGGACACATTGATGAATTTTATAGTGATGGCTGTCACAGAGTTTTTGGACTTATCTCTATTTCAGGGATTATTTGAATTATTTATTTTATCACAGTGGGATTTTCATATATTCACTTATTTTTCCATATTGCTGGATACAGGTGCAAGCATCAAAACAGCATAAACAAAACATAAAATAAACCCTTGCCACTTGGGGGGGGATCTACCTTCAAAACACAGGAACCTACCTTTGGAGTCTGGCGCAGCCTACTGCTGGGCAGACACTGCTGGTTAGACAACAGAAAAACAATAGTCTTTTTGATTTTTAGCACACAAAAATCACCACCACCTCACCTCTTTCAGAAGTCTTTCTGACTGCTCCTTTACTCAAAAAGCCTCAGGATGCAGCAATCAGTAGTCATCCTTTGGATGTCTTATAGAGGCCTTAATTGCTTAATTTCTGGCTATTTCTGCACCCGACAGCTTATAGTAATTGGTGAATTGTCCAAACAAGGCAGAAATGTATCTCCCGTCTGTGACAACACCCACAGATATACCCGACTTCCTGTCACAATATATATATATATATATATATATATATATATTTATTATATATATATAATGTGTGTGTTGTTTATTACTTATATGACTCTTAGGCCCTGTACACACAATCAGACTGGTCTGATGAACCTTGTCCGACGGACTGTTTTTATCAGACAACTCTGAACTTGTCTGATGTGTGTAAACACCATAAATCCGATCAGACCAGAACGCGCTGACGTAGAACACAACAACGTGATGAAAAAACAAAGTTCAATGCTTCCAAGCATGCGTCAACTTGATTCTGAGCATGCGCGGGTTTTTGGTCCGATGCTTTTGTGTACTAACCATCGAACCTGTCTGATGGACGCATGTTTTAATACTTTGGTCTGACGGACAACGGTCTGATGGGCCGTACACACCATCGAACTGGTCCGATGAAACTGGTCTGCAGACCAGTTTCATTGGACATGTCTGATCGTGTGTACGCGGCCTTAGTGCTTAACGAATCTTAGTCATATATATTGTGCCAATACACTTATGGTCACATGACATATTTTAGTGTCCTTAGCGACTTGTTAGTCGCACACATCATATATAGGGTTTTACACCCTATACTCATTCCACTTTGCAGCATTATATATGCTATAGAGATAGGTCATCCTATTTCTTTAACACATAGAGCTACACTTTAAAATTCCTGTACTGTTACAATTTTGTCTGTTGTGTTAGCAGCTTTTGCATTCTTTCCTCACATTATGGGTCCATGTACACAGCTTTGTAAAGCTCAGTAAACTTGCTGTGCATCCATATCCGAAAAAAAAGTAAAAAAAATAAGTACGAGACAAAACATGTCTCCGAGGTCCTGTGCATGAACCA
Organism: Rana kukunoris; assembly: GCA_029574335.1. Taxonomy (NCBI): domain Eukaryota; kingdom Metazoa; phylum Chordata; class Amphibia; order Anura; family Ranidae; genus Rana; species Rana kukunoris. The sequence goes on along the minus strand of CM056052.1, from coordinate 62,360,511 downwards.
TAAATTACGCTGTATGGGTGTAGACATTTGTATTAACTAAATGTACTCTACTAAAGAGCCATCTGCCTTCAAGCAATAGAGGGCTGCTAAGCAGATTGCCTCTGAATCTTACCAATAGTATGCCAGCTTCAAAGCTGAACCCAAACATAAGCAAATGGTGCCAAAATACAAGAGGCACATGTATTCTTAAAGGAGAAGTTCTTTTTTCCTAACATGTTTCACCTATATTCAGGGTGTAACAGGTTACTGATGCAGCAGCCCACACCCTTATTGTGACAGAGGGCCAGGGATCTTTTCCCCACACCTGCTGTCACAATTTAAAAAAAACATGGCAGTGTGGGGCTTTGTCCAGCCGGGCCAAGTTATTTTGTCACAAAATTATGTGAATGGGAAAACTGCCATTGTGGCTGATGGCTTGCAGTTCTCAATAAACTACCAGGGAGCCGATGAGCTCTCTAGGTAGTTAAGTGATGCTTCCCATCATTCAGTATCTGCCTGCCCATACAAGGAAAGCCAGGCAGCTACACAGAGTCTGCAATAGCTTAAGATTGCACCCGCTATCTGCTGGTGGCGTGTGCAACACGTTACAGGCTCCTAATAGAAACAATTATAAATGCACATTTTTGCTACATGCAAAAAGATGTGCATTTTATTTTATACAAAAAGGTGAATTCGTCTTTTAAGCTTCGTTTGAAATAGAAGCTGAATGAAGAAGAAGAAAAAAAAAAAAACAGATTTCCCCCATCTACACAAAAGCAAGGTGGATGGAGGAATCCTCTCCACTGTGCCATTTGTATTCTGACAGCAGGGACTCCACCAATCATGATACATTGATCAGTGCTGCAGCAGATCAAATGTTTTCCAACAGTCCTGGTCGATAGAAGTAGATCTACCAGTCGGCTTCTGACGAAAAGGGAGGGCGACACACACACACACACACATCCAAATGTAGTCAGTCTCTGCTTTACAAGCCAAGTTTTGATCCGTGTGTACCCACCTTTACTTGAATCTTGGTGCGTTGTGTATTTCTTGCAAATCTGTGCAGGTATTCAGCATGAAATGTCACCTCAGTGCAGAAGCTTACTGTAAAAAAGACCAGTCACTGCTGCTCTTCCCCCTTGTGCAGAGATACTGGTCTTCTATGCACCTTCCTGCTTTATGCATAGGCTATTTGCAGCATAGTCTTCTACTTTTACAAGGTCATCTGGTGTACACAAAATGGGTTTATATCCTATGTGGCTGTTCAAAAATACCTTAAAGTGGTTGTAAACTCTGTTACATATGACAAGGCTTACCTGTAGGTACCTTGAATATCTCCTAAACTTGCAGTTTAAAAAGATATATGCACTGCTGTCCAGATGTCATAGGCGCTTGCGCACTTAAGAAACTGGCTGCTGGTGTAGTTTCTTCAGGAGTCATGTCGTTACTGGCAGCTCCCGCGTGAATGCGTGGCAGTGACATTGTGGCTCCGGCCAATCTCCGTGCTGGAGCCCCAAACCCAGCAGTGACTCTGGTGGAAGATGTCCACTCTGTACTTGGAGGGCTGACACCGATCCAGGGCATCGTTCTGAGGTAAGCATTTCATAATGAGCTAATATGCTATGCATATTAGCTCATTATGCCTTTGTCTTGCAGGGTTTGTTTTTTTGAGGTTTACAACCCCTTTAAATTCCAGGCATGAAAACCTTTTATCTTTCAATCCAGAAATTCACAAACTTCCATATCTAAAGTATTTTGATCTACAAAAGAATCACCACTTTCATACATGACCCTCAGAGCTTGTTTTAAATATGTCTGACTGTTTATCTGTAAAGCAAGAGACACAATTGGGTCGATTTACTAAAGACAAATCCACCAGGCACTTCAAGTGCACTCAGAAGTGCAGTCACTGTAAATCTGAGGGGAAGATCTAAAATGAGGGCAAGAGACCTAAAATGTGCGGAAGCTCTGTTGATTTCTACCCCCCAATCACGTGCAAGCAAAGATGCTGTTTTTTTTTCCTTGAATGCCCCCTCAGATACACAGCGACTGTAATTCCAAGTACACAGTGGATTTGCCATTAACCACTTAACCCCCGGACCATATTGCTGGTCAAAGACCAGAGCACTTTTTGTGATTCGCCACTGCGTTGCTTTAACTGACAATTGCGCGGTCGTGCAACGTGGCTCCCAAACAAAATCGGCGTCCTTTTTTCCCCACAAATAGAGCTTTCTTTTGGTGGTATTTGATCATCTCACCGGTTTTTATTTTTTGCGCTATAAACAAAAATAGAGCGACAATTTTGAAAAAAATGCAATATTTTTTACATTTTGCTATAATAAATATCCCCCAAAAATATATAAAAAAAACTTTTTTTCCTCAGTTTAGGCCGATACGTATTCTATTTTTCGTAAAAAAAAAAAAATCGCAATTAGCGTTTATTGATTAGTCCGCGCAAAAGTTATAGCGTTTACAAAATAGGGGGGAGTTTTATGGCTTTTTTATTAATATATTTTTTTTTTACTAGTAATGGCGGCGATCATCGTTTTTTTTCGGTACTGCGATATTATGGCGGACACTTGACACATTTTTGGGACCATTGGCATTTTTATAGCGATCAGTGCTATAAAAATGCATTGGATTACTATAAAAATGCCATTGGCAGTGAAGGGGTTAACACTAGGGGGCAGGGAAGGGGTTAAGTGTGTTCCTGGGTGTGTTCTAACTGTATGGGGGGGGGGTGGCCTCACTAGGGGAAATCACTGATCTTCTGTTCATACATTGTATGAACAGAAGATCAGCGTTTCCCCACTGACAGGAACGGGAGCTTTGTGTTTACACACATAGCTCCCATTCTTCGCTCTGTACCGTGCTGCCCGTCGGGCACGCACGCAGGACTCGGGGGCGCGCCGCGCGGGCCGCCGGCGGCGCGCGCCCCCTAGTGGCCTTTAAAGTGCCGACGTAGAGCTACGGGCTCTCGCCCAGGCGTGCCAACCTGTCGCAGTAATATGACGGCGGCTGGTCGGCAAGCAGTTAATAAAACGCCAATGACTGTTTCCTGCAAAAAACAAACAAAAGTCAGAATAAAAATTAAATAAATAAAACGAAATACTGCTGCTCTTTTTCCCTTGTACAAGGTAAAATCTGGGTTTACAAAGCTGTTTGATGCACACAAAATGGGTTAATATCCTTTGTGGCTGTTCAGGAATATTGCAGAACCTTTTCATGCCTGGAATGCATCTTTCAATCAAACAATTCAATTAGTTACCTTCAGTTTCTAAAGTCTCTCGATCAGTTGAAGAATCACCATCACTCCCATGCATGACCTCAGAGCTTGTTTTAACCAATGTCTGGTCTCTGTACACTGTAAATAGGTCTGGCTGTTTATCTGCAAAGCAATAGAAGCACAAAGACATAATAAACGTTTCATACTACTACTACTACTACAAAAAAGGCAGAATATGCTTGGAAAAACCTTTCCCGCTATCCCACTTTACACTTGGGGTAAGCGTTCTAGGGGGAAGGTTTACTAAAACTGGTGCACATAGAATCTGGTGCATAGTGAATAGTAACCAGCTTGTTCAATTAAGATTTATGAACCTAGAAGCCGATTGGTATGCCCAGTTTTATTAAGCCGAGTTCCACCTAAAAATGGAACTTCCGCTTTTCGGAATCCTCCCCCCTTGCGGTGAGACACACAGGTCCCAGAAGACAGCACTTAAAAAAAAAAAAAAAACTGTGCTTCCTGGATAACATCATCTGCAAACCAGCTGGATTTACGCTTTATGAGCTGCTCTTTAGCCACTTGCTTACTGGGCACTTAAGCCCCCCTCCTGCCCAGACCAATTTTAAACAAAAACAAAAAAAAGATGGAGATTTTAGAAAAAAAAAAAAAAAAAGTAGGATTTTTAATAACTGCTTACCTGTAAAATCCTTTTCTTGGAGTACACCACAGGACACAGAGCCTTAATCATTACATAGTGGGTTGTATGGGTCACTAGAGGTGACACTGGCACAACCAATAAGAACAAGTTCCCCTCCATATAACCCCTCCATATAACACCTCCCATACAGGAATTCTCAGTTTTTGTAGCAAAGCCGTAAGGATCCCATAGAAGAGGGGGGGGGGGCCTCTGTGTCCTGTGGTGTACTCCAAGAAAAGGATTTTACAGGTAAGTCGTTATTAAAAATCCAATTTTCTTTATTGTACTCCACAGGACACAGAGCCTCTATTCTTTACATAATCCCAGAGCAATGCTTAAAGCGGATGTTCACCCAAAAATCAACTTTCTGACATTAGATCCAGCATACTGCCAACATCTGCAGTATGCTGGGGTTTTAAAAATGTTTTTGTACTTATCGTTTTATGAGCCGTTGTTATCCGACTTCGAGCGGGGAATCCTGCGGGAAAAGGGGCGTTCCTAAGCCAAGAGGAGTTGATTGACGGGCTGCTAAGGCGTGTCACGCCTTCCGAAAATACCCGAAGTGACACTCGAGTATTTTCGGAAGGCGTGACATGCCTTAGCAGCCCGTCAATTAACTCCTCTTGGCTTAGAAATGCCCATTCCCCGCAGGATTCCCCGCTCGGAGGCGGATAACAACGGCTCATAAAACGATAAGTACAAAAAAAAAAACAACATACTGCAGATGTTAGCAGTATGCTGGATCGAATGTCAGAAAGTTGATTTTTGGGTGAACCTCCGCTTTAATGAAGGGTGGGAGACACAGATCAATCAGGCCGCCAACGGAAAAAAAAGCCCTAAACCGCTGCCTGCAGCACACTACGCCCGAAGGCAGAATCCTCATGTCCCCTTACATCTGATAGAATTTGCTACATGTATGGACTGAAGACCAAGTTGCAGCTTTACAGATCTGAGCCATCGAAAGCCTGGTGATGCACTGCCCATGAAACACTTATTGCCCTGGTCGAGTGCGCCTTAACAGGAAAAGGAGGAACCTTGTTTCTTAAACCATAAACTTAAACTATTACTTATCGAATCCACCTAGCAATGGTGGATCTAGATGCCGCTTGGCCCTTCCTGGGACCATCTAGCACAATAAACAAAACATCTGTTTAAATCTAGAGAGTGCAATAACTTTTCCCCCACTGTCCGTGGTTCAGGAAAAAAGGAAGGCAAAACCATGTCTTGATTTAAATGAAAGGCTGACACCACCTTTGGAAGAAAGGTAGGATGAGGGCGTAGTACAATTTTGTCTTTGTGACAAATTAAGAAAGGCTCTTTACAAGAAAGAGCTGCTAACTACGATACTCTTCTAGCGGAAGAGATAGCAATCAAAAAGGCCAATTTCCTGCTCAAAAGAATCAAATGAATATGGTGGATAGGTTCAAAAGGTTGCTTTTGCAAAACTGATAATACCAAGTTCAAATTCCAGGGACACAAGAGCAACTTGACTGGTGGATTTACTCCCTGAATGAATGCCTGGACTAGAGAATTATATGCCAGCAGTCTCAAAAAAAAAAAAACTGATAGAGCCGATATTTCACCCTTGATGGTACCCAGGGATAATTTCATATCCACTCCTAATTGGCAAAAGGCGAGAATCCTACTTATGGCATACTTTTGAGAATTCCATCCTCTGGATTCACACCAGGTAACATACGCCTTCCAGACTCTGTAGTAGATTAGCCTGGAGGCTGGCTTTCTAGCATTGAGTGTAGAAAGAACTGGACCCAAGAGCCCTTGTTCCTTCAAAATGTAGGCATCAGTAGCTAGACCGTCAAATTTAGCTTCTGTAAGGAAGGGTGGAACACTGGACCCTATGACAGCAGGTTGTGACATAGGAAGACCTAAGGTGCTTCTACTAACGCCATCTTTATGATCTCTGCGTACCAAGACCTCATGGGCCAATTTGGGGCCACTAGGAGTACTGGTATTCCCTTCTTCTTGATCCTGCACAGCAATCTCTGCAAGAGGGATTGGGGGGAGAGCATACAATGGGGATAGAAAGTTTGGGCACCCCAGGTAAAAATTTGTATTAATGTGCATACCGAAGCCAAGGAAAGATGGAAAAATCTCCAAAAAGGCATCAAATTACAGATTAGACATTCTTATATGTCAAAAAAGTTAGATTTCCATCATTTACACTTTCAAAATGACAGAAAACAAAAAAAATAGGATTTTTTATGACAGCTTACCTGTAAAATCCTTTTCTTGGAGTACATCACGGGACACAGAGCGGCAATCCATTACTATGTGGGTTATAGAGTCTACCTTCAGGTGTGGACACTGGTGTAATTAACTACACAGGAAGTTCCCTCCCTATATAACCCCTCCCATACTGGGAGCTCCTCAGTTTTTGTAGCAAAGCAATAAGTGTCCCAATATCCCCAAACAAGAGGGGCGGGAGCTCTGTGTCCCGTGATGTACTCCAAGAAAAGGATTTTACAGGTAAGCTGTCATAAAAAATCCTATTTTCTTTATCGTACATCACGGGACACAGAGCAGCAATCCATTACTATGTGGGATGTCCGAAAGCAATGCTTACTGAGGGGAGGGAGACACAAACAACGCAGGCCGCCATCAGATGTGAGGATCTATAATGCTGCCAGATGCATACTGCGCCAAAAAGCTGCATCCTTTTGCCCTCCTATGTACATCTGACAAGAATCAGTGAACCTAAGCACAGACGCCAAGTTGCGGCCCTGAAAATCTGCGTCAAAGGCTCGGTAAAGCATCGCGCATAAAGTGCTTACTATCCTGGTACGGAGCACCCCCCCCCCCCCCCCCAAGAAACAGGGGGAGTCCCACTCTCCGAACCACAAGCCTGAATAATACCCTGATGAATCAATCTTGAAAACAGTTGATTTTAGACGCTGCCTGCCCCTTCCTGGGGCCTCCTGGTAGCGCAATATCAGCTTTCCGTATCCGAACAGCCGCTTCAGATAGGCTTTGACCCTTCTACTCCAAAGGAGAGAGTGTAACCATTTTAATAGCTGAACTGAACACTGCCTGCCCACATCTAGGGTCTTCTGGCAGCACAATAAAAACTTCAGATTTCTATATCTGAACCTTCAGATAGATATTTAACTGCTCTCATCTCTACTGAGAGAAAGCAATAACCTTTCCTTCCGAAAACAAGGTTTTGAAAAAGGGGGAGGTAAGAATATCTAGATTCAAATGAACACTAGATCCTTCTAGTAAATAAGGCTGGGTGAGGATTAACATCACCCTACTAGTAAGAATAAGTATGGTTTTATACCAAGAGGTTGCCAATACTGAAACTCTCTTGGAGGCTACCACAACCAAGAACACCAACTCCCTTGTTAAAGGCTGAAGGGAAATATGGTGCATCGGCCCACAGAGCTGACCCTGTAAGCCGACAAAACTAGAGCCAATCCTCCAAGCACAAGGGCGACTAAACTGGTGGACTTATGCGCGTCACCCCTTGTATAATGGCTCGGAACAAAGAGTGTGAAACAAGCGACCTTTGGAGGCAAGGCCGAGATCGGATCCTTGATGTAACTTAAGGCTGGCTCCGTCTTCTTTCCAAATGCAGGAAGGCAGGAATTTTATCTTTGACAAACTTCCAAGGATGCCACCATCTGTTTCATACCAGGAACATGGGCTCTCCCGATCCTGGGATATCTGGTCCTGGAGGCCAGCCTTCCTGTATGAATCAAGGAAGTGCCGTTGATTCTAAAAACCCTGATCCTGAAGAATGTGGGCTAAAATAGCCAGACCATTAATTCACCTGTTGCACGACAGGATGTAATACCCCCTTCGAAGTAGGCCTGGACAAGATGTAAGGGACCGTGGGTCCTCTACTACCACCCCTACTGTCCCTGCACAGAAAAGGTCGTCAGGGCTATGCCGGAGTAATCAGGCCAGCTTCCGCCATCCTCTAATGTTGCATGGAAGCCACAAACGCCACGGCACTGGGGGGAGAGACATAACCAGTGACCACTGGTCCCACCAGATTACCAACACATCTGCCCCGCATGCGGGTGGATCCCTTGTCCTTGACCTCAAGCTGTTCAATTTCTTGTTGAGCCTGGACGCCAATACATCTTATGTACAGGGTACTATTTCTGTGGCCCTTGGTCAGGAAAACAGTCGGGGAGTAGAGGTCCTTCTCCTGGAGACACTTGTTGACGGCTACAGCGAATCGCCTGCCAATTCTGCATTTCATGAAATGACGACTGTCAATAGGCAAGGCACAAGCTCCTCCTTGGTAAATTAAGTAAACCACTTAATATGGTATAGTCTGATTGAACTCTGACCGAACCAACCAGCCCCTGAACGTTCAGGCCCCTAAGCCAGATGCTCCATCGGTAGCTCTAGCTGACAGATAAGGCTCCCTTGGAGCTCGACTACTTCCTCTGGGCCAAGGTCTCTTCCTGACCTGGCAAACCCTTTAGTTAAGAACCACCAAGAGGAATTCCAGCCTATCTCTGGGACCGGTTCTTTGGATAATGCTAGGTCAAGAACCACTCCTTCTAGGCCAACACAATACTGTTTATAACAGTCCTGAATAAAAGTATAGGGAACTGTCTTGAATGAAGCAGCATCTTCTCTAGTGCCTTAAGCAGAAGGCCAAAAGTAAGGAACTGTTCCTTGCCGTAACCACCTAGACCAGCTTTCTTATAGCGATGGTCTTGTCTTAGGCCAAAAGTACTCTCCTGGTGCAAAACATACCCAGCTTCTTGTCAATGAAGAATGTATCTTTAGACTGGAATCCTAACCCAGATGATCCAGATACCTGACCATGCTGGACACCCTTAGGTCCAGCCATGCTGCTGACTGATCCATCAGCAGGAGTCTGCTTCCGTATGCCATTACTGCTGTACCCTGGGCCTACAGACCTGCTAGAGGCGGGCCCTAGCACCCTGACAACCCAGACATGGAGGCTAACCCAAAAGGGCAAGACCACCAACTGGAGATAGTGCTGTTCCCCTGCACAACGCAGACAACCTCTGCAGTCCCAAGTAAATAAACACATATGCAACTGGCTCCCCATATGTGTATGTGGCAAGTGTTAAAGCCATATGCCTCAATGGAGGCGTGTGTACATGGCAGTGTGTGTTCATGGAAGCATGAAATCATATAAATATGTCTCACGCCAAACATGCATATAGCATGTGTGCTCTGGAACGAGCATCCTTGCAAGCAAGCAAGCATGTGCTATAAACGTGTTATGCAACAATGTGCAACATGAACCCATGCAGACACGTATCTCTATGCAAACACAAGGCATCCTGTATTGCTTAATTAAGCCACCATGTGCAACTTTAAAGTAACCATGCATGCGATTCAGCATCTTCCATGCGATCAACATCTTATGCATTTTAAGCACTACTGTGCGGACAAGAACCCTTGTGTGACCAAGCACCCCTGTGCGTTCCAACATCCTTATGCACCCAAGCATCTTAATGCGACTTTAGGCATTTCTGTGAAACAAGCCTCTCTATGTGATCAAGTATGCCTGGGTAATCCAGGACTCTGTTGATCCAACAACCATGTGTGATCCAGCTTCTTTTTGCATTCAAGCATCTTTAAGCGATCCCTTTAGGCCTTGAGTAATCCAGGACTTAGGTGATCGGGTAATCCTGTGTGATTCAGCATTTTTATGCCTTCAGGCCTCTTTATGCGATTCTAGGCATTTCTGTGGGAACAAGCCTCTTTGCGTGACCAAATATCCTTGGGGAATCAAGGACTTGGGTGATCATGTAATCCTGTGTGATTCAATCTTTTTATGCATACAAGCATCCTTTATGCGATTCAGCATTTTTATGCATACAAGCATCTTTATGCGACCTTAGGTACTTTTGTGGAAACAAGCCTATTTGTGTGATCAAACATCCTTGGGTAATCCAGGACGCTGATGATCAGGTAACCATGTGTGATCCAGCATCTTTTTTGCATCCAAGCAACTTTATGCGATTTTAGGCCTTTCTGTGGAAACAAACCTCTTCTGTGTAACCAAACATCCTTGGGGGAAACAAGGACTTGGGTGATCAGGTAATCATGTGTGATTCAGCATTTTTATGCCTACAAACGTCTTTATGCGATTCAGCATTACAAGCATATTTTATGCGACCTCTTTTGTGGAAACATGCAGCACCATATTGACAGAAACATGTATGTTTATGCGATCCACAATAGAATCTGCTCTGTTACTTGTTTTTATCCCACATGCATTCCAAACTCATGTATGTTATGCAACATGCGGACTGGTAAAGAGGAAATTATCCTCTGCATATGTGTGTTTCCTCAATTAAGAGACATTAGCAATGTGTGCCCGCAACTGTGCATCCCTCCGATGCATTTGGTTAGCCTGAAGCCGACACCAGGCTGAGGATTATATGGAGGTCTTACTAGCCACCTATAGGAAAACCTCTCTTTACACTCTAAGGAGAAGATAGAGGTGTAATCAGAACCTGTAGGGCTTTTGATAGCTTCTCCTTGTTAGGCTGCAGCTCCTGTCTCCTGTCCTCTGACAGTGAAACTTTTATCCCCAAGCTTTCTAATCCCTTTGTTTCAGGATTAAAGCAGGAAAAGGGGGACACTCCCCTTTTTTTTTCTTGCAAAACACAAAACACATGCAGAGTGATTGCAATGTTGGGGGAAGGCTGCATTGCCTGACAGGTCTGATGGCTCAATATATGAGCTGTTTAAGTCTCTTCAGAGGAGAATAAGGGTCCACCAGGTTCAGGTGGCGATCCCTCTTTATATTCCTACCCCTGACCTTATTCAATGGGGAGACCAAGTCCTAAGCTAAAGCAGAGGCACTTAACCCAGGTGCATCAAATAGCTGAATTTAGTCTGACACAATGCCTGCTAATCTGCACAGCTAGATGCGAGTAGGCGTCTTAGATGAATCTGTATCCAACTCACACAAGGTGCTTACGTTTGTGTCCCCCTAGCTTTACAGAGCTCTGACGTCCGGGCCCTTTGAAGAGCCTTCTCTGCGACTGCACTGAGCCGGTGAGCACGTGCAACATGGTAGAGCCTGAAGCGGAGGACGTGGGACACAATAGATCAGCTAACACTTAAGCTTCCGTTTTCTGGAAAGCATGGTAAGCAAAAACATCAGGCATGTCTTCTACTGCCCATAGTAGTGGAAACACAGATAAGACTTGCAACTACTCACGGAAGACAATCCTTTGTATAGGATTAAGGGCATATTTTTTTATTTATTTTTTTATTTGTGTACCGGCCCCTTCAAGGGGAGATATATAGGTACTGCAGCCATCCTGTCTAACAGACATGGTTGGCCAGGCTGCAATGCCGGCTAGGGGAGGTATATGGGGGCCCTGAGCCATCCTGTCTCAGAAGACATAGTGGTTTACATTGCCCATGCATAGAAGCAGAATATAGGCGAGACCCAAGTCCCCCACGGAGGACCTACTGTCGAACCAAGTCCCGTAGGCCCTCCTCTTACCTTCTCCACGCTGCAGGGTATTGCCAAGCAAGAGGCCCAATCTTCCCCCTTCACCGTGGGTATTGTCCTAGACCTTCAGGGACCGGGGTCCATGGCAGGAACACCAACTCCCCTGGACCTATATAGCATCCTGGCAGCAGAAAAAACATTTGGTCCTTAGAAGGCACAAAGTTCTGGAACCCAGGATCCAGCCCTCCGCAGAGAGGCATTATAGGCTAAACCTCGTTCTTCGTACCGAGGCCCGGGTACCGTCCACTTTGGCTATGAAGCACCTTGGACGGATCCGGATTTATGGAGGTTTTTTAACATCCAGCATGGATCCCTCCAGTGGAGCTCCTAAGAGCACATGTTCACTCGTGACCAACACCTTAGACACTGATGAAAAGAACTGAGGAGCTCCCAGTATGGGAGGGGTTATATAGGGAGGGAACTTCCTGTGTAGTTAATTACACCAGTGTCCACACCTGAAGGTAGACTCTATAACCCACATAGTAATGGATTGCCGCTCTGTGTCCCGTGATGTACGATAAAGAAATGGCATCTGCAAAAGTTTGGGCACCCTGCAGAATTTATAGCATGCACTGCCCCCTTTGCAAAGCTGAGACCTGCCAGTGTCATGGATTGTTCTCAATCATCGTCTGAGAAGACCAGGTGATGTCAATCTCAAAGGTTTTAAATGCCCAGACTCATCTGACCTTGCCCCAACAATCAGCACCATGGGTTCTTCTAAGCAGTTGTCTAGAAAACTGAAAATAGTTGACGCTCAAAGCTGGAGAAGGCTATAAGAAGATAGCAAAGCGTTTTCAGATGTCAATATCCTCTGTTCGGAATGTAATTAAGAAATGGCTGTCATCAGGAACAGTGGAAGTTAAAACAAGATCTGGAAGATCAAGAAAAATATCAGACAGAACAGCTCGCAGGATTGTGAGAATAGCAATTCAAAACCCACGTTTGACTGCACGATCCCTCCAGAAAGATCTGGCAGACACTGAAGTTGTGGTACACTATTCCACTATAAAGAGATACTTGTACAAATATGGTCTTCATGAAGGAGTCATCAGAAGAAAACCTCTTCTACATCCTGACCACAAAAATCAGCCTTTGAACTTTGCAAATTAACACAGACAAGCCTGATGCATTTTGGAAACAAGTTCTGTGGACCGATGAGGTTAAAATAGAATTTTTTGGCCGGAATAAGAAAAGGTACGTTTGGAGAAGAAAGGGCACAGCATTTTATGAAAAGAACCTCTGTCCAACTGTTAAGCATGGGGGTGGAGCAATCATGCTTTGGGGGTTGTATTGCAGCCAGTGGCACAGGGAACATTTCACGAGTAGAAGGAAAAATTGATTCAATAAAATTTCAGCAAATTTTGGATGTTAACTTGATGCCACCTGTGAAAATGCTAAAGTTAAAGAGAGGATGGCTTCAACAAATGGATAATGATCCTAAACACACCTCAAAATCCACGGGGATTACATCAAGAGGCGTAAACTGAAGGTTTTGCCATGGCCTTCACAATCTCCTGAACTCAAAATAATTGAAAATCTATGGATACACCTTAAAAGAGCAGTGCGTGACAGACAGCCCAGAAATTTCAAAGAACTGGAAGACTTTTGTAAGGAAGAATAGGCAAAGATACCTTAAACAAGAATTGAAAGACTCTTGGCTGGCTACAAAAAGCGTTTACAAGCTGTGATACTTGCCAAAGGTGGCAGTACAAGATATTAACTTTTCAGGGTGCCCAAACTTTTGCAGACAACATTTTTTTGTTTTCTGTAATTTTGAAAGTGTAAATAATGGAATTAAAATTAACTTTTTGACACATAAGTATGTCTAATCTGTAATTTGATGCCTTTTGGAGATTTTTCCATCTTTACCTGGGGTGCCAAGGAATTGTCAGAGCATCCTTTCCGTAGGCCAGCAAATCTTTTGTCCTGGACACAAAGATGTCCAACTTCCTGTTGAGCCTGGAAGCTAGCAGGTCTACATCCGGGGTCACCCATCGGGGTGGAGAGACCACTCTCCTGGTGACCGCTGCTGGAAACTTATAGTCCGCTTGCCAGTTTTCTACCCCTGGAATGAAGATTTCAGAAAGACAAGGAACATGTTTTTCTGCCCATGTCAAAATTCGATTCACCTTCTGAGCATCCCGACTCCGGGTGCCTCCTTGGTAATTAATATAAGCTACTGCAGTAGCATTGTTGTATTGAATATGAACGAGGGTTGAATGCAAACGATAAAGAAATGTTGTTCTTAAATTTTACAAACGGGTAATTTTTCTCCTTCATTGATATGTGCTGGTGGGCACAGATAAGGCAGGACCGATGGGCACAGATAAGGCAACACTGATGGGTGGCACCAATAGGTGTTACTGATGGGCACTGGTGACACTGATGGGCAGCACTGTTGATGAGGCAGTAATTGGTGACATTGACAGGTGGCACTGTGGGCACTGACAGGTTGCGCTGGTGGGAACAGAAGAGCTGACGGCTGCTTTTTGTGATCGGAACCCATGTCCCCCTGACAGCCGCCAGTGATTGGCTGTTTTTTCTCCTCATGCTATCAGCGTGAAAAGAAAAAATAGGCAATTGCTGGCTCTATTTACATCACATGATCAGCTGTCATTGGCTGACAGCTGATCACGCGGTAAGGGGCGGGATCTCAGATTCGCTGATCACAGAGCGCGCCGCGTGCGCCCTGCAGGTGGTGCACGGGCCGCTTGAGCACAGAAGGACGTCTATTAACGCCCTCCTGGCAAAGTAGGTCCGCGCTGTAGCCATCATTTGGCTATAGTGCGGATCTGATGTAGGTAGAAAACATCAAGCCAAAATGTAACAAAGAAACTCAGGAGGGGCTCAGAAGATGCTTTTTGACCAACAAACCTGATGACAAAAATGTCTTGTAGTGTCTGTTCTTGGGCTGTTATAATACAATTTTAAAAGAAAATTTTGACTTCCCTGTAAAATTCCACATCTTGAAGTACAGCTATGGCCAAAAGTTTTGAGCCTGAGGGCTCTTTCACACGGACGTTCCGTATGTCAGTTTTTCATACATCCGTTGTCGGATGAAAAACAGACAGACATACATGTATCCCTATGGGATCGTGGATGTCAGCGCAGACGGTCCGTGTTCATCCGTTTCCCCATAGGGGCGATCCCCGCTGAGCAAACGGAGGTGCACGGGGCGGATCATTACTGATCCGCGCCATGTGAAAGAGCCCTAACACAAAAATTCGTTAGGTCTGCTGCTTCAGTTTTTATGATGACAGTTTGCATATACTGCAGAATGTTATTAAGAGTGATCAGATGAATTGCAATTGCAAAGTCTCTATTTGCCATAATGGCAAACTTAACCCCCCAAAAAAACATTTCCACTGCATTTCAGTGCAAAGAGGACAAGACTGGAAATCACTCTGTAATGCTGATTAAGTTAGAACAGACTGGAAGTTTTAAAAAGGAGAGTGGTGCTTGAAATCATTGTTCTTCCTCTGTTAACCATGGTTATCTGCAAGGAAACGTGAAGTGAGTCCAGCAAGCACCAGGACCATCTCCTACAATTGATTCAGTTTCGGGATCGGGGAACCACCATTGCAGAGCTTAACCAGGAATAGCAGCAGGCAGGTGTGAATGCATCTGCACACACAGTGAGGCGAAGACCTTTGGAGGGTGGCCTGGTGTCAAAAAGAGCAGCAAGGAAGCCACTTCTCTCCAGGAATATCAAAGGACAGACTAACCTTCTGCAAAAGGTACAGGGATTGAACTGCTGAGGACCGAGATAAAGTCATTTTCTCTGATGAATTTCCTTTTCAATTGTTTGGGGCATCCAGAAAAAAATTGTCTGGAGAAGAAAAGGTGAGCGCTGTCATCAGTCCTGTGTCATGCCAACAGCAAAGCATCCTGCCTGAGACCATTCATGTGTGGGGTTGCTTCTCAGCCAAGGGAGTGGGCTCCCTCAGAATTTTGCCTAAGAACACAGCCATGAATAATGAATAGTACCAAAAACATCTCCCACCCAAGAACAGTAAGGTGACAAATAATGCCTTTTCCAGCATGATGGAGCATCTTACTATAAGGCTAAAGCACCAAGTGGCTCGGGGAACAAAAGACCAAAATGTTGGGTTTATGGGCAGGAAACTCCTTAATCCCATTGAGACCTTGAGGCGGGTAAAAAAAATAAAAATTATTCTGACAAACTCCAAGCATTGATTATGCAAGAACAGCCTGCCATTAGTCAGAATGTAACCCAGAAGTTGGTTGACAGCATGCTAGGGAGAGTTGCAGAAATCTTGCAACTATTACCTTTTTGCATAAACGTAATGTAATCGTCAATAAAAGCCTTTGACACTTATGAAAAGCTTGTAATTATACTTCAGTATACCATAGTAATAGTTGACATTTATTCATAGATCATGCCTCTACCTTAGGGTGATTAGACACACTCAAACCTGACCCACTCGGTGGGATTCCAGTTCTGTAACAAGCAATTAGATTAGGTTCCCAATTTTGCAGGTGCATTGTGAGTTTTGTAAGATGTAGATGTGTGTTTTTTTTAGGACAATTGGAAATTATCACTGTTTTCATGTCACAAGAAGTCAGATTGCATTTATACTTCCTTGTTCTTTGTGTGTTGCTGCATTTGCCATCAAGGCTGAAATGTTCTTTTTTACTCACTGCTACCACAGTTACAGCTGCAGTCTTCCAACAGAAAGAAGAACCCGAGGAAGAGAGAAGGAAGCAAAGATATTGGGTGCATCCAGTGATTGTCAATAGGGAACAGAGGACAATTCTGGGTCATGTACCATGACCTTCGAGCGCATGAGAAAGTTTTTCAGCTACGCACGGATGTCTGTAAAAAGGAGAGTACAGGTTTTAGCAGATCTTGGGATTTCCCTGCCGATAACGCACAGTTGCTCTCTTTTCGTTTTCTTTTTGTTAATCACTAACCCTTTATTTTTTTCACAACGCTTTGACACATTGCTGGGTTTACACAGCAGCAAGCTGAAGCGAAAGATTTTGTGAACAGTACTCCACCAGCTACTAATCACATCGGAGGGCCTGTTCACACCACATGCAAAGTATGTTATATGTGTCCAACGGCATAGTTCACACCAGTGTAGTGCATTCCATGCTTTTCAGTTCCAAAAAAGTACAACATGCTGCTTTTTCTGCACAGAACTGTACTGAAACATGCTAAAAAGCATAAAAAAAGCATCAAAAAAGCGTTAAAAATGCGCATGCAGAAACACATCCGAAACAGATCTGGAGGACATTTTTGTGGTGCGAACAGGAAAAAGTGTTTACTTTTTTTTACTAATACTTCCCCTATCAAAACTGTATAATAATCAAATTAACATGACACAGGTAAGTTAGTAATGCAAAAGACAACTTTATTTATTTTGTATTTTTTATTTTTTTTATCAATTTAAAATTGTTCAACATGCAGCATGATTTTTTTCTCCTGGGATGTCTCTTCTGGATTGTTGTACAGCCCACTTTCGAGAAATTGTTGTTCAGGAAATCTGGCTGGAGAATTGGTTAAATTGTAAGGTGGACCCCAACAAATGTTTGTCTGTTGCAACAAAATGGACTGGACCTGCCAAAGGACAGTTTGCTACTGGGAACACTGCAACCTGCTCTGCCTTAGGTCTTTGTAGGTAATGAAGCATTCGCTCTAGGTAAACATCTAATGAGGCGTTTTTCTAGTTGGTCATTGAATGTGGACAAAAGGGTGTTTAATTATCAAATTACTCGGGCCCAGAGAGTGATATACGTGGCTTTGTTGCACACTCCCATACACCTCAACATGCAGGATGCTACAAAAGCTGTTAACCGCTGATGGACCACCCACCACATATACACCTGCCACTCCTGATGTCATTAGACAGAGCTGGAGCCAATCAGCGGGTCCGGCGACAACGATGGCCGCCATGACCCGCTTATCGTTTTGATCGCCCCTGGCGTTTAACCCCTATGCTGCCAGTCATTTATACTGTGACAGCGCATTTTTCTTTAGCACTGATGACTGTATTGGTTTCACTGGTCCCCAAAAAGTGTCACTTTATGTCAAATTTGTTTGGAGTCCTGCTATAAAATCGCTGATCGCACAACTCATATGCCTCCCAGTTTCACTCGTTTCCAAACTTTTGCACTGGAGGGAATACAATGAACAACATCTCTTGATTGGCACTGTAGTCAGCGCGATGAGGCGTCTCACGTTGTGCACCAAGAACACTGGGTGGAGCAAGATGGGACCACAGACATGAGAAGGAGACAGTAGATCTACACCCGCCGGTAGGAGATGCATGGCTGTCTGTACACCAGAGGAGGGGGTGACACCAGAGGAGGGGGGGGCCCTGGGACACCAGAGGGGGGTGACACCTGTGACACCAGAGGGGGGTGACACCTGTGACACCAGAGGAGGGGGGTGACACCGGTGATACTAGAGAAATGATAGCGATTAGGGGGCAAGCGGACATCTTGTTACACCCAACAGAGTTTTAGATTCAGTTATTTAAATCACAAAACTGAGCTTATTTGCTGAAATACAGTATATGTAAATCTGACTGACTGTTTACATCAGGGCTTGACAAATTTACTTTGAAACTAGGAGCCAGCTAAAAAATTGGGAGCCATTTATTTTTCTTTTAACCCCCCCCCCCCGACTAAAATAACCGATCTTAAATTTACACAGAAAACTGTTTCCATCTTTGTGGGGGAGGGGTGTGTAAATGGAACTAAAGCTGTTCCAACCAGCTGCCCCACAATCCCTGTCCACTCATCGTTATGGGCACCAGATCAAGTCTGCAACTCCTTCAACCAGTTGTCAAGCAGAGAAAGCAGGCAGGGGAAGCCCAGTGACTGCTTTTAGCAGTGCACCTTGCTCCAGCAGGCCGCAAAGCCTTGGCCTCAATTACTGTCCGGAGCGGCATTTTAGTCCGCGCACCCGCCAGGTGAGGGGGGGGGGGGGATGTGGTCTTGCATGGGGACAAGACACCTGCCACAGTCTAGCCCAGGCGTCAGGCTGTTGATTCTAGGCGCCAATGCGACCTGGCGCCTGGGGTTTGTCAAGCCCTGGTTTACATGTTACATTTTAAAAGCCGAAGCAAACCTGCTGACCTTACATGCTTGCTAATGTGACAGAACAGCTCTGATTTTCATATTTAACTAAATGTAAAAATCGGAGGTGTTCTGTCATATTAGCAAATAGCAAGCATGTAAGGTTTGCTGCTTTTAAAATTTAACATGTAAACAGTCCGTCATATTTACATATACTGTGTTTAAGCAAATAAGCTCAGTTTTGTGATGAAAATAACTGAATCTAAAACTCTGTTGGGTGTAACAAGATTAGTCTTTTTTCTTTATTGCCGATCCGAAAAATTATCCGATTCGTGACTCCTGATCCGAGGATCGATCCGATCCGTGAGTTTTTTGATCCGTTGCACCCCTATTACTTACAGAACTTTTAGCTCCTTTTTGTTTCCTGGAAAATTATTGCCATTTAGGATACAATTCTTGTGCAATTTCCCGCCATTCCTGTTGCTGTGTGGAATGGTCCCTATAGGCTGGGTCCGCAGGACTATAAAGATAAGTCCTGGACCTCACAAGCTGGATTAGAACTTATGTCCTAATCATCTTGGCTGTGTAGGAATGAAATTCCTGTTTTTCTGTGCAGCATGAAAAGTCTTTTATGTGCGTGTGGTTGGCGCAAGTGGAATATCCAGTGATTGGTGGGTGTGCTGCAATTTAGAAATGTGGACTCGGTCAGTTTACCAAACTAGTATCCTTTCCCAGATAAATTTTGGAAATGTAGTGAAATTGCGCTACCCTGTGTATATGGTTTGTATTTACCTTCTGATGCCACTAGGTGGTGCAATTCCTTACAAAGGCAATACACTCCACTGTGCTCAAAATATAATTAAAATATATACATCAACCGTATTTATATATATATATATATATATATATATATATATTGTTAACTTTGGGGGTTCTTTAGCTCAGCGAGACAAGTGCTTAAACCGTGATAATGAAAAAAAAAATGTTTTTATTTGCAAAACCAAACCAAAAACAACGCTTACTTCAGCATGGGGAAAATCATCAACACAAAAGTCCTGTTTGTCTTCAGCACAAATGAAAAGTCTCTTTTCCTTTCAGCACAGCAAACAAAACAAAATACAGGCACATACGGTTTGGTGGGTCTCTCAGTCCTTCTCAGCAGGCTTACAACTTCTGCAGACACCTTTACTGCTACACTCCTCCACCCTCTGTCAGCACTTCCTCTCCTTTTAACTGACTTCCTGGATAAGGTCAACTCCTTGCGTACCTGAAGCCAGGGGTCAGAAGGGGAGGCTCTCTTCCCTCCCAATTGTCACTTCAGAGCCTCCGAAATTCCGGACCCCCAAATAACATAAAGAGAAAAACAGAGAGCACCGTTAGCTCGTCCTCTCTGGATCTATTTTAACTTTCCGGAACGTCTCACCCCCTCTGGGTGACCTCCTGAACCAGCGTTTAAAGGGACCAGATTCCAAAAATTGGCGCTATGTAGCGTCCATCCAGGACCCAACCCTGGCGTCCTGTACATATCCCCCCCCCTCTGCCTCAACGCGGAGGTGTTGGAGGCACCACTCGCCATCATACAGTGGACTCGGGAGAGGGCTTCGGCATTCTGATGCTGTTTCCCGGGTCTGTGCTCCACCACAAAGTTAAATTCCTGCAGAGACAGAAACCACCTAGTTACCCTGGCATTGGTGTGCTTGTTCTGTCTCATCCACGTAAGAGGAGCATGGTCTGATATGAGGCGAAACTTCCTGCCTAGGAGAAAATACCGTAGGGAGTCCAAAGCCCACTTGATGGCAAGACATTCGCGTTCCACCACCGCATAGTTTTTCTCAGCTGGCGTCAGTTTCCTACTAAGGAAAACTATTGGATGCTCCTCTCCGTTGATTTCTTGAGACAGAACTGCTCCTAGCCCTTCACTTGAGGCATCTGTCTGCACTATAAAATCCTTAGAAAAGTCCGGCGCTACAAGTACCGGGTCCTGGCATAGTGCCGTCTTAAGCCTTTGAAATGCCTTTTCAGCCTCGGCATTCCATTTGATCATGATGGACTTTCGGCCTTTGGTGAGGTCAGTCAGCGGTGCCGCAATGGTGGCAAAGTTGGGGACAAACCTCCTATAGTACCCCACTAGGCCTAAAAACGCTCTGACCTGTTTCTTTGTTAGGGGCCGGGGCCAGCCCTGTATGGCCTCTACTTTGCTCATTTGGGGCTTCACTAACCCTCTACCTACAATGTATCCTAGATACTTGGCTTCCTCCACCCCAACCGCACACTTCTCCGGATTGATGGTGAACCCTGCCCTTCTCAAGGAGTCTACCACTGCCTGTACTCGGGGAAGGTGGGAATCCCAATCCGTACTGAAAATGACAATGTCATCCAGGTAAACGGAGGCATACCGTTGGTGGGGACGCAAAGTTTTGTCCATGGCCCTTTGGAATGTGGCGGGGGCGGAGTGTAAACCAAACGGCATTCTCTTGTATTGGAAATGACCCTCCGGGGTAGAGAAAGCTGTTTTCTCTCTGGCCTCTTTGGTTAGGGGAATCTGCCAGTAACCTTTTGTGAGATCCAGTGTGGTGATGTACCTGGCCGGACCCAACCTCTCAATCAGCTCATCTACCCGTGGCATGGGGTATGCATCGAACTTGGAGACCTCGTTGAGTTTTCTAAAGTCGTTGCAGAAGCGGAGAGTACCATTGGGTTTGGGCACCAATACGATTGGACTGGACCACTCGCTCTGCGACTCTTCGATGACCCCAAGTTCAAGCATCCTTTTCACCTCTCCAGACACTGCCACCCTGTGAGCTTCTGGGATACGGTAGGGTTTAAGCCGGACTGTCACCTTGGGCTCGGTCACAATGTCATGCTCGATGACATTGGCGAGTCCTGGCAACCCTGAAAACATGTCCCTATTCCTTTGCAGAAACTCCTTTGCTTGCTGGGTTTGGGGCCTAGTTAGGGTAGCCGCAACCTGCACCAGGTCGATCCCTACCTGGTCCCCTGACTGTATCGCCACCACTGCGGACACCGGTTCTCTGTCTTTCCAGAACTTCAACAAATTTACGTGATAAATTTGGTAGGGTTTTCTTTTCCCTGGTTGGTGTACCTTATAGTTTACCTCACCCACTTTCTCCACTATTTCAAACGGACCTTGCCACTTGGCCAGGAACTTGCTTTCTACCGTTGGTATTAGGACAGCTACCCTGTCACCTACTTGGAACTGTCTCACTTTAGCCGACCGATTATATACCCTTCTTTGGGCATCCTGAGCCTTCTGCATGTGCTCTCTTACCAGCGGCATCACCTTAGCCACCCTTTCTCGCATTTGAGAAATATGTTCCACCACGGTTTTGTGCGGGGAGGACTCATTTTCCCATGTTTCCTTTACCAGATCAAGCAACCCCCTGGGCCTCTGTCCGTACACTAGCTCAAATGGTGAGAAACCCGTAAATGCCTGTGGTACCTCCCGGATAGCGAACAATAGGGCAGGGAGCAACATATCCCAATCTTTCCCGTCTTTCTGGACGACTCTTTTTAACATAGACTTCAGAGTTTTGTTAAATCTCTCAACTAGGCCATCGGTCTGTGGGTGATAGACGGACGTCCGCAACTGCTTAATCTGAAATAGCCTGCACAAGTCCGCCATCACCTTGGACATAAAAGGGGTGCCCTGATCCGTTAATATTTCCTTGGGGAACCCGGTTCGTGAGAACATTTGAAATAACTCCCGGGCAATGGCCTTAGAGGATTTTTTTCTTAACGGGACTGCTTCTGGGTATCTAGTGGCGTAGTCCAGGATGACCAATATGTATTGGTGCCCCCTTGCCGATTTTACCAGGGGTCCTACAAGATCCATAGCGATCCGCTCAAACGGGACCTCAATAATTGGCAAGGGTACTAGGGGGTTTCTATAGCGAGGCACCGGGGCAGTTAACTGGCAAACAGGACAAGACTCACAATATCTTTTTACCTCAGCCTTCACCCCTGGCCAGTAAAACCGGTCGGTTATCCTGGCCTCCGTTTTCTCCGCCCCCAGGTGTCCTCCTAGTGCATCGTTGTGGGCTAGATCAAGGAGCATCCGCCTATACGGTTGAGGGACCAGCAACTGTTCTATGGGTTCCCCTCGGCTCTCAACCACACGATAGACTAGGTCCCCCTTCAATGCAAAATGAGGAAACCTCTGATCTGCATCTGGTATCTGTGAAACCCCATCAATGACAGAAACCTGCTCTCGAGTGTTGACCAGGGTAGGGTCCTGTAACTGGGCGGTGCCAAACGCACCCCTGGGTACGTCCAGGTCTGGATGCACTGGCCTCTGGGATGTTTCCCCCTCACCCTCCTCAACCGGGGTAAGCTCCTCGTCATCCTCCCCCAGCATGACTTGTAATGGGGAGACTTCCCCCCCCCCCCCTCAGAGGTCAACTCGGTTTTCAGACCGGACACAGGACTGTTATTATTAGAACTAAGATTTCCTGCAACGTCATTATCACTACCAAGTCTCTCTACATTAGAGGGGTGTGTTGTGGAGGTTTCAGGCCCGGATCCCCCAGACTCTGTCCCTTCTGAACTTGGTGTCCTTAGTTCACCTGGCAGACCCGTCTGTACTTGGTTCCATAATTCCAAAAATATTGGACAGTCCCGCCCCACTATGATATCATGTATCAAGCTTTTTACCACCCCAACCTCCTGGGTAACCGAGGTTTGACCATAGGACACAGTTACTGGGACCAAGGGGTACTCCTTGGTGTCCCCATGGATACACACTACCCGTAGGGTCTTAGTTACTGGACCAATCCTTCCAAGTACCCGGGCATGTACCAGCGTGACCATGCTACCAGAGTCCAGTAGAGCCCTGGCCGGAAGGTGGTTTACCCACACTTCACACTCGAACTGTCCGGATGCCAGGTCAAGATGCGTGGCACACACTCTTTGTGCATAGAAAGAGCTTCTTCGGGCAGCCCCGCAATCCATAGGCTCCTCCTGGAGCGGGCACTGTGCCCGGGTATGCCCCCAGGACCGACATCGCCAACACTGAATGTCTCCCATCTTCGGCACAGGAACCGATCTCCGTGGTCCTATGGCAGACGGTGTTGATCTGCGGATGCCAACATCTGGCAAGGCTTCTCTCCTCGGGGTGGTGGCTGGTCTGGGTGTCCTTGGTGTGAGTTCCCGACGCTTGGCGGGCCCAAGCAGGTCCTCCACCACAGTGTACCGTTCGACCAGCTGGTCAGCGTTAGTGGGGTTTCCATGGCTTACCCAGCGCTGTAGGTCATCTGGTAGGGACCGTAGGTACCAGTCCATCACCACCCGTTTCACCATTTGTGGTCCTGTCAACTTTTCCGGCTGCAGCCATTTTTTAACTAACTGAATTAGTTCATGCATTTGAGACCTGGGTGGTTGGTCCGATTTGTACCGCCAGCGATGCACCCTCTGAGCCCGGACAGCTGTGGTCACCCCCAGGCGGGCCAGGATCTCAGCTTTTAGACGTTCATAGTCTTTGATGTGCTCAGCTGGGAGGTCAAAATAGGCCTTTTGTGGGTCACCAGTGAGAAAAGGGGAAACAATGCCGGCCCATTGGTCCCGGGCCATGCTTCTCTCTCTGCTATCCTTTCAAAGGTGGTAAGAAAGGCTTCCACGTCATCGCTGGGTGTTAATTTTTGCAAGAAATGGCTGGCTCTAACAGACACTGGGTTGCTAACGGCAACGGCCGATTGCTCTTGTCCCTGAGTCAGCCTCTGTAGTGCTTCCTGCAAGGCAGCCACCTGTGCTTGAGTGGACTCCTGCTGGGCTGTAAACTGGGCGGCTAGCAGCCGTGTGTTTTCCTGCTGCGCAGCTATAGCCTGTGCCAGGGCCTGCTGCTGCTGAGCCATCGCTTCCTCATGGCGACGGTTGGCGTCTGCTGACGCTTGCTGCTGGGTCACGGTGGCTTGCTGCTGGGTCACGGTGGCTTGAGCCAAAGCCCTAATGACCTCTTCCATGTCGTTGCGTGCTGTTTGTAATGTCTGGGCTGACTTCACCCAAGACATGCCATAAGTACACTGTCTCTTTGAATGTCAGTTTTTTAAACGGTTTTTGCGCCTGCAAATGCACTTTGCCCGCATTCGACACCAGTTGTGAACTTTGGGGGTTCTTTAGCTCAGCGAGACAAGTGCTTAAACTGTGATAATGAAAAAAAAAATGTTTTTATTTGCAAAACCAAACCAAAAACAACGCTTACTTCAGCATGGGGAAAATCATCAACACAAAAGTCCTGTTTGTCTTCAGCACAAATGAAAAGTCTCTTTTCCTTTCAGCACAGCAAACAAAACAAAATACAGGCACATACGGTTTGGTGGGTCTCTCAGTCCTTCTCAGCAGGCTTACAACTTCTGCAGACACCTTTACTGCTACACTCCTCCACCCTCTGTCAGCACTTCCTCTCCTTTTAACTGACTTCCTGGATAAGGTTAACTCCTTGCGTACCTGAAGCCAGGGGTCAGAAGGGGAGGCTCTCTTCCCTCCCAATTGTCACTTCAGA